>CM053574.1:84151691-84307837 GCA_028646485.1 Cryptoprocta ferox | reverse complement strand
ATTAATCTTTGACAAAGCAGGAAAGAGTATCCAATGGAAAAAAGACAGCCTCTTTAACAGGTGGTGCTGGGAGAACTGGACAGCAACATGCAGAAGAACGAAACTAGACCATGTTCTTACACCATACACAAAAATAAACTCAAAATGGATGAAGGACCTGAATGTGAGACAGAAAACCATGAAAACCCTAGAAGAGAAAGCAGGAAGCAGCCTCACTGACCTCAACAACAGCAATTTCCTACTCGACACATCCCCAAAGGCAAGGGAATCAAGAGCAAAAATGAACTATTTGGACTTCATCAAGATAAAAAGCTTCTTTCTGCACTGCAAAGGAAACAATCAACAAAACTAATAGGCAACCCGACAGAATGGGAAAAGATAGTTGCAAACGACATATCGGATAAAGGGCTAGTATCCAAAATCTACAAGGAACTCACCAAACTCCACACCTGAAAAACAAATAATCCAGTGAAGAAATGGACAGAATACATGAACAGACACTTCTCCAAAGAGGACATCCAAATGGCCAACAGACACATGAAACAATGCTCAACGTCACTCACCATCAGGGAAATACAAATCAAAACCACACTGAGACACCAAGGGTACCCTCTTGCACTGTTGGTGGGAATGTAAACTGGTACAGCCGCTCTAGAAAACAGTGTGGAGGTTCCTCAAAAAATTAACAATAGAACTCCACTATGATCCAGCAATAGGACAGCTGGGAATTTACCCAAGGGATACAGAAGTGCTGATGCATAGGGGCACATGTACCCCAATGTTGATAGCGGCACTTTCAACAATAGCCAAATCATGGAAAGAGCCTAAATGTCCATCAACTGATGAATGGATCAAGAAGATGTGGTTTATCCATACAATGGAATAGTACACAGCAATGAGAAAGAATAAAAGAAAAGAATAAAATCTGGCCATTTGTAGCAATGTGGATGGAACTCAAGGGTGTCATGCTAAGTGAAATAAGTCAGGCAGAAAAGTACAGATACCATATGTTTTCACTCATATGTGAAACAGGAGAAACTTAACAGAGGACCATGGGGGAGGGGAAGGGAAAAAATAGCTAAGGAGAGAGAGGTAGGCAAACCATAAGAGACTCTTAAATACTGAGAACAAACCAAAGGTTGATGGGGGTTGGGGGGAGAGGGGAAAATGGGTGATGGGCATGGAGGAGGGCACTTGTTGGGATGAGCACTGGGTGTTATATGGAAACCAACATGACAATAAAGTATAATAAAAAAATAAAAAACCAAACAAGGGTGTCTATACATGGTACTCAGCTTCTCTAATCCCCTAATGGCAGTAGCCAGGTTGCATAGTGGTGGGGGGGAACTTGGATTAGACCAGATGCAGTATCCACACAAACCAAGACATATTTAGAACCTCTTTCAAAGGGAAGGGGCCATTATAATGAATTTGCCCATCCCTCACTGATTGAGAACTCCAATGGATGATCCTAGACTCATTGGCAGTTGACTGGAGTGTTGTTTAGAACATGCTGCTACTGCATTAACCAAGTCACTGAATTCCGAAGGAAATCCAACATCCTTGGCACTATGCTATGGGGGCTGCTCTTTCTATGCACTGAACCTGTTGTATCTACTGAAGGGTCTAGGGCGTATACCCCAGTGAGGACATAAGCTTCCGATTTACCAGAGTTTGTCAGTGCCTATGAGCTGGGACATCAAGGACAGTAAGGACTGCCTCAGTTACAGGCAAATTCAAGTATCTTTTCACATATCCTGACCCCAGAAAGAGATTACTCATGATCATCCACCTGGAGGCTTCCCATTGTGCAAGCCATAAGGTTGATCCCTTTAGAACAGCCCAATTTTTCCCATACCACATGCTGGAAGCTGACTGGAGTACTTTAGCTTTCATTCCTGCAGTAAATGTGGCTCAATCAGGACCTTCAAAGGACAGGGGTATAGACAACCAGATTCATTCCCAACTCCATAAGGAATTGTTGTACCTCCTCTACATTTCCAGGATCCCACAGGTCTAGAGAGATCCTTTTCACTGAGGCAAGCATCCCTGCAGGCTAGAATAATCCAATCCATAATGGAATGAATACCTTGAACCCCCTAAGTGCCATGCAGGTGCTGCCAGAGGGCAGGGTGGGTGGTGATGTTGCTCATTTTCTCTGCTTCCTGCCCCCTAAAATGTCATTGCCCCATATACCATAGCTGCACTAATCATGCTTGGATACTTTCTCTGGCCTATTGCTGGAATTTGGCAGCTATATCAATAATCTCAGCAGGAATATATCTTTCATTATGAATGTTTCCTGAATTGGGGACTGCCTTGCTGGCTGCAGTTGTTATTGCTGTGTTTTTGCTTTACTTTGTAATACAGGTCAGCCAGCAGAAGGCATTTCATCCATTTCACTGTCCATCACAGCATCTTCCTCTTGACTCTCCTCCTTTCCCAAGGATTTCACCTGCCCCTACCATTCCTGATGTTTGTATGCTCCAGCCTCAGGGATACAATCCTATTCAGGGTAGGTGCTTCCCATGCCCCTAGGTATAGGATTCGGGCCAAGATTGCTCCCAGGAAGTGACCAGAGGCTTTAGCTGAGTTCACTATTCAGATTCCCCCCAAAATGAACAAAAAGAGGTAGCTCTGGTTGACAGTGGCTGTACTCTAGTACATGGTAACCCTCAAAAGTTTTCTGGTCCTCTCAATGCCATGATGACCTCTTCCAACAGAGTCACCACATTTGGGTTTATTTAAGCTCTGGTAGTAAAATTTGCTTTAAAGTCATTCCTTAGCTCTTACTTAACCTTTGGCTTCAAAGGCACTCAAGTTGTACTACCCATTTATGAGAAATATCCATTTGGTCAGAGATGGCTGTATCTATAAAGTGAAGTCAGACTAATTCTAGCTTTTTCACTTCTAGCTTTTTCACTGCTTTATTCTTTTAGTCATTTATTTATTTATCCATTCATTGGTTGTACCCTCTTCTGCCCCAAACATTTTTATTAATTTTAGGTAGTCTCTGATGGTGATTCTAAAAACCATAGCTGTCAAAATAAATTGGGGTTTCTCTTTCAGATGGGGCCACAACCAACAAAATCCCCTTCTTTCTTGACAGGCCAGCCAAGTCTGTCTACATAAGTCCTTTTGGGGCAATATGCTCCTCCAGACCAATGCCAAATCTGACCCAAACTGCAGGGTTTTACAGTCTTCATCACTACTTGCAGTCCAAGGAAACAGGACTAGATCATCTAATTTGGTAAAGCAGACACTTAACCTAGCAATTTTTAACTTCATCTGAGAAATCTAAAATCCCCTATAGAAAGCCCAAGAGTTACTCCATACTTTAGAAAACTGTCTTGTGTCTATTTGTTTTAGGAAAAAATAAATCTTTGTTCTCAAGACTAGGAACAGACATATGGTATCTTGGTGGACCTAGAAGGGATATGGAAATTCAAATGGACTTGCCTCCACCATGCTATCTTCAGGGCCCTTCCATATTCTGTTAAGAAGAAAACTATAACCAGAAGAACCCTGAGTAATGGAACTGTGTATACAATAACTGAAGAAAACAGTCTTTGGGCTCAACTGTTCTTAAGTTACAGAGGAAAATGGCTAAAGAGCTTAGATTCATAAGATTACTGGAAAGCAAAGTTAAGATTAGAATTGACAGCTCATATTTCTCATATTCCTAATCCCTTGTTCCATATTCCCTATCCCTCCTCCCTTTTCAGACTTTATCCTTCATAAGTATACCTGTGACAAAATCAAAAGAAACCTAATATCCATCAATGTGTACGAGTTTGACCTTCTGCCACCATCCATTCCTTTTCATTCCAATTTCTTTAAATCATGAACACTGATTCTGATTTCTCTAATAAGCTTCTGTCATCATATACCTCTAAATAAAATATTCTTCAGACCAAATATTGATGTGCTGCCCCTTATTTAGTACCATTAGAATGGTCAATCACTTTTTTGATGAACAAAAGAGACAGGCAAAACAGTGTTTTCCATAGCCCTTCAATTTTAAGAGTATCTGAGAGTTCACATGATTGAACTGCCTTATTGTTCTAATATTACTAATTCTCTTAAATAAACATAATGAAAGGGAACTTTATGTATATATCCGTGTATGTTTGAGAAGTGTGTATAGATCCCATGGACACATTCATACACATATACACACTAGATGAAAAAACACATTTTATGAGATCTTTGGGTAAAAATAAGCATAGTAAAGACAAAGAGGATATCATGGCATCACTGCCTTCTTATTCACCACCCAGGGGGTGTCTGAGTGACTCAGTTGGTTGAGCATTCAACTCTTGATTTCAGCTCAGGTCATAATCTCACAGTTCACAAGTTCGAGCCCCATGTCAGGCTCTGCAGTGACAGTGTGGAGCCTGCTTGGGATTCTTTCTCTCTCTCTCTCTCTCTCTCTCTCTCAGTCTGTCCCTCACCTTCTCTCTCTCTCTCTCTCTCTCTCTCTTTCAAAAATAAATAAATAAACTTAAAAAAACATTCACCACTCAGGACACCAAGAAACTAGATTAAAATATGAAATGTTTAGAATTATGCTAATTACTATTTATTACCACATATATTAAAGTATTTGTGTATACAAGAAACTTTCCTTAATATACCATATTGTAAATCATAAAACTTACAGCATAAATTCAGACTGCCAAGGAAAATTATCTTGAGACCTTGAGTTTTCTGATTAAAAACTTTAGTCTGTTGAAGCCATAGCTGCTCTGACATTCCTAAAAGGTGAAAAGAGGGCAAAGGGATGCTTTTCTGAAACAGAAGAATTCCTCTGAAAACTACAGCTTTGAAAATATATGAAAAGCATTCCAATCTTACACATAGACAGCAAATGTGGATTTGGAATATATAAGCATAACAAAGGACAATGACAGATTAAAACTCATTAAAATTAAGCCAGCTTATTGTGTACCCTCAGCTAAAAGGAAAATGATTCTTTTGTAAAAACATGTATGCTGCTTTTTGCCCCTTTACATGCAATAGTCCAGCAAGACATTTCTCAGGTATATTAATGTCTATTCCTATTTCTATGGTGCCGTATTCCACAGAAAAAAAAAAAAACCCAAAACAATAATGCCAAGGCATCCAGCCATCCAGGGCACATAAGAAACTTTGTGGAAGAAACTTTGACCATCATCCACCAGGCTGAAACAAAAAGCAGGCAACACTGTCATCTCAGTCTCTGTGGGGGTTTTATGTAGAATTCTAATTAACCAACACTCATTTTCTTTTCAGATATCGAAAGAAACAATCTGACTACGGTTCCTAAGGAATTTGGGAGGAAAATATGAATTTATATGTGGCATACATTAGAAGGGGCTCCCTGCAGATTCTTCAAGAGACCATTCGAGCATCTGTTTAAGACATTTCTTCAAGTCATGAAATTGAAATGCCACTCATCAGAAATCGAACCCTTTGGAAAATATTGACTTAAAAAACAGAAAACTGTAGCATTTTAGTATCTTGGGATTGATAAGAATAAAGTATGGATAATAAATTTTTGAAGCGCGATTCCCCTTAGTCCCTTAGTCCCCCTAAGTCCCCTTAGTCCCCCTATATCCCCATGAGGATATAGATATTCCTCATGAACTATACACCCCAGGAAGGACATGATAGTGCTGTTTTATTCCAAGCTCTTTCCCAAGAGTTAGCACCATGGCTAGTGCCCAGGAAGTAGTCAATAAATATTTGTTACATTTTTTCCTAGTAAGTTCTTTCTAAGCATAAGAGGAAGTAGAGGAAGTGAATAAGATTGGCAAATCTCAGTAGAGAACTATGAGGGTTTTGACAGAGGAACAGGGTGAGGATGCAGAGAAGTCAATCCTCATCCCTCTGTTATGGCTCTATAGGTTTTTCTCCCTTCTTTTTGTAAGAAAAGCTTATCATAATAATGGTAGTAATAGTGGCATAAGATGAGAAAATGCACAGATAAATTGTCCAGGTTTCCTTCAGTCTTGAATAACATATCACATTTGCATAAACTGATTCCAGGAGTTAATAACCTGCTGGGAAATCTGGGAATTACTTGCATGTGTACTTTTGAAAAATTCTTAAGCAATCAGTCAACACAGTGATAGGCATCAGAGTGCAGTGTTTTCTGTTGAACGGTTTGTTAATACTCATTTTTTAAAACCTATAAAATCTGCTTTAAAGTTTGAAACCAGTACAGATGCTCACATATACGATGAGGTTTGTGTAATGGAAAACCCAACATAACCTATTGATGCTTTGGTTTTAGGCACCTGTTCATTTGAAAAACATTTGTGGCATGTTTGGCAACCAACATGGGTGAAACACAGAAGCCCTCACAAGACTTGCGACAAGCTGGGGACTGTTCTCACCTGTGAGGTATTCTGAGGCAGTATCTTGATATTAACAAGCCTTCTCTGGCTTTGGTAATTATGCCACTAGGCTGCGTCAAGCCTGTTTTCATGTGGGACATAATTACCATATGTAATTGCATGTAAGCAAATATCTGCCCTTCCATTGGGTAGTCACAGCATCATCCATGTTCCAAAGCACCAAACCCCCTTTTCAGGGATACACATGACATGTCATCGTTGAAGTAATTAGCATGCTTAGGGTTTTTTAAAAATGTATAAATGCATCAAATCTTCACTAGAGACTTTTGTTCTTGTCAAAATCTCTACCATAACAACGTGTGAATTACAATAGAAAGTAATTGGAACACAATGTTCCATAGGAACATGTTGAAATATGGAGCTACCTGGATAGCATTACCTAGGGAGAGAGGTGCAGATTTCCAAACTCTCTATGCCATTTACCCGAGTGTCTGTTCACTGTGTAACTAAGGAAGTTCAAGTGCATGAGCCTGAACTAGTCACAATGGAATGATGGTACAAACACAATAAAAGCAAGGAGTGTTCCGCATAATTCAGACAAAGCAATTCTAAACACGATACAGAATTCAGAGCCTTTCAGTGCTCACTTGCCTGCACTAAAAGCAGCAATAGCAATATTGATTTTATTTATTTATTTGCATCTTGATCTAAAAGCTGGAAATGCACCTTACAAAATACAAATAATACAAGAGGACCTTTTTAGAGCAGCTTCAGAACTGCAGGAAAAAAGAAGAAAAATAAAAAAGGTGAAATTAACAGGCAAAATGCGTCTCGTGAAGCCTAAATTTGTCACTGAGCTCGGTAGTAACACAAAGAAAAACAAGACCAAGTTCATGATGCCATTGTTCAGGAGAAGCACAATTCCTGGTAAGCAGAATGACAATTCCCAAATTAATTCTATTTGGTTTAGCAAGGTATTTTGTGATTTATAGGCTCATTGGCTTTACTTTCCTAAATAGTCTAGACTAGTGTTATTCAAATTTTGAATTACCCAATTTGGTAAAATCAATATTTTGGTCATGACGAGCAACTTTTTAAAATGTAAAAACTGTTACAATGGATTTTGAAATTTTAAATTTATTTCTTATTATGGTTGTGGTCAATAAAATGTTGAAAGCCCCCAAGCTAGTCTGATGAAGTGTCTCCTTTCACTGGCAACAACAGGAAGGCAGACATGAAAAATGCATGGAATTGAGGTGAGAGAGAGGTCTGTGCTTCTGTGCCTTGCTCAGGGAGGAAGGCAGCTGTACATAGATGAGGCAGGTTCTCTGGAGGGTTCTCAGTAAGGCTTTATAGCTACAACAAGTCCCAAAAGACAATTATCTTCAACTGCTCTCTTGATATTACTTGTGATAAATTTTAATTAGTTATATCAAGAAGGGAAGATAATAGATATCAAAGTTATCTTTAAATCACAAGTCAAACAATAATACTGACATCTGCTTCAGGGCCCAGTTCAAGAGAATTGGAACTGTGTGACTTCCTAGCCCCAGCCCTTCTAGCCACAATCAATACTTCCCCCAGTCTGTTCTACAAGCCTAGGTTGGGGCCCTGCTGACATTCTCATGTGCACATTCCTCTTCCTTGCTAGACTGAGAACCTTCTAAGACAGCGATTGTATATTTCCAGCAACAAGCACACTGCTCGGCACTTTGTAGACACTCAAATCATATTTGTGTAGAGAATGAATGCATGGATGAGTAAATGAATATTCGCTGCTACTCCTGTACTTCTCTGATGCAATCAAAATTTGTCATATTGAGGGGCTCCTGGGTGGCTCAGTCGGTTGGGCGTCCGACTCTTGATTTCAGCTCAGGTTTTTGGCTCAGGTGGTGATCTCCTGGTTCATGAGTTCAAGCCCCAGTTGGGCTCCAAGCTGACAGTACAGAGCCTGTTTGGGATTCTCTCTCTCTCTCTCTCTCTCTCTCTCTCTCTGCTCCTCCCCTACTCATTCTCTCTCTCTCTCTCAAAAACAAATAATAAACTTTAAAAAATTGTCATATTGAGGAATACCTGACAATCCAAGATTCTAAAATGTTTTCAGAATTATGAGGGAAAGGGGGGTTTAATGTTTCATCCATTCCAATTTTAAAAATTAGTCATTTACACTGATCAAGGATGATATATCAGTTTCAGCTTATGTGCTGATCCTGAAGGACTGGCAGCAGCTTCCTGGACTCTGAGGCTGGCCCTGAGCCAAGCTGGCAGAAGTGCTCACCAAAACCGTCAAGTAGTCCACTTGAGATGACAACAGTCCACATGTCACACATCTGCCATCTCAACATACCTAGTCAGAGGACCTGAAAAAGGTACTGAAAACTGGTTTTGCTTAAAGTAGCACTTCTGGTCTTCCCACCTCCTCCTGGGAAACAGCCAATGGTAAGGAGTCTGAGAATGAGCAAGGTACGGATCATGATTATTTCAATCCAGGTCCTTTGTTGACACTAATAGCACAACCATTCGTTCCAAGTGGAAGACATGACAATGGGATTTATTATACACAATCTCTTCTCCCTGGAATGGAATAGATGAAGAGAAAGAGCTGCTACATAAAGGCTGTAACTCCTAAAACAGGTATTTCATAATTGCTACTTAACAGCAGTTTTAAAAATGAAGTGAGCAGCTGCAGTAATTATAGTTAACTTGTCAAAACTTTTCAGTGTTTGTTATTTTTTGATAGCGGCCATTCTTCCATTTCCTCCAGGATCTGCAGGGTTGAAACAGGGTAAGCAGCTGTCTTAAATGCTACATGAGATATACATTTCAAAGAGGGTCTTTTGTTTTGCTTCATTTTTCTTAGATCCATGTTTATATCCAAGATCTCTGTGAAGTAGAAAGCAATGCACTCTAGAGGAATTGTTTGCAAACCAAAGACAGAATTCAAAATTATGGGTCAGAGCCATTTGCTTGCAGTTATGATGAAAATTCATGGTGAGATTTCAGAGCACTGCTTGATCATTAAAGCATTGTTTGTGGTGCCTTACCTGAGAAATTAGATAATGGACTCTTAATTTCACCCCTACCTCCACATAGTTCTGAAGAAAGGTAAGTTGGCAACATGTGGAAGAGTCCTGCTAATGTCCTCCATGGTGGGGAGAAGCTTCCTTATGGAAAGTCGGCATACATGGAAACCACGACCACTACAGGACTCAGCAAAGTTAGGAAGAGCATTATTCCAGAACAGGTGTGTTGAATAGGAAGAAACACATTAAAGCCATGGGGTGGGAAATGCTCTGCTCTGGACAGAGTGGGCCATTGTACCCAACATTTAAAGAAATTTTAAAAAATGCAGCACCAATTCAGGTTTAGTCCTACAAGACTACCAGACACACACCTATGGCCTCAGACTGCAAGAAACATGTAGAAAGCAACACTCATGTATCAAAGTTCTTCCGAGAGAAGGAAAGCAAACTGGTCCTGGGAAGGAGATCATGAATAAATGAGCCCAACAGGTCAAACATGGGTAGAGTGGAAAGGAATAGCATGGGAAGGATGCAAACATACTACAGTCAAAAGGAAAGAGAGAAAAAGAAACTATGGGATGCAGAGACAAAATAAGAACTGAGCCTGGCAGTCTGGAAGAAAAGAAAAAGTGCTAAAAGAAGGAGCAATGAATGGGGCGCCTGGGTGACTCAGTCAGTTAAGTGTCCAACTTGGGCTCAGGTCATGATCTCACAGCTCATACAACAGGCTCTGTACTGACAGCTAAGAGCCTGGAGCTTGTTTCAGATTCATCTCCCTCTCTCTCTGCCCCTCCGCTGCTCACTCGCGCGCTCTCTCTCTCTCTCTCTCTCTCTCTCTGAAAAATAAAATAAAAACATTAAAAAAAGGAGTGATGAAAAACGGGTTAAAAATGTAATAAGAATGCAACATCTGTAAAACCAGAGCCCATACTTAGGTGATAAATAGCAACAACAAAATGAAATGAAAATAACCAGAATGAATAACTTTAAACAGGAAAAAATAAAATGCACATGATTGAAAATCAAATTAATCACTTGGAGGTCTTCACATTTTTCTATAAAATGGGTCCAATAGTAAATATGTGAACTTTGGCAGACCACACAGTTTCTTTCATAGCTGTTCACCTGTGCTGTAATATTTGGTATATGTACTATATTAATACTCACGAAGTGTTTAGAATGGAGACTTGACATAGTAATTTGTCTATTATTATCATCAACATCAAGATACAATCAAGTTATGGAATTTTCAAAGATAAAGAGAAAAAAAACATCATTCAAGCATTTAGGTAGAAAAAGTTACCCACAGTAACTTTTTCCACAGTAAAAGTTTTCCACAGTGGGAAAAATCAGGCTGGCCTTCATGCTTTTTCAAGGCAATAGTTAATTCCAGCAGTCAACAGAACAATGTCTATAACATTTTACGGAGCAGCAGGTGTGACCAAGAATAGTACACCTAGTCAAGCTGTTCAAGTATAAAGGCGGCATTCTCAAATATGAAAGAGCTCTGAGAATCGGGAATTTATAATCCCTTTGCTAAAAAATAAAGTAAATAAAAATTTTAAAACTACATGACAATAAAATCCAACCAACCAAGTGATAAATTAAAAAGCAAACTCAGTAATGGAAAAGTCATGGTAAAAGAACTAGTGCTGAGCATAGCTTCCATTTAAATAGAGAACTCATAATGATTAACAGAGAGAATTATATCTGCAGAACAGAATGTCATGCCACAGCACTGACAAAGAGAAATAATTTGAAACAAAAACCAGGAGATAGAGGGACGGAAGGAGGAGTGAAAAGAAAGAGAGGAGTCCTTATCACCTCATCTCCCCTATCAGATTGCCTATCAAACACTATTTAAATTTGAAATAAAAAACTTTAAAAAATCATGCCCCTGATGTTGTAAAAGTTTTTATGCCATTAAAAAAATCATGCCAATAGCAGGATGACATAAAACTTACACTCTCTTCTGGATTAAGAAATGCTGGTAATTTCTTAAGTTCCACCTCAGTATGTGTTTTCTTCTAAAAATTTAAATAAATTAAATAAAATTGAATGTAGTATTTTATAGAGAGAATGATCGCAGTTTTTCGAAGTTAAAATATTAGTCCACTGTGCTGAATCTGTCCCCTCCCCCCCCCGCCAAAAAAAGAAAGAAAACGATGTACAGAATGATATTCACCCAAATATTTTAGGTCGTAGAATTTAGGGCAATTCTTCCTTTCTCCTTTGTACTTGACCCAACTGTGTTTCTTGACAAGCAATGTGTGGAGTTCCTAGCTGCCTACCAAAGTTTTTTCTTACTTCCTTTCTGCACCATGGCTAAGCCACGTTTCCCAACTCTCTTGTAGCTACACATGACTATGTGACTAAGTCCTCTCCAATATAATATGAACAGAAGTAATTTTCAACTTCCACCAGGCATGATCTTTGAATTTTTTCCTTCCCCTTTCTGTCTGGTGACCAGAGCCAACTTACAAAGCATGCATTGTAGAGGGCAGATGAGTCAGGCCAAATGTCTGAAAGTGTGTGGAACAGAGCTATTCAACAAAAAGAAACACTTACGTTGGTTGTGTTACATGAGAAAACAAAAGCTATGTTCTCTAAGCCACATTATTACGAGGCTCTTTACAGAGCTACCTATTCATTTAGTAGAATTAACATAAGCCTGCATTATATTATTTAAAAAAAATTAATAAGCCATAATCTGAAAATAGAATCTAATGAGTCTGAAATATAAACAAAATCCAGGCAAAACTCCTCCCCAGACATACATCATGGATTCCAATGATTGTGGCAAAAATCTAAGAATAAATGTGGCCTCCACCATTATGACTGACATTTGAAGATAGATCGCACCAGCTGGAAGACTGAAGTAATGGCACTTATTGGCCTTATGGATCTTCTGAATTAAATTCTTCTTTGAGACTTATTTTGCTTGTTTGTTAATGATAGTCTGGCTTATGATGTTTCAGATTTTTTGAGAGACTGTTTCCTCTGAATTCAGAAGAAGGATATTGGTCTCTAATATAATCCTTGCTACTTACCCAAATATTTCAGTTGCATCCAAACCCTATTTCATAGCATTTTGAAGATTAATTTTGACATAGAACCTTTTCACATAGATTAACTAAACTTCTTTGTCCATAACATGGTCTAGAAACATCACCAATATGCTATTCATTTTGTTTTTGACACATAAAAAGAGATGATAACTCTGTATCAATGTACAGGGTTATCAAAGGCCAGGAAAATTCTTTGGATAGTTTGGATCTAATCCTGACATCAAAGTATTTCTAGAAAAAAGTCTTCTGCAAACTGGAAGGGGCCTCAAGGAGCCATTTTGTCAAGGCCCTTCCAAGTAAGGCATCAAATATTTTTCTTAAACTTTTTAATTAAGCTACAAGATGACAGGTTTCCAGATTTTATTTATCACCACCCAGATAAATGGTTTTCAAATAATCACTGAGGAGAGAAACGTGGGAGGTTAAAATAAAAACTCTCATTTCGTTCTCTTCACACATCTGCCCCGGAAAATTCTTTTTTGAACTCAAAAAAAAAAATTTTAATTTTATGAAAGAACAAATGGGAATATGAAAGGCATGAGAATCCTAAATGTCTGGCTCATTTCCTCTCAAGAAATAAAACTCTTTCAACAACATGTTTATAAGTTACAAGCCAGACACAAATACTAATTTCTCAGTCCACAGATATCCAATTTCCATTATAATGCATTTAAATCTCTGCAAACTAGAGTGTTTTTAGAAACCATGCCAGTCAAAGATGTCTAAAACAATGTTTCCTGATTCTTTTCCGAAGTTAGTTTTATACCAATTAGCTATTATTTCTAGTGAGTACTCGGCCCCCTCAAAGATAACCATTCCAGTCCCTTTATTCTTGACTATCTTATTAATTTTGACATTTTTCCTTTTATGCATTAAGGTAGCAATAGCAGCACTATCAAATTCATCAAATAGAGAAAGATACTTCCAACTTGAAATCTAATTAATTTTTCATGTTCATTATCTTTTAAGAGTGTTTCTTGCGAAAGGACATTATCTGCTCCTCTTTTCATGATAATTGATGCAGCTCTTCCCCCATCCTTTTATTTTTTTCTAATAGGTGAGGAAAGGCCTTTAATACTTATACTTACAACCTTGCCAATAACTTTTTAAAGGATAAGTATTAAATATGTCATTCAAGATGCATAATGTGTTACCAAAATCAGATCCATTAGAATAAGAAACTCATTAAGGAATAAGTTTAAAGAGTTTACAGAAGTACACTTACCACTTTAGGAAGCACTGACTTATTAATATGAAACACGGCAATGTGTATTACTTTTGTATTTTTAATAAATCATATAAACAAGAAAATCATTTTAGTAAAAATCTAACAAATAATATACTAGATATTTTTAAACACAGGCTCCCAATTACAGATAGTAAACTAGCCCCAAGAATGAATTTAGGAGAAAAAGGGTGAGTTCGTGTGTGTGTGTGTGTGTGTGTGTGTGTGTGTGTTTCAGGGAAGAAAAGGAAAATACTTTGGGCAACTATTTGATGTACCTGAAGAACGAGCTGTGCATTAAAAATAAATAAAAAGTAAGCAAATATTTTATATAAGATTTTAACAATTTTTAATATTAGCTTTAGAAAAGTAGAAGTGAAAGTTTGCCATTTCAAATTGGAATTGGATGGGGCGCCTGGCTGGCTCAGTCGGTTAAGCGTCTGACTTCGGCTCAGGTCATGATCTCCCAGTTCGTGGGTTTGAGCCCCACATCGGGCTCTGTATTTATAGCTCAGAGCCTGAAACCTGCTTCAGATTCTGTGTCTCCCTCTCTCTCTGCCTCTCCCCTGCTCATGCTCTGTCTCTCTCAGTCTCTCAAAAATAAATAAACATTAAAAAAAATTTTAAAAAACAAAATAAAAATAAAATTGGGATTGGAAAACAATTCCTTATGATATACTTATCTATTAAGTATGTCTGCGTAAGGTACATCTGAGAATGTGAAAAGAGTCAATCCCTGCATCCATTCTCAGCCAATCTACCTGAAAGGGCCAGAAGCCTACCAGTCACTCATAATGAAAGAACAGTCATAAATTGTCAACTAAAAGAAAAGAGATCTTGTCTAGATCCAGAGAGAAAGGACAAGTGGGATATGAACCCACAACCAGTCATTTTCCTCCTTGGGAGTATGGAGGCATTTAGCCCCAGAGAAATTATTAGTCCAGATCAATGCAGGCTACCTAGAAAGTTAGAAATGAAGAGAAAGTCAAAAGCAAAGCTTAATAAGACTTATTAAAGAATGAACTAGAGTTTTACTCACTTTTCAGGCTCACCCTTTTATAATCAACTATGTTGTAGATGCTAACCTTTCCCTTCTTCAGGTAGAATGTGTTGCCTTGAGTTGTATTCTGAGCAATGGAAGCACACCCGATCATCCCTGGGAATCAACTGAACATACTAACAAATTGTAACCTAGCTTTCACCTAATGAGTGGAATTTTTCTCCTTGAAAATCTAGCAAGTTCATTAGCCAGGATCGAAACCATATACTCGGCTTCATTAGGCATATGTCTGTTCAGTGGAAGTATCCAGCCCCCCAAAACACTGAAGTGCATGTAATATGGACAGAATAATTCTGAGGTTTCATTTAAACATTTACCTTGGGTTCTCTACTCAAGTATAGATTTTAAAATGTTAGAGAGGGTATTAAAGGGAACAAGAAAACTGCTAACAATAAGAAAAAGGAAAAATGGCAAAAGGACATTAGAGAATTTGAAATTTTTACCTGAATTAATCCAAGTCTCATCCCTGAAGGAGAACAGGGTGGTGTCAATTTTCTGGAGAATTTACATGGCAGAGCCCCTGTGGATAATCCACAGCCCTATGCCTATGAATTCACATAAAATAAATAAATAAATAAATAAATAAACAAACAAATAAACAGGCTCCCAGCAGGCATACCTACATTTTAAAGCTGATTTAGAACATAATTTTAATGCTTTCTGAAATTACAGGGTTTTTATGCATTTGTCCTATCTTTAGCTATTTACAACTCAATTCTTTTTTTTCTATCAAAGAAAAAAATGTAAGCAAAATTTAAAGAAAGAGGCTAAAAGGTGAGCTGTTTTATAGAGATTCAGGCACTAACATTCCTTGGTCATGACTCCCTGTACCATACAATTTGAAGAGAGAAAAAAATAAGTCTCCTTTTCAACCGATGAGTCTTCAACTGCATTCTGAATAAACCCAATCATGACACCATCATCTTCTCCATTTAGTCTTCAATTAGATATTCAATTATAGGGTTTAAACGATCACCTTTCCTTAGGAAGATGTATACTCTTTCTTTGTCTATTTTTGTTGATACCTTCTTCAGAGCAGCTCTTTTCTGTGTCCTACAAAAGGGGTTCTGCTTGCCTGATCACTATCATCATTAAACATTTATGAAGCACTTTAGACTTATTTACTAGAGCTCACGATATCCCTGTAAGATAGGTTGGGATAATGGGTTACTTATAAATGAGAAAATAGAGGTTAAGTAACTTAGTCAGGGTCACGTAGATAATTTGGATCAAAGACTCAAAGTCCCTGACTTACTGTTTAGTACACAAGTGAAAACTCTTAGTGGCATAAAAAGCTACCTGTTTCAAAACTTCACACTTCAACTGCTACTGAACCTGAGTAATGAGATTGTTTTTGTTTTTTTGTTTTTTGTTTTTTATGTTTTGTTTTTGTTTTTGTTTTTGTTTTTGCTCTAACTCTGTGGCTGATGGCATTGGTTTAGTAGGTCTGTGATGCTAAGGCCAGTATCTCTACAGTCTCTTGTTCTTTCCTTCTTAGTCTTAAGATTACAGCTCCAGTTCTAGGTAATATGTCTGCATCCAAGACAGGAGAAAGAGGAGAAAATGTTTTACCAGCCTTGTCTCTCTCTCCCTGTCAGAAAAGCAAAAAATTTCTCGAAAAATCCCCAGTACCATTCTACTAATAAGATTTTGTCAAGGGAAGCTGATACGAACATCTAATATTCTATTGTTTTTCACTGAAAACAATAAAAAAGAATGGGGTTAAGGAAGACAATTGTGCCAGCCTACTAATGGTGTTTGTCAGTTATTTACAGAATTTTCTGTTGAATATTTGTTTGCTAAGTATTGCTTGCTTCTATTACATGTTAGCATTTGTCAGCAAGGCAGTGGAAGCCAGCTCCTAAGTTGTTGTTGTTGTTGTTTTTAATTGGGATAAAAACTTGTAAGCTGAGAAAATTTTATCCATTGACTTAATTTGGTGAAAGGAGGGAAATTTTATAAAGCTAGCTAAATATTGATTTTGGTGGCTTATATCTATGGTCCAACCTATTGTGTTCTAAGGAAACACAGTTTAAAAATTCCTATTGTAGTATAAACGGCCACAGATTTTCCAGAATCCATGCCTATATCTTTGTGTCAATCTCCAACAGATATGTCTCCTTCATTTTCCACTTTGTTTATCCAAATCTTAGCACTTAACACATAGCTCAATCACATCTGTGGCATACCAAACAACTTTGTCTTGCTGAGACATTTGCCACCTGCTATTGGGAGAAATTACTATGAAGATTCAGGATATAATTTTTCATGTACATTCTGTCTCATATCTCCAAAGAGTGTAACCTCTCTTCTGTTTTGTATCTATGTGGACCAAAAGCTAACATTTACTAAGCACTCAGTATGTGTCAGTTAAATAATTTACACATCTCATCTTAGTTAATTCTATGAGATCAGAATTATAATTATCCCCACTTCACAGATGAGTAATTAAGTTCAGAGAGGTTAAGCAACTCACTCAAAGACACAAAGGTCCAAGCAAGTCCAAGCATTCACTCTTAATAATTCTGAAGTTTTCCCCTCAGCTTTATTGATATATTATTTACATAGAACATATATCAGTTTAAGGTATACAATATGATGATTTGGTACACACATATACTGCAAAACAATTACCAAGTAAAATTAATTAATACATTCATTCCTTCACATAATTAGCAGTTTGTGTGTATGTGTGTGTGCGTGTGTGTTGATAACATTTAAGATCTACTCTCTTAATAACTTTCAATTGTATAATAATATTACTGTGAATTATAGTCACCATGCTGTACATCACATCCTAAGAATGTATTTATCTTATAGCTGGGAGTTGTATCCTTTGACCAACGTCTCCCTGTTTCCCCAATCCCCCAAGAATTCTACAGTGGAAGGAGGTAGGGAGGGAGGGAGGGAAGGAAGGAAGGAAGGAAGGAAGGAAGGAAGGAAGGAGGAAAGGAAGAATGGAGGAACAAGGAATAAAAGGAGGGAGGGAAGGAGGGAGGAAAGAAGGAAGGAATAAAGGAAAGGGGAAGAAAAAAAGAAATCGTGCGGGACAATAGTAAAAAGGAGAAAGGTAAGCAGGCAGGCAGCAGGCAGGAGCAGATTTATTGTGGGGCTAATGAGATGAGATTTGAGCTTCAGAGCCGCCACTTTCCAAGTCCGTGAATGAGACCCTAGAAATATGTAGGTTTTTTGTAACTTTGTGATAAGATATTTTAATGGAAATTAGTCAAGATCTCTCTTTTTATTTTTACTTTTCCCTCATTATACTTGCCCTCTTGCTGGGAGGCATTGGACTGGCCATGGGTAATTTTGGATCCAGCTAAAGATACATTGAGTTTAAAGTATACTGAGTTTGGATTCAGCATAATATATTTATGTACTGTGCACTCACTTCCATGTTTACTTGTTATTTTTAGTTGTTATGGACTGAGTATATGTGTTCTCCCCTGCCCCAATCCATATGCTGAAATCCTAACCCCATAATGATGGTATTAGGAGGTGGAGCCTTGGGAGTTAATTAGGTTATGAGAGTGAAGAAGATCAATGTCCTTGCAAGAAGAGACACAAGAGTGATGATCTCTCTGTATTATGTGAGGACAGGAGAAGATGGCCATTTATAAACCAGGAAGAGCCCACCATACTGGAACACTGACCTTAGATTTCCCAGCCTCCAAACCATGAGAAATAAATGTCTGTTGTTTATAAGCCACCCAGTCTGCAGTAGTTTGTTATAACAATCCAAATGGACTAAGACAGAAACTTTTCTACACTGTCAATAAAAAGATAACAATTTCCATTAATTGTGCTAGAGAAAAGGATGAATTTTGTCTTCCACTATATAGAACAATATTGTGAAATCTTTGTCATATAAAGAGACAATTAAAGAGCATGTAACCAAAAATGTAGGAAAACATGTTACAGAGTTGTGTAGGAGGATAAATTAATAAACAGATGTATCATTTTTCTGAATTGTATGATGATTGTGGGGGGTTTTTTCAAGTTTTCAAAAATTGTAACTTGTGATAGTTTGCTTTTTTTAATTTTAGAGAAATATTAATTTTGTATTCACAATTTTTTTACTCTTTTTCTTAAAGAGGCTCCAAATACTGCATAAGTTTCAGGACTCCTTGTAACACGGTTCTGTCCCTGAAGGAATGAGGAAGGTAACACCATCTGTCTAATCAGCAGCTTTTTAAACCACAAACCATACAATCATGTGTACACTTGTATGAAATACTACAGGCGTGAGCAGTGAAGATGTCAGTCAGGGTGGTGAGAAAAGCACCCCTTCCCTGGTCCGATTACTACAGAAACTTCTATTTAAGCCCTCTGTAGAACTCAGGATTACCTAGTTCTATTATGGAGAAGCAGGATAAGAAAGAGTGAGCACCGACTATTTTATTCACCAAACTTTTGAAGATGCTGAATATTTGCTTATCTATAACTTTTAGTGCAGAATCAAATATACCAGGATTAGTACAGTCAAAGCAATAGCAGAACAAGAAACAAAAGTGTTAAGGAGCTAATGAAGAGTTCAGCATCTGAAGCAGAGATTACGAATGCTCTCAGCAAGACAAATGGCATCAGTGATCAGAGCAGAGAGCAATGTGTGAAGATCAGATACAAGAGGACGTGTGACAACAGGTGGGTGAGCAAGGAGGGCTCAGAAAAAGTATGGAGGAATGAGAAACTAACACTGACGTGGCCCCGCTCCATTAAGCACTGTTCTATCTGCACTTCCCATCTGAGGGTTTGTGAAGCTAAACAAAAGAATGGAAATGGCATACGGCCAATAGCCCAGTTGGGCTGAGTTCATTGTCATTCTGGCTGGTTCAAGATCTAACTAGAAGAAAAGTGATAAAAGAAAAAAAGCCATTATGTTAGATGGAAGGGGAAAGACACCAGGGATGCCGAAGGAGAGATGTGAGGGGAGAAGAACAGAAAAGAAAGCCACATCTGTGGTGAATGGAGGAGTGCTCTGTAGAGACTTATGCTCTGTTCTGGCTCCAGAGCTGGTCTACTCAGACTCTACCCCATACCACAGAGCTCTGACCTCTGCTTTAACCAGAGGACAATGGCTGGGTGGAGAAGAGTATTCATGAAGCAGAACCCCTGGATGAGCCAGAACCCAGAGGCAACCAGTAATTTTCTACTAGAAGACAGGGCAAAAGAAACAAGATAGCTTGGAATGAGATGTTGCTGGATTTGCCCAAATGATAAGGATAATAGTAACTGCTTGTGTTAATTGACTGCATGTCATGGACCAGATGTTAGGCTAAGCACCTTACAAACTTAATTTGCATTTTATGTTCACAATGCTCTGAAGCAGGTATAAATACTATTACCATTGTACAAGTTGAGAATGTTCAGGCTTAGAAAAGTTAAGGAATATGCCCAAGGTTGCAGAGAGAGTCATTGGTGAAATTTTTAGGGGGGGGGTCTTTCTGAAAAAAGAGTTCAAATCATATACCTACTATTAGGAAATAAAGACTCAACCCTAACTTAAATTAGACACAAATAACCTCCATTTGTGCTTTTGTTCACTTAAAGTTGCAGATAAGATGTCACTCCATCTCTTTTCATTTTTCTACTTTTTTTTTCATTCACCCACATACATCTGTGTCTGCAGAGAAGGCATTTCACTGCCTTACTTCCTTCCTCAAGTAGAAAACATAGCAGTCTCTTCTGATTACTTCTTTCTTTCAGGTTTCTTGTTAGGAGGAAGCATTCAGATCTTGGTACCAATCTCCTAAATTAGTGATATGGCCAAAAATTAGAGTCAGCTTGTTGACCATATTTTGTATCCCTTTCTCAGGGATTCATGATAGACCGTTTCTTTGTGTGCAGACCAGAGATAACTGCTCTTGTTCAAATCTCAGTATCTGGCCAGTTGTGTACCATTACACACTTATAAAAAATAGCTAAGCATTAATTTCCATTAGGAACTAATGGCCCACAAAAATTCTCGTCTTGGCTTAAAACTGTGTTTGAGTTAGAAACAACTAGATTTCTCTTTATCCTGGGGCACCTGGGTGGCTCAGTCAGTTCAGCATCTGATTTCTTGATTTCAGCTTGGGTCATGATCTCATTGTTCGTGAGGTTGAGCCCCATGTGGGGCTCTGTGCTGATAGTGAGGAGACTGTTTGGGATTCTTTCTCTCCCTCTCTCTCTGTCCTTCCCTTGTTCATGTGTACATGTACTCTCTCTCTCTCTCTCAAAATAAATAAACTTAAAAAAGATTTTTCTTTATCCTTCATAACTTAAGTTATCATAACTTCATAACTAAAGTCGGCATATCATTTTTACCATACAAGATGAAGATTATCTCCCAAGAAGAGTGTATTAAAAATTTTTATATTAAAGAATTTAAATTTCTAAAAAGGATTTAAAATTTAAATTTTTATAATGGACATATACAACATAACATTTTAAAGGCTATCATAAAAACAAGTATAGATACATCCAAGAAATTGCTTTTTTGAAAATAATATTGATCTCATGTTAAAAATAAAACAAAACAAAAGAAGAAAAGAACATAAATTTAGCAAAACTGGCCAAATCATAAACCTGTGAAGCAGACTGTCCTTCAAAATTCTAGTGAATTCTAACCTAGATGTTACAGCTATTTAGAATATATGTAAGATCATACTATATAGTGAGTGTTTCCTAACATATGAACAAGTAGCAATGTAGCAATTCTAGGCTCCCATGTTATTTTAAACATTAACACTGTGGGAGCTCATGTTAAGGATTTGCTTATAGAGGTTCCGAATCTGGGAAGAAGCAAGTCAAAACAGGACATGTGAGTATCCTGAGTGAAGAGCAACAGCCCCTGTATGATACGGAAAGATAGGGTTAAATAGGTAAAGAGGGAAAGGTTAAGACTTGGGTCCCTAAATATAGAAAAAACATATATTTTAAAACAGTACCGGGAACATCTGACCTTGAGAGAAACTCCTTCACCTCTGACCATGAGAAAAAACTCCCTTAGACATAATGTTTTTCTTAAAAATGTAACAAACGCTAGAAACCCCCCCTTATGTTTCCCACAGAAATGAACAACTCAGCACCTACAGTTATCAGGCCAACAAAGGAAAAAAAAGGTAAGGGGTGTGGGGATGGACCAAAACCCTATAAAACAATGTCCCTTGCCCATAGTTGGGCATATTCACTTTCAAATGCCTCCTCTCTGCAAAGGCAGCTTTTGTGCTATTCTTACTTTGGTTATTCTTACTTTTTAATAAACTTTTGCCTGCTGCTTATTTTATTTTGTGTCCACCTCTTTATCCTTCAAAGTGGCAAGATAATGAACACCAGGGATTGAGGTATAAAATCCTGCAATACCTGGGCTACTTTTGTCTTAGATCAGGTGACTGGGACCATTTTGAGTCCTTGGGTTTGGAATCATATAGGTCTGATATAAACATTGCATAAGCTACTTAACTTCTGTGAGTTTCAGTTCCTCATCTGTAAAATGGGGATCATAATGCTTCCCTCCTTTGCTAGTTGAGCGCTAAGTACTCTGTGTGTAGAGTACAGAGCTCTGGATCATTCTATAGGGCATCTCTTCTTGAATGTCCCTCAGGCACTTCAAACCCAAAAGTGAGTTTATCAACTGCACCACCCCTCCTGCTCTATTCCAATTACTCACCAGAACCATCACTGACTTCTCATTTCTCCCCCAGCTTCCATATTTAATTGGATCTCCAAATGCTGTCTCAGCTGTCTCCTTAATACACTGAATCTCATACAAAGATGGGACAGGGTTTCCAAGGGATTCCTAGGAAAAAAATGTAACATCCTCTCCATCTCTTTGCCCCTTTCCCCACCCTATAAAAGCTCAGGAACCTCATAGATTCCAGAGTCTGCCATATCCATTCATTCCCTGGTTCAAAATTTCACTGATAAGAGTTATTACCTTAAAGTGTCCCCTTGGTAACAGTATAAAAATGATAAAACCACTTCTAATTCCATTCAAAGCCAGCAAGGACTGTCATACAGAGTACTAACAGCCCCCTCACTTTATCCTAGCACACAAATATAATATGGTGGGATAACAGAAATACTTTGAAATGCTTACCAATGTTTTTTCCCTCCTTGGTGATTATTTTGGGTTGAATTGGGTCTTCACTGCCCTCTAAATTCATTTATCGATATCTAAAACCCTAGTACCTCAGAATGTGACCTTATTTGGACATAGGGTCCTCACAGAGGTAATCAAGCTAAAAGGTCAGTAGGGTGGGCCCTAATCCAATCTGACTGGCCCTAATCCAATATTTCTTCTTCATAAGAAGAGGAAATTTTACCGAGGACATTTAGAGAGGGTAATGATGTGAAGACATAGAAGATGGCCACCTCCAAGCCAAGGAGATGGCTTGGAAGAGATTGTCTCTCACAGCTTTCAGAAGGAATCGCCCCTGTCCACACCTTGATTTCAGAGTTCTGGCCTCTAGAACTGTGAGATGAGAAACTTCTGTTGCTTAAACTCCCTGGTCTGTGGGACTTTGTTACAGCAATCCTAGGAAAGTAATTCAGGAATGCAGGTTCTTTCCCTACAGCCCTTTCATCATTCTCGCAGTCAGGGAAGGGGTGGGTGAGGACCTCTCAGAGAAGAGGAGGATGGGATCTAGAGTGACTCAGCTGGCTGAAAGGGAGGAGAGTGTCCACAAAGATTCAAGGGAAGAGTGGACTTGCAGAAGACAGAGAGGGGGAAAAAGGAAGGAAGGAAGGAAGGAAGGAAGGAAGGAAGGAAGGAAGGAAAGAAGGAAGGGAGGGAGGGAGGAAGGGAGAGAAATAAAGAAGAATAAAAATTAAAAAGGAGAGAAAATTAGGAATATCTTACAAAAAGTTTTTAATGTTTATTTATTTTTGAGAGGAAGAGAGAGACAGAGTGTAAGACAGGGAGGGGCAAAGAGAGATAGGGAAACACAGAATCTGAAGCAGGCTCCAGGCTCTGAGTTGTCAGCACAGGGCCTGATGTAGGGCTTGAACCCACAAACCACAAGATCATGACCTGAATCGAAGTCGGATGCTTAACAGATTGAGTCCCCAGGCACCCCTTATTAGGAATATCTTAAATGTCTGCCATCTCTCATATTGGAGTAGATCTTCTGTGGAGGGGTGCCATAAAGACACCCCTTACAAGTGTTACTCCTCACTTCACTAGAAATTTGCAAGCCCCCTAGAGAAGCCTAAGGTTCTCACGATGCCAGATGACTAGATGTAGGAAGTGGAATTGGCTGGGTAAGCTGCCTAGGTAGATGGATGTCTAGGTATATGGATGGATTGTCCATAGTCTAGCGATCCAGAAGCCCCTTTGCCCCAGCTGGTGGAAGGGAGTGGGCAGGTACCTGAGTACTGAGCCAAGTTGTAGACTAGGAGAGGCCTGGCGCAGGACAGCACCCACAGGGTGGGGACCCTCATGGTCATCAGAGATCATCACCCCTGACTTGAGCAGTGGCTGCCAGCACAATGCCCAAAGCACAAGGCAGGACCAGCCACCCATCCGCAGACACTTACTTGTTCCATGATCAGATGGAATGAAACATCTCAGAGAATGCAGACAAAATGGACAATAAATAAAACAAAGACCCCTGAAGTACTCCCATGTGGACACTTAAGCATGTACTAGCACACATATGGCATTTTTGCAGAACAGAGGCAAGAGAGGCCCTCTGTGTTGAAAGAAACAGATGGGAAGTTTGAACTTTGGACAAAGTGCTTACCAACAACATAAACCCTTTTTTTATACAACACGATACTGAGCTATATGTAACTGGCAAATTTTGCAGTCCTCAT
Source organism: Cryptoprocta ferox (assembly GCA_028646485.1). Taxonomy (NCBI): domain Eukaryota; kingdom Metazoa; phylum Chordata; class Mammalia; order Carnivora; family Eupleridae; genus Cryptoprocta; species Cryptoprocta ferox. The sequence continues at coordinate 84,283,322 of CM053574.1, read as the reverse complement.
TAGGAAGGGGGCTCCCAGGTAAGGCAAGTGTGGGTTATCAGATCATTACTGTTTTTATCTTGCCCCTCTGAATTGTAGTTAGTAAAGTTCCACCCCGACCTCACCCCATTAGATAATGAACATGGCATGACAGTCAGGTAGCTTCAATTGTATTTTTGAAAAATCACACTAGAATGAGTGCCTCCATTTACTCATTCAGTATAATGCTAAAATGTTCAAGAAGATGTCACACCAGGCTCTAGAAGCGACCAAAGGATTGCAGATCTGGAGGACTTGCCAACGCACAACTGTCGTTGCTCAGTGGGTCTCCAGAGCAAAGTTCCCACCACACAGGGTGACATTCTTCTTCCTCCTCCAATCCATCCCTCTGGTGTAGAGTGCCAGTTCTCAGCATCCTGAATCCCTCTTAAAAGCTTTCAAACCTAAGCTGCAGAAAGAAGGGTCACGTAGTGGGGGTGGCGGGGGGGGGGTGTAGGGTGGGATCTGTCATACATGGGATAATCTCCACTTTCAGAGTCGATGGGGCTTATTGTTCACCACACTGTTCTAGCTTTCTGTGCAGCAAGCCTGCATCCCCTAATCTATATTCAGGTAGTGATTTTGAGTATTATGTAGCTTGAAAACTTGAAGTGAATTTTCTGGGTGGTTAATAAGCTATCTGCACGAGTATTAATGAGCAGTGACCTTGCACTGAAACAAACGTTCCCTAAGTGTCTGTCTCTCCATGACTTCCCTCACATCGTAGCGTTTTGCCTCCTGACTTTCCTAGCTGATTGGTGTTAGCCAACGTTTCTACCTTGCAAAATCAGACACGCTAAGTGGGTACAGCGGATGTGCACCCACATGGCTTTTAGAAGTCACACGTAAAGGATGTGAACAAGCCTCTGAGAGATTTTCTTTACCTTTCATCACTGCTCAGCATGTACTTACACGGTCTGTGATACTTGTGTCAGCATGGCGGTTTTAGAGAGATGGGCCTGACAGTTTTAGTGAGCAGTCAATGTGTGCCATGCACTGTGCTAAATGCCAACAAACTAACAAATGACAGAGAACAACATAAAACTAGATATTCTCATATTCTCCCTAGAAACCGCCTACTGAAAATTCTTTTTTTTTAATTTTCTTAATGTTTATTTATTTTTTAAGAGAGAAAGACAGAGTGTGCATGGGGGAGGGGCAGAGAGAGAGGGAGACACAGAATCCAAAGTAGGCTCCAGGCTCTGAGATGTCAGCACAGAGCCTGACGCAGGGCTTGAACTCACCAACCGTGAGATCATGACCTGAGCTGAAGTTGGACACTTAACCAACTGAGCCACCCAGGTGCCCCTTATAGAAAATGCTGAATACCCTATATGTAGAACATAAAAACTACCTACTTTCCTGAAAAATCACCTACAGAAAATTCTTAAGTCTACATTTATAAGAGATTGACATATAATAAAAAACATGTAGAATATGCAAAGAATATATGTATACACACATACATATAACATTCACATACTATTAATAATAATAGATAACTTTTATTAAGTACATATTCCCAGATATGATTTGCTGCATTTGTTTTTTGAAATTGATCTCCACAGCAATCCTACTCATTAGGTAGTAGTATTAATTCCATTTTATATATGAGGCTGTAATAAAATTGCCTGAAGTCATGCTGCAGCTGAAATCTGGCAAATCTTCTATTCAAACTCTTGACTATCTAGCCAGCATCAAAAGGAACACTCTAAACCACATACATTTCTCTTTGAAAATACTACATGAGAGACTCTGGAACATAGCATAATATAGACTTTAAACCATCTAATTATCAGAGTTATTTGAGTTTATTAAAAATGGGCTTAACTCCTAGAGATTCTAACTGAGTAGACCTGGGCTGGGCTTAGAACTCTATAAATTTTAAAAGCTACCCACTCAATGGTAAGAACCATCCAAGTTTAGAAGTCATTGCTGTTCAAGATGTAGAGACACAGTCTAGACAGACCAATAGGAGAACATGCTGGAAAATATCCACATTATTTAGGATCCTTTAAACCATTAATTCGGAGCATGCACACAAACACACACGCATGCATGCATGCACGCCTAGAATCCTAAAATATCTTAACTAATAAAATTTATTAGGCAGGAAAAAAAAGTCACCTACACAATTTGCTGTATGACAAGCAGAGTGTCACTGAAGATACTTTGGCTCTTGGGCTATGAAATAGTTGACCTTCTGTGCCTTGAACACTAAATGGCACTCATCAGATAGATTTTTTTTTCCTATATTGTTTTTCCCTGAGATTCTCCTGCTGAATTTGGGTATCCACAAACTGAGATCAACTTTAAGAGAGCCAGTAAGGGCAAGACTCTGCCTTGAGTTATAGTTATAGGGAACCTGTGCTACCTATGTAACACTGGAAGAAGAATGAGAATTGCCTCTTGCATGTTTTTGCTTCTAATCCAGTACATCAGATAACACCCTACATATAAGTACTAAAAACTACTTGTGCATTTAGAATATCACCCTCTCTTGCTTCTCTTGGGATTCTCCTGAATCCATAACTTCTCCCAACAAAGACTAGACTTACATTTCATGAAGAGAATTGATTATCCAATATTAAGACAACATAATTCTTCTTTAGTCATAAAGCCTGAATCTCTGGTTTATTAACTGTGTCTAGTCCTCACCCACAGTCTTGCCCTTAAATCCCAGGCTAACTAAGTATGGGTCCAAATCATTTTAGGAGTGGGAGGCAGTCTCTAGTTGCTTAATTGTCTATGTAGAAAAGATATCAAAAGTTCTTCAGTGTTGTCTATCATGTGCATAAAAGTAAGAAAATGAAATGAGTTTGTTGTCATAGACACTGCCACTAAGAACAGATTTCTCTTAGTATGTTGCTGGAAGACAAGATAAAAAAAAAACGTATGAGGGTATTTTGAGTCTTTAGTTGAACTTAATTTGAGTGCTATTGTTTCTCTACTCAAACACCTCATTAACGAAAGCACCATAAACTTCAAATGTCAACTTTGAAAACTGTTATAAAAGCACCAGTGATTGCTGCTTTAACTTTACTTTTGCTTGTCACACTCAGAAACTCCCTCGCTTCCTCCCATACTCTTTTCTCTCTGCTTCGTTTGTAATTTCCTAGCTAAGGTAGATGAGTAGCTCCAATGGTGTAAATCCCCAAGTGTCAGAAGGAGACCAGGAAGAAAGCTATCATGCACACACAGATCACTTTCATGCAGTGCAACTTGTCACCATGAAGGACGCTCCCATTTACAGAATGCCTCTGCCTCTCTCTTCCCTCCACTTACGCTCCCTTCCAGTGCTGTCCCTTTTTCTCTTCACAGGGAGATTGCAGAGTTCAGGGAGAGAGAATACAAAAAGCTGACTCTAAGAGAAAGTGAATTTCTGAGACTAGATAGCTTGAAAGACATGTGTTGGGTTATAGAAGCAGCTGCCTTCAGGTCACCAGATCGACACAGGCCCAATAGAGGAATGGCTAGAGCCATCTACACAACTACACCTAATGTGAAGTCAGAGGTTGAAGTAATTTTCTGGATGACATTGTTGCCCTTTGAAGAAAAAAATCATTTTATATTAGAGGAAAAAATATCACAGTGGAGTTAAGTGGATTACTATATCAATTTTCTATCTCATAAGGCAAGAGTCTGAATTGAAGGCATTACCTTTGGGTGCCTGGAGGCTGATTGCTCTTGCTCAGACACACTATGCATAAATATACAAATGGACCTGATTCCCTCCTCTAGCATTATGTGGCACGGTAGAAAGAAGGCAACAGATTAAGCAGGTATAATTCCATTGCAAAAGAAAAGATTTACAATTATCATCCCTAAGAATATTCTAAGATTTCCACCAGAGTTCATCATTCAACAAACATGTATTGAACATCTAATACAGCCAGGAAACGTGCTGGGTCCTTGGGCTACAGAAGAGATTAATATAGAATAAACACCGATCTTGTCCTTCTGGGGCACCCCCTAGCAGTTGACAAAGAGGAAAGACAATCACACAAATAATAAAGATCAAGTGTGCTGTGTATGGCGATGGGAAAGTTCAGGCAGCTACAGGCACAGAAAGCAACAGCAGCTGGCCAAGGCCTGGGGCGAGTGAAGTCTCTCAGAGTAAATGATGCCTGAGCCAAGACCTAGGAGTTTACCGGGCCCAGAGAAAAGCGCCCGTGAAGACGAAGAGGTCAAAGAGAGCTTGGTGTATCTGAGGATCCAGAGCAAGCCAGCGTGGCTGGACAAGGAGAGTAAGGGAAGGACAGGTCGACTGCGGAGGGTGATGCCACCCACAGGAATGGCGGTCCTGCTGCTAGTCAGTCCTTCATGATCTCCAGTTGAAATTCTCCCTCATTTCCCATCCCGGGTGGTCTTCATCCTCTCCTTATTTCCCAACCTCTCCCTCACTCTCAGAGAACTGAAGAGTCTCTCCTCTTCCTTCACTGAGGCTCTTCCCTCTTGTACAGCCCCTAATGGTCCTGTGTGTTCCTTCATCTCCTCCTCCTTGCCTCGCACCTGAGAGAAGGGGGAGGAGCAGGTCAGTATGAGAAGCAGGTACTGAGCACCTACGGGTTCAAAGCCTTGTGGTAGCAACCGACTGGGGACAAGTGTGGGAAGAAATACCAACATTTAAAGCTAAGATAAAGAACCCCAACAGCTGCGTCTCCTCCACACTGGATTGAGATGGGGTCACAGAGAGGACAGTCTGGGGAGGAACAAGTGAGTGAAGCAATCGTAACCCTGGATTCCAAGAGGACAAACATGCCCCGAACATTTGGCCATCACATATCTATTTCACCCTCCCCCACTTCTCAGACTTCCCCATTCTGAAGCAGCATTGGACAGTGGAGCGAGGAGACAGAAAAATAAGGTGGAAGGAGGCATGCATGAGAGTTTCTTTTTATGAAAAGCAGCAAAAACAGAAAACAACAAGAGAGAGACCTAGGATAGATGACATGAAGGGCTGACCTTGTCCTGGACTCAGAGGACAAGCACAGAAAGTAGCTCTGAGGTCTCTCCCACCCAGCATGCCAGGGTTGGAGAGCAACAGGAGTTCAGGGAACAATAACATGCTAACAACAAACAAACAAACAAAAACAAAACAAAAAAAAAAAAACAAGCCAGGTAGCTTGGTTAGTGCCTTCCAGAATTGTGAGATATTAACAGAAAAGATTTAGACAAGTCACAGAATCACCTGAAGCAAAGAAATGAGGGATACCCATCAAACTGAGGGAAATATCAGTAGTTGTACTGACTGAATCTTTCACTACGAATAGTCTGAGACGATAACTCAAATGTACTTAAGCAAATCAGAGGTGTCATCAAAATTCAGTATTTCTCCATCTCTCAATTCGGTGCTCTTCCATGTGGCTTTATTCTCGGGTTCCACATGGCCGCAAGATGGCCCTCAGCAGGTCCAAGACTACAGCATCTTGGCGCTGAATCCAACAGAAAAGAGCACTTGCCTTTCCTCACCAGATGATAACTTACAGAACTCTTACTCTGTGCCAGACACTGGTCTGAGTTATCCTTATGTTAACTCACTTCATCTGCACAATAATCCTGTATTATACTGAGACACAGAGGAGGGAAGTAGCTTGCCTAAGTCACTCATCTAATTAGTAATAGAGGGTGCATTTGGGCCCAGTAGTCAAGACGCAAAGTCTGGACTCCTAGCCACCATGCACACTGTCTTCAGGTGCTGTTGGAGGATATGGAAATGGAGCAGTTGTGCGCTCCTGCACCAATCACTTGAACTTGATGCTGTGACTAGCCCAGACTTGCATCACATATCACACAATGCTGGGAGCAGACCAACTGAACCATGGACTGACAGTGGACAGGGTGGTTGGTTACCCAGGGGAAAATCAGGGTGCCACCGGTGGGGTGAACGAAACAAGATGCCAGCTGTGGAGTATAAACAGAGTGCTGTTTGCTCATGCCTCAGACCCTATCTCCCCGTCTTCCTTCTCTCTGTCTTCCCCTCTGCCACCTATTTCATAGCAACACTAAGTACACTATGTACCTGATGCATGGACAGAGCCTTACTAAAACAAAGCCCTCACTCTCACAGCACTTACATTCTAGCAGAGGTAGCGACACACAGAATACAAATATATGATATTCATAGGTGCTGGAAAGAAAAATAAGGCAGAGTAAGGGACAGAGAATGGAGGAGGGAAGAAGAAGGAGTGCTATTCTATATAGAGTGATCAGTGGATGCCTCTTGGCTGAGGGAACACTGAAGCACAGGTCTGAATAAAGTGAAGGGGGTAGTGAGCCCTGCAGATTCTGGAGGGAGGAAGATTGCCCATCTATCAGGGGGGAAGGGCACATAGAAAGGCCCTGATGTGAAAGGGTGCCTAACAGGTTTCCAGGCAGGGAGGGAGCCAGTGTGGCTGTAGAGGAGGGAGAAGGAGGAGAGGGAGGAAAGGACCTCAGGAGAGCTTCTCCCAGGGTCGCCTCAGTGACTGCTGCAGCCTCTCTATCTAAACCCAGAGCTAGAATCCCAATTTCTTTCCAAACTGGTAGCCCCTGTTTCCTGCTACCTCAATAATAAAAGTCATGATCTCAAACTTAGCATGTTGAAATTAAAATCATCCCCTTTGGGGCACCTGGAAGTCTCAGTCGGTTGAGGTTCCAACTCGATTTCAGCTAAGGTCATGATCCCAGAGTCATGAGATTGAGCCCTGGGTCGAGTTCCAAGCAGGGCATGGAGCCTGCTTAATATTCTTTCTCTCTCTCTCTCTCTCTCTCTCTCTCTCTGTCTCTCTCTAAAAACAAATTACAAATCAAAAATTAAAATCATCCCCTTCGACTCAGACCTATTTGTCTTAGCTGTTGACTCTATAATCTTCAAGTTGCCCATGCCTTGAACCACCAGTAACTTCTCTCTGTCTCCTTCACCCACCAAGACCCATTCAAATAGGTTTTGTTGTCATTCTCTTCTTGTAAAGTCTCTCACATCTGTCCCTGATTCTGTTCTAGGTAAGACCCTCATCATTTCTGACCACAGACAGCTGCAAATATTACACCCTGCTCCCAGAAGTTTCACCACACCCGCTTCCATGCTGGACATCTCAGAGGAAGAGAGAAATATGAATCCACAAGTCTCATCACTGCTGGCAAACTCAACACACTCTAATGTCTTCTTGATAAGATTTAAATTCTCAGCATGGACCTAGTTGGAGTTCAAGGTCTTTGATAAGGCAGGGCCTGGCATATGTTCACAGCCTTGACTACTATTTCAAATCAGCTAAGCCAAATCACTTGTCATTCTGGGCTTCTCTCACTTTCTGCCCTGGTTTGCTATTTTCTTCTGCTGGAATATATAATCCCAACCCCACTAGCTATGGGAATCTTGTCAACAGGACTCAATTCAAATGCCTCCTTTCACATGAGCCTATATTATTCTCCCAATCCCACAAGTTGTGCCAAATTTGTGGGGTGTGGCTTTCATGAACCAAGCCATAATGGTATGGAAGGTCATAGGCTAAGGGTCTATTAGAGTCTATTTCCAAGAAAGCCCAGTAAGTGGCCTGCAACTTCCACTCTGATGATGTATAACACAAGGCCAAGGAAGGGCAGTTTCTTGCATCAGAAGCACATGGGCAACTTATGGCCATCATAAGCAACCCAGAGACTCTGCGAGAGGAGTCGCTAAAGCCTGTACAGTGAAAGACTCTCTAAGAGTAATACAGGATTTCTTGTTGATTTCCATTTGGACAGATTCTACAGCCTTCTGTTGGAAGGGGCTGCATCCGAGTTGGGTTGATTTGCAAGTAAGAGCACAAATGGGTTAAGTAAAATTTTAAATCTTAAGTGTTTTGATAGTCTTAGGAATGGAACATCTCTTGATTTACCTAATAATTTTCAAAAATGTAGCCAAGGTGACAGAGCATTACACTATATGTGGGACAACTGCCCGTTCCCTTTTTGTAAGCTAGTCTGTTTGTAGGTCCTTAATGAGTGTGTCAGATGATTGTCTCCAGAGAAGAATTCCATCAATGCAATGCCATACCTGTGCTCCCAAGGAAGGGGCATGAGGCTAAGAGCTTCCCTGCAGAGACTCTGTGCAAAGGCAAAGTTGCTCGAGCACTCCATGAGTAGCCTGGTAAAGGTCTGTGTGGTCCTTCAGAATTGAGGGTGAACTGCAGCTTAGAGGATGTTGACATAGGAACTGCACAGAACATATCAACCACATCTGGAACCAGTAAATATTTACTGATTGCTGATGGGATGGAGTCAGTAATTTCAATAATATTAGGTATTCAGCATGGGGTCCTAAGTGCATGGAAACACAGCATGAAAGTTACAGTGATGTGATATATATCCAGTTGTATATATACATAATGTTTATTTAAGAAGTAGAAAAAGTGGAGTGCCTTGGTGGCTCAATCAGTTAAGTATCTGACTCTTGATTTCAGCTCAGGTCATGATCTCACGGTTCATGGGTTGGAGCCCTGCGTTGGTCTCTGTGCTGGCAGTGCAGAGCCTGCTTGGGATTCTCTCACTTCCTCTCTCTCTTCCTCAAAATAAATAAACTTTAAAAAATAAGTGGAAAAAATATAAAACCATTTTTAAAAAATCCCAACTTCCAACCTTCCTAAAGGGGCTCCCATTGTCATCTGAGCCTAAGTCCCAGGCCACACAGCTTTCCCCCATCCCCAGCCCAGCCTGCCTGAAGGAGCTGACAGGAATGGAGAGAGTAGATGGCCCTCTCTTGACCTCTTTCTCTGTTAGGGGTAGGGGCCTCCCCAATGGCCTTGGTTTATGGGTTAAGGACCCTGGGGCACCTGGGTGGCTCAGTTGGTTAAGCGGCCAGCTTCAGCTCAGGTCATGATCTCGCGGTTCGTGAGTTCGAGCCCCACGTCGGGCTCTGTGCTGACAGCTCAGAGCCTGGAGCCTGCTTCAGATTCTGTGTCTCCTTCTCTCTCTGCCCTTCCCCTGCTCATGCTCTGTCTCTCTGTCTCTCAAAATTAAATAAGCATTAAAAAACTATTTTTAAAAAAAAGGACCCTGGACTTAAGTCAGGTTTGAATTAACCCCTCTGCTGTGCACAGGGGTGCCATGATGCCTTTTGTATCTATGTTCTAGAACTGTGAGAGTTAGGCTCTCTGCTGAGACAGAGCCATGTAGACAGCAGAAGATGGCATGCCCAGGACACCTGGGCGGCTCAGTCGGTTAAGTGTCCAACTTCAGCTCAGGTCATGATCTTGCGGTCTATGGGTTCAAGCCCCTCTGACAGCTCAAAGCCTGGAGCCTCATTCAGATTCTGTGTCTCCCTCTCTCACTGCCCTTCCCCCTTCACACTCTGTCTCTCTCACAAAGATAAATAAACATGAAGGAGAAAAAGGAGGAGAAGGAGAAGGAGGAGGGGGAGGAGGATGAGAAGAAGAAGAAGATGACTATGCCCACAACCCAGACATTGCTAGATAGAAACCCTCCTCTGCGGCAGCCTGGTCTTTCCCTGCAGTGCAGGCTCCCCTCTCACTCTCTTTTCTCTCTCTCTGTACAAACCCCTTCAGGGTATTTTGGATTTCTAGCTGCAGCTATGAAGTTGCCGTTTTCAGTTTCTGCCTCTACCCAATCACACTCGCAGTTCAGACCTTCTGGCTACATCAGGAACCAGTTAATTAGCAAAGAGCGATGTATGAAAGCAGACTGGAGGCCCTTGGTTGTGGTTGCACCATTCTGTTCTTGGCATCAATTGTTCTGATCGCCTCCTATTTACTCCACTGATGAGGGAGGGACCCCTTGCCTTAAATAATAAGAGATGGCCAAACACACACATAGCACCCAGCCATGGACAGAGGACACTAGCGGTTCACAGGCCACATGTACTGCACAGCCCAGAGCAGACAGAGCCACAAGGGGCGTATGCAGGAACAGAACGAATAAGCAAGGACTGGGGGCAGGCAGACAGGTGTAGAAACCAGAGGGTGAAGCGGCCCCTGGTTCCAGGGGGAAGACGTGATTGGCTTATCTGAATAATTTCACAGGCTGGCAGGGAGGTGAAACACGTTAGACTGAGGAGGGGGTGGAGTGCAGCTGGTCCAACTGAGGCAGGAACTCCCAGGTGGGGAGGCTTTGGTGCTGGCTGGGCAGCCTATCTGGCAACAGCCAGGGAACTCATACTGAGGCTTTTGAGGCCCTGGGAAGCTCAAAGATGTCAAGGCAGTACCTGTATCTTCATTTCAGCCTCCATCCCACATCTCTGCCCTCCAAATCCATTCTGGTTTTCATCTACTTCTCACCTCCACCATGTCCATCTCCTGCATGGCCACCATCGTTCTAGCCCTCACCTGTTCTAGCCCAGTGGCTCCTCTACACTTGCTGTTCTCCCTCTTCTCTCCGCTCCCACACGAGCACAGCCCAGACTTTTCCCCCAGCCTCTACGATAAATATCTGCATTTCCTACTCAAAATACATCAATATTTTCCCATCACACTTGACATAAAGTAAAACTCCACATCGTGGCCTACAGGCTCGGTAAAGTCTGGACTCTACTGCCCTTCCCAGCTTCATTTCCTTGCTGGTCTTCCCTTTGTTCTCTCTGACACGGCCACAGTAGGCTTCCTCATTTTCCTCCAATATGTCAAGATTATTCTCAGTCTCAGGGCCTTCACACTTGCGGTTTTCTTACGTGAAGTCATCTTCGCTAAGATATTTGCAAAGCTGCCGTTTCAGGTCTCAGCTTAAATGTCACCAGACCTACCCTGACCATTCTTCCCATGTTTTGGTTTCCTTCATAGAATTGATCCATACTTGAAATTATATTACATATTTTTTCTTTACTTATGTATTGTCTGTGGTTCCTGCTAGAATGTATATTACAAGGAGGCAGGGATCTCTTCTGTCTGATTTTCTACTATATCTTAGCATCTAGAACTGTACTTAATATAGAGTAGGAGCCCAATGAGTGTTTGTTAAGTGAAATAACAAATGAATAAAGGAAGAATCAAAAAAACAAGCAAATGAAATTACATCATACTTAGTATATAATAGATAAATATTATCTATCCTCATTAGGAATAGTATTAGCCTGATAAGCCAACCTTTCCCAAATTATGAGTGTTTACTAGGATTATGTTCTAATTACATTTACTTGTGATTGTGCCTTGTAAACCTCTGAAGAATGCAGGCTTCTTGACATCAGACATCGCATCTTTTTTATTCCGATTTCTCCCTGGCAGCTATCATAAGCGAACTGTAGGTGCTTAATAATTAAAAAGAGTGCTTACTATGTGCCCATCCCCAGTCTAAGGACCTACATTTATTAACTCACTTAATCCTCACCACAAGTCTGTGAGGTAGGTACTATTGTTACCCTTATTCTATAGATGAAGAAACTGAGGCACAGAGAGAATAAGGTTCATTCCCAATGTCAGCTCAGTCCCTAGGTGCATCAGCCAGGGTTCTGCCAGAGAAACAAAACTAAGAGAACTAAGAGAAGACCACATATACATTTTTTAATCATATCTATATCTATATATATATATAATCATATATATATATAAAACTATAAGAAGCCTACTAGTGTGTGTGTGTATGTGTGTGTGTACATACACACATACTACTATATATTCTACTAGTACTATATATATAGTGAGGGGGGGGGTAGGGGGAGATTTCCAGGAACTGGCTTATGCAATTGTAATGTCTGACGGGGCAAGTCTAAAGCCTCCAGTCAGGCCAGCACTAGCTGGAAACTCTGAGGTAAGACTTCATTCCGTCCACAGGCAGAATTTCCTCTTTATCAGGGAAACCTCAGCTTTGCTCTTAAGAACGTTCACTGATCAGATGAAGCCCACCCAGATTATTAAGGATAATCTCCTTTATGTCCTTTATGTAAAGTCAATGAACTGTGATGTCAAATCTACAAAATACAAAACACCTTCACAGCAACACCTACACCCAGGCGTGATTTAATAACTTGGCCTCACCTGGTCGACACATAAAACTAACCATCACAATAGGATTGAAAGCAAACCTTCAGATGCCGAGCCTAAACTCTATGGCCTTGCGATGCACTGCCTTGCCACTCAGACTTATTGAATGAATACAAACAAAGGAATGACCCTGCTATGAAAGCAGGTGGCTGTCGTTCTTCCTGAAATAACCACCTGCCCTCCCTCTCACCTGTCTCCAGCCTCGTTGAGTACCTCTATTTGTAACTTGTTGCCAGGATTCTTTGAGCAGAGCTGTTTAAAATACATTCGAAAAGAGATTTGATGTGTGACGCTTCCTCATTTTCTAGCCAGAGGTCTCTGTATATGTTAGGGATTTGTGGCAGAAAACCCCCAAATGGAATTTCAGCACATCTGAATTCAAATGTCCTGGTTCCCTGACAATAGGATTGGCAGGCTAACAGCTTCCAAGCTGACATGTCTTGCTTTCCTGGGGAGAGTGACTAAAAGCAATTTCCACATTACACGGGCTCGAGAGTGTCTTTTCTTTACCTGCTATGGAAAGCCCAGTAACCAATACCACTGTAGAGGTTTAGAAAGTTTTTCTATATCCTCCTTGGTCTGACTTGAAAGTTGAATTTTGAACATCAATCTCCTTTTTATCATTCCTTTCTTCTGCTTGTTCCTTTCCCTTCTGGTTAACGGCCAAAAGCTTTCTTCCTGACACCTCCACTCCACATTCTTGCTCACAGATTGCACAAGAAATCATGACACACAGTAGGCACTGATTAAACTTTTGAGGACGTGAGCTCATCTATTTGCCAGTTCTGCTTCCACTCCTTTTGAGCCAACAGACCGTGAGCAGCTTCTGTGGACTGAGCTCTTGGATAGGGAAATCTGGAAATAAAGTGTCTCTGAGAATTAATACCTGAAAATGAACAGACCTTGGGTAGTAACTGTTTGAGGCTGTTGCTGATTGTTTCTATTTCTCTCTGCTACTCAGGCATGCTACTTCCATTTGTTACTCGATTTCCTTTAACAGTGTAATTGAATTTGTTAAATATATTCTAAGTGTCTCCCCCACAGAACGCACTCTGGAGGATAACAATTTGAACAGAGCACAGGGCCTGGAAAAGCTTCAACTCTATCAGGGAAACAAGTACATAAATATAGGTAGGGAAGTTATCCTAATAGGAGCTAATGGGCACTCATGAAGGAGGTGGCATTTCAGGCTTCTTCCCTCAGACAGGCAATATTTATAGGCTGGCCTTGATCTGGGCACTTGGTATCCACTGAGTGGTTAAGAAGAAAACTAATATCCATTTGGATGGGGGGAGGGGAACTTAAGAAAATGATTATAATAAGAATGTCAGTGAAAACAAAATAGACTAATAGGATATAGAATCATGGGGGAAAGGGGTTATTTTATGTATGGTGACTGAGGACACCCTCTCTGAGGAGGTGGCCTTTGAACTTCGACTTGAAATTGAAGAGGCAGAGATCTGTGGCTAAATGGATTGCATGCAGGAGGAACAACAAATGCAAAGTCCCAGAGGAGAATGTGTTTCAGTTGTTCAAGAAACAGAAGGCCTGGGACACAGGAATATAATAAAATGAGGAAATAGAAGTAGATGGTGAAGTTGAGGAGGTACCAGAGACCACATAACTACAGCCATTGGGAACCACAGTGGGGTTTCTGAGGTGGTGATACCATCCACGTTATACTTTTTTTTTTATGTTTATTAATTTATTTTGAGAAGGAGAGTATGTGAGCAGAGGAGGGGCAGAGAGACAGGGAGAGAGAATCCCAAGCAGACTACGTGCTGTCAGTGCAGAGCCTGATGCACGGCTTGATCTCACGAACCACGAAATCATGACCTGAGCCAAAATCAACAGTCTTGATGCTTAACTGACTGAGCAATCCAGGCACCCACCCCAGTCTGCTTTATACTTTTAAAAGATCATGTTGGCTGCTGAGTAGAGAATGTTTTATGTGCGTCATATGTGGACATAGGGAGACCATTTGGCGGTCTGCCTTAGTCATCCAGTACAGGTGACGGCTTGGATGACAACAGTCCTTGGGGAGATGGTGAGAAGTCCTTAGAAGAAGGAATGTATTTGGTAATAGAATGGACAGGAGTTGTTGAAGGATAGATGGTGGAGAGGGAGGGAAAAGAAAGAATCAAAAATTACCCCTATGCTTTTTTAGTAGTTCCATTCACTGAATCAGGGAGCTTCTCAGAATATATTGATTCTCACCGGTTCAGTGGAAATTAAAAGCACATTCCCAACAAGGGGAGGAGTGTGGACAAGGCCTGGAGTCAAGGGAGGGAACAAAACTTTCAGAAAACATTTTAGAAGGCAATGAACATATCAGGAAGCTAGGAGACATTGTGGCTGAAAAGGTTGAGATCCTACATTGAGCCATATAATATTAAGGTCCATAAATGTCACGGGGAAGGGAGGTGGGGAGAAGAAGTATTAGACAAAGGAGCCACAAATAATTCAAAAATTAAGGAAAAATAAAAAATCTGGAAAAGTCTCATGCACCGATTAAGTTGCTGCTGTAGTAAACCCAAAAGCCAAAGGCACCCAAGAGAGCAACTCTTAAGTCACATAGGCCAAGCACAGAGAATACCTAGAAACCATCAAGAACTACTAAAGCCTTGTCAGAATGCTTGGGGTGCCTTTTATGTCCCCTTTTCCTCTGAATACTGCTCCAGACAGAATTATGCGACCCCACTTATTTAAGATTGACAGATTAGAAGGTCCCTACCTGACTGTCTTATTTGTGATCCAGAATTTTAGTGCATATCTTTGACAACAAAGATGGCTCAAAAGAATAAGCTATTTGAAACCCTTAACAACTTTACAATATGCACCTAAAATAGTTCAGTCCAAAAAGAATGGATGGGGCTATCTCATTCTTTCCCTAACGTGCTATTGAAACATTTTCTCCACCATCAAGGCAATGATTTTCAAGGGGAGAAGGAGAACCCATGCCTTCTCCTCACCATGAGGCTATATCCGACCTGAGAGCCATTCAAACCCCATATCTACCTTCCAGAATTGCTGAAATGAGGTCCTCCTCCAGCACCCACAAATGGTATGTGACTCTCCATACTCAGAAACATGCAGATAGAAAATAGAAGACAGAACCTCTGAGTTAGGAGTCCCTACTGGCGTTTGCTTTTTGTCCATTTGAGTCACTGGTATGCAATTTTGTATCAGTTGGCAGAGCCTAAGGAAAAGAAAAAGGATCAGACAGGTTTTTGAAACCAAATTATTGCTTTTCTGACAGATACTACTGCACCGCTTATAAGTATTTTTCCTATTAAGTTTTAGTGAGTGCAAGGGCTATAGTAAATAACATTTCATCTGCAGAAGCTTTTCAAGGAACAAATAAGGAGCAATGCAAAGTAATCCTGGAGGAAGTTTAAAGAGAGATTGTATCGCCTGAATTTAAAGTAATGGAATAGAAGCAAAGGTAAAAATTGTACTATATACAATTGCTTTCTGGGGGTATCCTTCTTTCTAATATATAATTTATATGTAAATTTTCTGTTATTGTAACAATAATTAAGCCATATATATATGTGGCTTACATATATATATATATGATTGTGTTTGAGGCAGAAAAAAAAATCTAAGATTAAGTAACAATGCCAAGACATTTAGGAAGATTTTGATATCAAATCGTTAATGGATAATTCAGTTTTCAGTTCCTCAGTTTGCATTTTTCTTTTTTTTTTTCTTGGGCTAGATAAGAGAGAGAGATAATTTCTCTGGCATACGATAATAGACTTGTTGTGTGGTGGTATTTACATTTTTTTAAGGCTCGACTAACATTTTTTATGCACTAACAACCACATTTCCGGGAGAAGTTAGGAAAATGCATAACAGCACATGAAAAAGAAACCAGAAGACCAGGAGAATGCTGGAGTTTGCACTGGTTTGAAACAAGCCATGCATAGCTAATCAGTCAGAAAACCCTGGATTACAACCAAACCATAACAGAAGAATATAAATGAACACAGGGCATATGAGTGATTCTTGCTGGAAAAAAAAAAAAAAAACTTGAATTATCAAGCAGTTTTCTGAAAATTGAAAAATAGAAGACACTCAATTATTGGCAGTACTCATCCTCGATTAGGCAAATCTGTGTGTCAGTCAACCAGCATATACAATAGAATAATTTAGGTTCATTCTCTCTCAATCTACAAACATAATCATTTTCACATGGAAACTTGGCAATGTCACACCTCATTTCTCAGCCGACTTAAGAACAGTGTGCAGTCTCGAGGTGTTTTGGATCACCTTTCCAAAATGAATCCCAGTACATCTCCAGTCCCCTTACAGATTATTATCACGTACAATTAAAGCTAACGCGCACTTGTCAAAACAAGATAAATCACACTTTCGATACAATAGCCCTAGATTTCTTTTTAATGATCCTTTGTCACCTGCTCACGAAGTTTACCAATTGAACCATTTGCAGTGCAATCCCAATCCTTATTAGTGATTTAGTCATAGTTACTGCCATAATTATAATTTTAAAACTTTACTCTAACAAATAATTAGTACTTAACAGCTTTACATGATGTTTAATGAAGCGGCAATACTTTACCAGAAATAAAAATTCAGAAATGTTACAATTTTTTATCTTTCTGTTTTTGGGCCCCTTATTAAGATAAAATAACACCAATACTAATTTGGAACTCATGGTGTTTAAAGGAAGAAAATAGGGTCTCATATGTATCTGGAGACTGAATGACTTTACTCTTTTCCAATATCAGTCAGGATGGGCTGGGTTCACAAATCTCAGTGGCTTAACACAACAAAGTTTGTTCCTTCCTCATACTAGGGATGATGCAAGGTAATAGTGGGGGCTCTGCCGATGTATACCAGTCAGGGACCCAAGCAAGCAGAGGTCCCATCGCCACCACGACCGCATGCTCCCACGGGAGAAAAAGGGAAGCTCTACATGTCACTTATGTTCACATTTCATTAGCAAAAGCAAGTCACAAGGCAAACTTCACCTTCAAAAGGAGAATGGGGGAGTACAATCCTACCCCATACCTGGAAAGTGGAGAACCAGAATATTCCTGAACAGTTTGAGTGACTGCCAAACCCAAGTGTGCAGAAAGATGGCTAATTGTCAAGGGCAGGTTCCTGGACAGTCTCAGGAAGTAAAGTTAACCCGATCATCTTTGGTTCCGTATCTGACATCACCACAGAAGCTGCCTATTTCTATCACCCAGGTGATAGTTTTACAAAATGTTCAGTATTCCCTATAGAGAAAAACTCAAATCACCAATAACCAAGTGAATAAAGGAATCACTGCAGAAAAATCTTATATTTCAAGAAGAATCATGAATATCCATTTTCTCCTTTGGATCTCCTACTTACATATTAATCAATAAACAACTATGATAATAAAGGTGGATTTTCACCCTGCCAGGGCTGTGTAGGAGATGCTGGTAACCGGAGATCAAGTCTAGGAGCCCAGAAATGGCAATATAAAGTAAGCTTGGCCATAATGTTCACAGCAGGAAGTTTCGCCTCTGACCATTTGACCCAGCCGATTCTTATGCGGTCATTTTATCCAGGAAGACGTAGACAGGCTATTCTGGCACATCCACTTTGGCAATCTCATCAAAATTGCAAAGGCAAAAAATGTAATAACATTCTTTTATTGTCAACAATGTATGTAATGGACAGTCCCGATTTGCTAAGCCTCAGTTCATCACCAGTCTACACCCAGAGAATTATGTCAAAATTAAAAACATTCGCTTGTGCATTATTTTTATATAAGAATGTATACAATATTATCATTGACCTTCATCCTATTCCAAATATCTCCCCATTCTTTAATGTCAACTCTTCTCTTGTGTGTTTGTTATCACACTTAAATACCATCTATCTTTCTCATCCCAAGGCCCACTCCATCACCTGCTCTTCTCCATGGCTATTGTCTAGATTCCACAAGCACAGCCATCAAAAATGATCTGTAATAAGTCTTTATTACTTGCAAATCCCTGTTTCTCCCCCCACAGATTTAGTAAAATATTAACAATAATTGGTACTCATTAAGAATTGGACCAAAGATTGATAGAATAACTTCATAATTGATCCCCAGGGAAATTGACAGCTCCCCTTTTCAGGTATTTGAGGAGTTTTGTATTTGTATCCTCTTTCCACACTCAAGACTTTTCTATCACTTTTAACATGTTAACAAGGCCATCTGGTCTTTCTCTCTTTTGTAGCACTTATGCCCTTTGTCTCTTCCAGATTAGACTCTATAGCTTTCATCAACTAAGTTCCAAACATTTGTACAGTTTATAAATGGCTTCAGCTAGGAGAGCATTTATTATCATTATTCATTAACTTATTAAGAAACGACTTAAGATGACATGGAAATAATGGAGCTTGACAGTGTCCTTGATCCCTTTATGTTTGTGTGTCTGCAGAGTATGTATGTAGGCATTTAAAAGATAGATGGATATATATATAGAGAGAAAATCTTCCAGCCAATTGTGAATTGGGTACAGTTGCTCAATTTCATTATCTTCCAAAACTTCAAATATAAATTTCAGTTGATAATAAGAATATAATATTTTTATTTTCTAAAAAGACCTAAGAGGAGATTGCATATAGGGTGATGCTCAGAGGTATCTGAGGTGTACATCTCAAAACATTACCTAGTAATAAAAACTTAGAGTTAAAAATAAGAAAAAAATAGCAATGGGACAAAGGTCCAAAGGAATGGAATATATACTGCCTTTGTATGCTTTTTTCATTAGGTATATAAATGAGTTCAGTGGGTATTTTTTTTCTTTCTTGTACATTAAAATATCTCCAAGTCAAATTTCTGCTCCAAAACATGGTGTATAGTTCCTGTCTAAGGTTCTCTCTCTCAATAACAATTATTTTATTTATTTCAAATTATCTGTGGTCTAGCCTCAATGTGTTTAAGTGTTTTAGGGCATATTTAAAAATGACACAGACCCTGACCTAAAGATCTCATCAATTGAAGAGGGAGGTGGTTCTTGGGCTTCAGAGAAAGCTAATTTAATGGACCTTTGCCAATGATCTAGAATGTCAGAGACTCAAAAAGAAATTTATATCTTCTCTTATATATAATTATTCTTTGGAGGAGGGACTTGGACTCACCATTCAGAAAAATTGAAAGCTAGATCTACTAGGCAAGTTTAGGTGTGAATTCCTCCAAGTTCATTTTCTGAGCACACGAAATTTGATCTTCAAAATATCAAATTTATGCAGAAGACAGTCTGTGCTGAGTTGCACGCATATGTTGAAGTGCCAACAGGTTTGGCCAAAGAAAGAATGGCTGCCTGGGACCACAGACATTGATGGGTTGGAGACATCTCAGCCTCCAAGGCTAGTTGACTTAAAACATGGTTGGCAGGAAGAAAATTTCTACTATATCCTTATCCTGTGCCTTCAGCATCTGTGTTCTATTTCCTGAGTTGTCAGTGGGCAGCCTGCTGGAACAAGATCCTATTCTTCCTAAGGAATATGAAAAATTAGCATGCCAAATAACTGCCTCATTCCAATCAGAGGGCAGTTTGTGTATTCTGTAAGACAAGCTTCCTTCTTAATTCATGGACCTGAGAATTCAATTCAAGAGTGCTCTACTCTGCTAGGGAGATAACCTGGGAGTTAATGCTTCAATTACACCAGCAGATATGTTACTTTTTGCTCCTTTTTGCTAGTGTTCTCCTGCTTGTCATTGTCTGAAATACATGGTTAGTCAGAATATGTTGCATAAGTAAAGGGTGTTATGGGAAGAGGAATTGTCAAGAAGGTCCTCTAAGTAGGTTTTCTGTCTATAGCTACAAAAATGCACTGCAAAATGAAGAGTGTATAGTCATAACTGTTAAGGACTCAGTATAATATTTAAGTGTGTTGGAAGCCCACTACTTATATCATGGGAGTGCCTCCTTGAAATGTGTGCAAATAAAGTTGCCCTAAACATACCGACTCTAAATAACATTGTAAGGTAGTCTCATGTTTTATCTTCAGGGACATCTTCTTTCCCTAAATCCTCGTTATTCATTTTCTGGATTCCTGCTCTCGAGAGAGAGCTGGTACCTCAGGAAGCCCCGCCCTTCTGGCCACAGAAGAAAACTGCTCTGATACATTTGCACACTCAACAAGCTTATTTTGAATGTCTAGTCTGTCCTAAGCAATGGAACATAAAGGGTTCCTGCTCTCAAGTTGCCTGTAGTCTAGTGAGGGTGATAGAAATGTTAACTGTACTCTCTGATTACTATGGGTTGAAACTAGTCTTCGATGGAAAGAAGAAGACTGGGTTGCAATGGAAAGCACATGGGCATCAGTCACCCAGACGGTGTGGATACTGGTGACTGGTGACCACTGGGCTTGCTTTGAAGGAAGAATAGGTGCTATCAAAACAAAAAGGAGACATGTACATATCACAGAGATAAGAAAGGCAATGGCTGTGGACTGTGTACCCCTATCCAAGATAAGGGACCTCACCTAAAGCCAGGCACAGCCAGCTGGAGCCCAGGCACTGGATTCTGTCCCGGAGTTCTGGGCTCCACACACTACAGACAGTCCAGATGCCTACACCTGGCCTCAGTCACCCTGATGTCGCAGCAGATTATATATCCTTTTGGAGAAGCCCCAAGTGCTCCATGCTCTCCTCCAGCCTTTAAGCTAAAATTAAGTCCAGTATTCACAGTCATGAATTTTTTGAATTAGCAGCCTATCGGAACTAGAAAAAAATGTCATGATGATAAAATAATAAGCACACCTGAGTCCTTGAGGTACCTTGAGATGATATTTATTACCTCTTTGAATCTTAGATCCATAGGCGGGAGGTGTTCCATCATGGCCAGAGAAGTGGTGATAGGGAGAGGTGTAGCTTTCTGAGTCCCCGGGGCCAGACTTCCAGGTCTTGCATGCAATCATTTCTCTGCTTTGAGCTGAAGTTTCCAAGAGCATATGGTTGAATGCAACTCACTGCCTGACTGCAAAATCCCAACTCTAGGCTTCCTGATGGCAAGAGAGGAAGGAGATACAGACTTTAAGAAACATTTTTTTTATTCCTAATTTCCAGGAATTGACCTACATAATCCTCATGATGTTCCTGGAGTGATAATGGATCATTTTCCCATTTTAGAAATTGAAAAACTGAACCTGATGCACATTAAAGTTTGAGAACCACTGCACTAGGAGAGCTAGGAGTTGTGAAAGCAGGGGGGATAGATGTTTAGGGTGACAGGAGGGAAAGAATGTGCAAAGGCACTGAGGCAGGGAGAACCATGTTCATGAAGTGGGCAGAAACCTCATGTGACTAGAGTGCAGAGAGGTAGAAGAGCTGGCAGTTAGAGCTGAGGAGGCAGAAAAAGCCCAAGCCAGTGCGGGCTTCATGAGGTAAAGGATGTCAACTTTATCCCACTGGCAATGGGCAGCCACTGCAGGCTTCTAAGTAGGAGTGGAAGAAAACCAAGTTTGCATTGTTCAAAATCACTCTAGCTGCAGTGTGGAGAATGGATTACATGGAGGAACTAAGGATTTGAAGAGACAGTCAAGAAGTTATTGTAGTCAGTGAAGCAAGAGGTGATAGTGGCCAGGACCAGATGGTGGTAGTGAAGAGAGAATGAGCACATTCAAGAGCTCTTTAGGACAGGGGACCCTTGGTCCATCCTCCACACGGCAGCAAAATTTGAAAGCTGAATCAGATCTTGTTTGTCCTTGACTTCTAATTCTTCAGTCTTCCCAGTGCAAATGGTATGAAGTTCAAAATCCTTAACAAGACCAGCTCCTGGGGCTTCTCCTCACTCTCCACACTCCAGCCCAGGCTCTCTCTCCGTTCCAGACTCCAGGTTTTTCACACGCTGTTCCCTCTGTCTGAAGCACTCTTCTAGCAACTTCCACATGGAGGGCTCCCCCTTGTTTTTTGAACCTCAGTTTGAATGCCCCCTCCTCAGAGGAGACTTCCTGGACCATCCAGTGGAGGTAGGGGGTCCATACTATTATCTACCTCAGTACCTTGTGTTTGCCTTTCCTGGGCTTTAGAGTAATTTGTCATTTTTTGTTCCTTGTTTATTATTTTTTGTTTGTCTCTTCATGAAGAATTCATGAGAACAGGAATCACGTCCATCTTATTTACCCAGCACAGTACCTGCTCTAGCATGTAATAACCTCTCAATAAGTATTTAGCACATTAACAAATAAACTCATATGGATATGGATATCTTGGGGTGCTCCAAGTTTCAGGCAAGCACAGTTGGCTCAGTGGTGGGGATCTTCTCCAAGGACCACATTAGGTGGAAAATAATCACATTTTAGATGCAAAAGCTATATGTCAGCCGTATCTTTATTTCTCCTTTCTTCTTTCATTACTTCCCTGAGATTTTTTTCAGAAGGTGTGAAGTTCAGAACTAGTAGCCTGCAAACCCCCAGACAATACATACAGGCAAATTGTCTTTATCCAGTGTTGTTTGCAACAGCCATGGTTTGTTTCAATTTCTTAAAAGTTGTCAGGACAATGAAAAGACCACCACATTTAACCAAATGACCGAAATACTAAAAGGTCAAATTCAGCTGCATTTTTATTATTGAGGATAGTTTTCGATCACTAAGGAATAGATCCTCTTTTGTATATATGGTTTTAATTAGTATTATTTCCTTTCACATTCTGAAGTACTTTCTGTTTGCAACCTCGCTTCCAATGAGTAATCTTTATCATCCTCCAAAGAAGCCAAGGTTTAGAAAATAGTATAATCCCTGTATTCTAACTCAGGCAATTGAAGCAGAGAGAGATTACTTTTGCCAAGAAAGAGAGTGGTTTTATGGCTGAATCGGTTTCAGATTCAGAGTATATTCCAAGCTTTCAACACTCTACTAATGAACTGTGTACTATTTTCATTTCTGTTTGCTTACGTGAGTATTTACCAAGCCACCAGCATCACATAAGATCAGTATCGAAGCTACAAAGGCTTTTCAAATTGCTAACACCAGACATAGTTCAGACTTTAAGTACCAGGAAGCAACTGGGAACAGCTGCTTTTGAATCAGACATAAATCTAAGCAATGCTCCAATATAGCAAAAGGGGGGAAAAGACCTTGTCTCATTAAATAGCTAAAAGGAGAGTGTATCTGATAGTAAAACCTTGGCAGAACATAAAATACCTGTTTACTGCCAAATTCTAGTCACACAACATTAAGGTTACCTATTTAAGCACGGAGCACTGGCTTCTCATCATATATAATTCTATCAAGGAGTCTCCCTTGTGAATTTTAGTTGCCTTTAGAGTAAGCAGAAATACTATTGCCAAGATAACCAGGACCCAACCTCACAGGAATTTGTAGATAAAAATTAATCCCTCAAATTGTGCCCAGAAGCAAATCAGTGACTAATGGAGACCAGCAAGCAAAGGCATAACTAACCTCTTGGCGCCTGTCGCAGCCAAAGCTTCTGAATAATTTTCCAGGGTAGCTCCTTAGTAGAGCAGATAGACAAAATCCCATCTGAGCATTAGAAACAGGAACTATACAAGCATGGTCTACTTATTTTTCCTTTATCTGTTGTCATGGCCATCCTCCAATTACTGTACTAGAGGGTCTCGAGATTGTCATAGGGTGACCAGCACATGCCCAGTGAAAAGGGTATTTTTTTTTTACTTCTACTCCACCAAAAGGTAATTTTAAGAAAAATTCTGGGGGAAAATATCCCCATGGAAAATATCCCCCCCATGGGGATATTTTTAATCAAGAAGAACAACATTTCCCATATAAATGTTGCATAGAGACGGCCATGAAAATAACCCATTAAGTAAAATATTCCAAAATCGAATCTAATAAAGCTAGATAGAAAAATCCATTCCTCTACTTTGCAATAGAATGTATAATAAAACCAGGGAAATGTTCACATGGCATTAAAGTCTACAAGCCCAGTGTATTCCAGGGCATTCACAGAAAAGCAGAGAGTTAAGAAATGGGAAAATAAAAGGGTGATAGCATTCTAACATGGCCACAATTAATAGATCTAATTTCAAATAAAAGAAAAAGAAAATCAATTCAGTTAGGGAGATGTCAGGATGGAACAATTATTCATGGCTAATTACTTTTTAAAAGATGATGACAATGGGTTAGTTTTCCCTGATATTGATGAAGGAAAACCTTTGGGGAAATCATTAGCAAAGGTGGGCAACGATATGAATTATTCTCTAGGGATGTTGGAAGGCAAAGAAGAGAGAAGAATAAGTAAAATACTGGTACAGTCTAGTGAAGGTCATCAAGACAACAGAGCTGATACTATAAATTACCATTTTCTAAAATCCAAACCTGTCATCAATATGTCTCACAGTGAATTATTTCCTCAAACAGATGATTTGTTATGAAATGTTCGGTAACTCACCAGACAAATGACTTTAAATAATTTTACTCAGTAGTACATTCTGAAAGGCAAGATTATATGTAGTTGTTCTACCTATAAATTAAGAATCCTTTTAAAACAATTACTGTAGTACCATTTTTAACGTGTGCTCTTAGGTTTGGCCATAGACAGGTTGGTGGTGTGTTGTGATTCCTGCTCACAGAACAGAGTCTACCTGAAAAAAGACAAAAAACCTTGGTGGTGTTCACAGGCAGTCTCTGAATATCAGTTAATTATAGATTATAGCCTAGAGATGTGATCAAAGACCATGCACATTTGTAAGAAATAAACAGACTGTTACATGGATAGTCTATTCATTTTCATCATCAAAAATGCCTGTAAATAACAGAAGTAGATATATATCAAAGAAAACCCTTCCCCGGGTATGGTGAGGCAAGGGCTTGTTTACCGTATGCAAGAATTTTCAGCAACCCCTATATAAACTCTCTGTCCAAAATACACATACTTGTATATAAATCAATCTGTTTATGTACAAGTGCGTAACTATGCTCATATGTAGGGCCATGCACTCACCCTATAAAAAGTGGTCCCTCTGCCTGGGTGGCTCAGTACGTTAAGTGTCCGACTTCAGCTGAGGTCATGATCTCATGATTTGTGGATTCGAGCCCCGCATTGGGCTCTGTGCTGACAGCTCAGAGCCTGGAGCCTGCTTTGGATTCTCTCTCTCTTTCTCTCTCTCTCTCTCTCTGCCCCTCCCCAGCTGTGCTTGCTCTCTCTCTCAAAAATAAATAAATAAACATTAAAAAATAAATTAAAAAAAGTAAAAGATGTCCCTCTAAGAACCATTAACATTGACTGGTATGTAAACACACTTTGAACAGATAATATGTGTTTATTTCCTCTTGTCAAAAGCATGGTGAACAAAATAAAGACCATTAGCTAACTGTTTAGTCATCCAGTCTTTGATACTAAAACTTCAATCAATTACGGAGACAACAGAGTTAATTCCCACCTGGACAGGAATTTATTTATCCTGACTTGCTGAAGTCATCGGAAAATCCTAGTTTGAATAACATTTAAGTAGGTTAATCAGGCATTTTAGCACTGTCTCCTGTCTGGTCTGCCTCTCCTCTGTTATTCCTCACTACTTCAGGTTGACTGACCTGTTCACTGTCCTTGCACTCAATCCTGACACTCTGCAATGTTCTGCTGATGCATTTCTAATTCTGCCAATCCCTCCACCTGAAACCTGTCCCCTCTCCCTACTCTCCCATATATATTTCTTACAGACCTGTACATAACCTCATTCATCAAGCACAAATCAGGAAGCCTTCCTTGAAGGCAGTAGCCCACAGTGAGCTCACCATCCTCTGACAGTTCATTCTGTCATACTTGACATTCTTTTACTACCTCATGTGATTATGTGTCTTTAATAATTATGCTAGTTGTAAAGTGCTTAAAAGCAGGCCGATGCATAATATATCTTTGTGTCCTTAAAAATGATAGCATCATATCTTCTTTATAGCAGGTGCTTAAACAATGTTTTGATTCATGAATGGATTGAGTTTAAATGGCCCTAAATGTTTCTTCAGATTTTATGTGGGGGAAATTAGCCTATAAGCAGATGGCATGCATATAAGCAAACTAGATGAATTTCTGTTAACCATAACATATATGCCAGAATTCTACATCATGATGTCGCTAGATAATAGAATTAATCTTAGTTAAGTAAACAATGTGAAAAACAAAATAAGAAAACAATTTTCATTATCTTAGTTAAAGTATTTCCTTATTAAGAGAATTATTTTCTGTTGGAAATTTGATTGTCAAGAAAATGGTAACAACGGGTGAATTATCCTTTGGTTGTTCGTATTTAAGAACTTTCATTCATTGCTTTCTAGGAAAGCTGTTAAGAAAGAGAAGTTTAAGACAGAAGCAGAATAAAGTCTTTCAATGAAAGATAATTGCAATGAGACCACTCTTGCCTTCTTTTTAAAAACATCTGGAAATTGGAAGAAAAAAAAAACTGAAGAAACAGGAGAAGGAGGTATCAGATTCAAACATTCCCAAACATGGATATAGAATATGATGAAACAGCCAAATCCAATTCCAAAGTCTCAGCAAACATTTCTGGAAACATCCACCAGCCTCTTCTCTCCTTGAATATATGACTGTTCTGCCAGAGTGCTGCCTCACAGAAGGATGTTTTAAGTCAACCAAAAGAAAGAAAGTCCTCCTTTACCATCCTGACAGAATCGAGGCATCAATGGGATTAAATTGTCAAAGTCTGGAGAGTCTCAAAACTGGCACTCTGCTGTCAAGTCCATAAGAAAATGCATCATATCTATTTATTAATGCATATTACAAAAAACTTTCAATACCTTTTGTGAAAATTCCATACAACCAGCTAAGGGCATTGATTTTTCAGACTTTTGGAAGTGTTGAGAAGACCTTGGGCAGCCTCTCTTCTGATCAAAGGAGTGATTGCCCTGATCATTCTTCCTACAGAATATTTTAAGTTTATGCATGCATTGTAGCAGGTGTGTTTAAACTCAATTCAACTATTTATATGGGCATCTCAAGGACTCTTAAATGTATAGTAAAACTTGACCTAAAATTGCATGAAAATTCAGACAGAAAAAGGAAAATTACCTATCCTCTTTGGAGAGTGTGTTTAGAGAGTCTGAAAAAAGGACATTGATGGATTCCTCCAGACGAAGATTTAAGAAGTAATAATATCTGAGCCAGATGGAAAAAAAGACAAGAAGATGCTGAAGTGTTCCCAACATATTCTGCTGATGCTTTAAGTTCTACCCTGTAGTAATTGGAATGGGATTTCATTATAAGAAGTTTTTACCCACTCACACCAACTGCATCCTTACAAGAGTGATGGAGACTAAGTGTACCTGTTATGACCATTACCATCACCGTCTCCAGGGAAACGGCCCAAGGAAGTTATCAAAGCTATAAAAGTAGAGGAGGAAAGAATAAGGTGCTGCCAACAAGCTCAACACTCCGAAATACTTGAAGCTTTAAAATAAATAACAAACTCATACAATTTCACTGAAATAATCATGAGGGGGAATAAAAGCCTAACTTTTCTGTTTAAAAGATTTTAATACTAAACACAACAACAAAAAAAAACACAGCCGATTGCCCTTCCAAAAATATTATTCATATTTCTTATTTCCTAAATAATATAGGAAAATAATATATTTCCTAAATATAAATATAAATATATTTCCTAAATATAATATAAATTATTCATATTTCTTATTTCCTCAATAAGATTGTCAAGCACAGTGCATTTTAGGTGTAGGTAAAGTTAAAATTAGCCACGAACACGAATAATTCATCTATTATAAGGTCTTTAAATACAATAATTATTTATGCTTCTCTCATGGTTCTATTTTAGCTTTCAAAGGTATGTGACTAAATCATACACAGAAAAGATACTTTATAGAAATCCATTATATATGTGTAATGACAAAATCCCATCCCCAGTCCTTATGTGAGATGTACATTTCCTCCTTGTCTAGGGCTGTCTAAAATTAATGGGCTTTCACTGCAATGTGATAGTCATTTAAAGTCAAAGGGGTAAAAACTGTTTTTAGGTGGTGGATTTTTTTATTGCCTTCTTAGTCCTAGTCTAACTTAATCTGAGAGAGTCAGCCTCCTGCTTTAAAGTCCCTGTTTAATGAGGAACAAGAGAGCTTTCTAAATCTGTACCATTCAAGTCAAGAGGATGTGTGAGGAAGCACAGCTGATTCTAGCCTACATTCTCCAGATCCAGCATTTCCCAACAGCCACCATGTTGCCCTCAGGGCTTCATGGAATTGGCCAAGCCTAAGCAATTCCCGATCTAGTCGCAGTTGACCACTTGCACCTGGTTGGCACTTTCTGACTTGACTTTCTAAGTTAGACAAGAAAATTGAGCTTAACAAACACTAGCAGAACCACAAGTCTAGGGAGATGAACAAAATGGGGGCTATGTTTTAAAAACTCTAAGTCACAGGTGGTTCTGAGTATTTCTTATGTACCCTGTAAAATTGAGATACGATTCAATAGACGCATTCTCTGTCCGGCCCCCATCTAATCCAGGCAAGCGGAAGCTCTGATCTTCCATGAGGAACAGGAAAGGTGAAGACACTCTTGCCTGTGAGAAGATAGAGGGAAACCCTGTCTAGAGGGGAAGAAGAGAAAGGGCAGGCACAAGTCTCCACATCCCTGGAACTCTCGGAGCCCAGAGCGCATTCCTTCTCCATTTCTAGAGCATTCTTGCTCTTCAATATCCATGTTTTCAGATGCTACCCTCAGCCCATTCTCTTCTCACTCCACTAACTGTCCTTGGAACAAGTCCAGACCCTTGGCTCCAACTACCAGGTAAGATTTAGGTTTTGTGAGGGCAGAAACTTACACAATTAAGGAAAAGGATACAAAATTGCAAATATAAGATAAGTTATGAAAGTGAATGTTTATTACCAATGAATTAACAAACATGGAAATAAAAAGCAGATATAAAACCATAAATACAGAGAACAATGTGATGGTTGCCAGAGGGGAGGGCTTGGAGGGATTGTGAGGTGGAGTGAGAGATACAGACTTCCAGTGTTGTCATGAATAAGTCACAGGGATGGAAGGTTCAGCATAGGAATACAGTCTGTGGTATTGCAATAGGGTTGTATGGTGACAGATGGCAGCTACACTCAGCGGAGAGCATGGCGTGATGTCCAGAGATGTGGAATCACTATGTTGTACACCTGAAACTAATGTAACATTGTGTGTCAATTATACTTCAATAAAAAATTCTTCAAAAGAAAGGGAATTAAGAAAGTTTATTAAGAATATGAAAAAACCCAGAGCATACTAATAGGCAGGTCACAGTTAGTCCTAGGCACTCCCATCAGGTGCCTTCCACTGTCATAGTGTGCAGACCCGCTACCATCACTGCTCACAGACTGCGACTCCTGCCCTAATCCCACTTCTGCCAACTTCCATCTTCACATAACTGCGCTTTGGAAAATTACCTCTTTCACAAATAAGGCACCTGGTTAGTTGAGAGATTTCACTGATGCTGAGTCTTTTGTCCAATATTTCATTAAGCTTTTGCATATTCTGATTGATAACTAAAAGGGGAAATGAACCCAGTTATATCTGGTATTACAATTGAAAAAAAACATTATGAAAGCGTAAAAACCTTTAGACATGTCTTCAGTTTCTTTTTTTCCAAGGGTTTTGATCTGTTCCATTTTACATACATTTCTTAACCATAACCGTATGTAAAAAAATGAATTTTATTTTCATAGCCCCACCACTGCTCTTTAAAATGCACATAGATTTGCAAGATAGACAAAATAGAGGCTACAAATTACTCTCGGTAGTTAAAATTCAATTGCATTGATGAAATTATGGGAAAGGGTTCATTTTCTGGTGCTGTCTTTGGGCTTTTTGAAATCCTGGTTGCTGGCTTACTCACTAATTTGGTAATTTGCAATAGGTTTCCTAGTCATTAGTGCAAATTAGCGAGGTTTAGCTATAATGTGAATATTAATATCTTCATTTAGAACCATTCCACGTGCCCTCGCCTGGTTTCTAAGGACAAGTTGGGTTTTTTTTTAAACCTTGGAGTAAGGCTATATGAAATACATGAATATGATGTTTATGAAAAGGCATTTGATAACCAATGCATTATTTTTCACCTTCTATAAATAAAATGTCAGCGACTTTGGTAATATTGTATTTTAAAAGCCCCAAGGACTGGCAGACAGCCCCATGCACATACTGTGCTATATTAAAGGAATATTGGTTCCTGGCTAGAAAGGATTTTCTAGCCCAGTCTGAGCAATAACCACTTGATCACACATCTAGCCTGCATCTAAGCTCCCGTCAGCAGAATACGTGCCTCTCATTTGCTGGCTCCCAGCCCTCCACTCAGCGTCCTGCAAACTCACTGGGGCCGTGTGCCTTCAGATACATGACCTCTGGGGCACACTGGAGAAATGTTGCCTTCTGTCCATGACCCTTTAAAGACCTTTTAATGTCTTCTGAAGCTGTCACTGTGGCACTCCCTGGCTTCCATAATTTTCCCTGACAGCCACTCTTCCTGATGCCAGCTTTCACTGTGTAGCTCTAATTCAAGTGCATGCTGGAGACCACCACCCTCAGTGTCTTGTTTTTTCCCAGTAGAAGCAAAATGGGGACCTTGCGTGGACCCACTAAAATTACCAACCTGTGTAGTATCTCAGGATACCCCTCTCTGCCCTAGTACCTAGTCGCCGCCTCACCTGACTCAGGCCACAGAGAATTCCAAAGCTTTCTCCACCTCTCTTTCCTAAACATGGCATTATTTAAATTTAACACTTGTCATCAATCAGCTTGGAGGCAAGAATGATCACATGAGACAGTATCCTCATGAAAAAGAATGATACATTTATCAGCTGAGACCTCAAACAAAGACAGCAAGATGGATGGTGGCATGAGAAATCAGAGTTCCTTATTTTTCTGAATTATATCACCTCCCACTTACGGTTGTAATATTCCTGAAAGAATCTTGAGCTTTGGATTTGAATCTATGAGTCTGTGACCCATCTCAGAGTCTTAGTTCCCTTATTTGTAAAACGAAGATAATAAGACTGCGTCACAAAGTTGTCATAAGGACTAAAATATAAAATATGTAAAATATCCAGCACAGACCCTGGCGCATAGTCGGGCTCAAACAGATAATGATGTTATTACCATAATTGAAATCATTATTAAAATGGCATGTGTCTGAACATCCAGGTCCTCACTGGGGCCCTGGGGTTAATTATCAGTGATTAATCATTGACAGGGTTTAGGCTCCAAATCCAAAAGGGATTCTGACCAGAAGTAGCATGGTCTATGAAGAGCCAGAGGGACAAGCCAACTCTGGGTTCTTTCAGAAAAGACAAAGACTCAAACATTAGGATGATCATCCAATACTGAATCCAAAGGGCCAGGCACAGGAAATGTTAGGGCCAAGATTTCCGAGTTGAGAGGGAGATGGGGTTAGAACAAGAACAGGTGGGGAGCAGGTAGCAGACATCCTGAACCTCAAAACATAGGTGGGTATTTCCAGCTCACCCCTCTGGGCCAGAAGTACTTGGAAATGTGGAGTGGGCAGGATGGTCTGAAACAGAACACAGAGCATAGGACGTAAGAGATTGGGATGCCTTTAACCCATTTGAGCTATTTTTAAAATGCTGCATAAATACTATTCTAATACTATGACCTTTGCAAAACACCTGTGTTCAAAGCCTGTCTACCTGAAAGACCACATTTTCTGAACGGCAGTTCTATTTCCTGAAAATCAAGCACCTGTTACCCGAAGTGACAGTCCCTGCTGTGTGGAGGCAGCCATCAGATCCAACAGCTGTATCTGCTTGAACTATGTGGCAGAATGACCCTGTGGGGACAGTGGGACTCTGTAGAATGCCCTTCTCAATGATCTTGGTGGCCCTCTCCAGCTGCAGTCAGTCTGTCAGCAGCCGCTATTGGGCATTTGTCCTCAGAGCGGTAGGCAATCCCGTGAACCAACGTGTGGCTCTTTCCAAGAAGCAACAAGACCTTACCCCTTGTACACTAATAAGTATGAGTGCCCCCTCACAGAGTTCAAGACTCCTCCCACCCAATCTTTTTCTATTGCATTTCACAACTTCCCCACAGCCACCACCCTGGTGTATTTGTAAATTCTTAATACTTTAGCATGACATGACTTTTTAGACTCCTCATGCCTCTTCTTAGAATTCATTGAACCCTTTCCCTTCAAGTTAACACATACTTCCTGCTGGTCAATGTGCACCCACTTAAAAACTTCATTTCCAGTGTAGTTGTTAACAGCCTACTGTGGGGAAGAAGAAAAAAAAGAGAGAGAGAGAGAAAAGCAAAAGTGTGAGCCTCATGAAAAGGGAAAATCAGAACAGATTGCAATGAAGCTAAACTGTCTATTCATTTGAATCAAATGCTATAAATTTCTAAGCATAATGTTTGACAGTAAACTGTCATCAAAGCAGCAGACTCATTATAAAAATGCTAAGGGTATATAAATCTCATTGACTGCTTATCATTAACTGTGCAGGGTGCTGATAGGAAATGCCTGGTTATAATTTATATTTCACTAATAAGGTCCATTTTGGAGTATAGCTGTCAAGTCTATTACTCACCTTTCCCCAGTTTTATACTTGTTCTGGACAGCACTGAAATTGAATGTTAAAAGTGTGGTTTCAAGCATTATCTTTTGCTCTAATATCTCATCCCTGCATATTGAAGCATGCCTCACCTCTAATCAGAACTCAACAGCTAGATTGTTTTTCAGAAAGTAAACCAAAGAGAGAGACAGAGACAGAGAAACATTCTCAAAAAAAGGAAAGATGTAACAGAGTGTTATTTGCCCACTTTCAAAAATTTTAAAGGAAAAATGCAATTAAAATATTGGCAGTCCAATTATTCCATTATTCTAACATGCTATCAGCATTAATGATGTTCTTTTTTTTTTTTTTTTTTTTTTTTTTTTTTTTTGGCTGTGATGAAGAAACCTGCCAATAAGTTATTATGACATGGTGGGTGCAAGATTAGACATTTCTACTTAGGTTGAAGTTTATCTTCAGGCTGGTATTCAAGGGGCTCAAATCAGTTAATCCAACTGTTAAGCCATGTCCTCATGATCTCACAGATCAGGACAAAAGTTGTTGGTCCCTACGGACGCGATGTAAGACAGGGAACCTGTCCAGGAAAATATTAATCCACATACCCAAACAAAGCAACATATGGTTTAACCTCCAGCTCACTTTAGAACCCCATCCTTGATATGCCAACCACTAAAAACCTCAGTAAACTTTGAGATAAAATGTTTTCATATTTTTGGCACATGATAAATGGAGTGATGTCCATTTCTCCATCTCCAATGTACCAGCTCTTACTCACTAGAGGCTTCTAAGGTATTGAGGAATAGAAAGGAGTTTCTAGAATGTGCCAAGCTAATGTGCTGAGCAAGGTTACAAACCAAAGGCCCTAACGAGAGCCAAGCTTCACCAAAACATTAAACCAATGAAGAATAGGTTCATAGTAATCAAATCACAGACCTCCTCAGCCTGAATTGAGGAGTCCAAGAGTGAGAGATCAAAGTGAAAGCCCATGGGGTGATGAATTGCTGTCCCTAGCCAGTTGGTTTTGACTGTGAAATGCTTCCCCTTTTGTGGACATATTCTCTGTGTACTATTTTTTTAAGTTTATTTATTTATTTGAGAGAGAGAGTGCACATGAGCAGGGCAGGGGCTGAGAGAGAGGGAGAGAGAGAATCCCAAGCAGGCTCCACACTGCCAATGCAGAGCCCGATGCAGGACTCTAACCCATGAACCATGAGATCATGACCTGAGCCGAAGCCAAGAGCTAGACACTTAACCGACTGAGCCACCCAGGCACCCCAACCTCTGTGTACTTTAAAGCAGCATTATTTAGGAGCTGTGCCCATACAAAGGATTGGGTTTAAGTGGGTCAAATAGCAAAGCTGTAGCACCACTACGCAGCAGCACATTCTCCAAGTCTGCCCTCCAGACTCCTTCTCATGTTTCTAGCAGCTAATGTCAACATTTGGAGGACAAGCTAGAATGGTGTTACACCAAATTCTGCTACAACAGGTCTGGTTTACCAGTCCCCCAACTAGATCATTCAGTTCAAAACCATGACGAAAGATTATGGATAAATTAGTCCTTACTGTCATCAATGCATAGTGTCCATACCCTACCACCACTTCCTTCTGAAATTTGCCATAACTCTCCAGAAGCTTCCCTTCAGGTGGCAGCTCTTTAACCAGAAACCTAAGGAGGTCTACCAGATGCCCATCCATTATTCCACCTAATCTTTTCAGGGTCCTTCCTCTCCATTCCATGCAACCACCCAGCACTTAGCTTGTCACTCCCCTGTCTGCCGTAAATCCTCACCTACCCCCTCCCCCTTAGTCTTCTCTTCAGCTTTTTAATGAGATGAAAATCGCTCTGGTGCATGGAGTCAACTTCAGTGATATCCCGCCTCAAACTCGACTAGGTCTGTAACCTGGGAGGAAGGCACTTAACCTCTCTGAGCCCATGTCCTCATTAGTAAAATGAACAGGTAAACCTGCTCCAGTATATCCCTTCTCAAATATGTTCGGTAGTCTGTAACTGCCAAACAGGCATCTCAGCTCTTCCCCACTCACATCTGACATATTCTCAAGGGTACACCTAGGTTTCAGCCACTCAGGAGAGGCTGCTGGAGATGTAGAATTGCTGCACCCACTGCCACTTGTCACAGCCTCTGTCTTGATTTAAAAACAAACAAAACACCAAAACCAAACAAAAAAGCTCTTGTACAGAATAAGTTGTTTTGCCTGCATTCATGATCCCTTGTGATCAGCCTGACCCTGACTACCTATGCCCCACCCAGCCCACAGCCTCCTCCCAACACCTGCCTCCAGGCAAACACACCTGGATCCTGCCAGTAAGTACTGAACAATCAGACCAATCAGACTCTATTTGGCTGCAGACTTTGGTACATTTTTCCCTTCCGCCAGTGCTTTTATGTCGTTATTTGCTTCAACTACTAATCATCCGGCAAGCCTCAATTCAAATTCTAGTCCTTCCAGAAAACTCTGACGCCCAGGCAAAGCGTGGTTCTCCTACACCCATGCTCTCACCACAGTTTGAACACCCAGTTACAGCAGTTGTCACTGGGAGGTGTGTGTCTGCAAGTCTGTTAAACTCCTTCAGGAGCTGTTTCTCTCGCTCTTATCCCCAGGGTATGCACAGAACCCAGCACCATGTAGCTGTTTAATAAATCTTAGAAGAATAAATGAATGTTACCAATCTCTTCTACAAAACGTCTCCGAATACCTCACAAAGCATCAACTCTTTGGGCGCCTGGGTGACTCAGTCAGTTGAATGTTTGACTCTTGGTTTCAGTTCAGGTCATGATCTCACGTTTCTGAGTTCAAGTCCTGCACTGACAGCACTCAGCCTGTTTGGGATTCTCTCTCTCTCTCCCTCTCTCTCTGCCCCTCTCCTGCTTGCATGCACACACACTCTCTCAAAATAAATAAATAAACTTTAACAAAAAAGAATCAACTCTTGGGGAGCCTGGGTGGCTCAGTCGGTTAAGCATCTGACTTCAGCTCAGGTCACGATCTTGCGGTCCGTGATTCGACTCCCATGTCAGTCTCTGTGCTGACAGCTCAGAGCCTGCAGCCTGCTTCAGATTCTGTATCTCCCTCTCTCTCTCTGCCTCTCCCCCACTCGCACTCTCTCTCTCAAAAATGAATAAATGTTAAAAAAATTTTTAAGAAAACATCAACTCTTGTACAATTTTATGGCTACATATATATGGCATTAATGTCACAGTCTCTTCTGGCCCTCTGCCTGCAATGAAGGCTGAATAACAATTTGCTTAATTCCTCCTACACCAATTGTAACTTCACTTAGGAACTTATTAAATACACGTGAGGCCCACCTAACCCTTGTAGAGTCCTAGAGAATCAAACTCAGCAACCATCTAATTCACATTCAGTGGAGTAACTAACTCCTCAAGGAGGGAATAGAGGTAAAAAGATGAAAACAATTCAGAGGCACCCAAAATCACTGAGCTTTACACCGGGTAAACCTCCGCTGCTCAATGTCTGGCCACATTCCTTATTTTAGCCAGATAATTTCACGAAGGTGAGAAAGCACACACCATAAATCCATCTCCATGTTTGGGGGAAAAAGTTCAATGCATATGTATCATGGATGGAGGAGTGATGGTAGGTGTCATTAACAGAAGCAAATACATATATAAATAAACTCTACAACTAAATGCTTATAGGTGGTCTAATCTAGCCAACAGCATAGTCAGAATTAATAAGCAGTGTTAATGTGAGAGCAGTGAAGGCAGAATAAACAATCTTCATCCTAATTTAACTTCACGTGCATATTATCATAAACCAGTAATGCAATTCAACCGCGAACGCTGAGATGACAGTAGCCCCACAAAGTAACCCGAATCTCCAGACATACTCAGCAAAGAAAAGCAATTTTTATTTTTTGCTGATAAATGGTTTAATCAAACCTAACAGATGAGGCAATACATTTTGAGAACACTTTGTTGTTCAGATCATGGGGTCAGTAATTTTCTTTGTTGCAAACACATCACAGCATAACTGAGTGTGGGTTGGGGGATGAGGAGGAATGACATAAATTGTCTGCAAAAAGTGGTATATTATGTTCTATCCAGAAAATATTTTATATTTCAAACGTGCTGCCAGAGGAGAGAGGCATCAGAATTGATAGTTTTCATGTGATTTTGCAGAAAGGGAATAAAATAGCAATGCAAAAATCATACCTCTCAAAAAAAATCAAATCATTAATGTAATAAAAGAGTAGATGTTAAATTTCAATGCAGCATTCAAAATTCGACTTATCCTGTATGTGGTCTGAGGCCGACTTGGACAAATGTCACTAAAAATAATGACCAGATAGTCCAGTTACTGTTGTGTAATTTGTACAGTTCCTTTCTGTAAAAGAAATGATCCCAGACTACATTCTAGGAAGACCCTGCTCTCTGGGGCCAGCGAGCCCTGTATCAGGCCAAGAGCTTCCAACATTTGCAAGCTGTGCATCAGGCAACTTACAGATTCACTTCTTGTTTCTGCACAGGTCTTTTTAATATGCTTGAGAGCGGACACTTTTAAAACTAGACTGACTATAACTTTTAGTGGAAAAATTCAGCCTGTGTTCATTTCACATTGCTACGGGATAATGGTAATCATTCACATTTGCAGAGCACTCGTGGCTTTCAAATTGCCCTCACATACACGATCCTTCTGAATTCCCAACAACCCTGGGATGCATCAGGGAAAGATATTATTATCTCATTTTACAGATGAAGACACTGAGGGTCAGAGAGATTAAACAGTTGGCCCAAGGCCACCGAGCTTTGGGAATTCTCGAACTCCATTCCAGATCCCCCACCTCCCGGCTGAAAAGTCCCACTATTCCTCACATATGTCAGGAGAAGGGAGTCTGCAGACGGACACTTGCTGTTCAGGGGTTTGAATTTTAGATCCATCCATTGCCCCGCAGGGCTACTGTGAGGACACTGCTAAGTTCTCAACCTGCTGGTCTTACAGAAAGCTGGTGTGATCTCATAGAGCCACAGCTCACACGGTCTTTTGTTTATTTCCCATAGGGCTGAACCCCCCTGGAGGCCTGAGACTTCTAGGGTAAATAACTATCCCCATGTGCCTGGTTAGCCCTGGTACTGAGGGGCTTCCCAGCATGAGTGATGTTCAGGGCTAAAGCCAGAAATGAGGGCTCCCCCAGGAAGTGGGACTTAAAGTACAAAAACCAGGACAATCCCAGACAAACCAGGGCAGTTGGTCACCCCCATTTTCAAAATTTTAATAAAGTATCTTCAGAAACAGTGACTTAACTCATCAGAGACATTTGAAATATTCTGCCCTTCTATTTCCCAATGTGTCCATCAATAAACATTCACTAAGAATTTGAAATGAGTTATGAAAGACCCAGTAGGAACAAAAATTGGAACTGAACTGACCCTTCATTGAGCCTTTATCTTACTTTCAGTTATTTGCTTCTCTTAATTGTTAGTATTCCTTGCTTAAGAAAAGCTAAGTATTAGAGAAAATACATTGCAATGCAAGCATTTGCCACCGAAAAATGAGAGAGAGAGAGAGAGAGAGAGAGAGAGAGAGAGAGAGAGAGAGAGAGAAGCATCTAAACTTTAGCATGAAAAGGACACAGGATGTCATGTGAAGACGTGTGTTTGTAGAGAGGCAAAGAGGGAGTGGACACTCAGGAGAGCAATTTCTACATGCTGATGCTGACAGAACTTAGCTAAGTATACAGAGAGAAGGGGGTGGGCCCAGGGCTGGAACAGGACAGTCCCACCAAAGAACAAGCAGCACAGAGGCCAGGAGGCCAGACAGAGTACAGCACAATCATGGCACAAAGAAATCAACAGAGAAGAATCAGAAGGTGAACATGGTGGATTTCGCATCCCCTGCTAATAAATTAGGACTTTATCCTATATGTAACTGTGAGCCACTTTAAGATCTTAAGCCGAAGACATAATCACATACGCTTTAGAAAGACATTCTAGCTTTGATATGGAGAACAGA
This sequence comes from Cryptoprocta ferox, assembly GCA_028646485.1. Classification (NCBI taxonomy): domain Eukaryota; kingdom Metazoa; phylum Chordata; class Mammalia; order Carnivora; family Eupleridae; genus Cryptoprocta; species Cryptoprocta ferox. The sequence goes on along the minus strand of CM053574.1, from coordinate 84,244,846 downwards.
TTTGGGGAAGGAAGGAGCAAGACTGGAATCTAGCAAAACTGGCACAATTTCTATAAACTAAGTGAGAAACAAAGGTGGCCTGTGTTATGGTTATTGGCAGTGAGGATGGAGAACTGGATTTTAAAGATATAAAGGTGTGTACTAAACAGGATGTTAAGATTGATTGAATATAGTTTGTAAGGTAAAGGAGACGATCTAAGATGCCACTAGACATATAACACATCTGTGTACGTGTATATATATATATACAGATATAGATATCCATGTGAATTTGTATTTCTCATTCTGAAAGCAGTTGTACAATAAATTTTAAATTTTGCCTAAGCCATAAATAGGACAGCTTGGGAATCTGTGGCTGTTCCCAGCTATTACCTCTTAAAAATAGTCAGGCAATATGTGATTATATATGTAGCTCAAAACCATACGTCGTACAGTTCGGTTAACAACCAAAATAATGTTATCCTCATCCATTCGTCCATCAATGGACATTTATTGAGGCCTTCTCAGAACCAGTGAATAGACACTGGGGGAAAAATGATAAAATGATGAATGAAATAGCATCCTTGCCCTTAAGGAATCCACAGCATGGTGGGGAAAACAGACAATAAAAAGATAATTATAGCACAATGTGATCAGTGATAGAATACAGAGAAACAGAGTCATATGAGAGGACACAAAGGGAGTAGCTTACCTAGCCTGTGGGAGAATGTTATTCCATGAGGGCTTCTGGTAGAGATGATGCCCATTGACTATAGGCCTCTCCTAAAGTGGGTTATGTATTTCCACCTCATCCCATCTCCCTCTTCCAGTGACTTCTTTACAGAGAATGACTGTGTTGTATTTATCACAGAACCTTGGGCAGTAGGTGCTCGATAAGATGGATGGATAAATGGATGGATGGATGGATGGATGGGTGGGTGGGTGGATGGATGGCAGATGGTGGATGAAATGAGTGAAGGGAATAAATGGATATTGATCTAACCTCAAAGGATTAAGGAAGAATGGCCATCAATTCATGGAAATTACCAGGCAAATGGTGCTTTATGGTGAAAGGGGATTTATTGAGAAGGTACTGGATTAAATGGGCCATTGGTTCAATTTCCTTTTGTGGAGTTTGACCCTTATCAGTTGATTCTTGTTGTTTAGTATTTATTGAGCCAGATTTTCTCTGTACTTAAGCTACTCCCTGGGAGAAGGTTAGACACTTCTGGAAAATACATTAACTCTTTCAAGCCACTAGGGCACTGTTCAGTGAATTAGTTTTTGATAATTAAAGATGTTGCAACACAGGAACACAATGTGCTGGGACATGGAGAGCTAATCTCTCTGCCTGCCTTCTCCAGCTGCCTATTTCTGATTACTGAAGAGATAGAGCACCAATATGTGGGGATTACACAATGACAGCCAGTCCTGATTTCATATAAGAACCTACTGAAGTCTCTTCCCAAAGCCCATGATTTCTTCACATTAGAGAACAAAGATTAGCAGGATCAAGTGACTAAAGCACTTAACGGCTCTAATCCTCATTCCTGCACAAATTCACTCTGTGGTTTTATACTTATCTCCTTCAAACTCTTTACCTTCTTTGCCCCTCTCTGTGCATCTGCAGGATGATAAGAGCAGTTGTGGGCTCTGGACAACCAGTATCTGTCATCTTTTCTCTTCTAATATAAAAAGAGAAAAAACAGAGCTAGATTTGAATGACTGATTGTCTTTTTTCTTATCCATGTATATGGCTGAAATCTATTTATTAGAAATGGTCCTTTCCCCCATCTCCCCCACCCCCTGCCTCACCCCTTTAAAGCCAGTGATACCCACTTTCTGTTTTTGAACATCTTGTGCTGCTAGTTTGCATCTTTGATTACCCAGTGCACTGGTCTCGTTTTATATGACTTGCAACATGCAGTTTTTCCCTTAGTTCATTTAAGCCAAATCATCCCCGGTTTGAGCCAAGACATATCCAATATACAATTACCTGGTGGGTCAGGGCTCTGCCATTTTGTCATTTTTACTGGCATTTTCTCCATTATTGCTAAGTACTGAGCAGTATAAGCTGTCAGAGCCACATGGCTGGCCTGAAACTTAATTTTCCCAAATTGCACCATTCTTCAGAAACAGCTTTCACCCCCACCCTCCACCCCACCCCAGTTCCCTTGAGGGAGAACTAGGGGCAAATAGGGTTAACTTCTAACTCAGTTACATAGAGCTTACCAAGAGCAACAGTGGGAGGAAGAATTAAGCAGAAGTTGGGTTTGCAGGCTGCATGAGACTTGTGGAGACAATGCAGAAGTCTGTGTCAGAGTGGCTGCTCAAAAGCCTTTGAGTAGCAAGAATCCTTAGACCATGACATGCTGGGGTAAAAGGCAATCGGCAAGATGAGAGAAAGCATGCTTCCTTGGTAACCATCATGTGGAAGACAGTGCACTAGACGTTGTCAGATCCATTAGGGCATTAATTCTGATAATAACCTATTAAGATGGGTATTTTCATTTCCTTTTTACAGATGAGAAAAGAAAGGTAGAAAGACTAGTGGACTGGCCATGATACACAGCCAGGAAGTGAGGGAGTCTCGTTCAAACCTAGTTCTTCTCAAATCAGACCCAATGTTTGTTGCAAGAAACCCCCCTAGTGAGAGTGGAAAGCAATTTCCTTGTACCAGAAGAGTAGGAATCTAGTATGACAATCTCTCTGACTAAAAGTCCTGAAAAGTAACAGAGGAGCACAAAATGCCCAGAGCTTATGGCTCCTCCCCTTCCCCCGACGAGCCTCAGTGTTACACACCTGCTTCCTACCTTGCCTCCCAGGTGATCTGAGAGAGGCATCACCTGGGTCTCCTCCTATTCTGGGTAACTCCCGGCATCTACTTCTCATGAAGTTAAACCTTTGAAGTCCAGTATGTCACCCAGACCCTATCACCTGGAGAGTTTGGAGAAATATGACTCAGCTCACCCTCTCACTTTGTATTAGCCTCAAAGAAAACCCGACTGTCTCAGTTTCTAAGGAGGAGCAGAACGAGATTACTGTCTGTTCCCTTACTCAGGGTGTCTTAGCAAATGCAAACCTCAGAGCACATTAAAGCACAAACGCTAATTAAATTTGGAGTCAGTCTGACAATTTTTGCACATCTCTCCTCTCTTAACCTTACTATAAGGGACTGAGAGTTTTGAGAGTCAATTTTTTCTTGAGAGTCAGTTTGAACAAAGATTATTAGTCTGACACCCTTAAGTATTTCTGTTTTCAGTTGGGTTGAGGGTAGAAACTTAGACTACGGATTTATAGCCACTGGTGACCTATTTGAATATAAAAAAGCAGGGCAAGTCCAGGGATACCTGGGTGGCTCAGTTGGTTAAGAATCCGACTCTTTTTTTTTTTTTTAATGTTTATTTATTTTTGAGAGAGGAAGGGAGGGGCAGAGAGAGAAGGAGAGAGAGGATCTGAAGCAGACTCCTTGCTGTCAGTGCAGAGCCCAATGCTGGGCTCCAGCTCTTGAGATCATGACCTGAGCAGAAGTTAGATACTTAACCTACTGAGCCACCCAGGCTCCCCTAAGCATCCAACTCTTGCTTTCTGTTCAGGTCATGATCTCATGCTTCAGGAGTTCAAGCCCTGCATCAGGCTCTGTGCTGACAGCATGGAGTCTGTTTGGGACTCTCTCTCTCTCTCTCCCTCTCTCTCTGCTTCTCCCCTGCTGACAGGTGCTCTCTCAAATAAATAAACTTAAAAAAAAAAGTAGAGTGAGGACAGAGATGGAACCTTCCTGATGACATAATGCTCCGTAGCTTTCACTTCTACTCAAATGACCTCCCCCACCTGGGGTTTTGGCAGGCACAGTTCAACAGCTCCCCAGTCATGCAGTTCTGGACCATGGTAAGTGAAATGCTGTGGTCACACTACCCATTCCCTTTCTCTGCACCACACACTTCCACAAGTTTACACATACACATGCTTTGGGTTAACCTGCAGTGCCAACCTGTGTAGTGAAGAACGAACTCTTCCCAAAGAAAGGTCTGAAATTTACCCCGGCTCCTTAAGAGGTAACTTCTAAACCCTGGGAATTTCCTAGGTGACAGGCATGTCTTTCTTTTTGGTGGTGGGCACCTCAGACCACACGTAATAGTGGACGCTAATGCAAGACTCACGGTGGGCACCTGACAGTATATACTAAAGAGATGATGCTGGGTGGGGCCAGCCGCTCAGATAAGCTTAGGGTGGGGTCTGACTCTGACAGAAAGACATGCAGTTAGAGAACTAGGGCTTTGTTCATTGTGCCACATGAAAGCAGCTGACCTTGGGGAGGGATGAAATAGAGACTGAATTCAACCATGTAGTCAATAACTCAATTAACCATGCCTATATAATGAACTTCAATAAAAACTCTGGACACAAAGCCACTGTGAGCTTTCTGGAGTGACAATTCTTTGCATATTGCCACACATTGATGCCAGGAAGATACTGTGTCCCTAAGGACATGGAAGCTTCATGTTCGGAACCTTCCCAGTCCCAGATTCTGCCCAAGGCAATGATTCTTTTGACTGGTAATGATTTGTATCCTTTTGCTATAATAATACTACAATTATAAGCATAGTACTTTCCTGAATTCTTTGAGTTGTCCTAGTGAATTAACAACCCTTAAGGATTCTGTGGGGACCCCCAAATTTGTAGCCAGCTGGTCTGAAGCGAGGGGTAGCCTGGGGGTCCCCAAACTTGCAGCTGGTATCATAAATCCTGGGCAGGCTTGGCGGTACTTCTCTGCATCTTTCACCTCGTTGGCTGACTCTGGGCATGACTACATTCTCCAAACGTAGCTGTTCGAATCTAGCTCCCTTGTTTCTTCTACTGGCCCTGAATCACACCTCCTGTCTTTCTCACTTTCTAACTCTACCTCCTCATAACATTTAGTGTCCTGAGATGTGTCTTTCCCAGGAGTACCCTAAAGGTCGAAGATAAAAACCTTTTATTTATGATCATTACTCCCTCTGTCAAAAAAAATTGTTTTGATGACTCAAATAGCGATTAACAGTTTTATTCACCCCGTGAGCATCAATAATGTCTGAAGACAAGGTTACCTCTGGATGGAAAAGCAGCAGGACTGGAGTCTGACTGGGAGAGGGGAAGGGCATGTGTCTCTGTGTCATGCTCAGGGAGCAGTTTTCATCTTTATCTTTAACTGCTCTGAAATTCACAACTGGAGGGTGGCTCAGGATCACTGCTACGATCCTGTCCCAATAACTACCTGAACAGTGCTCTTCACAGACGTTTTCACAAGCTTTGCAGTCAGTGAGTTAGTTAGGGTTTGGGGGTAAGAAAGGTAGCAAGAAGGGAAAAAGTGAAAAAGGAAACGTGACAGGGTCAATGGCAAGGTCAAACTGCAGCACCTCTATTGGGTCTAGTTCAGTCTTTTTAAACTTCCTACATATGGGCCTTCAATATCTAAACATATACAAGTTGAGGTCCTCCCTCCGGTATCCTGAGGTCCTCCTGCCAGTTTCCTTCATGACTCCTGCTTCCTCCAAGCAGGAATATACTCACTGCTGTTCCAAGGCAGGGCTAGATCTTCCCACCGAGAGACTGCAGCCAATGTCCCTGTGGGTTGCTGTGGAACATAAGAGATGCATAGCTTGTCCTCTGGGATCTCTGAGGTGACACGCAGTGCCTTGTTGACATTTACTTGGAGCCTTAGAAATAAGTCTTGTTGGCTGCCAGGCTCTCTGAGCTTTAGGGATGGTGATTCTACATTTTTGTATTTTCTGAAAAAATGGACCTATCACTCACTCACTGCAACACTGCTCCTCCGACCATGCCCAGGCCTCTGAACACGGCTTCTTCTCGTCTCTTCCTCTCCCTCTCCAATCAGGACAAGCATGGTTACTGAGCCATTGGAACCTTGGAGCACTAAGGACCCCTGAATGTCCCTAAATACTTCAGCTACTTGCTTTCTGCTATTTCTTTTCCAGGAAACAGTCAATTCTCTGCACAAGATGTCAGATTAGACTTCCATGTAAGAAACAGGAGAACCGGGAAAGTTAAAACACACACGCACACACACACATTTATAAAGCCAGGACGAAAAATCTTAAAGGAAACTCTTGATATTATAAAATACAGTGTGGGATCTAATGCTTCCACTGCTACTGCCCCTTTTCAAGCCAGATAGAAGAGTTCAAAGCCCTGGAGCTCAGGTTCAGCTCTCCCTTAAACAGCTGTGTGACCTCGAGCAGGTTGCATGACCTCTCCAGGCCTCAGCTTCCCTATCCATCAAACTTACAAATGATCTTTGAGGTCCCTTTCAGCTTCTGGTTTTTATGATAAAGAACAAGCAGGAGTGAGGACCAGCAGCAGAACATAAGCATGAGCAAGGGAAGGCAGGCCCTCTGACGTGTGGCTAATGTGAAGAGAGCCAGAGCCAGAGCCTCCTTCTCATAATCTGCCACCCTGCCTGCATGATCTCGATCACCTCAGCTCTGAGGAATACATTAAATATCTGAGAACCACTATTCTTCTAAGTGATGTAATGCACGCCTAGAGTAGATCTATTTTTAAAAAATTTTTTTAGTGTTTATTTATTTTTGAGAGAGACAGAATGCAAGCTGGTGAGGCGCAGAAAGAGAGGGAGACAGAATCTGAAGCAGGCTCCAGGCTCTAAGCTGTCAGCACAGAGCCTGACATGGGGCTCGAACTCACGAGCCGTGAGATCATGACCTGAGCCAAAGTCGGATGCTTAATCGACTGAGCCACCCAGGTACCCCTAGAGTAGATTTTTCATTGAAGCCAACTGGACTGGCTATGCTGTCCTTTTATTTTATTTTATTTTATTTTATTTTATTTTATTTTATTTTAAGTTTATTTATTTATTTTGAGAGAGAGAATGCACACACTTGAGAGGGCAAGCACAAGTTGGTGGAGGGGTAGAGAGAGAGGGAGAAGAGAGAAAGAACCCCAGGCAGGCTCTGCACAGAGTCCAATGTGTGTCTCTAAGCCATGAACCTTGAGATCATGACCTGAGCCGAAACCCAGAGTCAGATGCTTAACTGACTGAGCCACCCAGGTGTCCCTGGCTGCACTGTCCTTAATAGCGGGCTGGCAAGCAACCGCCCAAGTAGGCAGGATGGGCCCTCAGAAAGAAGAGATGGCTTTTACTTAACAATGAAATAAACAACGATAAACCTACAGAGGTCATTATAATAGTGGGAGGAAGGGCAACTGGAGATGATTCTCTTAAAATCATTTTTCTTCATTGACATTTCAAAGTGCAGTTGTCAGATACTAATATTTACATGAAATATGTAATTTGATATGCCAGTTGCAAATATCACTCCTCTGTAGTGGAGGAGTGTTTATGTTTCATGGCTAATAAAGCCTCTCTGGACTGAATCCATGCTTTTGAGCATTCTAGAACCAAAGAAAACATCAGATCTTCAAAATAGAATAAAGCAAAATAAAAGCAATTAATACCTTATGTCAAAGATGCTGAAAAGTTTTAAAGCTCAAAAGGATCACTGAGATCCATCCACCGTCCTTAATTACAGAAGGGAATCTGAAGTAGGCTCTAGGCTCTAAAGGGTCAGCACAGAGCCCAATGCGGGGCTCAAACTTGTGAACTGTGAATCATGACCTGAGCCGAAGTAGGACACTCAACCAACTGAGTATTTTTCAAAATACTCTGTATAATATTTTATAAAAACTCTGTATTTTTAAAATTTATTTATTTAAATCCAAGTTACTTAACATATAGTGTAGTATTGGTTTCAGGAGTAGAACCCAGTGATTCATCACTTACGTATGACACCCTGTGCTCATCCCAACAAGTGCCCTCCTTAATGCCCATCCCCCATGAGCCAATTCCCCACTACCTCCCCTCTAGCAACCCCTGTATTTTTATATGTACAGAACACTCTATGTATTCAATTCCTAAGCCCCTCAGACAGCTGTGGAAAGCCCTCTGCAAAGACACAGTGCTATATGTACCACACAAAGTACTCATGACCTCTCAGAAGCTGAAATATTTGGAAAAACTCTTATTCTGAGAGACCATCCACAGGTAAAAGATCATGAGGGCACAAGTTGCATTTTAGAAGGTCGAGTATGATGCATTATAAGTATCTACCAATTTTCTGCCAATTAACATCTCACACAAACGCAAAACACACCAAGAGTCCCCATTTGGAAAGCACGTTTCTCCCCACCTCCCAGGGGCGCAACCTGCCAGGCATCAAAGGTCTTGTATGTCTCCTTTGGCTGTCTGTCCACAAATAGAAGCACAGCAGACCCAAAAGGAAGAAAACAAAGGATGAGAATAAAACACAGTGTTTCTGTCAGCCAGACAGCCCAGCTTCCCCTGAATCCACAGGACCGCTGAGAAGCAGTGGAGAACTCTGAAAATCAGGTTGACACTTGCTATTTAGGATTGCAATAGAAAGTCCATTATATTAGTTGTTAACATTCCGAAGAATATTTAAAAACAGTAATCTATTTATAATTTCTCTTCTAATATAGCACTATTATTTCTGGAAAGCTTACAGCAAGACTAAAATGGCCTTATTCCAACCACCAAAATCAATTCTTCTGTACAAATTTGATATAGGCAGCCTTGTGTACCATTTGAAACAGCTCACTGACCTGTGAAGCCTGGCATTCGCACCATAAAATTTAGACCTTATTTGATGAAGTTATTGAACACTGTACTTACCTCATCTAAGGTTTAAAAGCAATCGTGCACACTTTTGCCTTTTCTCTTTAGGAGGAAGTTTTTGGGTAAGTGGCAAATCAAGTTGTTTGTTTGGATTCGGGTAAAGACACAGACAGTTTAGGCAGCACTTAATGAGAACTATAAGTTAATTTTGAGTGTGATGCTGGAGGTTCATTGCCAAGGAGTAATGATGGAGATTATTTTTAAAAGGCGATAGAAGTGGGGGAAAATACATAATGTGATATCCGAAGAGAAGTCTATTTTCTTCACTGGGTTGCTAATTAAGTTTATTTTCATATACTCTCAGCTTAAAATTTAGGGGCAGTGAATGATGCACAAAGTCTAGCTATCATGTTCAATGGAGATAATAAAGAATATGAATATTTACCTTTCTTAAGATTTCACTCTACAATGATTTATACACGAATTAAGCTCTGGATTTTTCATTGCTAAATTGCAGCCAATCATGGACATTGACCTTTAATAGTAAAACAAAGGAGCCCCCAAACAGCTCTATCTACTTTATTCACAAAAAAGAGCAAATTCAGTAAGATCATAAAAATACTGTCATGTAGGGGGGCCTGGAGAGAGCCAGTCGGTTGAGCAACCGACTTCAGCTCAGGTCATGATCTTGCAGTTCATGAGTTTGAGTTCCGTTTTGGGCTCTGAGCCTACAGCTCAGAGCCTGGAGCCTGCTTCAGATTCTGTGTCCTCCCCTCTCTCTGCTCCTCCCCCAATCATGCTCTGTCTTTCTCTCTCAAAAAATGAATAAACATTAAAAAATTTTTTAAAATAATAAACAGATTGAACCATGGGAGAGGATTGTCATACACACCTCAAATATCACCCATAGGTTCACATCACTGAAGATGGCTCCTGAATATAAGATGATTATGATCCCAAGTCCAGAAAACCCAAAACATTGACCAGAATCTGGCAAAAGAGTCAGAAATTTTAGGATAATGCTAAGATTCCCTGTTTGATGGGCATGATTTTTTTTAAGTTTACTTACTTATTTCTATAAAAGATAGAGACAGTGTGAGTGGGTAAGGAACAGAGAGAAAGGGAGAGAAAGAATCCCAAGAAAACTCCTGCACAGAGCCCAATGTGGGGCTTAAACTCATGAAACTGCAAGATCATGAACTGAGCCAAAACCAAAAGTTGGATGCTTAACCAACTGAGCCACCCAGGTGCCCCAATGGTGGGCATCATTTTCGTTAAGCTTAATCCCTTTTTTTAAGAAATTTGACCAAATAAACTAAACTATAATAAAAATAATAAAATTAATTTGACCAAAACAGACAGTTGATAATTTGGATAAATCCTAGGGTTTCAATTCAATAGGCAACTACAGAAATGTGATTTCATTCAATAAAACACATAGATCATTTCTGAAACTGTGATTTTGTTTCTGCAAATCTTCAAGCTTGGCTATTCTTTTAAATATAGGTTACTTGCTAGTAGGAGAATTCTCAGTCTTCACTATTATATTCACCTTGAGTCTGGATACATGCATATCTCATAGGAAGTATGTATAAGGTGGGGCAACAGTAAGATGATCTTGGAGATCATGGAAAGAATAAAGCTGTCTACTTAGATCTGCATTCTAAAAGTAGCAAGTAGGAGAGTCAGAACATATGCTTACACATCACCATGAAGAGGCAGAACATCTCTCAGGACAGCAACCTTGCCCATAACCTACTAGAAGCTGTTAGCCAGCTGCATCCATGAACCTGACAGGGACTGTCTCTCCTTTCTGACTCCAAGGGTGCCGACATAAACGCATCATGTGGTCATAGCCTAATGCTAAGGAACATGCAAACAGAAGTAACTCCTTCCAGTGCCAGGATTACTGAGCAGCTGCTGATAATTTGGTTTCCTACATAACTTGCCTACAAGGTAAGATAAGTGAATCAAGCAAATTTGAATATATAGTCCACTTGACATTGCAATTATCAACGTAAATTATAATAGCTAACCATTATTCATTGCTTACTGCATGCCATACAACATTCGAAGCGCTTCACATCTATTATCTCACTGAGTTCTATAACAGAACTGAGAGCTTAGTCACTTACTTAAGGTCGCACAGCTAGTAGTGGAGAAGCCAGTATGGGAACCTAAAAAACATACTTCCAAATTGTGTACTCTTCATGACTATGCTCTTAATAATCTGATTTTAATTATTAGTGTTGTTGTGAGCTTTGACATCAGTAATTAGCATCTAAGACCTGTCATTTCTGAAGCACTGATGAGGTCATGTTTCTAACACTGGAGAGCTAAAGCTAACCCCAAGACCACAAAGAATTCCCCAAGGAAACAGCACACTGTTGAGTGAGCTGCCACCCTGTGGTCCCAAGAAAATGTCTCCACACACTGCCATCCCTGTGCACGTTTGCTAGTACATTCCTCACTTGAAGACATTAACTAGGTTCTTGCTTTCTTTGTTGCAATTTCAACTTGATTATGTTCACACTGTCACTTGACTAAGGTAGTGTGATCACCTATATTATAAGAAATCCAACAAGTTGGATTTCTTGTGTGGATTAATTCAGAATGTCAGTGATCAGCCTCCTGTTTGTATGAACCAAATCTCCAGACTCTGCTTTGAGATTTTCCAAATATCATCCCAACTGTAGAAAAAGATGAGTGTGAACATGATCGGAAGTCCCTGCGTGAGTGTGAGCTCCCACACACCTAGTATGGAGACCGGGTTCAGTGTCCTTCTATTTTTGACAAATAAACAATCAAAATCTTCCTTCCCCATCATTTGGATTTCTTATTCCCTATCTAAAATAAAATTAGTTCATCCTTACATGGATTAACTCCCTCATATATGAAAGTATGTGAATAGGTACTACTAGATTTCATGTCCTAGTTAACTAACTAAAACATACATTTCCGAAAATGCAATGCAGCATCATGTTAGTGTGTAGTATTTGCCCACTGGCTCCATTTTTAATATGTTTTTGAGAATACCTTACTGTGCTTTTAAAAGTACAAAGTCCCCTACAGACTAGGCTCATCATAAGTCAACACTTCCCAAAATGTGTTCTGTAGAACAATAATTACATACAATATTAATAGAGACAACCCAAAAGAGAAGAAAAGGTTCTAAAGCCTAGTAAGCATTGGAAACACTGAGTTAACTGGGTCTCTTTACTGCAAGACTTCTAAGAGCCTTTAATTTATTATATATTATATATTGTAAATCTAAGGACAACAGAATATACCAGTGTTTCTCTAACTACCTGTGGTGAAGGATGGGTTTTGGGTTCCTTTCCCAATTCAGAGAAGCATGACTTTTCTAAACTATAATAAAAATAATAAAATTAATTTACTGGAAAACTGAAGTAAAAACACTAAATGCAATCAATCTTTATTATTAGACTTAACAGAAGTGAGATTACGTCAAATGTCTATTTAAGTCTTTAAATGTTTATTCTCAGTTTTTGTGTGTATCACAGACAGGAAACAGGTTGTGGACTGGAATTAGTTCTGGACTACACTTTGAGTGGCACTGGATATAGAATTCACCACACATATTTGATCACAGACCTTTGATCTAGATAATATAATGAGTCTCATGTTCAAGGAAACCTGTTGAAAAAATGCTCTTTTTTTTTCAAAATCTGTTTTATTGCTTATCCCAGTTTAATTCCCATAAAAGCAAAATCATCTGAATTAATTGCCAAAAAGGTACGGTTCCATTTTGTTCTCTTAAGATTAAGAGGTAAGCATGGTCAAAATGAATTAATGGTTGGGCTTGGCATGTGAAGGTATAGAAGATGGAGGGTGGAGTAAGAAGGAATGAAAAGGCAGATGCCTGGTCATTGTTCTCTACTGATATCTGCAAAGTCCAACCAAAGCAAAAGCTGGTTAGAAGAAAAGAAAAAGTGTGCAGCATCTGCTTGCATTAGAGTGTGTTTAAATAAATTTCCATGATAAGGAGATATTCTCGCAACCTAGAAGTAATAGCATTCTGTACAAACCCACAGGGGTCATGCAAATTTCAACTAACCTGCTTCTAGTTTCTCCTCTAATCATTTTGGATCAATCAATCACACTTTGAGTTGACTACTTTGTACCTACTAATGCATCAGATTCTATATCTTTCAGATTCTGAGCCTGTTTTGTAATATAAAAGTCAAATAAAAGGTTTCTTAAGAGCTGCTGGTGTTTTGCCTAAGGTTTTGTTCCTCATCAGAAATGTTGAAATTATAAAATCACAAAACACAGTTTTAAGAAATGTGCCTTTGTCTAGGAAAAAAGATTAATTGTGAAATTCAGCTCAAAGTTAGAGCCAGTGCAAGAGTCCTAAAAAACAAAAGCAAATAAATTCTCTTGATGTTGTACTTTGACACTGTTCCTGAAACCCAAACCCAATTACCTGCCTGTAGTTTTAGGTCAAAAGAATGAACACTTCCTACAGCAAAATGTTTTAACCAGAACTTCAATGTATAGGAAAAGTGTTTGTGGTTGTCCTTTGGTCTTCAGGATGGATTCTAAGAAAGGTGGAACCTTGTGCTATAACATACCTGGAAAAGGCACTGGAGTAATGATAATTATAATTGAAATGTGTATCACATAGATGAAATGGATTATTCAGCTTTAGAATCCTTTTAGAAAGAAAAAACATTCTCAAAACGTAAATGAATCAGTCTGAGAGGGGACAGCCCTGTCAATATTTGAGGTCAGAATTATCATTCATTATCGTTTTACCAAAGACTGCCTCAGTAGGCTGGAAATCCAGAGCCAATAATTGAGTCGGGGAAGAAAAATACTATTATAGAGACTATCTCCACTTATCTAGAAACCTAGGGAACTCACAGGTAAAATGTTGTTGGTTTCAAGTGACCTTTTCTTTCCGGTACTCTTCTTACTTTTGCTAATGTCCCATTTTAACACCTGAAAAGGTCATTGTCTTAACTGCAGTCAGACACAGGAGAATTGATAATGATGATGGAAATTTTGCCTTCCCCATAGCATCAAACAATGCCACAAGTTGCTTGGCATTATGATGTACGCAGGGTAAGCCTTGTAGGAAAAGGATTATATGCCCTGTCACTTGAGAAGTAGCAACATATCCATGTTGCCTTCCAAATTTCTCTCCCCCTGCAATTCTCAGCTTTAAAATTACTATTTAAGATACAAAGTCCTCATAATATCAGTCTCCTTCCTTAATACCTCCATGGGGATGGCATTTTAAATATATAAGCCTGACTCGCAGTAGGGCGCAAAGGGATGGGATACAGAAAGTATAGGGATGGCAAGGAAGGAGCTGAAGTCTTGCACCCATTGAGCACTGAGTGGGGAGAAAAGACACCAAGCCTCCAAGGGCATCATAAGGGGAAAGTTAGGGACTAAAGACATGGTGCACCCATGTGTGGCTTTGCTTGGAGATCACTCATGTGAAGGGCCTAGCCCATGCTGGTACATAGCAGATGCTCCCTGAATAGTCTCCTCTCTCTCTTTCTTCTCCTAGGGAAGACTCTAGTCTAGGAGATTGGTTTCTATCATAATAAACCTGAGCTGGACTTCCCTGTTTTGTCATTTGGGATTAACGTGCACTTCACAAATACTATATTCAAAGTCTTCAAAGTCTCAATATTGGAGGGCCAAAAGGGAGATTTAAGACACTGTAATACATCTCAGTTGTATTTTTATTTTAATTTTTTTAATGTTTATTTATTTTTGAGAGAGAGAGAGAGACAGAGTGCGAGTGGGGGATGAACAGAGAGAGAGGGAAACACAGAATCCTAAGCAGGCTCCAGGCTCTGAGCTGTCAGCACAGAGCCCAACATGGGCCTTGAACTCGTGTGAACCACAAGATCATGACCTGAGCCAAAATTGGATGCTTAACTGACTGAGCCACCCAGGCGCCCCTCAGTGTATTTTTATTTCATCTGTTCATTTCCACTTTCAAAAAGAAGGTGTTGATAGTGCTACCTTGAGCTTGTTGCTTACATGGGCATTACCTCCCATTGTGCTTTCAACCTATTGCTAAAGTAGAAAAAGAGAGGTGGCATAATTCCATTCAAGATGTGAGGGAATCAGGAAACAACAGATGTCGGAAAAGATGTGGAGAAAGGGGACTACTTTTGCACTGCTGGTGGGAATACAAACTGGTGCAGCCACTCTGGAAAACAGTATGGATTTTTCTCAAAAAATTAAAAATAGAACTACCCTACAACCGAACAATTGCACTACTAGGTATTTATCCAAATTATACAAAAATGCTGATTGAAAGGGACACATACACCCTAATGTTTATAACAGCACTATCAATAGCCAAATTATGGAAAGAGCCCAAATGTCCATTGACTGATGAATGGATAAAGAAGATGTGGCATACACACACACATACACACACACACACACACACACACACACACACACACACTGGAATATTACTTGGTGATCACAAAGAATGAAATCTTGCCATTTACAACATGGATGGAACTAGAGGGTATTATGCTAAGCAAAATAAGTCAGAGAAAGATAAATATCATATGATTTCACTCATATATGGAATTTAAGAAACAAAACAGATAAACATAGGAGAAGAGATGGAAAATAAGATAAAAACAGAGAGGGAGGCGAATCATAAGAGACTCTTAAATACAGAGAAAAAACTGAGGGTTGCTGGAGGGTGTTGAGTAGGGGGATGGGCTAAATGGTGATGGGCATTAAGAAGGACACTTGTTAGGATTAGCACTGGGTGTTATATGTAAGGGATGAATCACTAAATTCTACTCCTGAAACCATTACTACACTATATGTTAACTAAATTGTATTTAAATAAAATTTAAAGAAAAAAGGAAGCAATTAAAGAAATTTAAAAAGAAAAGGATGTCAGGGAATCCAGGTAAAGGATAGGTAAGAAAGATCAGGTTTTGGATTTAGATTAAGAACGCTTGGTCTCCATCATCCCACCCAATGTTCTATTAAACCACAATTTCAAGCCTTATACATCACATGCAATGCATTAAAGCCATTCACTCAGCACTGGGTCAGAATCAGATGGTTTTGAAGCTCTCCGAAGGGCAAGAACTGGGTCTTATCACTGCTGTATCACAGGAACGATCAATAAAAGCTCACATGTATTAGATGCAGAACGTTTGTTACATCTGTGAGTATGTAAGAAGAGAAGCTGCAGAGGAAGAGTTGGGAAGGAACATGAAAAGCATGGAGCTTAGCAAGATATTTCAAAAGTGTTATTGTCTGCTTGCTTCTCACATGCCAGCCATAATTAATTTATTTGTAGTAAGTCATTTAATCCTCACAAAAACACCTGTGAATTAGGCCTTATTATTATTCCCACTTCCTCGGTGAGGAAGCAGAGTCAGAAAGAGGTGAAGGGATTCAGTGCTAGCAAGTGGCTGAGCTGGCTACTGAATTCCCAGGTTTTATACCTTACAGAGACTAATCCAATTTCCAATGAAGGGCATGAAATTCAGAAACTGTCCTATACAGTATTTTTCTCACAGCTGGAGCTGGGTTTCAGTAGAGTGTATCTATCTGGACTAATAATGAGTGAGCAGAAACCTGAGGGTCAATTATAGGAGTTTGAGTCTAAAAACACATCGTGTTGGGTCAGCGAATCCCAATGCCGGTGATGGGTTTCACCACATCATAAATGTATAATGTACAGAAAATAGAAGAAAATGCAATGGCCAGTCAATGATTGACATTATAAAGAACATATTTGGGATTTGGAGAATAAGTGGAGAAGAAAAGGGTGAAATATTTATAGATCTCAACTTCTCATTTACCAGTGAATGCAAGTGTGTACGATTCAAACATTCTTAGTGGATACCGCAGTTGTGGAAGATACAAAAAATGTAGGAACCATGCTTCTAAAAGATAGGAGACATGCTTCCCAATCCCTAGGAGTTTACAATTCTTAAAAGAAAGTCCAGATGCATGCACAAATAACTTGAACATAAGGCAGGATGGGATAAATGCTCTAAGACTGCCCAAATGAAGTACCAGGGACCCCTGGAAGGCAGATTCAGGGAAGGCAGCATACAGAATATAGACTTTGAGGTGGGTCTTGAAGGTAGAGATGGGGAAGATGGGAACATTCATAGAGAGAGAAGAGCAGATGCCAAAATAAGGAGGTAGGAAATACCATTTTATAATTGAGAAAATAGTAAATAATTCAGATGGAGTCAGTGCAGAATTATAGAGAGGAGTGAAAAAGAACATTCATTCATTCATCCATTCAATATATTTTCATCCAATGTCACCTACACCTCAAGCATTGTGTTAGGTAGTCATTGTGGATGAATACACTAGAGGTTGGCCTATTTGCAGTGCAAGTGGCAGACAATAAAGAAAAACAGTGATCAAGCTGCAATGAGTGGCCCGAAGACTGCAAAGATGAACTGGTTTTGCAGTGTGGAGAGCCTACAGTGCCAGACAAAAACATTTAGACTTTCTTCTACAGGCAGTGAGGAATCACTTGAGGGTTTCAGGTCAGAAGCATGAGGGGTGGTGGCGAAGTGGATTTTCAGGAAACTTGATCTTGAATGGAATACAGGGAGAAAAGATTGGAGTAAGGGAATTAATCAGGAGGCCACCTCTCTAGCCCAGGCAGGAGTTAATGAGGGTCTCAAGTAAGGCAGTGGATGTGAAAATTGAAGAGTGTGCATGGGAGGAGACACAGAAGGAGATATGTAAACACAGGCCCTGGTGGACAATCAGATGTGGTAAATGAAGGACAGGGAGGAGCCACAGTTAGCACCTGCTCAACCAAGGGTAACATGGATAACACGAAGATGAGGACTTTGAGGTTAAAACCAATTTAAAATTCTAATAAAGTATCTATTCTAAAATGTCCAATAGTCCATCAAGGGCAATATCTGAGTTCCTAGATTGTTTTTGGCCCTGTTGTAGGTGCTTCCAGTAAGTAGAAAAGGCCTGCAATTTGAGTAACAAATCCGAGCTGAAAAGAGAACCGTATGAGGATTACTCATACAGACAGGATGGTTGAAGATTTAAGAAAACATGATGATACAGAGGCACATCTGACAGCACACATGTCATGGGGATCTCTTTTTGTTTTTTGATAGAATTATTTTTCTAGGCCAGAGACAAAAGATAATGCTAGCTGCCTTCAGAAATATTTTCCATCTGGGCCACATGGCTCTTTGTGTGACTCTCCATTTGCCTTAGACTTCAGCTTGCACTGGGCTTGCCTAGCCTTCCTCTTTCATAGTCCCTCCCCCTGTAGGCGGTACTAGAAACCCAGAGAAAAATAACAGTTTTACTGCCAGGGACTGAGAAGCAGCTTGATGTATCTTTTTAAAGCTGTTACATCCTACTTAACTGCTTTTGGTATTTATAAATATTAATTGAATAACTTATCCTTTCATTTAAAAAAACTAATTAGAATTGGGGAAAAAATCCATTCTCAGCTATCCACGTGATTGTTTGTCTCTCTTGGTAAATGGGGGCAGGTGGGGTATCAACGGTCATATGCTGTCATTCACCCAGTAGCAGACGAGACTCAGAAGAGGCGAACAGAGCCTCTGAATTCTAGCGTGAAAATCTATTCCCTTATTGCCGGTTTTTATTCAGATGTGACATGTAAGATTTGCTTGAAAGTAATTGTCTGTGGGAACTACAGTGGATAGAGGTGAAGAGGAAACAAGATTGCTCGTGAGATATTTGTTGAAGCTGGGTAATGACCAAATGGGGGTTCATCATATTTCCTCCTTTGGTTTGTGCGCACATTTTCCACAAAGAGTACATTTTCTTTTCATTTTAAATTCATTCGTTGAAGTCGATTCGGTCTACTTTGATGCTACACCCCTCTGAAAGAATCAAGAGGAGACTGTGGAAAAGCCAGTGTTTCCCGGAGCTGCATCCTGAGATGGTCATATGTTGTATCTACTTCCCAGGAGACTGTGAGGATAGACTGAGTGCACAGCTTTACCCCCACGTTCTCAAAAAGAATCATAATGAAATACCATGAAAATTGACCCAGAAGTGTATTGTGGGGATACCTGGGGGGCTCAGTCAGTTAAGCATCTGACTCTTGATTTCGGCTCAGGTCATGATCTCATGGTTAGTGAGTTTAAGCCCCACATTGGGCTCCATGCTGACAGTGTGGAGCCTGCTGGAAATTCTGTCTCTCCCTCTCTCTGCCCCTTCCCTGCTCACACTTTCTGTCTCTCTTACAAAATAAACAAAAGTGCACCGTGAACAGGAAGTCAATCTTCATTAGTCAGGGACAGTGCTGACTTTCCGAAAGACAGAACAAACAGAAGCATATTGAAGTTGTACCTGAGGGGAGGAAGGCTTACAGGAGGATTATAGTGGAAGCAGAATCTTCATCACAGAAACTTGGGGAGGCCTGGACTGTGAAAGCATGAGAAGGAGCGAACTATCAACCAGGGTAAATACAAGTCTGTACAGCCCACTTGTCTCCCCATAACTCTGCACGGAGATGCTGACAGTAGTGGTGTTGGCTCCATAAGGAAGCAGGAAATCAGTTCTCTGAAGAACCTGACTAAGCCATTTAGGGAGGACTGAGGTAACATACCTGGCCCCCAGACACTGAATCTGCAGCCACCCCTCTGGAAGAACAGCCCTCTTGCGGAAGCACACACAACCCACACAACGCCAGGGCAAGCCCTCGCCAGGCACTTAGTACTGAAGACGTCCATATTAACAGTCAAGGAACTCCAGACATTGTAGAAAAAGACAAATGTAAACACACTGGAAAAATGATCCCAGAGAAAATAGAGATAATTTAGGAAATAAAAGATAACATTTTCAAGATAACTAATAACCTCAGAGAAGTCTGAAAAGATAACTCAGCCATAAATTAGTAGAGAATACTGTGAACAATAGAAATCTGAGAGAACTCAAGATGAACACTTTGATCATTAGAATGAAAAGTTCAGTGGAAGACATGAAAGATAAAAGTGAGGCAACGTCCCAAAACACAGAGTGAAATTGCAAAAAGATGAAAACTTCACTCTAAGATATCCAATATTCATGTAACCAAAGTTCCAGAGGAGAAACTAGAAAAGAATAGAAGAGAAAGAATAATTTTTAGAAAATAAAAATAAAATTTCCAAATGCTGAAAAAGTCTTGTTTGAAATAAAACCACTGGCCTTTAAAAAAAAAAACCTACCTAAATACAGCCTCATAAGTTGAAATGTTATAACTATATAATGTAAAAATAATGGTTTAGCTGATAGAAGTTGGGAAAAGAAAAATCAAATCTTATTTTATGTAATAAGGAGTCAAGTGACTATGGGTTTGAAACCTCCTTAGGAACGCCTCTGATATAATCTGCAAACCACCCCTCCGCCCCCCACATACAGAGAGCAGGAAGAGACTCAGGAAAAAGACTCAAGAAAGAGACAGAACACTCAAATTGGTAGGTGGCACACTGAATAAGCAAAGGGAACTTAACAAGACTTGTCTTGGGAGGCAGCAAGATAGTTGATGTCTTCCTGACCTGCCAGCCAGATTCTTAAAGTTTATACTGAGGCCTTATGTTACCCAGTCCAGATGGTTTCAACAACATATTACTATCTCAAGACTGTGTCCTTGGAGTCGCTTCTGGGAATGGGGAAAACAAGGACAGGGGAGGGGTTAGGGAGCTTCCAATTGCTGGAGACCAACTAACTGGTCAATTGGTGGTTACATCTTCTTGACGACCTCCTGTAACAGCGACATTGCATACATTTACTTGATATATCAAAAAATAGACTTGAGGTCATAAAGGTAGCTGGTAGAAGATCTAAAAATAATAGGTAACACACAGATAGGAGTAAAAGGAGAGAAACACACAGGCTTGGGCAAGCATGCTATATTCCCCATCTTTCACAACAGGGTGGCCACAGATACTGAAATCCGTAAATCAAGGAATTGAGGGATAAAAGCACAGTGTTCCAAGTCGTATGGATAACCACCTAAAAACTAGAAATAGCCAGAGGAATTATTAATAGGAACCGAAACAGTGGGCATGTCAGCCTCAGTCCTCCCCAGTGGCTTGTTCCACTTCTTCGAATTGCTGCTCTCTCCTTTGTCCTGGGGGCCAACATCACGCCTGTTAGTAGCTCTACCCAGAGTTGTGGGAAGTGGTTGGAGGTGGACACCTCTGGGGGATAAACCTGGGGATGGGGGGGGGAGAGTTTGGGAACAGGTGGGAAAACAGAAAAAGCTATTACTTTATTACTAGATTTTATGTACCTGAAATACAATATATATGTCTAATTTAAATGGAAAAGCTCTCACTACTGGATCAAAACTATCTGAGCTCATGAATCTTTTTCAAATATCTGAACATATCACTGATACAGGCTGTGCCAAGCATTGGCAGAATGTCACCATGATTAAAGAAAATGCTAAGCCTGTGACAGCAATGACTATGAGCAAATCATTATAGGCAAGAATTCTTACAATGGAGACTAGTGTTGCCAATGGTTGTGGGCACATATCATAGGTAGTGAGGCTCAATATTTGCTAGTGCTTTTTGGCTGTTTGTCTCATGGATAATTTTTTTTATATTTGCAATGCATAAAAATGAATTATGTTTGGAAAATAAAATGTGTACATCTTAACTAATAGCAAACATCACCATAAAATATATAAATATATAAAAATACAGTGACAGCCTATTAGTGAGCAGAGAAAAATATACATATGCAAACAGAAACAGATTAATACATTAAAATACACTGACCTCCTATTACTGAGAAGAAATAATGCATGCATATGCAAACAAACACCAACTTTAATGAAATTATACAACATATGCAGGAGACAACAATTAGCAGCTTATAAAGTACCAATGCTGAATTACTAAGACACATCTGAAATAAGATTGCTAACCTTGAACAATCAATGCTTTAAAGGCTCAATCTAAACTGTTAGTGAGAAGAGGAAAACAATAGTAATATTAATGTCAACATATTTGATTTTCCAACGCTGGAGCTATTGATTATTTCCCGCGGCACATTGGTTGGAAACAACCATTTGTCTGATATAATTTTATTTCAGTTATTATTCCCAACAGCTACTTTTTCAAATAGCGAGTGCAAAATAAAACTGTATGTGAGAAGTTTGGATGTTGTGTTTTTTTTTCCCAGTGGGTTGTAATAGACAAAACCTCCGAATTTCTATTCTGAAGATCAATTTGATCAAGCAAGGCCACTGATTTCAGAAAATCACACCTTAAATTCAGATCAGTATTTATTTAAACATCTCTGAGTCCCTCCCAAATTGGCAACCCAAAGTCCATGGAAACAGCTCCTGCCAGCCATAAAAGGGTTGCACACAGAGAATTATGACGAGCCCCTGAGAAGGCATTCTATTTTTCTAGGTCTGCTAAGTTTCATGGGAGCCCAAGCAGTCTTTTGAAAGATAAATGCCTTATTTGAGATAGGGAGGCTGGCTGATGGAGGCTGATAGAGATGACGGATCTGGACCAGCTATCATTCCAGCATTAGAAAGCATCAAAGCCTCACTAATCCCGACAGCTTTGAGCTACCCAGTATCTGCCTCTCTCTCTCCCTCAGCAGAGTGGAGTTTCTAGCAGCCAATAGCCTATCACAGAAATTAGCCAGATCGGCCTTCTCAGTTGTGGGTTCTCTCACACTTTTCAAGAGGTATGGAGCCCACCTTACCATTTGCACATTCCTGAGAACGTGTTATTTTAACGTGTTTGCCATCTAAAGGTTAATATTCTTTCACCTATTAAAAAGAATGCTGGTCTCAGTAAGGCAGGCTCGCAGCCAGGCAGCCCACACTGCTTATTTGCTGCCTATTTTAATAACAAGAATCATGCCATAACGAAACCTTTTTAACGTATGGTAATTTAATTGCAGAAGCCCTGTCTGTTTCAACAAAAGCCTCCTATAAGTAGCTTTAAAGATTAAGTTATGGGAGGCGACTCTCATGCTGTCTCCCAGCGGATGTGTCTTACATCGCATTACATGTCTGCCATTCTACACCAGCACAATGGCAGTCTCCGATCTCCTTACCTCAGCTCTGAAATTAAAACTTGGGTTTATAAACCAATGAATCATTCTGCACAGTTGAGGGAGTTAGCTTTCAACTAACTTCAGAACTTAATATTCTAAGTGTGTCGAGAATCACAGGAGGGGGAATAGGAAGGATCTTCCAACAGATATAATGATATGCAATAATTACGTAATAACAATAGCGAAAATGTGTTTGGCTTTAAGGGTGTGTCATAAACTGCACTTGGTATTTGACTTTATCCATCAAAATAACTCAGGCAAATGTTTTTATTGTCCCAGTTTTCTAAGGTTGGTATGGGTACGTGTATAGTAGTTGTCCCCCTCTGCCTCCCCCTCCCTGACTTATCAGCAGTTTTACTTCCCATGGTTTCAGTTACTCAAGGTCAACCACAGCCCTGAAGCAGATGATCCTCTTTCCAACAACATATTGTCAGCAGGTCAGCAGTAGCCTACCGCTATGTCACAAGCCTGTGTCATTCACCTCATCTCCTCTCATCACGTAGGCATCCTAACATCTCACATCATCGCCAGAAGAAGGGTAAGTACAGTACAGTAAGATATTTGAGAGAGATAGAGACTGTACTCACATAACTTTTATTACAGATTATTTTCATAACCATCCTATGTTATAATTGGTTATTGTTGTTCATCTCCTAATGTACCTAACTTATAAATTAAAGTTTATTATAAGTATGCACAGGAAAAAAACACGATTAATATTGAGTTTGGTACCATTTGCTGTTTCAGGCATGCACTGGGTGTCTGGGAGTGCGTCCTCTGCAGATAAACTACTGTATTAGTTAGCTACGGCTATGGTACCAAAGGACCACAAGTTGGATGGGTTAGATAACAGAAATGTAACGCCTCAGTTCTGGAAGCTTAAAGTCTGAGATCAAGCTGTCGGCAGGGTCGGTTCCTTCTGTGAGGAAGGAACATACTGCTCCCTGAGCTGCTGGCGGTTCGCTGGCAATCCTTGGTGTCCCTTGGATTGTAAAAGCATCACCTCAACCTCCGCATTTATCTTCATGTGGCATTCTTCCTGTGTGCACGTCTGTGTCGAATGTCCCTTTTTAAAAGTACATCAGTCGTACTGGACCAGGGCCAACCCCAATAACTTCATCTTAACTAATTACATCTGCAAGGACTCTATTTCTAAATAACTTCAAATTTGTAGGTACTGGGATAGGGGTAGGATTTCAACATATAAATTTGCAGAAGACACAATTTAACCCTTGGACAAGCTCTGTTCTGGTGATGGGGCGGCCATTTCCAGTCCTCATCTTTGCTTTTATATGCTTTCCTTAGGGCTTACCCTTGCTGATGTTCTGAAGTTTACTCTAGAAGCACACTGTCTCCTATCTATACTTTCGACTTACCAATGCCAAATGAAAGGGTCCTTGTGGTTCTGAGTGAGCCAGCCTAACTCACGAGGAGACTATGATTTTCTTGGAGTAGCCACAAGGCATCCATTCCCTAGAAATTCTGGTCAACGCATGTAGCTGGTCAAAGATTCTGGGAGTCTCAGCTCACTTGGAGCAGATAGAAACTGCCTCCTGCCTTCTCCTTGCATGGGGTACGAGCTGGCAATCTAGATCATTCATGGAAGGTCTGGTTATGAATAGAGTGTGTCCCAGGGGTTCCTTGCAGTTGACAGCATGCCCTGAGAGTTCCTTAAGATCCAACATGAGCTACACGAGGGGAACCGCAGAGAGGAGACTGGATTTGAAGCAAAGGTAGGTCAGCAGGGGAAGTAGGAGAGAGAAAATAATAGGTAAAGAAAGAAGTAACCAACAAGGGATGAGAAACAAAGTCTATGTTGCCTCTCCTCCTTAAGGTAATCATGTAACAACGTATTCTCTTTACAAACAGAGAAGCCCTCACTTTTCCTTCCTTCCCAGAGATCTAAAACGGAATCAGCCTCTGAACGCATGAATGTTTGGAAAGGCGCCTTTCAGGAGGGCAAGCCACCTCTGGAGCACATTTTGTGGTTTATTAACATCATTACCGAATCTCAACACAGAAATGTTAAAATCAAACAACAATCATTATGGCCTTTTTTTCTTGAACTGAAGGACAGTCACTGGATGTTTTAAGGAAACAGAAAGCTCTCACCTTGCTCTTATCCACAATGCATCCATCAGTGAGAGGGGCTTCTGTTCTTTTCAGAAAAACAATATTTGTACAGGGATGTCTTATGCTACCTCTCCAAATCATCAGGGTTTGTTAAGGAAAATATTTTAAGGTCATAGCTCCTTTCTCTATAACTGGTGGTCACTATTCTGCTCAAGGTATCATGGCATGCCTTGAGTCTTCCCCAACACCACCAAAAGGAAAACTGTCAGCATTTTATAGGACTATTTCAGTAATGGTGAGATTAATTGTTCCTGATTTGACATGCCTAAATGATTTGCCTAAGATTGCCCAAAACACCGTGATCCTTGGAGAGACTCAGAGTCATTAATTCCCAGGCACCTGCTGGAAACATGAGCCCATGTGCTCCATCACCCCGACAGGACTTGGTGCACCTGCCTTGGGACCTGCTGCACTCACTGAGTTCTGTTCTCCTTGCTATTCTTTAAGAATGGATTGTTTAAACGGTTGGTGCCTTATGATTATAATTCGGCAGGAGCACTGTTACCTTATTAATTAGGTGAGCACTGTGTAATTTATTACTGCAGGAGCACGGAGTGTTTTCTTTACTTATAATTGCTCTGAGAACACCCAGGGAATCTAAAATTGGAGGGGCTGGGGAATTGCTAGCCCTGCCTGAGGGAAGAGAATGTAATAATCCCTTCTTGCTTATTCAAACCAATCCGCTAGGTAGAATGGGGGACTGGAGAAGGGCGGAAGCTGGAACCAGCATCTGGTCCTACCTGGTCACCCCCGCTCCTCCCCGGCCCCAGCAGACTCAAGGAACTCAAAGAAGCTGCGCTGTTTAAGAAGTAATTGCCTTTGGTGGTATTAATTGACTTTTGTGCAGCCAGTGAGATTGAGGGAAAATGAGGTGCCTTGCAACCTTCACAATTTATCTCACTTGGGGAAAAGGGCTAAGTGGATTCAGATCCTGAAAAATCAAGCAAGCGTTATATACATGTTGACCTTTTATACTTAAGAGGAGACTGCTGATAGCAAAGCCTCTTCTCTGGAGAGAGAACACTGCCTTCCCTGTGTGGCCTTGGGCTTGCTGTCAAAGCAGATGAGGTGAGTGCAGGGGATAGGCAGGCAGAAAATGAGCCAGGGTTCCTGAAGGACCTGGGAGTGCAGAGAGGTGGGCTAGGCTGCAATATGATGGCCGGAGCCTGCAGACTCAAGGTGGCTCAAGGTGAGGCTAGATAGAGATTTTTTTTAAGTTTATTTATTTATTTTGAGAGAGAGAGAGAGAGAGAGAGAGAATCCCAAGCTGACAGCACAGACCCTAACATGGGGCTCAAACCCATCAAACATGAGATCATGACCTGAGCTGAAACCAAGAGTCCATGGCTTAACCAACTGAGCCACCCAGGAGCCCCTAGAGATTCTTTTTTTAACTTGACTGATTTTACACTCATTTCCCACACTGATGACTTTGTCAATATCTCTAGGTACAAGGGAAAATGTCTTCTCTTAACCCTAGGAAATGAATTTGTGCCACACCAATATCTGCTTGACTTAGAATGTCTTCCTAGCTTCCATATTTGTAGCTGTCCTCTAGAAGCCTGGTGAAAATCTATTTTGAAGGTTCTAGGTGTGGGGACCCATCTTATTTGCATTAGAAAAAATAGTCCCCTTAATGTTTTTGAGTACCTGGAATGGGCCAAATGTTGTACCCTTGTTTATAGCCACAAAAAATAAATAAATAAATAAATAAATAAATAAATAAAATCTGTATAGGAGACAAGCCAAATGCTTAAGTTTTATAATCAGATGGACCAGATCACTATCTGTGTGAATGTGAGCAAGTAGAATTAGGATCATAATGATTTCTAGTTCCTGGAGTTGGGGAAGGATTAAGAAAATTAGGAAAGCAGATGGCACAGTGCCTACCACATAGTAGCAAGTCCTTAAATAATATCTGGGAACAGCCTCTTTGTCAAAAGCCAAAGGGCAGATGGACAAAGTTCAGGACAGATTGAAGGCACAGAAATCCTACCTGTGCGCCTAGAGAGCTGAGCTTGTCTGGAAACCAACTTCTCTGCCCCACCCTCATTTCCCCATCCCAAACCTGAAAATGTAAATGAGCCCCAGGAATAAAAATGATGCAATACATCCACCCCCAAATAATCACTGGGCCACTGCTGAGGGGTGGGAAGGGGAAATCCTTCTCCTATAAATATTTCCCAGCCAATTTCTGAAGACCTCTGTCCCTCTCAGCATGGCTCCTAGGTTATAGCACTGACATTTCTCAGTGTTTCCAGGGTTGGCCTTATTCTAATTGCTCTTCCAACATGCACTGCTTTGAACTGCATTACCCCATCACCTCCACACTCACCCATCACCCCATGCCCCAGAACCACATTATGTTCTACTACAAAGCCCGAGGAGAGAGGAGAACTTTACTCTTGGTGCTTCCAGCCACTCTAGGCTGACTCACGTCTGATTACTGTGTCTCTCCTTAAGAGCCTGGCATACGTTTCTAAAGACCTAGAATCAGACACAATTTGAGGGCCCTCCCTTGTTGTATCAAAAGCAACCACTCATAGTCCACAGACCAATCAGTCTCATGGCCCTGATTCTCCCTCCACTCAATGTGAATTCCTTTTTCCTCAGACACTCCACTGGGGAAGTCACACAGTGACACTTGTTCCCCAAATTCTTAGAAATCCATCCACATGCCCTCCAGAAGCTGTCTTAAGTCATCTGTTTCTTTTTGTTTTTTTATTGCTGTTGTTGTCAAGATTCTTTGTTTTCCTGAGTTCCTATTAAGGCATCTTTGGGGATGTTCTAAGTTAAAATCAAAGAGGGTCACCTGGGCGGCTCAGTTGAGTGTCCGACTTCAGCTCAGATCATGATCTCACAGTTCGTGAGTTTGAGCCCCACATCCGGCTTCATGCTGACAGCTCAGAACCTGAAACCTGCTTCAGAATGATTCTGTGTCTCCCTCTCTCTCTGCCCCTCCCGCACTCATGCTCTGTCTGTCTCTCTCTCATCTCTTTCTTGCTCTCAAAAAAATATTTAAAAAATTAAATAACAAAAAATTAAAAATAAATAAAATCAAAGAAATTCAAGTTGGAGGATAAACATGGCCAAAGTCTGAATAATAGGAGCTATGCTTTCTCCAAATTCTGTAACAACCAAAGAGGAATGAGAGAAGGAGAATGGAACTAGGACTCAAGGAACATTAGAACCACAGAAGCTATGGATCTCTTCCCACCAGGGTTTCCCTCCCAATCTTGTTTTGATATATTTGTCAGAAATTATTTGGAAGACTTGTCCAAAAGGAGTCCTCTGTTTCAAATTATGCACATATTTTCTAGGGTTCATCAGACACTCCTCTCTCCAAAGCCATTACAGAATGTATGCATTTGGGACTGATTGGATAGTTTCTAAATTAATAATAGCCCATAAGATGCTATGACTTTTCAGCCTGTCCCCTATTCCTTAACTGTGTCGCTGTCTCCCCTATCCCTGGAGGGCTCTGTCTTCTGATGCATCTTGTACTCTTGGTGACAGTTACAGAGTACCCAGCAGGATTGGAGATGAAGAAGCAAGAGAGAAGCAATGAGATTTCAGATGAGATTGGAAACCAGATGGAGAGCTGATGCGAGAAAGTTGATGAAGGGAAGCCAAGGGCCAATAAAGGAGGTCCAGCAAGGAGCAGACCAGTCAAGAAAGATAAAAGGCCTGTTTTAGCAGTGGCAGGGGCAAGCTGTAGAATAAGCAAAAGTTCCTTGGCGTCATCTCTTAAATTGACTTCTAACTTGATGATTTTCAAAGCAAGGTAATAGGCAAACCCCCCATGTCCTTTCATTTATTCACTAAGTTGATATTGCATGCCTGCCATGTGCCAGTCACAGTACTCAGTGCTGGGAACGTAGCCGGAAATAACATAAATGAAATCTTATCCTCATGGTGCGTAAATTCTAGAGGGGAGGCAGACAACAATAAATAAACATAAAAGATCAGTAATGATAAGTGCTGTGATGAAAACAAAGCAAGGTACAAGGTCATCAAATGATAAACAGTGATAGTTTAAATAGGATGGTCAAGGAAGTCCTTTTGGGGGAACTGACAACTAAGCAGAGACCTGGAAAAAGAAAACAGTGGGGGGAGAGCATTTCAGGCAGAAGGAACAGAAAATGCAAGAGCCCTGAGGCTGAAACTCAATTGTGTGTTCCAATCACACCCTGGAGGCACTGGGGTGACAAATCAAGCAAGAGGGAGAGGGGCTGACACGGTCAGAGGTGACCAGAAGCACATCACACAGGACCTGGAAACTATGGGAAAGACTTTGGATTTCAGTCATACTTGTTGAAAACAAGTGAAACAGGCAGCATAGTTTTATAACTGAGGAAACAGAAATTCAGCTTGAATTCAGGGCTCTGTTACTACAAGTTAGGTGAGTTGGTAGACAAGACAACAAGAGGGGGTGGTTGGGAATGCTGCCAAGTGAACTTGAAGAGAAATGTAAACTTGAGGAATGTACTGTAATTTGGGAGGGGAAAAAATGGGATCATTTCTATCGTTTCCCACTGCCACCATTATGCATGAAATTCCACCATTAGTAATTTATCCCTTTGAATGTTGCAAGGTTTTCCACATATGTGGTATCCAATATTGGTTATCAACAAATGGAGAAAGTCCCCCACTAAAATGGAGCACAAAATAGCAAAATGTCAGGAAGGAGTAGAAGAGTGCTAAAAATAAAATTGACAAGATGTAAACATCTCCTAAGAGAATATTCTGAGAATTCATTGTTGTAGGTCACAGGATTGCTTAGGCAATAATTACCCAGTTGGTTCTTTATCCCTCTTCATAAAAGAGTGAGTCTGTCTATAGTAATGCTATACTACTACTGCTACTACTACTACTACTACTACTACTACTAAGGACTAAGACATATAATGCCCACTATGTGCCAATATTATGTTTACATTTATTAACTCATTTAATCCCCTTAAGGACCCATGATTTATCTCCATTTTACAGATGAGGAAACTGAGACACAGAGAAGTTACTAGAAAATTGACTTGTCATCCATCTGGTAAATAGTAACGTCACATTTCAAAGCCAGGCTAAATATCTGGTTCTGTAACCCATGCTATGAACAATCGTGCTATACTGTTTGTATACCTACTGGATTGCACTAATAAGTAAATGTACTTTTTTTTCCTTTGGAAAGAAAAAATTGTGTTGAGTTTGACTAACTGCTAATGTAAAACCAGGGGTCAGTACACTCTTTTTTAATAAAGGTTCATATAATAAATATTTTAAGCTGGCAGGGCAATACCATTTCTGTTACAACTACTCAACTCTGCCACAGTAGCATGAAAATAACCCTAGACATGACAAACATGAATAACTATGGCTGATGACCAATAAAACTTTATTTACAAAACAGGCAGGGGCCAATTTGACCCAGGGGTCTTAGTTTGCTGACCCTTTGACATAAACACTTTCAAAAGGAGATATACATCTCACAAATATATTAAAGTTATAGACATTGTTGTCCCTAAATAAGAAAGTTTGGAAATGAAGATCAGAGATATCTGTGAATTGAAATTTTCAGATTATGCCTGACTCTGCCACATCTTCTCGTTTCAACCTCCATTCAGCGTCCTAGAGAAATCTTATCTGGTAGCTCATTAGGAGAGCAGAAGCACACTGATCACAAATGTGTTAGAGAAAAGATACACTTTTAAAAATAAACATTATGTATTGCCCAACAAAACAGCAAAAGTTTAGTCTCTCCATATCTTCACTGAGTTTTCCCAAGATGACATGCAGATCCCTGAAAGGAATCCCATCTTCCGAAGCCCTGTCTCAACTCCACTCGCCACTCCAGTCCATGGCCTGGCTGTGCCATGCTCTCTTAGGAAAAAGATCTTTTCCTGACGTAAAAGAAAATCTCCCTGGACACCTGTTAAGAACAGCAAGAAAGACTTCACTCAGGACTATTAAATAGGGGTCAAGACTCTTGCAAGAGGAGAGATTAGATTCAACTCTACTGAAACAAAAGGAGAGGAGGTTTTTAAACGCTAGGGTGAATGAGTGGAGAAGTACAAGATATTAGGGGGTTGGCTGCTAACTGTCCCTTACCAAAGTTAGACTCCTGTCCTCACACAGAGACTGGTAGATAGGAGCCCTATCTTTCTTGATTATTACATTTAAAAGGAATAGCTCCCATATCCCTGAGAACAACATTCCTGCCTTGTAGAAAATTTACATCTCAAAGGGGCAAAGAAATAATTTACAATTGTAGGTTTTCTGAAGTATATGCTCCCAGATTTCAAGATACATATGCTACAAAGCTGTAGTAACCAAAACAGTATGATACTGACACAAAAATAGACATCTAGATTAATAGAATAGAGAGGCCAGAAATAAACTCATGCTTATATGGCCAATTAATCTCAAAAAAAAGGAGGCAAAAATATAAAATGTCTCTTTAACAAATGATGTTGGAAAAACTGGACAGCTACATGCAAAAGAATGAAACTGGACCAGTTTCTTACACCATATACAAAAATAAGCTCGAAATGGATTAAAGACCTAAATGTGAGACCTGAAACCACAAGCCTCCTAAAAGAAAACATAGGCAGTAATCTCTTGGACATTGGCCTTAGCAACATTTTTCTAGATATGTCTCTTCAGGCAAGGGAAACAGAAGCAAAATTAAACAATTGGGACTACACCAAAATAAAAAGCTTTTGCACAGTGAAGGGAATCATTGATGAAACAAAAAGGCAATCAACCGAATGGGAGAATATATTTGCAAATTATATATATTATAAGGGATTAATACCCAAAAACATAAAAAACTTATACAACTCAACAGTAAAAAACAAAAAAAGAAACAAAAGACCACCAACAAATAATCTGATGAAAAATGGGTAGAGGACCTAAATAGACCTTTTTCCAAAGAAGACATACAATTGACTAACAATCACATGAAAAGATACTCAACATCACTAATCATCAGAGAAATCCAAATCAAAACCACAGTGAGATATCACCTAATACCTATCAGAATGGCTAATATCAAAAAGACAAAAAAATAACAAATGTTGGCAAGGATGTGGAGAAAAGGGAACTCTTGTATACTGTTGGTTGGAATGCAAACTGGTGCCGCCACTGTGGAAAACAGTATGGAGGTTCCTCAAAAATTAAAAATAGAAATATCATATGATCCAGTAATTCCACAACTAGGTATCTATCCAAAGTAAACAAACCAAAAAAAAAAAAAAACTAATTCAAAAAAAGATACATGCACCCCTATGTTTACTGCAGCATTATTTACAACATCCAAGATATGGAAGCAACCTATATATGAAAATATATATATGGAATATTACACAGCCATGGAAAAGAATGAGATCATGTCATTTGTGACAATACAGATGGAGCTGCGGTGTATAGTACTAAGTGAAATAAGTTAGAGAAAGACAAGTATCATATCAACTCAATGGTTCATACCTCAGAAGTAGGGGGGAAAATTATACCAGCTTCAGAAACAGTGCCCAAGAGAAGATGAATAATTGAATTCTGATAAACAACAGTACCTGTGTATTTTCTTAAATTTGAGATGTCGGTCAGACTAATGTGGCCTATCAGTAATAAGACTTTCTCTGTATCCTTGGTGGAGGAACTATATAAATGCATCATGTACGTGGTAAAATCCTATATAACTTAACTTTTCTGTCCTAATTTTGGATTTACTATCCTGCTCTAAAGATCTCTAAAATATGCTACATCAATCATCTGAGATACAACACTCTTACAGTGAAAATTGAAGAGCTCTTCACCAATATGTCAGATTGCTCATGTTTTAATGACATTGGATGTTCAGCATTATCAAGAGTTCATATCAAAAACAAAAAACCAAAAACATCTATGTCACTTTTGGCTCTTTTCCATGAAGTTAAAATACTGTTAACATTTTCTGGGTTGGTGCTAAAATAGTATGTATTTCTCAGTGCCAATCTTTATGAGGGATAGACCCACCAACCATGAACGAGAACATGAGTCTCTGGCTAGAATCCCAAAGATTCTGAAGATAAGCTGACTATCAGTATTATGACTTACAAAGCAAAGATAACAGCTTTTGTTTATATCAGAAGAAATTCCAAATTTAAGGAACATTAGCACCTCTGAAGTTAATGAATTTGAGGATCAAAGACCAAGGCCAAATGATACGATTTATCTGGCAGTAGTCTAGATACACAGGTAATTACTATACACAGGTAATGCTGAATTGCTTCTTTCCTGGAGTAGAATTCAAGCGTTTGCTACAATAGGATGCTATATCTAAAAAGTGCATTTACCTATGGCCAGAGCCTGGCAAACTTTTACCAAGTTCCTTGCCTTGCGTTTCCCATCATTTCTGATTACCTAGACACATATGGGTGTAGAGAGGGGCATTCTCATTTGTAATTATCTTGCTCTGTCTACTTAATTCAGTTGGATGCATCAATTCAAATTTTGTGACATCACAATTTCACCAGAATGAAAGGAAATGTCATATCTCAAGCTGTGGATTGTAACATTAGTGAATGAATCAGACATTAGGAGAAGGCTTAATTTTAAAAAGGAATTTTTATTTACACCAAAAAAATCCTGTGTAATCAAATGGAAAATGAAAGGTATAGGAATTTTTGGATTGGCACAGAGTCTAACCATTGTTTACTTGAACAATCTGGAAGTTCATACAGTTTTTCCAGGAGCCATTTTATATTTCCATTTCAAGAATTACAAACTAATAAAATCATAGACCCAGAACATATCTTAGAGGTCATCCAATGTAAGTCTCTGATTTTATGCATGAGAAAGTAGAGGTTGAGAGAAGCTAAGTGACTTCCCCAGAAGCCCACAGAGCCAGACCGAAGCCCAGGGTTCCTTCTTACCCATTCCAGGAGTATTTGCAAACTGCTACTTTACCTAAATGTGCAAATTCCTTGAATGAGAATCCAGAACTCCTTTGTGACAAGGATTCTGGGACATGTAGGTGATTAACCAAATGGCTAATAAAAATCCATGCTAAGTAAAAAACAAATGGTTGTTGTTGTATTCTTTAAAGTAAAAATGTTTTTCATACATGTTTTGTCCACATGTTCTATATTAAATCTCAGTTGTCATAAATCGGCATTTCTGTGTGATAGTCCTCCATATAAAACCCTAACATGTCTAGAAGTAACTTAGGTAATTGTCTCAAAAGAATGATTTGCCCAGCTCAACCCACATTTCCCAGAATTACTATTCCACTGTTGAGCTGGGTTTTGATGAGCGTACTCTAATGTTCAAGTCATAGCTTACAATGACTGCCATGGTATTCTCTGCAAAATGAACATCTTCAAATGTAAAGGGCAAGCTTTCATGGTAGGTCCTTAAGACTTTATGTTTTTCATAGAATAGTGGACAGAACTATAAAATTGGATAATATTATACATACTGTGATAGATCCCCTTTTCCTCTATACGGATGAGCCAAATTCTCTTGGCACCCTTATTATTATGCTCCTGATATGTGCAAATGTCTGCAACTGCGATTTGAAGACCTAAACCACAGATTAATCTTCAACTCCTGTCAGTCCTTTACTTTCACAGGGAATCAGTAGCCAAATTCTGCTTGATCTCAAAGTAAAGCATCCTTTTCATTAGCTCTTTCTACAGCCTTCTTCACTGATCAGCAGAAAAGACAGTCTTCTAGGTGGAATGTTCAGGATCCAAGAACACTGCAAACCCAAACATCTCTTCTCCTCTACTTTCCCATGCAGATATCACAGTCTAAAGTCTACCCACACATATGTAGAAACTCCAAAGGGACAGAGGACTCTAAAAGTTAAATGTCCAATCATTTAGGTACCACAAGACTTCCAATTTGAGGCATATGCCATGTATCCCTCCAACTTTGGTTGTCTTCCTCAAAAATAGCTTTGAAAAGCCTCAAGAACAAGGCTTTTAATGTAGGGTCCAAACCTTTTGTCCAGATTCCTGCTCACCTCTCCTTTTCTTCTAGTTCAGTCAAGCCTTCTCCCAACCAGTTTAATGAGAAAGTAAATCATTTCTATCCATCAACCTGACAGTCTACCTTCTACCTGAATAGATAGTAAAACCTTGTCTCCACTCATGCCTCATTGGTCCATTTAACATTTCAACTCTTTGTGCATATGCCCTATAAATGTGATTCATGTTATGGTTTGGTATTGTAGCCTACCGGAAAAGAAGCTCCCAAATACTAGATCACAAAAGTTATCGGGAAGGCAAAGAAAATGGAAGGGCAATACTGAGTTTTTCATAAAACTAGATGTATCTGAAGAACTAGTGTTTGGTCTGAGATTATATGCTTCCTACATTTTACAAATTCTCATAATTTTACAGTCCCTGAATTTTCTTTTATAAAATGATGGTGATATGCAACCCTATGTAAACCACTCCCCTACCCCATTAAACGAGTTGTCTATCTGTGAAGTCTAGAAGTTTGTGAACTAATGTTCCAGTTGGGAGACATAGAATAAATCTACAATTCTCTTTTGGCTATGCCCAGAATGGTGCTACTTATAAATATTCAGAAATAAAATTGTATAGTTTAAGAAGGCATTGGTAGTCATTATTGCT
Organism: Cryptoprocta ferox; assembly: GCA_028646485.1. Classification (NCBI taxonomy): domain Eukaryota; kingdom Metazoa; phylum Chordata; class Mammalia; order Carnivora; family Eupleridae; genus Cryptoprocta; species Cryptoprocta ferox. The sequence goes on along the minus strand of CM053574.1, from coordinate 84,209,401 downwards.
GCTCAACAAATGTTGGCTATTCACTTAGACATGTGGTAGAATTACATCTTCTTACCCTTTAAATTTATATGTACCCATGTGGAATTCTTTGGCTAATAAAGTGTTAGCAGAAGGGATGTATCTCACTTCTGAATGGAAGCTCTAAGATCTGGGCATAATTTTACCTTCCTCTTTCCCTCTTCCACAGGAACTGCCTGTGTGGAGAGTGGTCCTGAGCGAGGATGACACAGATCAGATATCCCAGCCAATTCATGTAACAACAGCAAGAAATAAACCTTGTTGGTTTAAGCTACTTAGATCCTGACAAGAATGCATGTACTTTGAATGAGTTAGGAAAAGCATATCAATGAAAGATATTATGATTATTTTCCTTAAAATTGAATGCTAGGAAATAGACTCAAAAGAAAATTAGAAGGAAGTAAGGAGTTCATCTTAAGTGAGAGCCTTTATTTCACGTATTTCCCTGAGTGGGAGATCTGACTGACTATTGGCAGATCAATTAGCACTACAACAGGGGTGAACACTGTGGGGGGGGGTGGGATGGAATTACACCATACATATCAGAGCTGTTTGATCTATTCAAAATGAGATGTTATCTGAACCTCCATCTTTTCTGTGAGTCTAAGAAAACTAAATCAGGAGAAAAATAGCTTTATTTGCTCTAATGGCTAAGGTTTAAGTGGTACACAACACAGAATCGTTGGTACAAAGATTTGCATTGCCCTTGGTTTCCATCTAAGCAAAGAATTCTGAATTTATTCCCTTATCTGCTGGCCCTTGTGCCAAAATATATTCTCCTAACTTGATAGCAGAATGAAAACATTTTTGTGGAGTTACTGGTGCCTTTATACCCCAAGCTTAAAGTAGAGCCAGAGATAGTAGTTGTGGGTAGAAAAGCGTAAAGACAAAAGAGAAATCTCTCCAGACCTAATCTGCTATAGGTACCACATTCTCCATAGTTGTGCGGTCAAAATATTGCCTCCATCCCACATTTCATGATGGCAGCTTGCTGGGTGATGAGATGCTTATCGTTCAGAGCCAAACAGCTTCAAAAACTGCTCTAACCAAGCTACTGCCCAAGGGATTCTCCAAATACATAAATTTGTAAATGCAGGAGGCCACTGGCCAGGGCCCTATGTTTGTTTCTGCTCCGAAATCTCAGACGCTAGTGTTTTTAAGTATTCATGAATACGTAACACCAACTTTGTTGAAACTTTAACCATGATTTCCTTGTTATGAACTGCTCAAAAATCTTCATGCACTTTTTACCAGAATGAGCTTAGCACAATTATGAGATGAGTGGATTGCCAAAGCCTAGCGATACAGAGTTAATGAAATTGTCATCAGTGTGAGCAGTGAATGGCAGCTCCATCTTGTACTTCGTGGTTAGCATGTGAAGAACAAAAGCAAGGAGAGTCTGTTGTGTTTTAAGTGCTGAGCAACGGTATGTCCAGCCTGAGCAGGCACATCAATCCAGACTCTCAGGGAGATAAATGGAATTCACACAAGTATAAATCATCATGAGAGAGCACAACCTAGAAATATGAGTGGTGCAGGAGGCCTGCATCCCAGGTGCAGCTCTGTTACTGAGCAGCTGTGTGACCTTGAGAAGGTCGTGTGACTTCTGGGTCTGCTTCCTTCTCAGGAAAATAAGGAGATTGGACTAGATGATTCCCAAGACCCCTTCCTTTTCTAACTTCTTTGATTCTCTGTGAAATAGTTATTGGATCAAGCAGTATGAAGAAGCATTATAATGGCTACTGCTCAGGATTAACTGAAAGTCCCAACCTGATGCGATGAGCAGCTTCACATAAACAGTCTTCACTCCCATCCCCTGTGAAGATTGGGGTTTGGAGGGAGGCTGGTGCTAGAATCAAGAGCTACTGAGATCACCCAAATGTCATTTGGCTTGGCTGAATCTCTTGGCTTCAAGCATTATTTTTGGTCTAAAAACATTACCCATAGTCCCCTCAATCCTCTCTCACGGTCAGGATCCTCCATCCTCTGTCTCTGAATCCAGGGCATTACCAGCCCTTCACCTGTGCTTCAATTTTTACTGGTCTTAAGATGATCTAGAGTCCTTAGCATGATCCTCAATAGCTCTGCAAATGCCAACTTTGCTCTCCCATGGCCTTGTAACCACAGCCAGCTCTGTCTGCACATGGTCCATGTGCAGCTCTTTGTAGGTCCCAGAGCCCAGTGTCCAATAGTTCTGTTTGGTAGCCAGAAAAGATTTCTCTGTGGTTCTCAAGGTTCTCAAGGTTCCAACAAGGCTGAAGACTATATCTGAATCTAGAACCAGCTCTCAGGAGCTGGCCTGAAATGTCCCAAGGAACAGTACTGTCAGCGGTGCTACCATTTGTTTTCTGTAGGCCCTAACCCTAACTATGTCCTGAAGTGGAGTTTACGTCCTTAGTTCTCCACTATATTCATTTTTCACCCAGCATTCATTCTCAACCATTCCAGAAAACCTTCTCCAGATATTTGAGAGGCAGCATTTCTCCCATCCTTGGTGCAAGATATTTCAACCCCAAATGCAGGTCATTTAGACCTCAAGCAATTATAATTTCTGATGGCCCAAGGTGACATCTCAGACTTCCTAGGCTGGTGAGTCAATTATACATCACCAGAGCTTTCAGTTAAAAGCATAGACAGACAGGGGTGCCTAGGTGGCTCAGTTGGTTAAGCATCCTACTTCGGCTCAGGTCACGATCTCACAGTTTCGTGGGTTTGAGCCCTGCATGGGACTCTGTGCTGACAGCTCAGAGCCTGGAACCTGCTTCAGATTCTGTGTCTCCTTTTCTCTCTGCACTCCACCCCCCCTACTCATGCTCTGTCTCTCTCTCTCAAAAAATTTAAAAAAAAAAAAGCATAGACAATGCAATTTAATCAACACAATGAGCCAGATGTGTGACATACATTATAAACATGATTAATATTTTTTCAGATTAGAAATAACTCAAAAGTTAAAGCCACCTATGTTATCCTCCCAACCAGATTATTGAAGGGAGGGTAAGAAAACACATGTGTTACATTTCTAGACTATTCCAAGACTTGTGCTAATTTTTAACTCATTTAATTCTTACAGTACTACCATGAGGTATCATTATTATAATTACAGATAAGGACATAAAGGTTGAAAATGTAAATATCTTTATCTGAGTCACTTGGCTAATAAGCAGCACGGTAAGTCTTTAAACAGAAGGTCTTTCTGACTAATGAAGATAAGTCCGCTCTACTAGTATCTTTCAAAGCCTGAGTCATCAACTTCCTGAATCAGAGTCTTCTGGTTTACCTTTTAAAATGTAGATTCTACAGCCTCTTCCTAGACCTAGAGCATCAGAATCTCCAGGCATGGCTTCTATTTGACAATCTCTGCAGGAGACTCGTATATACTAAAGTTTATTTACCAGCATTCTATAACATACTGGCACCCTCTAAAGTCAAAGGCTGCATCTCATAAATCTTCTATATCCCTGGCAGCATCAACCACAGAATTGGGCACCTGGTAGGTACCTAATTAAATTCATGTACCAACAAATTTGTTCAGATGCAGCCTTTTTCTTCAACGGAGCAACAGTATCTGTGTATAGGTTAAGGTGACAACAGCCTTGCTTACACAAACACAGTGCTACAAAACCAAATACAAAATGAGACACATGAAAGGAAAATAGTCAAAGAAAGTCCCAGGGCATCTCACTTGGATTCCCTCTCCTGCTCCCATGCTGGTCCCTGAGTGGGGAGGGGTATTGTGAGGGGGGACTCCCTGAGCCCCTCTAGGTAAAAGCCTCTCTTCTTAGCTCCCATGCTAAAGGAAAACTCCTGAAACTTGCTCGAAATCAAGAAATAATTTGACCAAATACTACATAAAGATACAAAGAAAATATTCCCAGAAAATACAAACAAAATAAAAACGGACTCGTACCTAGGATACATATGTCACAACCCTGTTGGCCTTGAGATTTCACAAAACAGAGAGTGACAGTGAAGGGCTTACTGAGCCCAAATCCCCCTCTGGAAAGTAACTGCATCTGTGCCTCAAGGGACTAGTACAACCATGAGGAGCCCTCCTTCCTCTCTCGGTTCTTTGCTTCTACATGAATTTAAGCTTAAGGAATTTTTTTCCCAAAGTAAATTCTTATTCCCTCATGTAGAAAAGAGAAAGGTAGGAAAAGTGGTTTGTTTAATATGTGCCTCCTATTCCAACAAGAAAACAGACAATCAGAGCTCAGCTACGGAAGGAATGCAAAAGCCAGGCTTTGCCCCATCTCCTGAAACCAGAGTGCCCACAAGAGGGAAAGCACTGATGTTTCTCACGCGAGTGGTGTTTAAATTTACATGTCAGCATGGCCTAAGTAATATATTCAATTAAAATGCGGCCTGATTATTTATTGATTTTGCATTTTCCTGCTCTGCTACTGTCCAGGCAATTTTCGAAACCACTCTCAAAGTACCTCTCGTGCTTCCTGGGAAAAGGCTGATACACACCAAGAATTCCCAAACAAGAGCTGAAGTATAAAGCTAATTATTTCAAGCATGCCTCTGCTACTGGAGCAAGTCTTTATGGGTTCAAGAGGTGTCTTAGGTCTGCTGCAAAGGCCAGATTTCAATTTGGGTAATTAGACTTTGCCCTGCCCTTGAGAGTTCCCCTGACATAGTTTCGTTCCTTTCTTCCTGAGTCTTCTACACATCGGTGTGTGTGTGTTTTTTTTTTTTTATCTTGGTTCCTCACACCCTTTTAGTCCTGTTTTGAGTAGATGCCTCTGACTGCATATTCCTGGGTTTTTCTTGTCAGCAGGATGGGAGACAACAGTTTCAAAGCTCTCAGGACTGGCCGTTAATGTTGCCTGCCCCAAAAAGCCTTATCAGCCCACTTTTCAGAAGAATTGATCATACCTTTTTTCCCCACATCCTTTTATATCATTCTCTTATTAACACATGTGCTGCATTCAATCCCATGTGATTGTTGTGTACAATCTTTCTTCCCCACTGGAACGTAAACCATTTAAGACCACAAACCCATCTGACTTCTCAATGTCCCCCACTGCCCCTAAGTAGAGGAAGGGGGGAAAGCTAACATTTATTAATGCTTTTCATGTACTTGGGAATGTAAATAATATAATCTCACTAAGTCTTCAAAAACAACAACTGATCCTAATTTTATAGAAGAAATAAAAATGGATACTAAACAAGGTGCCATACTCTACTCAAGGTGGCAGTGTGATAGGTCCTGAAAAGGGGCCAGGACCTCTGGCCCAACATCGCTTGCCTAACCTTACTCAGAGGCTAACTACCAGGGGCTCTCCAAGTTGCTGATGAATCGGTGAATAAGAGTTTCTAATATCCTTGTTCATCTAATACCTTTCTGTACCTGTCTATGTTGATGACCAAGTCCACCAGCTATCTGTAGGGCTTGAGGGGCACTCTTGTAGGCTCCCTGCCCCCACCCCTGTCTATTAAAGCCTTGATAGAATCCTATCAATCTCACCCACAGTTATTTGAAAGATCTCTAAACAACAATATAATACTCTTCTTACACCCCCTCCTTACTGCTCCATGATTGGTTCTGTTATAAAGTATCAATCTCTCCCATTTCTGGATCATGTCAGTTGATCTTTCCCCCTACTTTGGGTGTTTCTAAACAAAATCACAATCTCAGAATAAATGGTAGGGAATTCATTATGTGTAAAATAATGGATCATCTTACATCAGGAGTGGTGTATGTATCTGCCTAACTATGATTACGAATGAACCTCACAAACACACTTTCTTTCACCACCATTGCACCTCAGGCCTCTGAAGTACAGCCAAAGTTATGAATCAGAGGCCCACGTTTACTGATCAGGTGCTTGGCTCTCAGACCTCACAACTCTGAAGATGGCCTCGACTCCCACAGATCTTCCCGTCCCTGCCAGATTGGTGAATGTTAAGCAGCTGCTCTCTCTCCTCTTTGACCATCTAGCAAGTGAGCAGTTGATGCAAGCACGACATGCCACGCTAAAAGCACAAAATGCAAGTTATATTTGCCATTTACCTTCTCCACAAGAAAGATATAAGAAATGGTATAGCAAATAAATACTAAAGAGGCAGGAGCAAGTGGGAAACCATGGCCCTCTTTGGGCAAGATTCTTCTCCAAAGCCATTAATTCATCCAGTTGATGAGAAAGTCATCCAGAGGTTTTCCTTCAAGTTTTACGAAGACTAGAGACATCATTAAAATTCCTTTTTTTAAAATTCAGATCCCTTATTATCTGAATTCCATATTGAATATTGATAATATTGTCAGGTATTACTCCTGGAATCTTTTCCCTACCAACCATGAATCTACTTCCTTACTGGGTGAAAAATCAAGATGAAAAGTCTATGATTAACTCACAAAAAGAGAATGTCTCTTAGCCTATCCCAGGTGCTGGAGTTTACTTTGGATTTCCCACCATTGCTGCATGGGAGAGCGTCCCCCTGGTAGCCAGAAAAGGAGACTGTCAACTCCGCCTACTTTTAGGAGGGAAAAACTAATTTAAAAAATTAACAATTAGAAGTAGACATGTCAGAGATTCCAGCAGAAGTCCTTGGGTTGCCATAAGGTCTTCTTCACGTATGACTATGGTTGAAGACATTTTTTGCCACCCAGACATAGTATTTTTGTTTCTAAAAACAAAGCCAGTAGACCACTGTTTGTTTGTATTAATTTAGAAATATTTAAACCAATAAGCCAAATCCAGCTGCTCTGAAATGCCTTTCCAGGATTTTTTTTTTGACTACTCCTGTGAGGTATGATTTTGAATTCCTTTGTTGGACATCATCATGGGTGAAAGATATGTTGGAGAAGTAAACATATGTTGGTGGGAGGAGTTACAGAATGACCCCCTAGTAGATGACACAAAGGGGGCAAAAGATGCAGGAAGCAATAAAAAGTGAGATGACAGGTCAGAGAGCAGAAGGGTGGGCCCCAGGATAGAGAGCCAGTCCCTATCTCCTCTGGAAGAGCCTACTCTTTTCGATCTTTGGGGTTGGTTCTGAATACAAGTCTCTTGTTAAGGAGACTTGGAAACTCTCTGAGTGTTTTTCAGCCCATGGTAAGCATTTGGAAAAGGGGAAAGACCTTCACTTGATCAATTATAGCTGCATCTATAAATGTAAATTAAGAGACTTAGACTCTGCCCTTATATGGAAAGACTGACATTGGTGATCAGCATATTAATAACAGCACAAATATTGTTATAAATAGATGGCAGAGACCATAATAATGGTCTGGACAAAGTGAGGACTATGTTTCAAATTAATTGTTCTATAAATTGCATATGTCTGTTTATTTCATAATAAATCTCAAATGAGTTGACTAATTTTGACAAAATCTGGTTCATTTATCAAGGGAATAAATTTACATCAAATGAAACCTATGAGTCAATGCATCAAATGACAGCCAATAAAAGCTTTCAAAGAGCTCTATTTTCTATAATTTGTAATGACTTTCAGAGTCACCGTTCTCTTACCCTCTTTAACCACACTGCAGAACACCAGAAGATAAATCTCCCAGTCTCAGCTAATTTCACATTTTCTACATGTCACTCTCATGCTTAAAAACCTAGCCCATAAAGCCTAAATTCTTCTACCTGACTTTTGATTGACTGATTAATAGGTAATTGTACAGAGTAAGACCTATGATTCACATAATCACAAATATCTAGGCAGTTTTCACAGTGAAGAGGGCAGGAGAGGTTACAAAATGCATATTTGGAAAGTCAGAGAAGGGATCACCTCTCTCCAGTTAGAGGAGGAAACTCTATAGAGGTTTGCAGAATTCTGGAAAAGTGTTTGAAAGGTAGAGAGTGAAAGGCATTCTGCACATGTATTTCTATTTGGGACAAAATGCTGTCAGGAGAGCTGTAGTGAGAGGCATCATGAAAAGAGGAATTTGATCGGTTGTGTATGCTATAGTCACCTTCAAATTCTAACATGCATGTGGATCACTGGGGACCTTGTTGAATGCAGATTCTGATCCAGTAGCCTGGGTGGGGCCGAATTTCTACATTTCAAACTAGCTACCATGAGGCTGGTCCATGGACCACACTTTGAGTAGCCAGCTCTAAGCTGTAAGGAGTGGCTTTGTCAAAAGACAGGGAGTCTAGTTGGGCGCGGGGGGAATCTGTCAAACGAGATAAGTTTCGCAGGAAATGCTTTATATGGAATATGGACAAAGTGAGATCTTAATTTTATCCCAACTCCATCACTTAGTAACTCTGTTTATTCACTTAATGAACTGCTTTAGACTCGGTTTCCTCATCTTTAAAATGGGGATAATAAAAATCAACTTGTAGGCATGGTAATAAAAATTAAATGAGCCGGGAGGCATCAAACACCTCTCACTGACTCTGGGCGAAGCAGACTGTTCAATATTGTACGTCTCCTCCTCCTCACCTCAATTACCCCCTTCATCACTGGAGATGTTCAGGCAGAGATTCAATCAACCCCTGTGAAGGAACTTACAGAAAGCATGCTCACCTCAGGGTTGCGGGCATTAATGACCTTGAGATTCTATAATACCCAGCACTGATCAATGGAACCTTAAGGCAGTGATTTCCGGGATGTGAGCCCCAGATGCATCAGTCTTATTGAGGTCTGTTATTGTTGGGAACGCACCTATTATGCTCATATGATAGATCAACGGTCTAGAATCAGAAGCTAATGACTGCTAATAACTGAATAAACAGTTCAATAATGAAGTGCATGTGTGCATAAAGATGTTTCCATCAATATTCTTTAGAGAAGGCCTTTTATACTAATACCTTCCACTTATACAGTCTTTTGAGAGCTTTCAGGTCTGTTATCTCCTTTGAGCCTTAAAACAACCTTAGGAGCGAGGCTTATAATCCCCATTTTACAAACACAGAAACTCTTTCTTGATTTCCCCATGGTGCCCCCATCAGTGAGGCCCAGGACCAACCCCAGTGCCGCGTGCTCCCCACTGTGTCCTGCTGTCCCTCTGGACAGGTGTCCACTCTGTGGAATCCAGCAAATATTTAAGTGACCCTCATGGGCAAACCCTGGAGAAGTTAAAAAAAAAAAAAAGGCACTGTTAGAGACTTTAGAACACATAGGGGCATCTGCTCACATCTGTTGCAATGTCTTCATTTTATAGATCAGGTCACTAAGGTTCAAGAAAATGCAGCAACTTGCCTAAGGTCACCAGTGAGCTCTTGCCCAAAAAGAGAGAGCACATTGCAAACTTTCCATTAATCCTGACTAGCAGCTCTTACTATTCCACACTGTAGGACACCCAGGGTTATCATTTTTGTTCCAGATTCTTTCTGACCTGCTATCATTACCAATTAATCAGGGGCTATAGTGTACTTGTTTTAACAAACATGTAAAACCTTGGGATTACTCTCTGGTTATCTTCGCTGTCTTTAAGTCAAATAATCTTAGCTGATTCGGCGTTAATATTTAAGGGGAAAATATATGGCTAACATGCCAAAGCCAAACAGGGCTGGCATTGAAAAGTCCAGCTCTCAACCCGTGCGAGAGCCGCATCCCCCAGCTTCAGAATAACGAATTCACCAAGGACTGGCCATTCGCCATTCCGTTTCTGCTATTTCTTTAATCAAAGCTGAACAGAATGAATTGCAAATAAAAAGGAAAAAAAGAAAACATTAAATATGAAAGGCCAACTTGCTCGCCTATATTTTTAGTTCAAGTGACAGTTTTAAAATTACAAAGGTAAAAACCCTTTGCTAAATCGGGTTTTAAATGTGCCATTTGTCAAGCCGGTACATTTTTATGATTTTTAAAACTACTGTTTTATCATGAAAGGTAAAAATACAAAGTGGTGGTATTATTCTTCATCTCTACCACCACTACCCCGTTTGCATTTGGGGGCGGTTTGTTTTTCTATGCAGGAAACCGGGCTGTTCTCTGCAGATCTCTGAGACACATTTCCATTCATGTCGCAATGCTGTTAGATCATTTTCCAATCTCAGAGCTGTTATTGTTTCACAGAACTAGGGAAAATTATCCTTGCAGCGATCACAGAACTCTGTAGCTGAAAGAGACCCAAGGGGTCATCGTGAACAGCGTCCTCCTTCACAGATGAGCAGACTGAGGCCAGAAAGGTGAACCGACCCACCTGCCTGAAATGCTCCAGCCCATCAGCAGCAGAGCCTGGCCTAGATTCTAATTCTCTTCACGCCCATGAGTGATTTGGCATCATGTCACAATGCCCTTCCTGACACTGTCTCCCCAAATGGTCAGTGCTTTCTGGCTCTGCCCCAGGTCACTTCTCTTCTAGCCAGAGTTAGTAGCTTGACTTATAGAATGACCCCAACCTGAAGACCTGTAGAGTCTTTGTAGACATAGCCAAGAGAAAAATACCTTTTCTGCAAGGTCAAGATAAGGACCAAATCATTGTTTCATTATAAAAGGGTTGTGGGAATCTGGGAATGAGAGGTGAGGACATAACATTACCTCTAAGAGGGAAGAGGAAACTATAAAGGGCACAAAGAACCTCTTCTATCCCTAGACAAGTCTGCCTTTTCTCCATGATTATCCTCAACCGCAACTTTGTAAATATCCCCTAAGAGAAAGGGAGAAGAAACTCTGATTTCTGAGGCACTTTCTGTACAGCTGTGGAATCTGTGCCTCTGAATATAAATAGCCGTGGCTGATAGGAAGTAGGCTGAAACCATCATCAAGGAGAGAAAACAGCATCCAAGAGGTTTCTCTGACCAGGTTCTGCCTCAGATCTTATATGGATCTCTGACCAAAGTCCCTAGCTCTCTGCAATCTCCCATGCCTACTTCTAAAGCGGAAGTCCCGGTAAATACATTTGTAAATCGTCTTATTTAATCTCATCCACAGAAGCCCAATCAAGTATCCATTTCCACCATGTCCCATAAGGACAGGCGACCTGAGAGTCAGGCCAGACTCGGTCCCAGTCTGGGCACGAGGAGACACCAGGGGACGAACAAGCATTTCTAAATATAAAGTGCCACATAATGCAATTGCAGCTCTGAGTCCAAAACTGCAATTTTTATTTTGCTAAAAATGGGTTATCACCATATGATTCATTATTAATGAAAGAAAAAGCATGTATTCACATTTGCTAATTATTTTTTACTCACTTATGGCAAAAAAAAACATGCTTTAAACCCTATAATTTGGTCACCAATTAGTCTTTGATTTACCCTGATGTACGCGGAGGGTTTTTTTTTTTTTTAATTAAAAAAGGATTGCAGCTGAAAATTTACATTTAAAAAGTAATTAATGCCAATTCAATGAAGAAATCCTCAGTTTCCTATAGAATTAGAGTGAACCTCAAGCCCTTTTTAAGGATGGAAAGAACTGATCAGTAAGAAGTGCTTCATTAGTGCAATCCTAGGCAAAATTCAAAGGCCCCTTTCTCCAGGTCAACTGGTATCAGACCCACTTTCCCACTTTGTCTCCTTCACTCTTAATACATAAGGGTGTAGTTACTCAGAAGAGAGCCTTTGACTAACAATTCCCCCTGGGATCCATTTCTTCTTATTCCAGCTGAGGGTTTCTAAGGCACAGCCCAGTTCTCCTGCCCATGAACCACGAAGACTCGGGCAGAGTGCTCCCCTCTCTTGTTGGCTGGATTTCACCCCATTTCCCTTCTCCCTTCCCAGCTCTCTTGAGATCTCATATCCATACTCATCTCCCTGGTGTGAACTTGCCATCTCATTCTTCCTTTTCCTTTGTCACCCCCCAGAACAAGAACCCCCCTTTGACGTAGGATGGTGTGGTGACCAGAAGCAGCTGTTACCCATGGAGCAATGGTCTAGCTTGCAATAATCATTCTGTCATAAGAAGCTTAATTGTTAGTAAATTAACCTCTGCAAGGTTTTCTGAGCTAGATAAAAGAGGATATTTGAAAAATCTTTTTTCACTATTGGACCAAGAAGTTCCATCTTATTTTTTGAACTCCTTCTGGCTCTTATGTTGGCATAAACTTGAGCAATATGCAATGTAATGAATTTTTCCCTTAAGAAGAAAACAAAGGGGATATAGTATCTCTGGGTGTTTCCAGCATGCTCAGCGTGTATCGGTGATTCTCAACCTGTCATTCTATCACTGTACCCATGAGATGTTAACACTCTGCTATCACTTATAGGTCTCTACACCCAGGGTCCCAACTGGAGGTGAGGGGACAGGATGGAAGGCAGAAATCACTAGTGTCTACAGTCTGTAATATATCCCAAAATAGATGCCAGACCTATAATGGAGAGTTTCCATGTGGTTTTTGATCAGCCGCAAAAGGCAAAAGTGAATAAAATAATTTGATCATCAGTTCCCATATCCTCAATTCACTACATGTTTGGTCTCATGCTCGAGGGGCTGGCTTCCCGAGAGATACACATATGCATGTACATGCCACTTCCAGTTATGAAGCAGCGACTCTCAGACAGACTTTTTGCATACATTATCTCCAATCTGCCCAAGAATTTACAAGGACAACCTCAGTATTCCCATTTTATTGATGAGGACTCTGAGAGTCAAAGAAATCATTTGCCCAATGGCATTTAGCTAGTGAGTGGCAAAGCTAAAATTCAAACCAGTTCTGTCAAACTCCAGGTGCTATGCTGCATAAAGACCTGAAAACAGGATTTATTCAGAGTTACAAAGTTTACATCTGGAATCGGAACATATGGCCAGTAACCTCTGTATGAAGTGCTTCTATTTGAATGCCTATGCTGTGATATGTTATCTAAAGACATCGACAATGTAAAGGATTCAGATGTTGCTTTTGACATACTGGTTGGGCAGCTGCTTGTTGGGTGCCTAAATGGGTGTTAAGGCCTTGGCCAGTGGGAGGGGTGGGCTTAATGGGACATAGAAAGATTGTTCCTGGTACCTGAGCAGCACCCCTCTCTCTGCCCATCTTTGTCTTTCCCAACTTACAGCAGCTTGAGTTTCTGGGGAGGTCTGTCCCTGGCCCAGATCCCCCGGCTCTTATGCCTATGCAGGCCAGGAAGTTCCAGAGAGGCAGCCTTCATTCTGTCAACTCTCAGTGGCCTCCAATGCAAGTGGGTTCCAGACCTGAGATCTGAGGAGCCTTCACAATTGCCAGGTTCCCATATTACCCTTCCAACAAATTTCCTTCAAGTCCAGCAATCTTGGGATGTGGAACATCCACAGTGAGCCCTGGGTATCCAGGTAATTCCATTTTATAGTCCTATTAGCTTCTCCTGGGTTGGTATGTCCATAATATAAAGCTTTCCCTTGATTCCCTCTGTCAAATAGAGTTTGCACCAACTTCTAAGCATAGGTCTGGAGACCTGCTCTGAAGTCTGGCATGATAGAGCCCCAGTAGCCCCCCTGCCTTGGCAGCCCCTCTTCCGCAGAAGCTGGAACTTTTTTTCTTGTACTCAGGGTAGCTGGCACCTTGCCATGTGTGAACAGACTTTCTGGCCCCCACTGCCTTCCACCTGGATCATACCTGTCCAACCACTGGACATCAGGGCCCTGCTTCCGTGAACAGCCCAGCTCCACTGATTATTAGGTGACATCAGCTGCCATCCTTGGATAATCCAGCAGTTCTCATTAGATTACTTTTGGTGAAACCCTCACTGCCAGAAAGTGGAAGCCTCCCACAGCCAGCCCATTTCTACCCCTCAGCCCCTGAGTTGCTGTCCCCCACAATTCCTGGCTTCATAGCTTCCCCAATTTATAACAGTTCCCATCTGGATAGGCTTTGGCACCCCCACCACCCCATGAGTTGCCTTTCCCCTCACTGTCACTATGACAGTGAAGGGAAATGACTGTTTACTCCTTTCTTCAGGCAGTCTGTAATGAATCAAATAGCCCATTATTAATTAGAGCCATTCAAAGTGACCCAATAGGAACCAGGTCAGCTTCACCTGGTCTCACTAATTAAGCATCAGATGGTACTCAAATCCAGGTATTTGGGGACACATTTGGAAATTTATTCAAGTAATGGCCAATTTCTTAATGCTTTAATTTCAGCAACTGCTTCCACATGAACCCAGTGAGAGTCCCAGCCAAGAGCACACCAAAGGAGAGGTCCAGCAAGTCCTCAAACCACTGGACCCTGTATCTCGGGTCAACGTAGAAGGAGCTGGGTAGCATCCCACCAGCCTCTGCCAGTATGCACAGAGAGCAGCAGCACAGCCTTCAACTCTAAAGAAAACATGAACTGTGGAAATAACATTATTTCTCTGGCAATTTCATCCTCTGCTAGAATGAAAATCGGCATAGCATCACACACCACCGAAAGCAGATTTTTCAACCTCTGTAAGCCTCAAATACAGGAACCTGATTGCTTACAAGATTCACTTGGGCTGACTTGCAGATCCATGGTGGCACTTGAGTCTAACAGCCTCCTTCCCGAGTCGGAGGCTACCTCCCACGCAGCCAACCTAATGAGTGATATAAGAGTACTGTTAACTATATCACTTCGTTAATTGCTCAATCTAAATTAATCAGATATTCGGAAATTTCTCTTGTTTTTCCAAAGGCTCTTGTTAGAACAGACTTAAAAGAATCAGGGTCTCTCTTAATGAGAGCAATAACAATATTCTGTTTTTATGTACTGTTCTACCGCCTACTAACTCAAAAGCTTACTGTGTCCACACAGGCAAAGGGAAGTACAGGGCCAAGCAATTGCCTGTAAATATAATTGCTATAGAGATTTAACCTAGTTCAACCAAGCCGAAGGAATATTTTTCCACAAATAGCAATTTAAAATCTGAATTATATTCATAATGACCTTGGCTCTCAGTGTGTTCCTTGTTTCATTATATCTCAGCACCTCAGAATGATAATGCCAAAGAACCATAATGCTTCTTTTTAAAAGTCCCTTTGCTGCCTCTGTGCCAGCCAAAATCATATCTCCAGGAAAATTTCTTCTCCTGAAGAGGTGCCAAAAGGAACAGTCTGAAGTCAGGAATAGTCTTCCAGATTTAGGCAATGATTGGGATTGGATTTAAGAATAGGCCAAACAGCTGACCCTTCATTCAATGTGATGCGAAGGAGAGCAAATGAGAGCCACTGACCAAAAAATTGCTTCCCTTCATTTCATTTGATCCTGAAATTATATAATTACTTGAAGGTGTTGTATTTTTTGCACCATAGAATGTTAGAGGAAAAGCCTGGGTGAGGAATCAAAAGACCTTGGTTCAAGTCTGATCTCTGTCACTTACTGGCTGTGTGACGTTGGCAAGCTGCTTCACCATGCTGAGCCTTAATTTCTCATATGTAAATGGCAATGGTACTAACTTCATGTTAACACCGTTTCAAGCATTAAATGAAATTGCACTTATAAAGCCCTTAGCTAAGTTCACGAAACATCGGAAGCAACCCATAAATGTTAACTCTTTTGTTTTTGATGGTGATGGCATCAATATCATTATTACAAACAAATCAAGGCAGAGTAAGAGGTTAATCCTTGCCTGCTGACTTACAGGTGAGATTAAGAATAAGGAAAAAGACCAGTGATGGATTACAGGCCTAGTACCCTGGACAGCTGTCTAAATAGGCAGATGGGTCCAGTCACAAGAATGAAGAGTACTATCTGCAAATATCTCCCACCTTTAAGGTTTTGCCAATGGCTGAACTTTTAGTACCATTTCATGGACAGAGATGAACTATTTCTACCATAAGTAGCTTTTAGTATCCACTCCGATTTTCCTATGTCCTACTCCAAAACAATAGGCCCTAGTGGACACAGGACCAGAGATGAGGAGGCAGTGGGGGAAGCTGTCATCTAGAGGAGTGGCAGACTGAAACACAAGAGCTTCCAAGGAGCTTGTATGGCCCCACAGCAGAGCTAAAGGTGGAAAGTCAGAGGCATGACCCATCACCCATCTGGCTATGGATCAATGATGTACATCTTGGCTTCCATCCCTCTTCCACCAACACACCCTCATTTTGGCCAATTTAGAGAAAAGAAGCACAGAGGAGGGGAAAGACAGAGCATAGGAGAAAAAAATCCAGATTCCATATTCATTAAGTACTCTTCTCTTATCACTCCTGTTTTTTTTTTTTAATACGGCTTTATGATTACTTATGCACTGGAACCAAATGATAAAGATACAAGAAGATGTCACTTAGATATACCAGATAAGGCAATTACAATCAATGATTAAATACTGATAAAGATGGCACAGGTGCTTGGGCATAAAGAAAGAGTAGTCAAAAAAGTCAAGGAAGATGTCCCTGTAAAAGTGATGTCTCAGTCAGGACGTAAATGATAGAAGGGGATAGCAAGAGAAGCTGGAGGGTAAGAGTGCTCCAGGAAGATAGAACATATATGCCTAGGACCAATAAAGTTCTTAACAGAAGGACAAAGAGAATTTCATTAGTCAAAGGCAGAGAAATAAGAAAGACCACATAATGCAGAACCTTGTAAAGTAGAAACATGTCATTGTGGGGCACCTGGGTAGCTCAGTCACATAAGCATCTGACTCTTGGTTTCAGCTCAGGTCATGATCTCATGGTTTATGGGTTTGAGCCCCGCATCGAGTTCTGTGCCTATGACAGTGTGGAGCCTGCTTGGGATTCTCTCTCTCTCTCTCTCTCTCTCTCTGCCCCTCCCCAACTCGCAAAATAAATAAATAAACTTAAAAAAAAAAAAAAGGAAACATATCATTGCCTTCTGAGCCTATAGAAAACAAATTGCAATAAAATTTCCAGGTATCAATCAGAAGAGTCTAGATTTTGCAGTGGTAAAAAATAATCCCAGGATCTCAGTAGCTTGGTACACAAAAGTTTACTTCTTACTTCTACAAAATGCCCCAATGTGGAGTTAAGTATACAACATGTGGTGGGAAGGGGTCTTTGCTTATCATGATCCCTTTAGGCACTCAGGCTAATGAAAGTTCCATCTCTAAAAACTCTTCACAGTGACTTAGGTAAGGGGAGCAGAAAATAGCTATTCAGACCAGGCTCCTAAAGCAACAGCCTACAGGTGACACTCATGTTTCTTGAGCCAAAGAAAGTCATATAGCCACATCTAACTTGCAAAAGGCAGGGCTGGGTACCCTACCCTGAGCTGGCAGAGAAAAGAACGAGAAAACATGGCGAACTGTACTAATGACATTTATGCCCCCTTTCCCCTTCCTCAGGGTTAATTATAAACTAATACCTCCTGGGGATAGCAAATAGTTCTCATCAAAATGCTCTCACAAATGTCCTTGACCCATGAGGTGCCCCCTGTGAGAGAGGGCAATCATTATCATGCCCATTTGATCAGTAAAGAAAGTGAAAAGCAAAGAGTTTGAGGAGCCCTTGCCAATACTGTTCAGAGGTGGAAGAGAGTCAAACTCCTTGGCCCCTACATGTTGATTTATACACTTTACAACTACCTTGAAGAGCAAGTAAACAGAACCAAATAAAGCAAATTCCTGCAGAGACCAGAGATGTCCTTTCCCCTACTCCAGCAATGAGAAAGACACCTGGTACACGGACCCTGTTCTCCCCACCTGTACACGGGCAAACAAACATTAAGTCCCTGGCTCTGAAGCATGCTAATGAGATGAAGTTCTCCAGTGCCACTGGGAAAGCTCTAAGTCCTCTGGGGATGAAAGCAGTTAGAAAAGCTGATTCTTTGCAGGTTCACAACCCTGAAAGTGATTCACTGGGGTTTCCCTGTCTCCTTTACAATTGCAAAGTTTGAAATGGAAGCATTTGCAAGGAAAACTAAACCACACCAATAGGATTCCCTGACAGAGCACTTTACTAGTGAATGCCAGAGGCTAACTAAGTCAGCTGATTGGAGGATTGAAGTATTTCCAGACATTCAAGAAAACTCACAGCACATCAATTCCAATGCATTGGTTTGGCTATGATGGGGCTTACAGGATTCTTAGGACCTATGCAGACAATGGACTTCACGCTCCACAAGTTAGTGACTATCAAAGCATTTCTTGAGCCCCTTTTCACTTCTTCAATCATAGAGCCTCTTTGTGAGGAAGCAGGCGGAAATGCTGTAGACGAGGAATACATGGTAACTGAATACAGAATACCCTGTAATGTAGAATGGACTACTTCCTTTCGAGCACCAAAGTTTGTTCTCATCATTGTGATAATTATTACTCTCAACTATTCAAAGTCTGCTGCAGTGATGACTAACTTAAAAAAAAAAGCAGGTGATCCAAAAGATTGTGTAGTTAGCAGGGACATGAACTCACCCATATACGAGCAGGCATTTGAAACATTAGGGGAAACACTGAATGTTCTAACATGGTTTTCCAAGGAACAAAATAGGCTGTGGCAAACGGCCACACCCTATTGGCACTTTGCAAAGATTTCAGATGCTAAATCCAAGTAAATGTCCAGAAATCCTTCCTGAATAAAACTGAAAACCAGAATCTTAGGCTGGACCTGAACATTTTACCACTGTTTCCATATACCAGCTGAACTCAGGGCGTGACTCAGACAAAAAGAGAGAGAGAGAGAGAAATGTGCTCAGCCAGTGGCCTGCTCTCTAAAATCTCATGGGTGGCTTGGAGCAGTCTTCATTTCCTACTTTCTTCTCAGGGTGATTTAACCTTCGGTATTTCTAAAGGCTTGGGAGCAGAGATAAAGATTATCTCTCTTCCTGCCCATTTCTCCATCAGTACTGAGCTATATATCTGGGGTCCAAGACATATGTGTCCTCGTCCTGGATATTGAATTCTGTGTTCACCTTATATATCACTCACTTGCTGCATTTCCTCACCATTTTTTTTCTTTCTCCCTTCCTTTCTTTTTTTTTTTTTTTCCCCTCCATTTGCGAGAGGCTGCCAGGCCCTTTTAGAGCACGAAGATGAAAATGAATCTAACTTGAGTAAGGAGGCTACTCTCTCTGGAATATTTAAATGAGATAAATGATGCCAGTCAGAACACCCATTCCCTGACATATTGGAGTGCCAAGAGCCATGTAGAGCTGTCATTCAGAAGGATGACTTCCCAGCCACCAACCTGCTGTCCTGCAGTCCTGCTCCCCCACCCCCGAAACCTTCTCATGAATGTGTGATTCCTGTAGGAGGTGAGAAAGCAAGCCCATCCATACCGCTTGGGGCCAAACCAAGAAACGAATACTCCCTTAGAATAAGCGAGCACACACTTACCCAAGGTGCAGGGTGAGGAATTGAAACTGTGGCTGTGTCTTCCACAAAATGGATGTGGTTTTGTATTCATTGCCAATGCCCCCACTAGCCAGCAAGACCTGCCTAGGGTACGTGATCCCTCTAAATTGGACTATTGTATTCAAGCTGTCATTTTTCATTTTTAAAACCAGGATCCCTTCAGGTAATCAGTAACCTTGAAAAGAACTGAACTCTAAAGCACAGGTCTGCTGAAAGTCCTCCTGGAGCCTGGAAAAGTTGGCTAAAATATATAAACATCAGTGCCCACACTGCAGTCTTCTGCCTCCTCCAGTGTGCCTCACTATCTCCTTCCATCTTCGCCTTGAATGTTCCACAAAGTTTAGACAGGTTTAGGTTATCACTCAAACACTGTGACTCAAACTCGGGGAAATTGTTCCTATAATGGAGTTCTCAATTTATTGGTCAATTTCACCTTGATTTTGTGTCACTGAGAGCTTTTCTGGTCCTTCAGCTTGTAATACGTACTCTAAAAATCTGTGAAACATTTTCAAATATTTTAAGTATCACAGATAATTTTATTCAGCTCATAATCTCTCCTTCTGGAAAGATAAATAAAAATAATTTTTCTAAATGGCAGCATTGTTCTTTCATTGTGCTTTCATAAATAGCTAAAATCTGCCACCTTCTGGATTTTCCAGGGCAGCTAAGACCTAAACTAGCCTTATTTTCTTTATCGCTGGACCAGATCTTCTTCAGTTATGCAGTGACACTGCCATCTAGTGGGCATTTCCCAGACGACTCATTCAGCAGAGAGGTGTAAAAGCAGGGCTTTCAAAGGGGTAAGCAAATATTCACTTGGAGTAATTTACTCAAGCTACAACTACTAAAAGAAAACGAATCTTATACAGACTATAGATATTTGAATCTAAAAAGTCAGCGTTATTAAATAAATCTGCAAAATTAAAATAAAAGTATACGTAGGTTCAAATCAATACAGCCTCCTATGAAAAATGCATTTTGACTTCAAATGGCAATCCAAATTGAATATCCACATCAGAACCACAGTAACTTCATTCGACCTCCACAGGCACCTGAAAGAGGATGAAGACATTGAGC
This sequence comes from Cryptoprocta ferox, assembly GCA_028646485.1. Lineage (NCBI taxonomy): Eukaryota > Metazoa > Chordata > Mammalia > Carnivora > Eupleridae > Cryptoprocta > Cryptoprocta ferox. Next base: position 84,189,221 of record CM053574.1, on the reverse strand, counting down.
TCTTTCTCAGTCTTTTGTCTCCTTTGTCTGAGGAACGGATTAAAACAAATCGGTTGTGTAATACTCAGCCTTAATATTGCAATGAAAATAAGATCGATACGTTTGCATTTTTAACAATTTCTTGGCTCTGCCCTTTAAACTCTTCATGGAATTTCTTCCGTAGCTGAGGAGAACGCATTTTGGAGAGCACTGGAGAGCCGACTGACATTGTGTTCATTGCTCAGTCTCATCCCCGGAACCAGGAACCAGGAACGAGGAATCGGCGGCAGGGAGAGCAGAATGGGGGATCAGATGCTCCCCTGCTCCTGATGTTTCAAGGGTGTGATTTCATTGCTCTCTCCTCTCCTATGTTTTGAAACCTCCCCCAGAGTCCTCCTTCCGTAACATGAAGGGGCTTGGGGGGCACTGTCCCCCCAGTGTCAGAAACAGTCCCTGCATGTGAGCTCCACTTAGGAGGTCATCCAGGAAGTTGACTCTCAGCTGCTGGAAATCTACCTTGTGCCGAACCACGGGGACGTGTGTACTGTGGATTCACAAGGTGCTACCAAATAAACTTTCCGAAAATCAAAATCAATTTAAAGCACTTTACTGACTGAGAGGAATGGGCACCACATCTTTCCCATCCACTCCAGGCATCTGGCCCGCTGCATCTTGGCCCAGCCTCCAGCCCTGAACAGCGACCTGAGGGCTTTGCCCCTCACAGGGATCATTTGATGCCAGAGGTGGGCACTTCGTGGATGCACAGGTAGCTGCAGGTCAGCCCCATAAAGGCAGCTCCAGAGAAGGCTTTCTCCCTGGTACTGACTCATCAAACCTTGTTGTCTGGCCAGTTGGTTGTTGGGTGGGTTGGTTGGTTTGTTGGTGTTTATTTGGGGGGGTGGGAAAGGACTGGGGGGTTGAACGTAGAAAATAAGTTGATCTGATCACCCGGGGATAAAGAAATTCTACATCTGAAGCCAACCTCCAACCTCACAGCACTTTAAAATTTGGCAATACAAACAGCAGAGGCCTGATCTGGCCCAACTCCCAAGCTGTTTGGGAACCCAAGCAGAGGATTTCGGTAATGCTTCTGGCCAGGTTATTATTAGCAGGGCTGCCTCCAGGCAGCTATTGATCCCAGGAACAACTGCCTGGTGTTAATCCCTACCTGTCTTTTCTCTCCCCACTGCAGGTGAGGTGGCCCACAGCCATCCTAGCCAATCCAGGGCAGACTTGAAAGGGGATAAAAGTCCCAGCAGCCTGGGGTGGGAGAATAAGGAAGAGGGCATGCAGCTAGACAAGCAGCCTCAGGGCTTTGGCAACATTTTAATTGCACATAGATGAGGTTTACATTTTTAGTTTCTGCCTCTGGTGTCCTCCTCACAATGACTCTACTTTTCTGACCTCTGGGGCCATATAGGACATCCTTACAAATCTGTACGTAATAAATACATACATAACTAAACAGGTACAATAAATAATATAAAGCAGAGGTCCAAAGTTTATTTCAGTTTGCTAAATCTTGGGTGCTACTCTAGCTATTGAATACCAGGTTAATTTGCTGTTGTAATAGATATGAGGGGACAAACTGGAGGCATGAATATGTTCTGCAGACAAGGTTACCACAACAGCAGCTACCCACAGTGGATGAGCCTGGTGGCAAGAAGGGGAGGTAGGGGCTTAGACAGTGCCTTTGCTAGAGACCAGCATGATGGTAAGGGTTACCCATTTCTAAAGCATAACATAATATGCCCTGACAATTCCACACCAAACCCTGTGCTAAAGAGCAAGAACTCAAAACATTTCTTGGGTTCAAAGGGTTCTCAGGCTAGAAGGAGACACAGCACTTAGGTAACTATATAACAATGTGGTAAGTGGAAAGAACAAAGACTATAGGAGTAAAAAAGACAGGGTAATTAATTTTGCTGGGAAGGGTCAGGGAAAACCTCACAGAGGTTCCTGGAAGAGCCTTGACTGACAAGAAAGGGGGCAAGGAAGATGATGACAATCTAGGAAAAGGGCCTGAACAAAGGTGAGGAGGCTAGGGTGGCCATGCAGGTGCAGAGAGCAGAGGCAGAAGGGTACCCAAGCCTATTGTGGGTGTTAAGGCTGCAGAAGTCAGGTGATCCTTATCAATTGGAAACCGAATGTCTTACCAAGAAGTGTGACAATGGGGAGCTGGCAGAGTTCTTCAACCAAAGAAGTAACTTAGAGATTAACTTTGACAGTAGTGATGAGAAGGATGAAAGAGAGGAGGAAAGAAGGTAGAGACAGGCAGACCAGGTAAGGGGCTATTGCACTGGTCCAGGTGAGAGAGGGTGATAACCTTATGTGTGGACAAACAATTCAAAATGGAGAGTAAAAGAGGTATTTTGGAGAGAAATCTAAGGCAAAATTAAAAGAATCTGATTGGAGATGAAGAGAAAGGACAAGATGTTATAACATGGGTAAAACTGAGGGGTGATGCCATACTTGACAAGGGAGAGAGGAGTTTGAGATTTGGGTTCCAATGAATCTGGGTTCAAAGTGTTAAGCTTGTGGGGCTCATGGGACATCCAGTGGGAAACCAGAACTACAACTCTGGAGATCCGGTGAGGAGCTAATAGCACAGATTTGATCCCCCGAAATGTAAGCTCCATAAGGGCATGAATCCTCAAGTATTTGTTCACTAATACATCCAAGCCTACAATGGTGCTCAGCACATATTAGATGCTTGATAAATAGTTGTTGATATTTATTCATTGAATAAATTTTTTAATGCTTATTTATTTTGAGAGAGAGAGAGAGAGAGAGAGTGGGGAAGGGGCAGAGAGAGAGTGAGACACAGAATCTGAGGCAGGCTCCAGGCTCTGAGCTGTCAGCACAGAGCCTGAAGCAGGGATCGAACTCGTGAACCCCAAAATCATGACCTGAGCCAAAGTCAGATGCTCAGCCGACTGAGCCACCCAGGCACCCCTGTCATTGGATGAATTTGATGATCATCAACCCGTGGTAGATATAGCTGAGTGCACGGGAGGTGGGTGCTCTCAGAAAGCGAAGAGCAAGGATGTGGTAGAACCGAGAAGGACGTCCTAAGTATTTAGAGGATGTTTGCAGAAAGCTTGCCATAAAAAAAAAAAAGGAGAGAGAAAGGACTGTACCTTGAGGTTTCTTTAAGATGGATACCTTCATAGGGTTCATCAGTCAATGTCCAGGCAGGCAACAGAATTCCATTCAGATAGTTCAGATAAAGAGGCTGGATGAAAGGACTATTTGTAGAGGTCTGGGCACAGTGAAGAGAACTACAGAGCAGCATGGCCCCAAAAGACTGACCACAGTAGGCAACCATTTCTATCCTTAGGTCTGACAGGGCAATGTCAGGAAATAGTGTTACCAGAGTCCAAAGAGTGCTAAAGCCTTGAAGCAGGGGCCATTAGGCAGGAGCTGTAGTGATAGAGGGATAAAACCAATCATGGTGCCACAGTGGGGAGGCAATGGGGAAGAAAAACCCCAATCTACCTTCTCTTCCACTCTCTGATCTCTTGCCCATGCCTCCCACAGGCAGAATCCAACTGGAAACCAAAAGGCAAAGGGGTAGGGGGATACAGCATATGGAGGCCAATTCTCCTAGGGGCATAGAGTAGGACAAAGAAAGGAAGGAAAGCTATCTGGTGAGGTGGAGCAAATAGAGAATTACCAACACAGAAACTAAAGAAAAAGAGCCAGGAAAGATGGAAAGCCTGCAGGTGCAAGAATGACTGGAACTATTTCCAGAGATGGCAGGATAAAGCTCATATGGACAAGGAGTTCAAGATAAGGTAGATTTTGAGGACCCTAAGCATCTGACTATCTAGAAGGCCCCTTCTCCAGACTCCAGAAGTAATTGTGCTGTTAATCTGCCTCCTTGTGTCCTGAGATGACTCTGAAGCTGTGAGTTTCAGGCATTTGGTTCAACTGACCCATTCCATAGCCCCTCTGGGCATATTCTAAGAGCTTCTCCTTCCCTCTGGTACCATCACCACCTGCTATCTCTCCAGAGGCCACGCACGATGAATCTTCAGAGTGAGTCAGGAAGAAACAGAGACCTCCTAAGGGATTTCTGTTGCCACAGATCCTGAAGCTGAGGTTCACGTAGCACACCCACTCTAAACAGCTGTCTTTGGTGCCCAGTGTGCCAGATGTGGAAGTCAGGGCCTTGCTTCAGTTGTCTTAGATGCCCTAACAAGAATGCAAGAAAATCACTATATCATCATCCCTATCTTAAGGATGAAAGAACTGATGTTAAGTATTGTTGAGAAACTTATCCAAGGTCACATTTAGTAATCTGACCACAGAGCCCATGCTCGGAACCCTTTCTGTGGTAGAACTCATTTTCACGGAGCTTCTGTGATGTGCCCAGGACAGCCATAGACACTGGGAATTAAGGACTGAACAAGGCAGACAGATCTCCTCCCTTCTAAGTGGGATGGACATACAGCAAGCATATAAGCAAGCACAAATCAATATGATCATCTCCAATAGCGATAGTGACTTTTCCCAGAGCCTCATGTACAGCTTTTGGATACCCTCCACTGCCGAGCTCAAAAATCCATGATCACAACACAAAACCCTGATTGTTAAGAAGGCAACACACCCACACAGCAGGTCTGTCTGCTGTGTTTGTGCGGCACCTTCCCACCAAGCACTTGAAACGTGTTAAATAATCATTGCCATTCCACGGCAAGTGCATTTCTCTTTTATTTTAATCCTATTATAGAATTTTTTGATGGCAACCTGCTGTTAGAGTACATCTAACTATGTTAAAGCTCCCCAGGCCCTGAGCATGAAAGAACCTCTTCAGAACACACGCTAGGACAGGTCTACCTTGTTAGCATGGAAATGAAAATAAAAAGCACTGCTCTGGGGCAAGGGGGAGGAGGACGGGTGTTCTAATACCAACGCTTAGGAGGCGATCTCTCCTTGTTCTCTCCTTCATGCTTCGGATGGTAGTGGCTTGATGGTAAGGATTCTTTTCTGTATTCTGCCCGGTGCCTGGTGCTTGGTGTTTGAGCAGGGATGACTAGTAATAGAACTTGCAACCCTTTAGCTAAAGGTCATCTCTGTTGCTCCTTATGCTCCAGTTGCTTTTTGGTGCAAGGGAATCAGTAGTCAGGATAACTGACCGGCTCGCTCCTGAACTTTGGTGATGTTTCATTAACAAAATGGAAATATATATAATTTAAATATTGCAGGCGAACCTCTCCCCCCGCCTGCAATTATGTAAATGCAGGGCAGCCCTGGCGTGGCAGGAAGAACAGCTTCCTAGAGAAGATGGAGTTCACACTCCTTAGACAAAGTTCCATTTATGGTTGCCACAAGAATTTGTATTTTGATTATTCCACTCTAGAGAATAACAACATACAGGTAATACTATGTTGGCAGGAAAAATTAGAAAACACCCAAGGCACCTGAGCTTCCTGGGCCTTATGTATGTCCAGCAGAATATATAATGGGTGCTGTAAGTAAAATTAATAATTGAAGCGCATTTGAATAAAAGATGGATAGATATATTCGCTCCCTATAGTGGTGGTGGCGGAGGTCACAATCATTAGGCATTCTTCACGTGCTCTGAAAGGCCAGTTCCTAGAAAAACTGTATAGGACAATCAGGTTCCCCTATAAGGATAGTGTCTTATTATGATCTTTGGGGCCCATGATACCAGGTTAGGTCTCAATGTTATATTCAGGAATCAGTATAAAGAGTTAGAATCATTAATACCTCACAAATGTTGTTTATGGATTGTTTTGATATTAACAACCAAAGTGGCACCAAGGAAATAAGAGAAGATTATTTTAAAGTGCAATTTTTAAATTTTTTTAATGTTTATTTATTTTTTGAGAGAGAGAGTGATAGAGAGAAACAGAGTGTGAGCAGGGTAAGGGCAAACAGAGGAAGACACAGAATCCGAAGTGGGGTCCATGCTCGAGCAGTCAGCACAGAACCCAATGCAGGTCTTGAACTCAGGAACCACAAGATTATGACTTGAACCGAAGTCAGACGCTTAACTGACTGAGACACCCAGGAGCACCAAGAGCAGATTATTTTGAAGAGAGTTTGGGCAAATCATTCCCACGTCAGCGTGGGGCTGTGTATGCAGGTATGCGACCACAAGATTCCTCACTGACACGGGAGAGTGATATATACTCCATCCCCTTAAAGAACAGTCTAGAAAACCATACTGGATGAATTCCTCAACTCAGGGGTTATATGTAAACTATTGGACAGGTCACCAGACATGAGATATCACAATACCTGGCTTTCCCAATGCCTTTGTCACACACAGAAGCCCTGGCGGCAGCCCACGTGAAGCTCTCCTACAGATCGGAACATCTATTTACTTACTTGCTAAGTGTGCTCTACAGAAGTCAAGGACTCTGGCTAAATGTCAGTGATTCATAGAGTAAAAAGTGATGGCAGCTGCCCTCAAGAAGCTCAGAATCCTGTAAAGAAAATAAAGTACATATAAAACAGAATACACAACAGAAAGCATAAGTGTCCAAAGAGGGGTGTATGCAAAGGGTTAAGGGAGTTGAGAAGAGGGGAAATTATTTATACTTAGAGGAAACAGGAATCTCCTCTTCAAGGAAGAGATTGCATTTTAAATGAAGCTTGAAGAGTAGATGGGATTTAGATATTGTTATGGACCAAATGTTTGAGTTCCTCCAGAATTCATACGTTGAAGCCCTAACCCCCAATGTGCCAGTGATTGGAGGTGGGGCCGTTGGGTGGGTTTTGATGAGGTCAAGAGGGTGAGGCTGCCATGATGGGATTAGTGCCCTTATAGGAAGGGGAAGAGACCACAGCTCCCTCTCTCCACCTGTGAGGACACAGCTGGAAGGCAGCCAGTCCGCACGGCAGGAAGAGGGTCCTCACTGCAGAACTGAATCTTTGCCGGAAGCTTGCTCTTGGACTTGCCAGCCTCTAGAACCATAAGAGTGAATGTCTACTGTTTAAGCCACCCGGCTTACGGCATTTTGTTACAGAAGCACTAGCTGTCTACGACAAACATGGACAATCAGGAAAATGAGCACCCCAGAGGAAGGAAAAATGTAAGTGACTGCAGAGGTGGGAGAGTACGGGACAGATTCACAGAGCAATTCAGCTTGTCTGCATCCCCGGACTCATGAAACCTGATAATAAGACCTACAGCTGGGATGGTAGATTGGGGTCAGAGCATGACACGCCATGAATGAATGTCACAGGGAGGCATTTGGACCTGATCCTGTGGCACGTGGAGCACAGTCAAAAATTATTTCGGTAGGAGAGTAACACGATCATAGCTTCATCATCAATCAGCTCAACGATATTTTAACCTTAACAGGTAGTGGTGGTGGCGAACCGGCCCCGGAATGCCAAGCTCAGCTGAATAAGGTCAGGCAGTGGGGCTGCGTGTGCCTCTTGCACCTGAGCCTGGAAAAATAACTGCTTATTCAGGCTGTCAGTCACCAAGTCGCTCGAAGCACCCTCTGTGCAGGACGGCGATGAACTTAGTACTTAGCAGCAGGACTTTGCCCTGCCCCACAGCTGTCATCTGGGACCAGGACAAAGAAGAGACTTAAGAGGATCTGAGAGAGGAGCCTGTGGGCGCCCCCATTTGTACTGCGTATTTCCATGAGCTTAGCTGATGAGGCTGGTCAATGTTCATTTTTCTGCATGAAATGGAAAAAGCAAAACTCTGTTGATTTTATGTTTTACGGCTGATCGATGGGGGTCAGAGTGAGGGCTTTGAGACACGCTGAGGGGGAGGAACTGTGGGGATTTTAATGGCCTCGTTTGTGTTGTGTCTTCTTCTGAGAAAAAAGAAGGTCAAGGTGAATCCTCTGTCAGACTCAGATGGCTCTGGAGGCATCACCCCTGGGCTGCAAGAGACAATGGTGGGGGCGTCGCCAGCCAGGCCAGGCGAGGAGAGGTGACGTTGAAGGGCTTTGAAGAAAGGCCGCACTTTTGGCACAGGACCCCAAACTGCACCTGCATTTCTGCAGGCTCTTCACTTGCTTTTTATATCCTCGCAGGCTGGCTGGCTCTGGAACTGCTGAAAGGTGGAAAATCTGCACGCTCCTCGGGTGCTCAGAGAGACAGCAAGGGCAGGGAAGAAAGCAGGAAGAACTTGAGAAACCTGGCTCTCCAGGAATCAGGTATGTGCATTTCTAGCCCGTGCCATGGGGCCTTCAGCCAAGCCTTGTAATCTGTATTTCTGTAACGCTGCCGCTAATTATAATAGCTACCAATTGTGATGAAATGCTTCACTTCTGTTTGATTGCATTTAACCCTGGGAATAACCTCTAAGCATGTGATTATTGTCCTTATTTTAGAGAAGACATCAAAGCTCTGACAGGGTAAGTAGCTGGAACAAGGTCACACAGAAATAAGCCCTGGAGCCCAAATCCCACCCGCTTAGTAACTGGCCATCTTGTCTCCTCTACCTTAGTCTTCTCATCTATGTTATGGGGGAAGACATCATAGGAATCAAAGCCCAGCTAAGCCTTGATGTGTGTAGACAGGCCCTGTAAACCAGGAAGAGCTGGGCAAATGTTAAGATACCACTGCTATCAAATCTGCTCTGCCTCTCCTTTGTCAGAGACACACAAGATTCGGGTGCAAATGTGTTTCCAAAGGCCAAAATGTCGCACAAACCAAAGTGCTATTATCATGAAAATTTCCAAGAGTCAATGAGGCCCCTTCACTATATTATGCTCAAGCATCCGGGAAGTCAAGCAACAGGAGGGCTTACCCTGGGATCCACAGGAAACATGTGACTACGTAAGGAGGTTAAATGGCCACTTGAGCAAAAGCAGGAGGCAAGGGACACACGCAGAGATACATCTGCTCCATTCCACAGAGCGGAGACGTGGACGTCGTCCCCAACCCAGCCCCCGGTGGCGTCTCCCTCTCTTCTTCCAATTTAAGCTTTTTTTCCATTGTCCTGCTCCCACACAGTTTGCATGTGAAAGCAGCACAGTGTGGACATCATTAAAAGTATCATGACTAGAGGCTGCAATGAGACACTGATCATCCTATCAAGCAACAGATTTCATAAACAAATGCTATTCATTCTGCCTGCAGCCTGACATCGCTGTCTGAGAAGCACTGCTGAAAATAATGTACCTGCTAGTGCTCTGCCTAAAGTTTCAGATGCTGGAGAGCCCCACCAAGTCACAAAGAACGAGGAGCTCTGAAAAGGCCTTGCTGAGGCCACACAGCGGTGAATGAGCCCCCCCTCCCCCGCCCCACCCCCAGAAAGCCGGAGTGTCCCAGTTGCTGTAACTGCCATGCCTACAAAGCCATCAGAGCAGCCAACTGGGGCAAGGGCCTCCCGAGAAATGACAGATTTAAAGGAAGAAATACTGTGCACTTGCTTGAGGCAAGTTATTTTAATATAATGCCGAGATGACAGCTCTCCACATTTAATCATCAGATTCCTGATTTTTTTTGCCACGACATTAGAATTTCTCACAATTTGGAAAATGTTCCTTCTCTACCCATGCCTGACAGTTGCATGTTTGCAAAAAAAAAAAAAAAAAAAAATGTAAACTTCTCCAATTATTTTTAATAAAATGTAAATGATAGTCTACCTCAGCCCTCTGTCTCCTGACAGCCCCCCCCCCCCCCCGCCCACAGCGGTGGAAGGAGTGGGCCATGTCCCCAAGGCAAGGTCTCTGCCACTCTGTCGTTTGCCCCCGAGCTACTAACTTGCCACTCAGAAGGCTGGCCTCTCTCTTTGTCACCTACATTATGACCATTTCTTTTTTAATGGTGTCTGTGATCAGCACTGTCAGAGAGACTACACATTTGATTATCTATGCCTACGTGGGCTGAAGCAGGCTGGCTGGCTCCCAATCACAGCCACCTCTCAACGTTTGGCAGACATTAAAATGGACATCAGCAGAAGTCTCTAGTTTGCTAATTCCTAACACGGTGGGTCTGTATTACTCTCACACCTGTTTCTTGTGAACGGATAAGAAAGAAGCTGAAATAGAGACACGTTATATCTTAATTAACGACGCATGGCATGATGGGACAGCAGCCGGGACCCACACTCAGTGTACAAATGACTCAGCACATTTGTTCTTGCAAAACTTTCAGTGAGCGTCTCCTGTCTGGAGGCCCTGAGGATGTGAAAATAAATAAGATATGGGTCCTTCTCTAGAAGAGTTAACAAGGCAATAGAGCAGATAGGTAAATAAATAATTTGAGCACAGTGTGAAAGGCACCACAATCCAGGTACGCTCAAAGGGAAGGGAGGAGGGCCTCTGCTTGCTGACAGAATGGCACAAGTGACAGGAAAGCACTGGAGTGTTCCAAGAGCAGGCTGTCTTTGGGGAGAAGAGAGCACTGGCCACTGAATGGAGGGGGCCTGTGCAGCTGGAAAGGACGATGGTGGTAAGAAAGGAGATGACTTTAGTGGTTTTCTAACTATTGAGGGTCTAATTAATGCCTGTCCCAAAGCAGGCTGGACGAAGTTTATATGTCCACAATCCTTCTCCCACTGGCCCCCACGAAAGGGCAACCCCAAATCAACAGCCTCTTGGGGTAACACCACCCCACTGAGTGATAAACCAACCTGGGTGCCTTCCAAAGGGCAAAGGAGCCCCTGAGGCTTGGAACCCACTGCTGGTGCCTGAGTTACAGGATGAACTTTGCTCTTCTAAGGGGAAGCTGCAGACACTCAGCCTGTTTCTGGTCTCGTGAAATACTTCCTCACCTGCCCTGTGCTGTGTCCACCTTCAACCACAGCCTTCCCCACTGCACCTCCGGGCTGCACTCATTAACTGCAGCAGGGGCCTCTCAGAGACAATGAGGCCAGCATTAATCCCCCTTTCCTGTCACCTGAAAGAGAAGTGCTGACATGCATTCCCCTGGAAGAGTGACACATCGCAGCCAGGGAACCAGTGCCAGCAGCCCCAAGAGCCGCCACCCCCCTGCAATCTCATTTTCACCTATTTCTGAAGTGCAAAGCTGGGACTTGAGAATGGGTGGTTGTGATAATGACATGAGGCATTCTGCAGGTCTGGGTTAGCTTCTGGATGGTATTCGAGGTAAATAATTAGCGCTTCTTTTCAGTGATCTGAGCTCCAAAGCTCCATTCACTCACCAGACACAGTAAGGGGGGGGGGGGGCCTGGAGTCCTAGGGAGGATGTCCATGGAGATGAGCGGCATCCCCTGCTTCATCCCCAAGTTTTGAGGGCTGTATTTGACCCTGTGCACCTGGCCCGGCACCACTGGTGGTGCTAAGGGGATAATTTTGTACACAGCCCTCTCAGGATACGTGGGCAGGTCATGCTATGTAAATGCAGGGCATTGTTCCCAAAAGGGCAGGTGTCTGCTTCTATGTGAAAGATCCCAGGTCCTTCTAACGCCTCTCCTATCTTTCCAACTTCTCTCCTTTCTCCTGCCATGTGCTACCTTGAGAAACAAATGAAGCTAAAAGAGCCCAAACTCTTTTACAAGCTCTACACTTCAAAGGAAAAATAAAATCTCTTGAGGTGACTGTATTTATTCTAGCACAGCTCAGTATAACCACTGCCACACCACCTCGCCACAGGCTCCAAATGAAAAATTTTGAGGGCTATTGAACACACCGCAAGTTTTCAGAGCAAATCGTGGAAAGTTACTTAGCACAGTTGTCTCCATAATTGTGATACATTAGAGAAGTGTGTGGCATTCAGCAGCCCTCAGTCTTGCACTTGCTCGGGTGGCAGGGCAGCAGGGGTTAGGATTCCTCACCACAGTCCATTAACACCAGCAGGGAGACGGCTGCCTGACAACCTACCGCATCCCAGCTAGGCTCCTCAGCTTAATCCTATTTGGTTTAATGGATTTGTTTCCCATATCAGAGGATCACGAATAGATGTGGATAAAACCGGTGCCGTGATGATGCCTTTGAACTGGTCTGGTGTGCTCATCAAGAGGGTGGTCTTCCTCTCTTCCATCCACAAGTGCAGGATGCTGGGCTGCAGGGTCTGTGCATCCTCCGGGGTCCTTCCTAGCCTGGAAGCAACTAGAGTGTTTCCCCTCTGCCACCTTCATGGCCCCTGTCTCCACACCCATGCTCTGCCCCCTAGCGTCATGATCCAAGTCATCAGCAAAGCCCCCGCACATAAAAGGGGATTGAAGACATTCTAACATACACATTTTTTCTTCAGTTTTTCATTCGGCTATGCATGTATGAATGCCCTTGTGCTCCCTACTTCATTCATGGGAAGAGCACAGCATGGAAGAACAAGAAGAATCAAAAGTTATCATGAATCCCATGCTAATTACGTGACAGGCAGACAAAAAGTACACGACTTGTAAATGTTTTTTTGTTCTTCATAAGAACCCTGTAAGGGAGCTCTGATTATTATCCCCATTTTTCAGATAAGCAAACTGAGGCCAGCAGAGGAACATATTAGGTAAATATTATTGACTGCAGAACTATGTGTATTGTTATAGTAACAGTGGTAGTGGCCAGAGTTGAAAGCCTGGATTTTACCTTCTGGAGCAGAGGAAAGAACTCAAATTCCAGAATCAGACCGGGGTTAAAATTCCAACTCCACTATTGATTAGCTATGCAATTTTATACCATTTTCTTAAGATATCTGGGCTTCAAGATGACTGCACCTAAGACTGATTTTTGTAAGAACTGCATATAAAAAAATATATGATGGGCTGAACACAGGGTAGGCTCTCAACACAGGCATCTGTCCTGTCCCTAACTCAGGTGTACATCTCATGAACCACAACATTGGCTGGTGAATTGCTTGTGATCACCCAGTGTTACCTTACAGTTATTTTATATCTTACTATTAAGATGTACAAATGAAAGTGGCAGAGGCAATATGCCTACCTTGATTTCTACTAAAGGAAGGGCATAAAATAACAACATGAACCACCAAAATACCTAGAATGATTATCTGTGCATAAAAAAATATTTACAGAGAAAAATCTCAATTAACCAAAACCAAAGTGGAACCAGTTAGCTAGTATTTCTTCTCTCTTGGCCTAAAGAATTACGAAACAAAGAACAATACAAACTTTCCTAAAATAGAATGTGCTCCCTGGTAAAGTAATGAGGTCCCTGTCACTGGATGTAATCAAGCAAAGGCTGGACAATCAACTGTAAGAGATGTTGTAAAGAGGATTCACGCAAGCCAAGGGTTTGATGAGATCAGTGATTTTCAAACTTTTTAGCAGCAGAGCATAAAAGAGATAAAAATGGAGTTGCTTGGGATGAAGAGAGGTGGGAAGTCCTGATACCTCCATGAAGGTGCTGAGGAATCCCTATGAAATCTCAGGGTTCAGGAAGAAACTACCTTAACTACCTTAAGCCAGTAAGAAAAGCCAAGGTTTGCATAAGATCTTGCAGTTTGCAAAGTCTTCCTGTGCATGCATGTAATCTTGCAGGAGAGTATGTTACAATGTGAGCTCACATGTGCTCTATGGGACTACACATGTGGTAGCCCAAATAAGGTAGGTGTGAAATTATTTAATTTTAACCAGAGTGATATCATGGGGCTAAGGGACAAAGATGCTGGAGGGTCTGGATGGAGGGGTTGAGGAAGGAACACAAGAAACATTGGCATCCTAGAACTTCTGCCCAGGAGGAGGGGTATGTTTCTAGGAACAACTAAGTCGTAGCAAATACAGCCTTTAAACTCTCTACCAGTTCTGAGGCCTCAATTAGGCAAAGAGCCCAGAAAAAAATAATGCAGAACACAGAAGTCATTTTTGGTGATAAACACCCACCACTAGAATTTTACAACGTGCATCCTATAGGAAAATAATGTCCTAATGTCCAACATTACTGATAGATCTGTGCAATAATAAAGTTGAATCGCAGAGTGGCAAGAATTAAAGCAATATAGTTCATGGAAGCTCATACTTGAAGTGGAAATTGTGTGCAACCACCAACAGATAAGCTGAGATTCTTCTGCAATTTGCAAATTAGCCCTTCTTATAGAAGGAATTTCTCATTCCTCTAAAAACAGGCCTAGGACTCTGAACTGCATTAGCTCAAGTTCATAACTGCCACTACATAATCCAGTAAGAGTAAACAAAAATAAATTTCATACTGCATACACATATTGTTCAAAGAATCACTGGGAGCCTAAAGAAACAGGTAAACAGATGATTCTGGGCTGAGCTTTCAAGAATTATTCTCAAAATTCAGAGCCCAGGACAGGGCCACCAAGGCAACTGCTATCACAGCAACTCATTCCTAAACCATGAAGCCTCCTCCATGATCTGTGACAGTAAAATGGATCAATCCCAAATGAAAGCTTCACATGTATGCATCTAATGAATGGAACATCACCATACACAGAGCCCAAGCCACAAGGGAGTCTGGAAAATGTGACTGTCAGTGTTCTATTCTCTCAAAAGACAAGAAGGCACTTTTAGAAGGGGGGTGGAAGGAGTATAGAGCAAACCAATCCAAAGTATCCTCTGCTGAACCAAGACAAAAATTAAAACAAACAGAATCTGGGCAAGGACTGAAAACTTTACAATTCCCTTAGCCACTTTTGGCTAAGCGTTCCAGTTGTCAGTTACTGAAAAGGGATTGGAATTAACACAAAGACATACTATGGAATATATCCAGTTTGCTATATTATGTATGTTTGTTCCAATTTTTATCATAAGCTGGAAATATTTTGCTCTAAAATGTAGGTTTATCAATTCTTATCTGGTCCTTTTGCTGCCAGTATGAAATCCTGAATTGAAAGAGCCCTTCCAGATGGAGGCAGCATGGTGAGTTTGAAAAGAGAAGGCATTTGGAGTCTGAGTTCATTGTCAGCACTTCTATAATCTAAAGACAGTTTGTTACTAACTCCGTAGAAAGTTCTATTTCCTCTTCTGTAAAAACGAAGATGTCATTGCCCACCTTCAAAATCATGGTGGTAACTGAGGGAGATGTGGTCAATAGTTTTTAAAACAGTCTAGCACACGGGCACCTGGGTGGCTCAGTCAGATAAGTGTCCCACTTTGGCTCAGGTCATGATCTCACAGTTCCATGAATTTGGGCCCCGCATCAGGTTCTCTGCTGTCAGTGTGGAGCCTGCTCCAGATCCTCTGTCCCCCTCTCTCTGCCCCTCTCCAGCACGTGCTTTCTCTCTCCTCTCTCTCTCTCTCTCTCTCTCTCTCTCTCTCTCTCTCTCAAAAACAGATAAACATTAAGAAGAAAACTTTAAAACAGTCTGACACAGAGTAGGTTCTTAGCAAATGTTTGGTGTTTTCCCCATCCCTATTCTTATTAGTTAACCAACAATTGTACAAAAGTTCTGTGTGGCCCCAAATAAACTAACCTGGTAAGCAGTAATCCTTATGCAATGATACCGAAATTAAACCTCTTTTCAGTTGAATGTGTCTCTGACTGAAAAACAATCCCTTATGTCCCAAGGAACACCCAAAGATTGTTTGAGATATTTTAGGCAACAAAAAGACTTCAAGTAACCTTTTTTTTTAACTAAAATCAGAAAGTAGCCCCATTTTTTTAGAAAGAATTCCAACAAGAGCACGGACCCTCTGGGAAGCAGATCATAGGACAGGGTAGGAATGGGGGGCATTTAATTGGGAAATTCCACCTGTGAAAGGTAAAAAGGGAAGGACACCGGGTGAGGCAGGGAAAGCTTTCAGTCTGTGATGCAGATCTGACCTATTAGAAAGTAAAAGGCAGAAGAAGTAGGAAAAGGCTCAGAACATGGTGCAGTCCTGACAAAGTCTTGGCCCACAGAAACTCCAAAGCAAGGATTTCCTGGTAGACGTGACCTGGTATTCCCACCATACTTAGTCCTTGGTTGGATGCTACTCAGGAAGAGTTGGCCTCACTTTTCCAAGCTGAGGAGGACCCCGATGGCACTAATAATGGAAGCCAGTCAGCTAACTGCATGCTTTCAACTCAAGGTCAGGTTCTTCTCAAAGTGACATCCCAGTAGCCCATCTCCATGACTGCCACAACTTAAAAGTGATTGAAAATTGATTATACAAACACCATCATAACAAACACTGCCATATTCAAACACTATCATACAAGAACTGAAGGTTTACTATAATTAGAAGTTGTTGATTTTCTCACTCAATAAATATTGTAATGAGTATTTACTCAGTAAAAAGCACTGGAGTTAGGGATTAAGAGTAAGATCCTGCTCTCATGGTGGCTTACATTTTTGTGAGGAAGAGGCAGAGAAACAAACAACGCTATATATTAACAGTGACTGTGTAAATACTTTCATTTGGTAACTTTAAATTGGGTGGGATATTTGAATAATGAAAGGATAACAACCATGTAAAGTTCTTGGGGGAGCTTAATGCCAGCAGAATTAACAGCTAGTGTGTGGTGCCATTCACCAATTCCCATGAGGATTCTTACCACATGGAGGACAGCAAAAGTTATAACACTGCCAACCACCAAAAGTAGGAACCCACAAACCCCACCTATTGCATCTTCTATGGGTTCCAAGTTGCCAAGAAGGGCTCAACATACAAGGCACTGGTTGGGACAATTCTTTACTCACAGAAAGAAGAGTTGCAGCAAGACCAGCCTCTGTATTAAGCCACATCTCCCTTGGCCAGTGGATCCTTCTTTCTTTCCCTTCCTTCCTTCCTTCCTTCCTTCCTTCCTTCCTTCCTTCTTTCCTTCCTTCCTTCCTTTCTTCTCTTTCTTTCTTTCTTTCCTTTCGCCTGCCTTCCTTCCTTCCTTCCTTCCTTCCTTTCTCTCTCTTTCAACCTATTTAGAAGTCATCCTCCAAAGGATGGCCTCCAAAGGCCATTACCTTTGGATATGGGATAAAACTAAAAACCCATATACCAAGTGACTCTAAAAGAAACTCTGGCACCACAGTCAAAATGAGACACAGGCATGAGCCGGAGATGCATTGAATGCTTAGTTGAAGACTTGAAGTTGCTGAGTCCTCCCTACAGCTATTCCACTCTTCAGAGGTTCAGACTCAGTGGGGACATGTCAATCCTGGGGCTGCTAAACCTCAGGCAGCCATCTGCTATGGCAATCACTCATCCTGTGAAGTCATGAGGCAAAGTTGGTAGCAGGCTCAAATATCAGCCACAGCTCTGCTTTCCTTAGAAAAGGGTAGTAAGCACAGCTCCAGAAACTCATCAGTCATATCCCTTCCCACTGCTATCCATGTGTACTCAGTGTGCCAGAGGACTGTCTGCCTAACCCTTGAGATTATGATGCAGAGGTGCACATGAGCCCCATTAATAGGTAAACCTGAACTTGCCACTCAGAACATGGAAATCCGTCCATAACAGACCAAGGGATATGTCTTTCTGATTAAGAAAGTATTTGTTATATTTAAGTATTTGGAAAGAGAGAATTATTTGTCATGTTATAGTATTCCCCACCTCCCCCTTCTGTTTATGCTTATTTCTGCGATGTGAGTCCATATGAATGAAGAGTCCATAGCAGAAAACACTGATGGATGAAGATTAGTGCTTCTCAAGTACAGCAGCTCCACAAAGCTCTGAATTAAATACATGGGAGAAAAATACTGTACCTCCTCCATCCTGGGAGAATGATTTGGCCAGCCTGTCAAAATGCATAAACCCAGCTTACATGAAAGTCACAGACACCTATCTTCGTGGTTATCTGTAGTCGATTTGAAGTTATTTCTAAAACCAAATCAATCCAAATGATGACCAGACTGCTCCTTTCCACAGCAACATTTCAGGCTTCTTTCCCAGCCTTTTCCAAGACGTGAGTTTCTTAAACTCCTGTGTGCTCAGGCTACTCATGACAGAGGATTATTAATTCTGATCCCTTTACAATTTGGAACTTCAGTGAAATCTTCCCATTTCTCACCTCTTTAACCCAGCACAGATTTGACGCCTCTCAGATTAATTTTGGTGATGAATCCGATTTCAAAGAACATTCATCCAAAGTTGAACCCGTGCACCTGCTAATGTATTTCAGTACTTTTACTAATAGCTTTAGAGAGCTTTTTAATTTATATTTCACTGTATATTAAGATATCCTCCTTCAGTTTGCCTGCCTTTCTGCGAGAACATTTTTCATATTTCAGATTAGGACACCAAACACTAGGACGAAATGGATGAGATCATTTTAAATATTATGCAGATACCCACGCAGGTCAGGTATTTTAATATTTTCTCCTCTCTAATTTATTTCTGTGCTTGTTGAATGTGGCTTCTCATATGTCCTTTTAAGTATCTTCTTAATTTTAATGACATTTTAGAAAATTATTTGAGTATGTTCTGTGCAAAGAAGTTTTTATGTAATGGGAAAAGGCCATGGGGGTAATGAAGTAGAAACTATTTGGGTCTGGAGTTTTTAGCACAATAAGGACACAGAATGCTGTTATTAGTATATCCACTGGCCTTGGGCAAATCACTTAACCTCTGTGTAAAATGGGTCAGTTGATGTTCATCTCATCGGCATCTCCAAGACAAACCTCAGAGTCATATCTATTCTGTATTCTCCCACATCTCATGTGTCTTTTTCAGTTCCATTGTTTTTCAGTTCTGTCCCCATCATTTCTTCCCTATGGTCCTTTTCCTGTCCAAGCCTCTATCACCCTGCTAGCTGCTACAGCTTCCTACTCGGTCTTCTGGTCACGGGTCCCTTCTCTTAAAACTCACAGGTTCCTCTAAGATTCAGATCTGATCATAACATTCGCCTTCCAACAAACAAACAAACAAACAAACAAATCCACCCTTAGTGGCTTTCTTCCCTACAGGAGAGTCCATTCAATTCAATAACTCCTTCTTGAATATCTCTCAAATGCCAGGAGTTCCTCATCTAGACAATGGAAGACCTTCAAAAGCTACTGGCTGGACCAAAGTTAAGAATCAGATGTAAAAGTACTGGGAAGTAACCCTCTGACCAAGTACCGGTTTTCATTAATTTATATGTATTCAGGCTTATTTTTTAACAGACAAAAGAAAGGGGAAGAAAATGGAGCATAATGATGGGCCTGTGTAACAGTAGAAGATAAAGTCAGAGAAGAGAAAGGGATCCCCTTTAGGCCTTGGGGATAATTAGACCTTTGAGTTTGGGATATAAGCTGAACTGTGTCCATAGGAGTCTGTAAGATTCTGATCTTGAGAAATATAGCCTTGTGGGCATCTCTCTCCCTCTCTCTCATGCACAAACACACACTCACGTGAAATGGAATGAAAAAAATGGAATAACAAAGAAAGCCGGAGCTATCCACAATGCCTCATTCCCAGTCGCAGATCAGAGGACAGCTGTGGCACCCTGAGAGTGTGGAGAGTGGCCACCAGCCAAGGTATCCTGGCTAGGCAGAGAATATTCTGGTGGAGGGCACAGTCAGCAGTGGCAAGCTCAAAGAGCCTAGATGAAGACACCAGAGCAGAAGAATGGAAGCCACTGATCCTGAGTCCACAGGAGGCAGATGTCTTGCTGGAGGAAGTGGCAGTTTGCCCAGAAATACCTGAGAGAGAATTTAGGCATACCCTGAAGGATTAGATAACAATAAAAAGCCATCAGAAACAAGACAGTAGATGCTGACATGACCCCATTATACTCATCAGCAGGAAAGGTCTGGAACATTTTCATGGCAGGTTCATCTCCCCCCACACTCCTTCCTCAGTCTCTTGTGTATAACCCATGTCCCCGGTACCTGGAGCCCTGTGCTCACATGCTTTTTCTTCCTAGAGTACCTTTCCTCTCCCTTCTCTGGGTTGTGATAGCCCACCCATCCTATAATGCGTACCTCATCTGCCAGCTCTTCCATTATGCCCTCCCTTCACCCTATTTCATCATCTCTCCCAAAACCCTCTAAGCAGAATCAATCACTCTGTCTACTGGCTCCCTACCATTGTACATATGCTGCACTGTCCAATTATATTCCCAGTCGCTGTTTATGTGGCAATTCTGTCCCTAGGTTGAAAGGCAGAGGCCAGGCATATTCACTTTTATGCAAACAAAGGGCAGCCTGGGGTTGGACCACATACTGTCTCCAGTTCTCCATACTTTCAGACCCTGCGGGCCAGGGTTAGGCATATCTCATGTAGGCTCCCCTGATCTCTGTAGGTTTATCCCCACTGGCACACTTATCACACTTGCCCACCTCCTCCACAAAACTGTTCCATCCCCAGTGTCCCTAAGTGGTTGTCACGTGACAGGCACTTAACAACTATTTAGTACA
This sequence comes from Cryptoprocta ferox, assembly GCA_028646485.1. NCBI lineage: Eukaryota > Metazoa > Chordata > Mammalia > Carnivora > Eupleridae > Cryptoprocta > Cryptoprocta ferox. The sequence continues at coordinate 84,169,100 of CM053574.1, read as the reverse complement.
TGAAGAAAGTCATCGAATAACTAAATGATAGAACAAATAAACAAGAAGTGGGAAAAAAAAGTGTTCACCATGTTTCTTCTTGACATGAGTTTCTGTAAACATTCATAAATGACTAGCAAAGTTTCAATGAAAGAAAGTTGATTTTGAACAAATAAATCCCTCTCATTTTTTTGAAATAGAAATCAAATGCTTCCTTTGTGGTTTTGTCTGTGTGATCTTAGGCAAGTCACTTTTCCCTCCAAGGCTCAGCTTCCTTATCTGCAGAGTGAGATTTGACCATAGGCTAGAATTTATTGAGCTTTCACTCTGTACAAGAAACTATGTTAACCACTTTAATTGCATTGTCTCATTTAATCCTCAGTAAGCCCATGAAGTCCATACCATATTTTATAGTAAAGAATTTAAATAATATGCTCAAGGTCACAGAACTCTGGGAGCCTTAGCCCAGGTGTGCCTGATGCCAAAGCCCAAACGCTAAAGTTCTACGCTTACCTCTTTCAAGATGCCTTCCATTCCCATATTTCATAAATGCTATCATGTTAAGAAATGTCTATGGCCCTAATTAAACATCATATGCCAGCCCAGCTGTTGAGTTTTTCTCACCCCACAGCTTATAAATTTGCAAAGAAAAGGTATCATATGTCATTACATTGGTAAAATGATATTCAGTCTACTCCTCTATAACACTAAGGTCACACATGAAACAGTAATGGTTCCAACCTTATCTTGAACGTGCACTTGGGAAGGGTCTGTGAACATCCAAAATGGCTAATTAAAAAGAGAATAGGTAGAAGCAATGCAAGTGTCCATCAGTGGAAGAATGGATAAACAAAAGGCGGTATATGCATACAATGGAATATCACTCAGCTTTAAAAGGAAGTAAATCCTGTCTCATGGTACAATGTGGGCGAACTTTGAGGGCATCCTGCTAAGTGAAATATGCCAGTCACAAAAAGACAAAGAATGTACGACCTTACTTATACAAGGTATCCAGAGGAATCAAACCCATAGAGACCGAAAGTAGAATGGTGGTTGCCATGGGCTGGGGGAGTGGGCACAGTGTCATTTAAGGGATACAGAGTTTCAGATCTGCAAAATACAAAAAGTTCTGGGGATGGGTGGTGGGGATGGTTGTACAATAATGTGAATGTACTTAACACTGCTGAGCTGTATATTTAAAAATGGAAAAGTGGTAAGTGTGTGTTTTATCACATTTAAAAATATTAAAAAGAAGAAAAAAAACAAGTATACCAATTATTCAAAAAAAGAAGGGGGGAATAAAAACCACCTCCAAAATTCAAATTACTGTCATCTATTTAGCAGATAACTTCACTTGTGAGGGCCTGGATGAGGGACAGGTGAGTTTTGATGGGGACAGATCTTTACAGAATGAGTCTGGGCAGCTGCAGGGGCAGTGAGAAGGCCTCCGGAAGGAGGGACACAATTTTCCCGTGTGTTTGGGTTTTTTGTTCATTTTAATTTAGAACTAAATCAATTACTTCAATACCATGTGCATGCAGTCTAAACAAAGTTAATTGGTTCAGGAGCTAGATTTTCTTTCTACTTTTCCATTTTTCTCAGTAAATAACTACATGTGTGATTCCAAGCAAGCCACTTAACCTCTCTGAAGCTCCATTTCTTTATGTAAACTAGGAGGGAACAAGACACAAGGGCATCTAACTTTCTTCCCAGCCATAAAATCCTGATCCTATGCCAAATTACCCGATTTTGTTTACTTCCCACCACCCAACCAGCTCACCACCACCCCAAAATATAATTTGACTTCTTGTTCTTCCTTTCAATATTTCAAATTTTCCTCAAGCAAACTGCCTCATTAAATAGCAAGTATTTTTCTACATTGTGATGGGTGCATTCTCCGTTTTTTTTTCTTTTGCCCTAAGACCCATTCTTTTCATTAATACAACCATATACTTTGTTTCCATTCAAATAATAAAAGAAAACACCAGATTATCTCCTTGCTCCTATTCCTCTTCCTCAAAAATCACCAAATGTTTCATTACCCTGGAGACTTCCTTTGAGAAAAAAACAAGAAGTGTGATAAGACGAAATGTTTTCTTTCTAAGTTCTTTTGTAACTTGAAAGGAAATAAATTGTACTAAGAAAGCTTTTCACTATGGTTTGTTTTAAACATCTTGCAACAGAAAAAAAATTTTAAGACGAAGAAAAATATAGTCTGTTCCACAATAATATGATCTATGAGGCAACAGACTATAGGAGTAGGCAAACTGAGTTTCGGCTTCTTACTTTCTTACTTTTTTCCTGTACAATTAAAAACAAAACACAATCAAAAACAAACAAGAACAAAAAAAACAAAAAACGGTGGCCATAACCAGCGTTGGTATTCAGCTGCTCTGCATAAGTACAGCCATGTCTTGTTCATGGCCAGCCCCTGTTCCGATTGATTGAGTCACCTGTTCTGACTGATCCGTGGCTGTTCTGATTGATTGGTACCCATGCCATACAGTTGTTAAATATTTCATTTTTGCCCCAGCCCATAATTCAGCAATAGAAATAAGGTGGTTGCTGACTTGTTTATTTGGAATAAGTAACAGAGTGATACATGATGAGTCAAAGAAATGAGGAAGGGAAATGGAAGGGAGGCATGAGGAGAATTATTGCTGGCATACTTTGCTATTTTGTACTTATCACATACACATTCTATGAATTAGATTTTCAAATTAACATGCTTTGTAAGCTACTATGCACAGGACTCTATTCCCTAGACAAATAAACTGAATTAAATAATACCTTGTTCTCATTCTGTTTACACTGCAGTTTGTTGTATTTGAACTAGCACAGCCTGGCTGTCAAAAAACCTAAACAGTAGAGTGCTCGGGATAGCATAAACCTTCCCTCTGTCAGTGAATTATTTGTCCCTGGTATTTAAAGAGCATTTTCCAGAGCATCAGTGAACCCTTTGGTTTCTGGGAAGGAATAATTTATTACCTGGAAATCCAAATATATTTCCCTCCCAAAGATGATAATTTTGCATTTAAGTTCATCAAAAGATTTGACCAACATTACCTTCATTTTGTTTAAAGATTTCTCATGATTATGTAAAACATCAACTTTGACACATTGGTTAATATGTAAGAAAGAATCCTCTGTGGCCAGAGGGGAGGCAGGTGGTGGATGGGGGAAGTAGATAAGGGGATTAAAAGGTACAAACCTTCAGTTATAAAATAAATAAGTCACGGGGATTAAAAGTACAGTGTAGGAAGGATGGTGAATAATGTTATAAAAATAACATTATATGACAGTGCCAGGTGGCACAGTCAGTTAAGTGGCCAACTTCAGATCAGGTCATGATCTCAAGGTTCATGAGTTCAAGCCCCAAAAGGGCTCTGCACTGCAGAGCAGTTCAAGCCCCAAAAGGGCTCTGCACTGCAGAGCATGCTTGGGATTCTCTCTCTCCTTCTCTTTCTGCTTCTCCCCCATTGCACATGCTCGCTCTCTCTCTCTCTCTCTCTTCCCCAAAATAAATAAATAAACTTAAAAAAAAAACCTAAAAATAACATTGTATGGTGACAGATGGTGACCACACTTACCATGGTAAGCACTGAGTAATGTATAGAATTGTCAAATTGCTATGTTGTACACTTGAAACTAACATAACATTGTATGTCAATTATATTTCAATAATAAAAAAAATTTTAAAAGTCCTCTGTAACTTCTGTAAATCCTGTAAGTCCTCTGTAAGCTTCCATGGACTTCCTCAACTTCCAATTCCAAAAATTTATCATTATTTCTTAATTCACATACTACTTTATTCCCAAATAGGTTTTTTAAAGACTACAAAAATACAGAGAGTAATGAAAACTAGGCCAAATATAAAGCCACCTCCCATCCCCCAAGAGAAAAAAATGTATCTAATAAAACCCCAAATATTTGTTAGAAATAAAATAGAAATGCAAAGAAGGGAACATAATCAATTACATAGTTCATTTTGTCTGCTTGATAAAAATGCACTAGCTGGTTAGAAGAAGCACTCTTCTTGGAACTGAGGCTAGAGAGAAATTCTTAGGGGGCATCTTTTGAAAGATAGCAGTGTTTAAGTGAACCATATTCTCAGACAACACCTTTATGAAAGCCTTGCACTTCTTGGACTATGTATGATAGAGTAGCTTACATCAGACCAGCCTTCCTACTAAGAACTTTTATAAAATGGACAAAATGCTCAAACATCTGCTTGTTAGTATCAAAAGCCATTGGAGCAGCCACAACAGGATCTTGGACAAGAGAGGTATAAGGAAGTAAGCCAACATTTTGCCATGTTTCCCCTAAGATATTATTTGCTGATTTCTAAATTTCTCATGATGAGAAGCCAAGCATACAGCAGTATTTAAATCAAGCCAAATGTAGGTAAGCTTGGGCCAGTACAAATCTTCAGGGCCAACTTCCTCTCAGTTTGACTGACGACTTGTGAACTAAAGACACAAATTATCTGCCCACATTCCCTCAGCATACAAGAGTAGCGTCAAGGTACTGTACTGCAACAGACACTGACATTCCAAGTGATGGCCAGAGGGTCGGGGTGGGAGATATAAGGGGACAAGAGTACACAGAGCCACTGGTCCAAAGCAATTCTGAAATCCATTTGGGCATATGTTGCCAATTCCCCGATTAGGACTCGTTGTAGTTTTCCAAGGGTCTTGGTTCTGCCTTCTGGAATTTTGTCTCCTTCTTCTCAGGTATGAATTCAAAATATCCTTTTCCGCAAGAAATGGCCTGTACTCGCAGCTAAATAGCTATCTCAGCCTGCTTCATGCCCATATAAGGTTAGAGACCCAGAGTTGTTTTTATCTTGAACTACCTCCATCCTGTTTAGTCTAAGCTCATGATGCTCTATCAATATAATTCTCTTAAAGATCATTGGGCTTCCGATGAAGAGCAGTGGGATCCACTCCACTAAACAAAAGGCCCAATCACAGGTCTTTTGGATAGAGACCCCAGTCTGTCTTGTGCTGACAGTCAGGGTGCTGAGGACCAACACCCTTAAGATTCTCAGAAAATTTTTGTCCAGCTCTAACAGTCTGTAACACACATTTTCTGAAATCTTAATAATGGGTCTTATGGCTGCACCCTTGAGATAATCTTTATCCTGAGATCAGGTCTTATATTAAGAGCTTTTACAATATGAGGAGGCAGGGAACAAGATACAGCTTTATTTTACACCTAGTAATCCCTGGATCCTATATATTTTCTCTAGTTTCTGCTTGAAACTAGAAGAGTTCCTCTTTAGCATCTCTCTCTTTTTCTCTCTCTTGTATAAAACCTTATCATACATGGCTAAAAATAACCAGTTAGCACTTTTGACATTCTTTCTGGAAATCTCCTTACATGGGTTCATTATTTCATTAAGTACATTTTCTGTTGTCCATGTTACCTCAGGCGACAGTTTCCTATATTTTCTGCCTCATTACACAGATTGTCTTTCCTCCAGCCTCTTGTAATAGCCTCCTCACTGTCCTTCTCAATGCATCACAATTCCTGTGAGGATCTTCTAGCGTCCTCCTGCAACCTGGTCCCAAAGCTTATGCCACATACTTTAAGGTTTTGTTTCAACCACAGCCTACATCTATGAATTACCTTCTTTTACACGTATCTATGTCTTAAAATAATTTATTCTCAGCTCTTACAATTCTGTGGATTGACCAGCTTCAGCTATATAATTCTTGCTTGAGGCCTCTCACACATGTGCAGTCAGATGGTGATAGGGCTGCAGTCATCTGAAAGCTTGACTGGGCTAGATTTCCAATGGTTTATTCACTCTTATATCTCATATCCCAGATGTTCTTTCTCTTTCTCTCATCCTCTCTCTGTCTTTCTGATGAAAACTTATCTTCCAGGATCTTTCAGGGCCCTTCATGTGGCTCAACTGTTTATGACATGGTGGTCTCTGCATAGTTGTATTTCCCAACAGCAAGATTCTCATAGGGAGCATCCCCAAAGTGAGGGCTCCAAGAAGTCAAGTGACCAACAAGACTCATGACTCGGCTTAAGAAGTCAAATAGTGTCAACAATGATGTGTCTATTGGTCAGGAGTGAGTCACAGGGCTGTCCTCGATTAAAGGGGAGGGACTAATAAAAGAGCAAAAATACTGGAGGCACAATTCATTAGAGGCACATCTTTGGAGATGAACTCATGTAGTAAAACCATTGAAAAACAAAGAGAAAACTGAGAAGAGCAGTCAAATAAAATATGACATATTACCTTCAAAGGAGCAACAATACAACTGATGCCGACTTTTCAAAAATAAAATGATGGTATCCAGAAGATAATGGAATTGCATTTGTAAGTGCTGTGAGAAAATAGCTGCCATCCTGAAGTTATATATCTAACAAAAATTCTTACCAAAATGAAAAATGTAAAAAGATATATTTTACAGTAGCATCAAAGAACATCAGATTCCTAGAATTAAATCTAAAGAAATATGTGCAAGACTTCTCCACTGAATAAGAGGCATTTTTTAAAGACTTATAGATTCAGAGCAATCAAACTCAAAATTCAAGCCAAAAGTTGATAAAATTCACTGATTCTTCTTATGGAAATAAAAAGAGCCATAAATAGAGTAATCTAAAGAACACTGCTGGGGTCTTATTCGACTGTATGTCAACTCCTATTATAAGTTCTGGGTGGTAATGATGCAGGAATAGACAAACTGACCTATGGAACTTGAGAGAGACATCAGAAACAGACCCACGTATACATGGTCACTTGATTAATAACAACTGCAAAACTGTAAATTCAGCAGGAAAAGATTTGTTTGTTCAATAAATGGTGCTGGATCCATTAGATGCACATATGGGGGGGGGGGATATGATTTGAGCCCTGCTGTTGACTGAATTGCTTTCCTGAAAATTCATATATTGAAGCCCTAACCTCCAATGTGATTGTATTTAGAAATAAGGCCTTTAAGGAGGTAATTAAGGTTAAATGAGGTGATAGGTGTGGGACCCTAATCCAATGGGACTAGTGTCCTTAGAAGAAGAGGAGGAGACACCAGGAATGCTTGTGCACAGAAGAAAGGCCATGCAAGGACACAGCAAGAAGGCAACCATCTGGAAGCCAAGGAGAGAGACCTCAAGAGAAACAATACTGCTTCGACCTTGATTTTGAACTTCCAGCCTCCAGAACTGTGACAGAATACATTTCTGTTGTGTAAACTGCCCAGGCTGTGGCATCTGGAATGGCAGCAATGGCAGACTAATAAGGATTTGGATACTGTGTAGTGGGGTGCTCCCAAAATATAAGGAAGTCGCTTTGGAACTAGGTACTGTGTAAAGGCTAGAAAAGTTTTAAGGCACAAGTTAGGAAAAGCCTGGAGACCATTGGTGGGAATGTGGACATTCAAGGTAGTTCCGGTGAGGTCCCAGAGAGAAAGAAGAAACATGTTCCTGGACAATGGAGAAGAGGTGATCCTTGTTATAAAGTGGCAAAGAACATGGCTGGATTGTGTTCTAATGTTTTACATAAAGTAGAACTTAAGGGGATGAAGTTGGATATTTAGCTGAGGAGTTTTCTAAGCAAAGTACCGAAGGTGTGGCCTGGCTTCTCCTTACTGCTTATAGTAAAATGTGCAAGTAGAGAGGTAAATTAAGGCAAATTGAAGGAATTGCTAATTAAATGGAGTCAGATATTTTAGCTTTGGAGAATTCTCAGGCTATTCATATTGGAAAAAATGAGAAAGCACGTTCTGAAGAGCCCACTAAGGGTGTGGCTGGACAATAGCTGTATCAAGAGATTATCCACATATCTAAGCAGCCATTTCAGTGGAAGCCAGCACCAGAGATGGGATTCTACCAGGAGACACACTGCCAGGTTGGACAAAAAAGGACAGATTCCAGACAAAATGAAGGAAGGCTTTCAGCCTCCTGGGATTTTACAGGAGAAGATAATAGAGGTATTTGACTGTAAACATGCTTTGTCCTTCAAGAAAAGGGATGAATAGCCCCAAGGGTGATTCAGAGATGGGCAGACCTGCCACCACAGGCTCAGGGGGCACCAGGCCTAGAGTACAAGGCTGTCTTCTCCTTGGCTTCAAAGGGCCAGGTTGCTGCTGCCTAGTGCCCCAGAGAGAAGGCTGCTACCCAGAGCCTTGGTGGCTGTGGAGGGGATGCTGCTGGCCCAGGGGACCCAGAGGCAGAGAATCAAGCTAAAGAGGATTGTTGTTGAGCTCAAGGTCTAATGGAATTTCCCTTACGAGGTTTCAGACTTATCTGGGATACATTATCTCTCTCTTCTTGCCCATTTCTTCCTTTTGGAATGGAAATGTGCCTATCTTACGACTATCCCACCATTTATTTTTTTTAAGTTTATTTATTTTGAGAAAGAAAGAGAGAGAGTGGAGAAGGGGCAGAGAAAGAGGCAAAGAGAGAATCCCAAGCAGGCTCCACACTGTCAGCACAAAGCCCAATGAAGGACTCAAGCCCACAAACTGTGAGATCATGACCTGAGCCAAAGTCAAGGGTTGGACACGTAACCAACTGAGCCACCCAGGCACCCCCACCATTTATTTCAGAAGCACCTAACTTGCCTGGTTTCACAGGTCCACAGCTGAAAGAAATTTTGTCTCAGGATGAATCTTATCTAAAGACTCACCCACACCTGATGTAGATGATGTTTAGATGACACCTAGGACTTGGAGTGGATGCTGGAATGGGTAAAGACTTTTGGAGCTGTTGGGATGGAGTGAACGTATTCTGCACGTGAGATGGACATGAATTTTGTGTTAAAATAATCATAGCTGCAGTATATGTAATCAACCAAAATTGGCAACTACCCAAATGCCTGTCAAAAGTAAAATAAATAAATAACATTGGCATATCCAAAAAATGCAATAGTCTACAGGATAGCATCCATTCTCCATAACTACATACAAAAACAGGCATGAATGTCACAAATGCAGCCGAGTAAAAGAAATGAATCACAAAAACAGCACGTAACACATGATTCCATAGACAGAAACAGTCAAACGTAATTTATGATGTTAGGAATCAGAAAAGTGGACGCCCTTTTGACGGGAATAGTAGTAGAGAGGAGCATGAGGGGCTCCCAGAAAGCCGGACACTTTCTGTTTCTCGAGCTGGGCCCTGGTTACATGGATATCTTCCATTTGTGAAAACTCATTGCTCTGTAGTCTTATTATGTGTGCACTTTTCTATAAGTATATAATGCTTTGATAAAGTTCTTTTTAATGAAGAAGAAAAAAGATGTTTTCAGATAAATTAAATACAGAGAATTCATAACCAGCGGATGGAGAGTAAAAACAAAATTGTTATCGGGAGCTCTTCAGGCAGAAGAGAATGATCCCAGGTGAAAGCATGGAAATAAAAGAAAAGTTTGAAGAATAACAGAGGACAAATAAGAATGTCAAACTCGGGGCACCTGGGTAGCTCAGTTGGTTGAGCATCTGACTCTGGATTTTGGTTCAGGGCATGATCCCAGGGTTGTAGAATTGAGCCCCGCATCAGGCTCGAGCTGGGTGTGGAACCTGCTTAAGATCTTCTCTCTCTTCCTCTACCTCTCTCCCCCACTCATAAATGCTCTCTCTCTCTATTTCTATCTCTAAAATAAAAAAATGAATGTCACACTAAATAAGTACTGACTACATAAAACAATAAGAATATTATCTAATGAAGCATAAAATACATGTAGACTTAAAATTACAATAGCACAAGAGGTAACAAGGTAAACTGTTCTACATTCTTACATTTTCCAGGAAATGATTAAAAGTATTCATTCATAATAGATTCTGGTAAGTCTAGTATATATATTATAATCCCTGAGGCAAACACTAAAAGAACAATAAAATAATTTATAACCAAAAGCAAATAAATAAAAGGAGAAAAAAGGTATAATAATAAATTAAAATCTTGATTAGTTCAAAAGAAGGCATGAAAGAGGAAAAATGAACAAAAGAAATCGATAGTAAAATAGTAGGACATAAGTACATGACATAGCAGTTTCATCAATATAAAGGAACTAAAAAATCCAAAACTAAAATTTTTAGACTAGATTTTAAGAAAACTATGCTGCTTATAACAGAAATACTTTTAATACATGAACACAAAAATATTGAAATAAAAAAAGGAAAGCAGGTGTGCCAGGCACACACTAACTGAAAGAAATCTGTGTGCTATACTAACGTCAAAGTAGAAGACTTTTTAAGAAATAGCATAACACTACTGCACTGCACACATAAAAATGGTTACAATGGTAGGGGCACCTGGGTGGCTCAGTTGATTAAGTGTCCAACTTCAGCGCAGGTCATGATCTCATGGTTTGTGGGTTCAAGCCCCACATCAGGCTCTGTGCTGACAGCTTAGAGACTGGAGCCTGCTTCGGATTCTCTGTCTCCCTCTCTCTCTGCCCCTCCCTGACTTGCACTCTGTCTCTCTCTCTCAAAAATAAATAAATGTTAAAAAAAATTGTTTAAATGGTTATGATGGTAAATTTTGTGTTATGGGTTTTTTCCCCACAGTTAAAATTTGTAACAATTAAAAAAAGAGAAAACAGCATTGCTAGAGATAAATCAGGATTTTATGATAATGCAACAATCCACAAGGAAAATGAAGTAATCCTAAATTTGCATTTATATAGCATAGCCTCAAAAGATATAATGCAAAAACTGAAAGAATTAACAGGGGAAATAGACAAAAGGACCCTTTTGATAACAGATAAACAGAACTAAATTTCATAACATGGTCTCTTATAATGTTCTCCCCAGGTGGCCTCTGGATCCAAAGCAGGTAATTAATTTCAGATATGAACATCAATAGTGGCTTGGTTTGGCCTACAGATACTTTGTGTGGTATCTACAAGAACGCACAGTGTGCGCATCCATCAGATAACCAAAATCCTCTAAAAGGAGAAAAGTAAATATTAAAATTAATCACATCCAGCTTGCCAGGTAGAGCACGGACATATAAGCTTTCTTTTTTATTGCTGGGGTTTTTTGTTTTTGTTTTTGTTTTTTTTTTATACCTAACCATTTGCAACACAACTGGCCATGATTCAAGAAAAGACCCTTAATCACAGGGGAGGGGGAGCATACTGCATTTAGTAATATTTATGTGTAACACTGTTTAGTGGCTCACAGTTTATGTGTAACCGTGTTCAGTGATACATGTGTGAAACACTTTGCTTAACACTTTGTTTAATGCATGGTACATTTGCTACTGTGTTTATTGATATATGTCTGAAAACTACCAGATCCAAAAAGTGTGACTATTGGTTTTCTTCAAAAAGCAGAAAGGTGCAATGAAAACTATTGGAGCTTTCAAACCAAACATACATGGATTAAAATTCCAATTTGACAATTTTATAACTTGTATCCTGGGGCAAATCACTTAACTTCACTGAGTGTGTTTCCTATTCTAAAATGGATCTCCTTTCAGATGTCTTGGAGGATTAGAGAGAAGGAGCATAAGCGTCAAGCCTGAGCCTGGCGCACATACGGGCATCCACCATTCAAAGTCACTTCTCCTTGTGGAAGACCTCAAGGTTTCCAGGTCAAGTTTATTCCATCCAAATTCAAGCACATCTGATCAATTCCTAATGCAAACTCTGTAGGCGTCCAGAATAAGGTCTTCTCCACAGAAATAAATATGCCTAGGTTTTTGCAACACCAGCAATGAGTTTCAAACATACTGATATTCAGAAAGTGGCTTAACTATAGAAGATGTCATTTAAATTTTCCTTTATCCTTTGCTGAAGAAGCAGTAAAGCTTGACTCCTCCTTTTACCCAGAACTAAAAGGAAAGAAGGGTGACCTTTGCATTCTGCATGCTCGTACTGTTTTTTAATCTTTTATTTATTTTCGAGAGAGAGAGAGAGAGAGAGAGAGAACAAACAGGGAAGGTCAGAGGGGGGACAGAGGATCTGAAGTGGGCTCTGCACTGACAGCACAAAGCCCGATGAGGGGCTCAGACTCACAAACTGTGAGACCATGACCTAAGCCAAGGTTGGGCCTTAACCTGAATGAGCTACCCAGGTGCCCCTCATGTTGCTTTTAAGATAAAATAGAGATATAATAGTGTGCAAGTTCTCTTTAAGTGAAATTTTAATTTATGTTACCCTTTTCTCTGACAAATCCTCTCATTATGTAATGAGCATTTCCTGAAAGTCGGCTGGTCTCAACCAAGATGCTCCGTAAGGCCCTTTATATGGGGGGAAGGGAAAAGTTGCTATGCTTTCATTTTAGATTAACTGCATAAAAACCAAGCTTTTGCTACTTTACCAGATCTTAAATATAAAAAGGAAAAGGAGAGGCAAGTATGAATAAAATACAATCATAATATATATTTTCCATTTCCCAAATCACCCAGCCCAGGACCCTACAAAACTAAGAGTGAGAAATTACCTCAACCATAAGGGAAAAGAATCCCCACTATCAGCGACAGTGGAAAACCCATCATCTTTCCAGGCCACTGTGCACTCGGGTGTTTCAGAGAGAGCTCACCAAGCAAAGAGCAGATGGCTACAGAAGAGATGGCCTCTGACAGACAACTGGGCCCCAACTGTCCCTAGGCTCCGCTGTCTCCTTCCCCTCAGGCCAGAGCAGATGCTTAGCAAGAAGGAAACCTCTGTGAAGTGGGTTTCCAAGTTCAGTTCGACATGGACAAGCTTCAGGCCTGGTCAAACATGCATTTTATGACCCTTTTCTCATAAAGTAATCTTAGTAACTACAATTACTAACCCTCAGTCTATGAAACATTTTTTTCATTGAAATCCTTCTTTGGTTTGCTTTAGAAAGTGTAGGTTCCAGCTAAAGTAACTGTTTAAAACAACAACAGCAAAAACTTCATGGCACAAAACCAGATTCTTTCCATTTTCAATGGTTAAATGAAGCCTATAAATGTGACTCTTATAGTTGATAATCTTGAAGCTTTTTTTTTTTTTTTTTGAGAGACACAGAGAGAGAAGTTGAGCAGGGAAGGGGGGAGAGAGAGGGAGAAAGAGAGAATCCCACAGAGACTCCATGCTGTCAGCGGGGAGCCCAATGTGGGGCTCGAACTCACAAACTGAACCATGAGATCATGACCTGAGCTGAAATCCAGAGTCGGACTCTTAAGCGACTGAGCCACCCAGGTGCCCATATCTTGAAGCTTTTTTGAAACACAAACTTGGATACCTAGCTCATTCATCTTCCAAGTTTTATTTTGGTCTTTTTGAGGGAGTGTGGGCAACTGATTGCATAGTATTATCATTATGACAGTGTGCAATCCCAGAAAACAAAAAATAGTAGTCTATGGGAGGAAGTCATATGAGGAGCAAAAAGGTAATACTTACATCTACTCCCTATTCCAGTTTACTCTTTGTCTCCAGAAAAAATATATATACACACATATATATATATATTTCCCTTAACATAATTTTGTATATATACATATACATATACATATACACATACATATACATATATATATTTGAAACTACAGCTCCAAACTTTGTACTGGTTGCTTGATTTTTTTTTTTTGACCACTTGTCTAAAACACTAGTTTGGTCAAATCACAAAAGAAGTCAAATTTATATTTGACTTTCCTCACTCTCCTCTCATTGTTCCAACACCAGAAAAGTCTTAATGAGGAGAAACAAGTGAACAATTTTCACATGGCAAAGAAAGGTGGCTCGGAGAGAGGAAGACATTCAGATAATCCACAAAACTGAAGTAAGTCCTAGAATGAATGAATGTAAATTATATATACATTGAGCTAGGTGAAGACTGGAGCACTAAGATACAGATATGGAGAGAGAGAGAGAGAGAGAGAGAGAGAGAGAGAGAGAGAGGAAAAAAAGAAGACCACACTATCATTGGAGGCTTTATAAAGCTTTCAGGTATATGTTATTGTGCATGAAGCATTTCCAAACTACATTTTCATAGTTTCTTTACTTACAGAATGTTTTGTTATTTTTAGGGAACACTATGAAAATAAGTCAGATAACATTATTATAACTAGAGAGAGGAGGGCAAAGGAATGCTAAATACCTTAGGTGCTTTATATTTTTAAAAGAAGTTTTCTTTCACATTAGAAAGCTAGTTGCTTGTGGTTTACAGAAGGGGAAAAGAGGTTGCAAAAGGGTTAAAGTCACCTCGAAGAAGCATTGAATTACAAGCATAACCCCTGACCAGGCCACTAACTGCTTTCTAGTGTTTTATGTAAAACTCAAAATTGAATTTGCCAACAGACATGGAAAATTAAATTCCCCTGAGAAAGTTGCAAGAGCCTACATTTTGCTACAGGAGAAATAGAACATTAATGGAAGTTGCACAATATCTGTCTTTTTTAATCAAAATCTCAACAGGCCCCTGAACAGTAGCATGCCTCAAAGGAAGCACCACTGGGAGAGGAAGAAAAGCTCCCCTTCGTGCAAGACCTGCCATGTCTATTAGGAACATGCATGATGGATGAGGGGCGCTCAGCCAGAGAACATCGCATCTTTGAGTGGCTGAACATGCATTTAGATTGTTCATATGCTCCTGGTGATTTGAGCAAAGGAACTACCAAATGGTTTTTTAAGTACTTTGATTTCTAGACCTGTAGACCCAATAAAATGAAGAACTAACAAGCTACAAGAAAGGCAGTAAGGCAAGGTGTAACATGCACCAAACCCAGAAGCTGTGTTCTGGCACTGAAGCTTTGCCACTAACCATTCTGTGACTTGCATAAGTAAGTTAACCTTGACTTTCTTATGTGTAGAAGAAAGATAATGATGCTACCTGCTTCGCAGGATTGCAGTGCCACTGTACCCATGAAGAGCTAGACTGATAGTAGTTTTTAGTACCCATCATGCCTGATGCCAACATTTAATTGGAAAATGCTTTGGTGTGTCCAGTACAGGAATCAGGGTGGCATATTGCCCAGGAAGGGACCAGAAGGCTGTCCCCTCGGAGGCCTCAGGGACTTTTGTTAATTGTCTTTGTCAATTGATTATAATACAGGGACCAGCCTCAGTTACGTCGACTCAGATCCCTGATTTTTCAGCACCATGAAAATAGATCTTTTCCTGAATAGTAGAATCACTTCAACCAACCTTGTGGTACTGACATGTAAAACCAAAATCCCTGTCTTCAGCAAAAGTTGGGGAAACTGGACAGCCACATGGAAAAGAATGAAACTAGACCACTTTCTTTCACCATACACAAAACTAAACTCAAAATGGTTAAAGACCTAAGTGTAAAACCTGAAATCATAAAAATCCTTGAAGAGAGCACAGGTAGTAATCTCTCTCTCTCCCTGACACTGGCCATGGCAACATTTTTCTAGATATGTCTCTTGAGACAAGGGAAATAAAAGCAAAAATAAACTCTTGGTACTACATCAAGTTTCTGCAGTGAAGGAAACAATAAATAAACTAAAAGATAATGAATGGGAGAAGATATTTCCAAATGACATCCAATAAAGGGTTAGTATCCAAAATATATAAAGAACTGATACAACTCAATACCCCAAAAACAATCCAACTAAAAAATAAACATAAGATATGAACAGACATTTCTCCAAAGAAGACATACAGATGGCCATAGGCCCAGGAAAAGATGCCCAACATCACTCATCATCAGGGAAATGCAAACCAAAACTACAATGATAGGATGCCTGGGAGGCTCAGTCAGTTAAGCATCCAACTCTTGATTTCTGCTCAGGTCATAATCTTGTGGTTCATAGATTTAGCCCGAAATCGGGCTCTGCACTGACAGTATAGAGCCTGCTTAGTATTTTCTCTCTCCCTTTCTCTCTGTCCCTCCCCCACTTGCACTCCCTCTGTCTCTGTCTCTCTCTCAAAATAAATAAATAAATAAACATTTTTAAAAAAACACAATGAGGTATCACCTCTCACCTATCAGATCCCTAAAATAAAAAATACAAGAAACAGCAAGATTGGCTAGTATGTAGAGAGAAAAGAACCCACATGCACTGTTAGCAGGAATGGAAACTGGTGCAACCACTGTGGAAAACACCATGGTTTTCTCAAAAAACTAACAATAGAGCTACCATACAATCCAGTAATTCCACTGCTGGGTATTTACCTAAAAAATGTGAAAACACTAATTTAAAAAGGTAGAGGCACCCCTATTGGATTGCAGCATTACTTACTGCAATAATTATTTATGGAAGCCCCCAAAGTGCCCTTCAATAGCTGAATGGATAAAGAAGATGTGAGATATATATATATATATATATATATATATATATATATATATATATACACACACACACATATATATATATACACACACACACAATGGAATATTATTCAGTCATAAAAAAGAATAAAATCTTGCCATTTGCAACAACATGGATAGAGCTAGAGAGTATAATGCTAAGCAAAGTAAGTCAGCAAGAGAAAGACAAATACCATATGATCTCATTCATATATATATAGAATATGTAGTATTTAAGAAACAAAACAAATGAGCAGAGGAAAAAAAAAAACAGAGAGAGAGACAAATCAAGAAATAGACCTTAACTACAGAGAACAAACTGATGGTGACCAGAGAGAGGGTGGGTGGGGGTGGGGGAAATACGAGATGGGGATTAAAGAATATACTTCTCTGGGTGCCTGGATGGCTCAGTTGATTGAGCAACTGACTTTATTTCTGTTCAGGTCATGATCTCACAGTTCATGGCCTCAAGCCCTGCATCAGGCTCCTCACTGACAGTGCGGAGCCTGCTTGGGATTCTCTCTCCCTCTCTTTCTCTCAAAAATAAATAAATAAATAAACTTAAAATAAAAAAGAGTAGGGGTGCCTGGGTGGCTCAGTTGGTTAAGCATCTGACTCTTGATTTTGGCTCAGGTCATGATCTCTCAGTTACGTGAGCCCCGCATTGAGCCCTACACTGACAGTGAGGAACCTGCTTGAGATTCTCTCTCTCCCTCTCTCTCTGGCTCTTGCACCAAATAAATAAATAAATAAACAAACAAACAAGCTTTAAAAAAACAATAAAAACAAAGGGTAGGCCCGGGAGGACAAGATGGCGGAAGAGCAGGGAGCTCTGTAATCCGCGCACGCCCGTATGGATTGAGCTGAGAAGGACTGAAGGGATAAAACTTGGATTTGCAAGTGGGGGAAAGAAGAAACAGACGCCAGAAAGAAGACAACCTCAAAGATGCCTGAGTGAGTGACTGTGATCTGGGAAATTAGGGGACGGGAGGGTCCCGGTGGTAAAGGGGAAAGGAGCCCCCAAGCCCAACACAGGGAGAGCGCGCTGTGCCCCGGAGAGACCAGGGGAAGAGAAAGAGAGACGGAAAACGCACCTAGAACCATCTCTAAGGGAGGAAAAACTCGCCTGTCTCCCCATATATATCTGCCGAGCGCCGGGAGAGAAATCCGTCCCATCTGGCCGGCGAGTTCTTCCTTGGGCGCAGCCGCACCGGGAGCCTTG
>CM053574.1:83894775-84151191 GCA_028646485.1 Cryptoprocta ferox | reverse complement strand
CATCCTCGTCCACCGGCACCTCCAGGGGGATGCGCGTGCCCACAGCCGCGCCCTCGGACACCTCCACGGGGATCTGGGCCCGGGGAAAGCGCGGCGCGTGATCGTTGATATCCCTCACCTCCACCTCCACGTGTACCAGCCGGAACTGCTCCTGCGAGAAGCTGACCACGTCGAAGGCCAGCACGCACTGTGGCGCTTGTCCGCACAGCCGCTCGCAGTCCAGGCCCGCGTCCCCGACGGTCAGCTGCCCGTCGCCCTCGCGCACCCGGAGCAGCGAGCTGTTGAACTTCATGAAGCAGAACTGGCTTGGCACCTCGAGCTGAGAATTAATCAAGACATGGTCAGACAAACCACCAATGTCGGTATCGTGGTCCTCTTCCTCATCGGTGCGGAAACTAACAGTTGCAATGCAAAACCGGGACACCAGCTGCAGCCACAGAACCAGCAAGGAGTCCAGTCAGGCCCAGCACTAAGTGTCAGCGGGAAATCTGAGCTTCCCATGAGACGTCTTTGTTCCTTAAAGGGAAAAAAGGCAATCAGAAGTTCGGCGCTGAGCCTTTCAGTCCCTCAAGCCCTCCTGTTGCCCTCCTAAATGCATCTGATCACTAAACCCTCTCTGCTGTGTATTCACTTTTCTGTGCTCCAGGACTACACTTGCCTCTTCAGAACCCTACCGGGGAGGTTACAGAGAGAAGAACGTGCAAACAAGCATCCATCCTTCCGGGCCAATCTGTAGAAGTCTCCAGGCCTTGGGTCACGCTGTTCCCCTGAAAGAGCTGTCAGAAGGGCCTGGAAAACTGAACAGTGGCCAGGGCAGTACAGGGCTTCATTAAGATCCCCACTATAACAGCGCACCTGCTTGCTTTTCCAGTGTGAGTGATTTCCACTTTGATGGTAGGAGGGAATCTGCAGCCTCTGATATCCCTTCCTAAACACATTTACATATTCCTTAGACAGAGACACAATTACTCTTCTCTACCATTTTTAAACCAATGCCTATATGCATCTTTTGCCACTCACAGTTATCCATCTAGTGGGGTTATCATTTCCTGTACTGAAAGACTGAGGGGGAACAGCTTCTCCAGAGTCAGGCAATGTCTAATCAGGGAAGAACTGTTTTCCAAAGTAATCATTTCTAAATAGCTTTTCTGTAGCAAAGAAACCATTAATGATGAAATTTCAGCCCCTTCATCTCCTTTTATGTCAGTAATTACTTATATGTGAGGAATCAGTGTCAGTCAGGGAGGTTTGTCAACCAGAAACCACTGTAAGGGGTAGTTAAGGGTAGGGAAAAGATTTAGGGAAATATATTGCAGTCAGTCTTGTTAGAAAATTGCTATAGACCAATTATTTTTAAAAAGCCCTTGGCTGAAGAAAACCATGGGTGGCCTGATAGGCTGAAGGCTAAAGAAACATTAAACCATCTGTCTAAAGCACAATAAATAGTCTTGTGTTGAGTTCTCTTTATGTGTGAAATGTTCTAAATGCTAAACGGTCCACATGTTAATGATGACATTGTTCCTCGTGCCATGGAGTCATGATCAGTGCAGTGTTCTTTAACCAGTCATCTTGAATAAAATCAGGGAACACACTGAGTTATTAATATGCTCCGGCTATTCTTGGCTCCTGCATGATCTGTAATGTTATTGTTTCCTGCAGGGACATGTCAGTAAATGACTATTTTTTCTTTCACTCTTAGGAGAAGGTTGCAGCTATTTTAGTGCCAGGATCTATGAATCCAGTTCTGAAGCTGAGCCACCTTTGATGAGATAATTAATTTGCAGGGATTTTAATTTAGTGGAACATTTGGCAAGGACTCTAATTATAAGTACCAATAACCTGATGTTGGAGAAGTTTGCAGTAGGAAGCATGAATTGATTTGGGTTGGGTTCTCTGAGATCCTAAAAAGAGAAAGTACTTCATCTTGTTTACTGGAGATTTTTAATTTTGCTGGATGAAGCATCAGTCTGAGGAAGGGAGTGACTCGACTACAGTTTAGCAGACCAGATTCCTGTTAAGCCAGTATCCTCACTGGCATAGGGACAGTTAACTTTCTTTCTTGACAGTGGGTATCCTGAAGAAGGGCCTCATTATTCAGCCTCTGGGTCTCAAGGAAAACAAGAGAATCTGACCCTCCATCCAACTTCTTAATTTCTAGATGCCCTTTAACTGAAGCTTGAAAATGGATTCAGCAGATGCCTTTTAAAAGGCACATGCTTCCACACACATTAGCCAGGAGAGGGACCCATTTAACCACAGTCTGAGTCTCATTTCTTCCTCTTCTCCCTCATCCCCAGCAATCTCTGCCAGGCTTGGCCTCTGCCAGTCTTCATCATTATTGTTGACATTCATGATGAGCAAAACTGCTCAGCATACTGAAAATGAAGAATAGTCATGGCTCTATCCACAGATCATCAAAAGATCTGTATAAAATATGAAAAAAGCAAGTAATCAAACACATTACCTCCACGATGCTAAACATCTGGATACTTATGTTTGGAAACATCCAGCTATGATGTTTAAATGCTTGATTGCATTTTCCCTCGAATTTCCTCCAGCTGTTTGGCAGCAAGTAGACCATCTATGATAAGGAATATGCTATATTGTTAGTGATTCATTATTAACATTAGCATTGTTTTCCTAGTAAACAACCACCTTATTAAAACGCTGCTTTATGAATGAAGGACAGCTGGAGTTTCAGGAAAGAGACATTTTCTGAGGCAAAAATCAGTTCTGTGCCAGTAGGGTGACAGCCGCATAATATAGAAACTGTATGATCTGTCCCCCTAGGGATGTGTCATCAGGAAGCTGTGTTTACAGCCCTGAGCGGCTGGTGCTCTCATGTTCCATTCTGTTGGCTCTGTTAGATAAAAGTCTGTCTCAATATTAAAAGCATTGTGGCAGAAATTTGGTTTATAGTGCTTGTTTTCCCATTTGCCAGCGTATTGCCAAACCATAAGTCCATAAAATGTAGTTTTGATCTCTGTTGAAGTCAAACATAAAGCAAAACAAACAATGGGAGCAGAGGACTACCACCACCCCAGGACGACCAAAATGTGGATAAAGCAGCAATTTGGCCCTCTTGCTCAGTTTGGTTTTAAAGGGGTGTGGTAGGATTTTGGTGAACTCCCTACAGTTTACTTTTGTTTCTAAAACAAAAGCACCAGATATACTAGCGTTCCCACCCCTCTTTCCCCTCCAGAATGCCAGGAAACCAGATCTAGAAAGTAGCATTTGCTTTCTAACTATTTCAAGAAAAGATTTTCTGTTTTGCTGAGCACAGAACACCAGTGTGTCCCTTTACACACTAAGGCACCCTGTACATAAACTAATTTGCATCATGACCATGGGTGGAAAAAATCGGTCCCTTTAATTCAGAATAGTGTCTGTGTCTTTGCATATTTCCTCTTTCCTATCATGTGAAACTAATAACATATGTTGGGGGAAGGCAGGGATGAAGCTATAGGAAAGTCCCTAATGTGCAGATTTCACTAGACCATGGTGTCCATGCATCAGAGTAAGCATCAACTTTCACAGGACCTTTAACTAATACTTTCTTGACTGAGAAACAGTTTTTGTGTCATTTAGAACAAATCACTCTATGTAGTATATTGAGACCCATTTTCATTTCTCAACTGAACAAACATCCTAGAGATGAATGAGCAAAATATTATCGAGTGCAACGTTGCTGTCTTCAAGGAGTTAAGTTCCAGAAATTGAAGCTATGAAGACTGTTTGAAAGAAAACAAATCAACCTAACAGCTGGGTATATTTTTGTTTTAAAAATTGTACCTTGAAAAAACAAAAGTTAATCTTTAGCAGTAGGAGCCCCCAAAACAGAGAAATTGTTTTAAGTTATCACATAAGAGGTACCATTATCTCATTCCTGTTACTCCATTGTATAATCAATGTGTTATTATGGCTTGACTGTGCAGTTATTTATAAGAAAACTTATCAGCAAATTGCTGGTCCTTTTTGTGAAATGATTTCAGGGAAAATAATTCAGCCCTGAAGTCAGCCAAAATACTATCTACAAACAGCATAGAAACAAATGATATTTTATCAACTATTTAAGTGCTTTAACCTAGAGAACATCAGAGGGAGCCATGATAGAGTATCAATACTAATCACAAATTCCCCTTAACATAAAACAAGGATTTAAATGATACAATCTTCCCTTAGAAAAAAGTTTCCCGTAGAATCATTACGTTAATAAAGGTATCATCAAAACTGTATAATCTTAAAATACTACATAAAACTAGTTTTTAAATTGCTGATTTTATTAGTCTAGCTGTATGAAGGACAGTAAATCAACGCATAATGAAAAATATCTTACCTTTTTGTTTCAGGGATGCCTCTAACCCCAAGTGAGTCAATGAAATTGACTTTGGTGCTTGACTTCGGTCATTGGCTCAAGGATCACACTTTGTATTCTTGTCACCCTGGAGAGAGGAAACCTGTCCCCCACCCAGAGATTGTAGCAAAGCAAGAGAAGAATAAAAGAATAAAGACTGAGAATAAACTTTTTATCTGTGCCTTATATTATCTTCATTTCTCTTCCTCTTAGCTGAACCTCTCTATTCCTACTCTACACAGACGTTCATGCTCTCGGTAGTCAGAGCACTTTCAGGGTCTTTATCAACAGATATTTGATCAAGTATTGGTGATACAATAAAGTCCACAGCTTTGTAGAAGAAAATACTTAAACATTTTTTAAAAATAGAACAATCAGAGTTCAGAGAAGGTCACAAGTGCCAAATGACATGGAGAAAGTTGTATCAAGTGCAAACAAGAAGTGATCTCAGAGTTTCCAGGTAAAATCACAGGCAGCCAGAATGGCCAAAGACAGATAAAACCTGAGAGTGATGTGAACAAGCTGTGCAGAAGGACAGGCACAGAGCCCTTCATGGAAACCTAGTGACTAGGTCATTGGAGTAGACAATTTGAGGACACTCTGAGGATGCTATGGGCAATGGCCATGGTGTGTGGTTTTCCCTTTTCCAGATGGGTTTTTGTTGTTGTTGTTGTTGTTGTTGTTGCAATTCTTTGTCATTAGATGTATCAGAGGATGTCAAGTGCATCAGATGGGTTGTCAGATCATGAGCTGTTATATCCAACCCTGACTGGGAGCAATGCAAATCTTTCCAAGATCCTATAAGCTTCCAAGATCCCCTAAGCTTCCTTAAGGGAACTGATTAAGTCACCAACTAGTGGGAACAAAGAATGTCCTAGTTAACAGGGCCCAATGTGCAGGAGCAGAAAGTTGGATTTATTTATCTTTCGCCTTTTCCCTCCAGCTCACCCTCCCTGATAAATGCAGCCATCCCAATATGAAACGTCTTGAGTCCAGCTACATCTATCCGTCCCTTGTCCTTTGTCTCTCAACCAGCCACCGGATATCTTTGTTGACTCATTTTGTCTCTATAACACTGCTGTCAGCCTGCAGCTGAAGATTCCATCAGTTGACTCAGTCTCTCCTTCCAAAATCTTCTTCCCTTCTCCTTTTAATCCAAGGCAGACAAGGTTCCCCCTCATTCCTGAGAATACACCTCTTATCTGTGTCTCTTGTTCCTGGCCGCTTTATCTATTTCCCTTATTCGGGACAGCTGACAGCTTTACAAAATAGCTTCTGTCTCTCCCAGAAACTTCATCAAAGGAGCCTGGGGGAAGGGAGTTGAGATCCCTTCTCAGACCGAGAGCAGAGAGCCTGACCAATGCAAAATACAGCAGGACAATACTTCATCTGCTTGCCCCATCTATTCCTGAAGGACAACGTGGTGTACACTCTTAAATCTTCCAGGTCAATTTAACCATCCAACCCTTCACAGTGAATGGGTGATGACTATAGAATTCTCAAGTGTTCTTGCTTTCCTTCAGGATTTACTCCATTCTTTTTTTTTTTTTTTTTTGGAGGAGGAAGGCTGCTCAATATCTTTATATTAATTTCTTTTTCCTTATTTTTCATTGTTTTTTTTATTTTTAAATTTTCTTTAAATTCAAGTTAGTTAACATATAGTATATTAATGATTTCAGTAGAATTTAGTGATTCATCATTTACATATAACACCCAGTGCTCATCCCAACAAGTGCCCTCCTTAATGCCCATCACCCATTTAGCCCATCCCCCCACCCAACATCCCTCCAGCAACCTTCAGTTTCTTCTCTGTATCTGAGAGTCTCTTACGGCAAACCACACTCCATTCTCTTTTAATAACATCCATAAACTTAATGCCTATTAATAACGCATTTATCTGGGGGCTCCTGAGTCAGTTGAGCCTCCAACTCTCGGTCTCGGCTCAGGTCATGATCTCACGTTTCATGGGTTCAAGCCCACATCGGGCTCTGTGCTGACAGTGCAGAGCCTGCTTGAGAGTCTCTCTCCCTCCCTCTCTGCCCCTCCTCTCCTCTTCCTCAAAATAAGTAAACTTTAAATAACAACAATAATAATGCAATTTGGTAGTGTGAAGATGAAAGGGAATATATGAAAGAATCACACAAAAGTTAAGTTCTAAATTTATCACAAAACTTACTTTATCTATTAAAGAGGCTATTAAATAAAAATTATCATTTCCTGATCAAAAATGTTTAGTTATCCCCACTACCTCTAAAACAAGATAGAGCTCTTAGACCCTCTGTGAATTCAGCCCTACCTATCTTTCTACTACTCAATATCTTGCACTCCACTGTTTATGCTACGGTTCAACTAGATATGAGATTTCCCTGCAACTAGATATGAGATTTCCCTGGAACTGCTTTCTTTATTCCCACTGCTGTGCTTTGCTCGCACTGTTCCCTGCTCCTACAGTGTGGTTCCTTCTGCGTGTGCTATCACAATGCTATGCATTCTTTAAAGCAATACTTGTCATATATTAATGTGGCTGCAAATCACCTGAGGATCCTGTGATGCAGATTTAGATCCTAATATGCAGATTTAGATCCAGGTCTAGGGTAGAACCTGAGATTCTGTACTTCCAACAAGCCATTGATGTACCTCCATGGCTGCTCTTTGAGAAGCAAGGCTTGAGAGCTTATTCAAAGGGCAGCCCTTGGGGGCAGCGCCTTCTCACTGCCTCAGCTATAATGTATCTCTGCCACTGCATGCCTTAATTAGCTTTCCCCCACTTCTGCCATTTTGCCTTACTATAGAGCTAGACTCCCAAATCAAATTACGATATGGCAGAGTGTTTTGTAAGCTTGGTTGAATACTTTCCTGTCATAAGAGGGCCTATCATACTTTTATAAATAGCAACAGTATCATGGAAAAAGTGGTTGTTTAGTAAGTGTAGCTGATCACGACTAGACTAGATAAGCCAGCATTGCTGTGGTGTCTCCCTTAGAGGGAACCTTTATGACAGACCCAGACCAGGTATCATGGGCAAACACCTGGACACTGCATGGAGCAGGGGGTAAGAGTGTAGACAGATGACTTGGGTGTGAATCCTGGCACCACTGTATCCTAGCCACCGTGCCTTTGAACAACTCATCTAAACTCTCAAAGTCTCAGTTTTGTTTTTTGTTATAAAATAACAATGATCATACCACTCTGTAGGACTCTTCTAAGGTTTAAGTCAGGGAACAGATGTAAATGAGATGGTGTTTATATAAAGCACTAAGCATTGTGCTTATTGCATTGTAAGTGTTCCATAACAATCAGGAATTTTTATTATTACATGGAATGACAGTTTTTTTTAATTGCCATGAAAATTCTAAGACAGGTTTTAGATTTCTTGAATCATTTTAGGGCTATTCTTCAACACCTCTGCTGTGACTTGACTCCTCTCTTTAAAGCTGAAGAGCAATCACAAAGACAGTCTGTAAGGGTTAATAACCACCAATCGTGCTCTCCTTTCTGTATGTTAAAGCTAAGAATATGCCAACTCCAACTCTAGAAATTGACCTTAAAGATTACTAAAATGTAGCCCATAAGGTTACAACAGCAACCGCTAGATGTCATCTTTAGAATGTCCCTGTGCTTCACATCCTATTTGAGTAGGAGCTATAAAGTATATACATTCACCCATCTACTAAATAATTGGCTTGCGTACAGTTTTAAAGAGTAATCATAACCATTCATGCATCAATATAACAAGATATGCAACAGCAGCACATATTTTAAAACACATACTGTAAAAGTACAAGACTTCCTTAATATTTAATTTCTATTTCTTTTATTCATGTTATGATATATAGCCTTTTTCTTTGAAATTAGTGAATCACACTTAAACTTGCTTTGTTTTCAGAAAAAGATTATTTCATCTCTTACGAAGAGCTATTCCTCTCTTATAACCAATATAATACATGCCCAATGTGAAAAACACAAGAAAACCTCACGTTTTAAAAAATCTGTAATTCCACTATTCAAACATAACAGCTGGCAACATTTTATATTATTTATTATTTATCATTATTATTTATATTTTTATAATATGCATGTGTATATTTATATGTAATAGTTTCTATATAGAGAGGGAGATAAAAGATATATGTGTACACAGAAAAACATATCTATATATACACCTACACACATGTATATGTACACATACGACAAAAAATATATTTATAAATATTGTTCATACCCTGCTTCTGAATGTAGCCTATTTTTTGTCTTAGTCTTATATTGCAAAAATTATTTCTTTATATGATGTCATTTTAACAGTTCCTTGGTATTAGACCCTATATATATATGTCATAATTTAACCATCCCTTTGCTGTTGAACATAGTGTTGGTTAGATTAAGTCTGGCTATTTCTAACAAGAAAATGTAAATATAGTGCTTAAACTAAATTGGAGGTTTTCTTTCATGCAAATTAAGTCTCAAGGCATGCACGGACGTTCCCACAGTACCCAGGCTCCTTCTGGCTATTCTACCATCCTTAGAGTGGTTGCCTCGTGTTCCAAAATGGTTCAGATCTAACCATTACATCTACAATCCAGTAAGCCAAAGGGAAATGGCCAAAGAATGGAGCCTTCTTAGTTAGTGTTGACACAGAACTCTTCCAATGGCCACAAGTCAGCTGTAAGGGAGGGCCAACATATGTAATGCTTTACTGGGTGGCAGTGTGCCCAACTACAAACCAGGGTCATTGCTGAGGAAGAAAAGATGTGACAATGGAAGAAAAAAAAACAGTCTCTGACACAGACATTTATCTTGTTTCCAATTTTTCTGCTATTGTTGAGAATGCTGTGATGAACATTCATGCACACAAACCCATACACACATCTCAGATCATTTCCTTGAGATAAATTCCCTGAAGAGTAATTGCTGAGTCCAAGAATATACCAGATTTTAAGAGTTTTGATACCTATTGCCAAACTACTCTCCCGAAATACTGTATCAATTGCTACTCTCATTAGCAATGTAGGTTGTGGAGAGAAAATGCATTTTAAGATTCCATTTAATTTGACTGTTCAAAGGTTCCATACCTCCTGCAAGAAAGATAAAGATCCCCCACATCTCTAGAACAGTAATGATTGGGAAGATTTCTGGAAAAAAAACAAAAATAAAAACAAAAACTCAGTATCAGGTGAAAAAGCCTTTTTCGAAATCTAATAACAACAAAGGAAATGCTAATTTAAGACCTAGCAACGGAAAAGACATTGTTAACTTTAGTTATTCAATATATTTTAAAAGGGATGCATGAGAAGACAAACAACATAATATAGTGGAAAGACAATGGAAAGACCAAAAGACCTGAGTTGGAATACCAGTTTCTACTTTACTATGACTCTAAGTGAGCTATTTAACCTCTCTTAACTCATTTTCTCTGTTATAACAGTGGGGCAATTAATCTCTCTCTCGCCTTTGTAAAGTTTAAATTTGTTAATGTGAAAAAGTTTAATCATCGTTGTATTTCAATTGAAATTTGCACTCTCCTTAAATTTTATGATACTATAATTCAGTATTTTATATCCTCCATAACTGAATGAAGATGAGTAATAAATTATTTTTCTTCAATATGAAGAAAATTTAATAAGACATTCCTCATGGCTTTTTGTTTTTGCTATTGTTTTTTTTTTTGTTATTTTTATCACTAAAGGATTTAAAGTTTTTCAATTAATTTTATTAAAGCATCATTTACGTACAATAAAATCCACTCATTTTGTGTCCAGCTCAATGCGTTTTGACAAGTGTATGCACTGTGAAATCACCTCCGTCAAGATGTAGAATATTTCCACCAACTCCAGAAAGTTCCCTCAGTATTACTTTGCTGTCAGTTACATCGCAGGCAACCCCTGACCTGAATTGTAACACTGTTAGTTGTATCTTTTTTCAAATGTCATAGAAAAGGAATCATACAACATGTACTCATTTGTGTCTGTCTTCTTTCACTCAGTATATTTTTGAGATACATCCATGCTGTTCCATGTATTTCTTTTTTCTTTATTACTGAGTATTAATCTATTGTATGAATATACAGGTGTTATCATTCACCTGTGTGGACATTTGAGTTCATTTGAGTAGTTTACAATTTGGGGCTCTTGTGAATAAAGCTACTGTGAACATCAGTCTACCAGTCTTTGGTGGACATGATTTTATTTTGAAAGAACGGGGGATAAATACATAAAAGTATAATTGCTAGGGCATATAGTAAGTTCATGTTTAATTTCATATGAGTTTCGACAAACTATTTCCCATAACGGTTGTGCCACTTTGCATTTCACTAGCAATGTGTGAGGTATCCTGGTGTTCCACATACTCACCTACATTTGATATTCATTCTTTTTAAATTTTTGCATTCAGGTATGTGTGAAGTGGTATCTCACTGTGGTTTTAATTTGCATTTCCCTGATGAATAATGATGTTGAGCATCTTTTGATAGACTTATTCCTGGCAGTTTTCACATTTTTTCGGTGCAGTGTTTGTTCAGGTCTATTTCCTGTTTTAATGCATTGTCTTCCTTATTATTAAGGTATATATGTCCTTTATATATTTTATTTTGTAGAGTGTTAAGACTTTTTCCCATTTTTAATGGGTTGTTTGCATTTTCATTGTTGAATTGTAAGAGTTCTTTGTATATTCTGTTTATGATTTCTCTGCCAGATATATGTATATGCATGAATATTTTTTCCAGCCAGTGGATTGCTTTTCATTTACTTAATGGTATATCTTGAAGAAATTTTTAATTTTGATGAAGTTCAAATTATCATTTTTAAATTGGAGAATTAGTGCTCTCTGTGTCCTATCGAGGAAATGTTTGCCTGTCCTAAGTTGACACATATTTTTTCCCACTTTATCTTCTAGAAGTTTTATAGTTTATCTGTGACATTTAGATCTGTGATTTATTTTGAATTAATTTCTCTGTATGGTATGGACTGTGGGCCAAGGTTTATTTTTTCTAATATAGATATCCAATTGTTACAGTATCGTTTGTTAAAATGACTATCCCTTTCCTGTTGAATTACCTTGTGCCTTTTGTCAAAATGAATTTATCATACACATGTGGATTTATTTCTGAATTCTCTATTTTCTTCCATTGAGTCTGTCTACCTTTTGACTATTCCATATTGTCTTGATTGCTATAGCATTTATAGAAGGTCATGAAACCTAGAAATCCTCCAATTTCTTTTTCAAAATTGTTTTTACTATTCTTGTTGTTTTACTATCCTTTGGCGTTTCTGTGTAAATGTTAGAATCAGCTTCTCAATTTTAAAAAAATGAGCTCTGTAATTTTGGTTGTCATTACATTGAATTCAGTTTGGGGAAAATTAACATCTTAACAATATTGAATGTGCCAATCCATAAATATGGTATATCTCTTTGTTTAGAGTTTTGAAATTTTCTGAAGAATGTTTATTGTGTTCAGTACACAAATCTTTTATGTCTTTTGTTACATTTATTTAAAAATATTTTGGTTTTGATATTATCCTAAATTTTTTTTAGTATTTATTTTATAGCTGTTTGTTGCTAATATATAGAATACAGTTGTTTTTTTACTTGGATGCATCCTGAAACATTACTAAATTCACCCATTAATTCTAATTGTTTCTTTATTTGTTTTTTATTTGTCATGTCATTTGTGAATACAAATAGTCTTCCCTAATCTTTGTTCCTTTTATTCCTTTTTCTTGCTTTATATTACCAGCTAGGACCTCTAGTACAATAGTGAATAGAGAGGCTGGGAGCAAATATTTTTGCCATATTCCCATTCTTAGAGAATAGCATTTGATGTTTCATCAGTAACTATATTTGTTGCAGATATGGTTAATATGTTTGTTATCAATGTTGGAGACTCTTTCTATTCCTAATTTGCTGAGAGATTTTATTATATGTGGTTGTAGGAATTTCATCAAATGTTTTCTCAGTTTCTATTGAGATCATTTATTTCTCCTTTATTTTGTTGGGGTGATGGATTACATATACTAGTTTTCAAATAGTGAACCATCCTTATATTTCCAGGATCAACCCTACATGGTTGTGAG
This sequence comes from Cryptoprocta ferox, assembly GCA_028646485.1. Lineage (NCBI taxonomy): Eukaryota > Metazoa > Chordata > Mammalia > Carnivora > Eupleridae > Cryptoprocta > Cryptoprocta ferox. The sequence goes on along the minus strand of CM053574.1, from coordinate 84,138,771 downwards.
GTACTACCTTTTTTCTAGCAATTGCTAGATTTGATTTGCTAAAATTTTTATTTTTACATCTATGTTAACAAGAGACATTAGTTTATCATTTTTTTCTTATAATGTCTTTGACAAGCAAACTAACCATTGGCTAGTAAATTTGAACTTGTTAGCCTAGGTTTTAGGCTGTGGAAAGCTCTAGTTGATCCTCATCTCTATAACTTGGTGGACTCCATTTCCAAACTCTGTCCCTCCTGAAGCTCTTGACAAAGCCTGGACTTTGGGGCTTTAATAGGGTAGGTCTAGAGTAGGCCTTACTGTAAGACATGGTCATTTCTTCTATAGTAGGACCTTTCTGGTGTCTCAGATAAATGTCTGGGGTGCTAACAAGAACTCTCTCCTTAGGCTAGGTCAGAACTCCAACATCTTCCAGCAGCATTCAACCTCTGGTACCTCTGTTCTACCCTCAGGCCTGACAGAGTAAGCTTTATATAATCTTGCCCCAGAAGATGTGTCCCAGTCCTCAGTGAAGAATTCATGGGAACTCCCATATAGACTCCTCACTCTTCTTTCACCATCCAGCACAGCTCCCTCTTCCCCAGTGCCCTGATATGCAGTTTCCATGCACTTGAGTATCCCCAAACTCCTGTCTCTGCCTCTCAGGTCAACTGGACTATAACACTCTGAGGGGACTCCAGCTTTCTGGAAATGTGGGAAGAGGCCTGGATGAACATAGGGAGTGAGTTTCCCTTCTTTCGGGGATTGTGCTTCCTGTTGTTCAATACCTGAAAATAACTGCCTTATACATTTGTCCAGTTTTAGAGTCATTTATGACAAAAAGCAGAAGTCCCCAGGGCTTTGTTTTATATAAACTCTTTGACTTGTGGCTGCCAGAGGGAAGATAACAGAAACATTAAGACAGAGATAAAATGGATTTTTTTATTGTCTCAAAGATGTGCTGAAAGCAAGATGGTTGCAGGCTATATATAGACATTTGGAAAATACCATACTTCTCAGTCATTTTAAAATCTTACCTTTTCACCTCTTTCCCAAGAGCCCTTTTATTCTCATAATATTTCACAAAATCTCTTGATAATAGCCACCCACTGAGTTAATAAGAAAAGGCCAGGTCAACTGATCCTTGTTGCATTCTGAATGAAATAGAAAAACTGAGACTGTGGGAAATGCAAGGGGAAAAATCTAGCTGTGTGCTTCACTAAGAGGGACTGGGAAAAACTACCTATGCTTTTCCTGAAACCAAGTGTGCTTGGCTGGATACGTGAGAAGGAGCTTCTTGGCCCATCTAGGAAGAAAGATCTGTTTTTAGGAACTAAACACAAATCCTTGATCCAAACTTCAAGGAAGAAAATAATGAAGGAAACCTCAACTCTCTTTCTTCCCACCAATGCCCCTCCCTTCCACCTAACTTCGATATTTTTTTCTTGTATCAAATATCTATTGCTGTATATCAAACCAATCCAGTACTTAGTGGCTTAAATAACCACCATTTTATTTTCTCTGATTCTGTGGTCAGCAGATTGGGCAGAGTTCAGTTGGGTGGTTCCTTTTTTGGGTGGTCTCCCCTGGGGTTGCTCATGTTTTTATAGTCATCTGTCAGCTCATATGGGGCTGTTTAGTCCAGGCCTCATTCAAACATCTGGTGAATGGTGACAGCTGTTAGATGGACCATGGGTCAGCAACAGGCCAGAAGACTTCTTCACATAGTGGCTGTGTTCCAAAAACAGAAAGAGATGGAGCAAGCCCTAATAAAAAAGCATTTGTTTGCCTCTGCTTAGACATTTGTTAACACCCTGATGTCAAAGCAAGTCACATAGCCAAGGCCAGAGTCAAGGTGGGAAAGGACTACTAGAGGGTGTGGATACCAAGAGGTATGATTCACTGGTGCCATTACTGGAACAATCCCCCATGATATTGAGATTTCCAATCATGTCCCTAAGCCCTGGTATATTTGTGTCATCTTCCTGCAGCAATTCTTCATTATCACAACATGCTTCTTCTAACAGAAGATTCAACAACCTGGAAAGACAGGAAGATTCCTAAGTCTTTTTTGCCTTAGTAATTTGACACAAATAGCCAGGGCTTCATTCCCATGAGTGTGGGTGTAGTAAACATGAACGGGTACAGTGCTACTGGCTTTTTATATCAAACCTCCATTTTAACTTATGCTGTAGGTGAGTACTTATGCTATAGGGCTGGTAAATATTTAGAATATCAACCCCACTCATATATGTCAGTTACTTATAATACACTAATCCAAGTCTGAAAAGTGCCCTAGGTATAATTCACAGACTCACATGCTCCTTAACGTTTGCCCAAACCCTTCAAGTTATTGGAGAAACTGAGGCCCAGAAAGATAAGGGATTTGTTCTAATTAGGTCACGCAAGAAGTAGATAGGAGAACTAAGCTTGGAATCCAAGTGTTTCATTGTTACACCAATGTATTCTTCATTAAGCAGTATCACGACTGACTTTCATGTGATTTAGTCCCGCTTTTGTGGACGACAGTCTCTTAAACTGCTGCCTTAGTTTATGTATTTAAGATCTGCATTCCAGTCACAGACATTAAATGTAAACTTTCTTAATTGACAAAGAGAAGCCAGAAGACATTTGGAATTTCCTACTTTGTATTCTTTATAGAGTTTAATAGGAACACATTTCATCACTGCAATTCCATCTCATGGTTTTAGGGATAGATGGAATGAGGAAGGAGTGTTATTATAAACACAGATGCAAAACCATCTTTCTGAATTCTCTCACCCATTTTTTTTCAGCAAAAGCACGCCTAAGCCCTGTCTCCACCAATCAGCCTTGATACCAAGGAATTTCAGCACCTCCGTTATTGCTTTAACATGGCAGCCATCCTCAGAATTATTTCCATTCTGATTCAGTCACCTATTTATACATGCCCCAGAACCACTTCAGTCCCAACACTTTAGGATCTGGGATGATTTTCTCCCAAAAGTAATCATTGAAAGCAGGTTTGAACTGTCCTCTGAAAGAAGAGTCAACTTGTGCTCTATAATAGACTAAGGGGCAAGACACTGGAAATAGAACTATATCTTGCATCTTATAAAATCCAAGTTGTCTTTCTGAACAAACAAAGGGGCACAAAACAGGAGACGATAAAAAACCTGGGGCCACTTGGGGCTACTCAGACTTCTAGTACCTTATGATTTTATGTGGTCTAGTAGAACCATGAATTTTCCAGTTACAAAGGCATGAGCACTCGATACAACTACAAATCACTAATAAGTCTGTACAAGCAGACATTGAAAATTCAAATTCATCTTTAGCAAGTGAAGGGTGTGCTAACAGGAGAAAATATAAACAGCGCATGGAGAGAGATACATAAGAAAGTACTAACACACCAATTCAAACTCTTGTCAGACATCTCTTTAGCGCTCCTGTCAGCAGGAAGCCAATTACTTGGGAAAGAATAAAGTTTGTTTTATGAGCACAATATTACAAACTGCAGCCCCTTCATCCTAACATCAAGGAAGCACTTTGCATTTCCAGTGGAAGCCAACAGTGTTCTGCAGCTGATGAGCTGGTAGTTTGGAGGTTAAAGCTAAGGGAGGACTATGAGAGGAACCAAGGAAACTTAATCCCCTAAATCTAGCCCTGGTGATTAATCTATGACAATTAATTTGCGATAACCTGCAATGAAAGACTAAGGCCCTCAGAGCACAGTAACTAACATTACCATAACTTAGCACAACTTTTGGCTTCATGGGCCTCTAAGGGTCTCTGATGTGACAAGCCTTGAATACTTTTGGCATTGGAAGCCTATGATCCTCATCAGAGGACAGAAAGAGCAACATACAGCATTACCTTCCATTTCATACCTTATAGACATAATTATTATTTAATCATGTAATCATCCCTAAGAAGAAGCTTTTTGAAAGTTTGCACATAAAAACACTGCTTTTATTTTAAAAAAGCCATCTTTGTCGTTATTCTGAACACAAAAGCATCTAATTCCTCTCATTTTGTTTATGTATCCCTTTCCTTCATATTTGAGCAAACAGATAGCAGGACTCTTAATTACTTCTCACAGTATGCTTGGTTAAATAATGGTGTGAAGTGCTTCACTGTGCTCCTAAACATCCGCCAGATTTTTTCCCAGGGAAGAGTAACACAAATAAGAAAGGGAAAGGACTCAGGTGATCTGACAGATCATTTGGATGATAAAAATATCACTTCTATGCATGGGTAGAGTATTCAGTATTTCTAATATTATTATCATGATTGTCCCAGAACGCCACTACAACTTGACCAGGTAACCTAGAAGATTAAATACAGTAAACTACAGAACAAACACCTGAAAAGACCTACCATGGCTTTTCCATGTCCCAGATACAAAATTCTGTGAAACTTTCACATAAAGACAATGAGAAAGATTCTATTCAATCTCCTTGGGCTAGCTCCTTTGCTGCTGCGGTTATGATTTTAGAATGGTGCTTTCAGTTCTCTTTCCAAAACTTAAATAAGCTCTAATTTCCATTGTGATTTCTTCTTTGACCCATAGTTTATTTAGAAGCATACTGCTTAATTTCCAAATATTTGAGGATATTTCTAACTATCTTTTCATGATTGATTTTTAGCTTAATTCCACTGTGATCAGAGAACATCCTCTATATGAATTTAATATTTGGAAATTTGTTAAGACTCATTTTAGGTTGCCCTGCAGTTTGTTGGATGCAGTGTTTCTGTTTGTTAATTGGGTCAAGTGTGTTAACCAGGTGCAGTTCTTCAATATCCTTCCTAATTATTTTCCTCTGCTTATCCTAACAGTCACTGAAAGAGGTCTATTAGAATTACCTAAGACTATTGTGGATTTGCCTTGGACTTACTTTGGTTCTATCAGTTTTTGCTTTATAAACTTTGAGACTTTCTTATTATATCCATGCAAATTTGTCAGTGTTACTTGCCAGCAAATTAACCATTTTATCATTGTGAAATATCCTTCTAGCAGTTCTTGCCTTAATGCCTACTTGACCTGTTATTCATTTAGCAAAACAGCTTTCTTTTGGTTAATGTTATTAAGGCACATCTTTGTCATCTTTTACTGTCTACCTTTCTGGACCTTTATTTTTAAGCTGTTTTCTATAAGCAGCATAAAGTTTTTTAAACCAATTTGACAGTATTTGTCTTTTAATTGAAGTATTTAGCCTTTCATTTAATGCACTTAGTGATATATATGGGTCTAACTCTACTATCTTGCTGTACATTTTTTCTTTCCCTAATTTGTTCCATGCTCCTTTGCTCTCATTTCTTGCCTTATTTTAATAAAATATTTTTTATTATTCCATCCCTCCTTTTACTATCTTGTTTATTATACTTTTACTATTCCTTTAAGGGTTACCCTGGATTAAAACATCCCTCCTTGACTTTGACTATGACATAGTGCAAGGAACTTAGAACAATATAGCTCTGTTTATCCATTTTCCAGCCTTTTGTTCTATTTCTGTCATGTGTCTACCCCATATTTAAACCCCACAAAACATTATTATTATTTAATGTTTTCAATATTCATCTAGATCTACCCATATATTTACCCCTATTATTTTTCATTCTTTCTTGTCTCTCCATGCTCCTGTCTAGAAACATCTTTCAGAAGAACTCACTCCAGTATTTACCATAACACAGGTCAGCTAGTGATAATTTTATCACTTTTTAGGGGGCTGTGGGTGAGTCTAAAATTATGTCTTTTGATTCATTTTCAGAGGGCATTTTTACTGGGATAGAATTCTAGGTTAGGTTATTTTTTGACAATTTTGAGTAAATAATTCAAATCAATTTTTCAAAACGTTGAATAGACTATTTCATTGTCTCCATTGTTTCTTTGGGGAAGTCATATGACTTCTTACTTTGGTGTCTGTCTGCTTTTAATACCCTCTCTTCTTTTGTTTGCAGTGGTTTTACTATGATATGCTTAGTATGGCATTCTTTATATTATCTTACCAGGCATTTGTAGTGCTCCTTGATCTTAGTTTCTTTCATTATTTTTGAAAAATACTTGGCCACCATCCCTTCAAATATGGCTTCTGTTCCAATCTCCTTCTTTTTTCAATGAGGGGTTCTAAATTTACTCTCAATGAAAAACATGTTCAAAATATGTTTGATCTATTTAACTAGGTCCCGTATTTCTCTTATGTTGAGATTATTTTCTCGTTTGTCTTCCAATTCACTAATTTTCTCTTAAGCATTTTTTATCTGCTATTAAAGATATCTATTGAGTTATCAAATTTCAGTTGTCATTTTTCACTTCTAAACTTTTCATTTGTTTATGTTTAAAAGTTACCATCTGTTTAAATTCTCCATCTTACCCTTTATTTTCATCATGTTTGTGAAGTTTCTGTCAGATAACTTTAGTATTTGGATCTCTTCCAAGTCTGTTTCTATTGTGCTTCTTCTCCTGATTTTCATAAACATATGCTTATCTTCCAGACTTGCCAGTAATTTTATATTGAATTCTAGATTTCAAAATTTGAAGAAATAGTTTGAGACTGTAGATAATGTCACCTTGTTCAAGATAGCATTTACTTTCGCTTCTGACAGAATATAGAAATGTCATCTTAATCTGATCAGAGAATAATCTGTTTTGTGGGGCTGGTCTATTTCTGGTTCATCCTCATTCCTAGGGTATAGGCTGTCCAGGCACCTATAAATAAAACCCTAGAAGGTTTGCAAAGGTCTTCCTCCTTGAGCTAGCCCTGAATTTCAGTTTTGGTCCCCTAGACCATGAGACAACCCAAAGTTTGGTCTGGCTTCTCTGCCCTTCAGCCATCAATGTCTGCCCAATTTCTCAGACTCTCTGCTGCTTCCTTAGAAGTTGCAAATGCCTTCAGGGGAAAAGTAGTCTTGGTAATCCACTTTACCTCTCTGTACTTCTCTCCATGACCTCGGCCTCTTAAGATGTAGTTGCTTTGGTAGCTCTTCAATGCTTCCAACAGACTTTTTACAAGATACATTTTGTCTAGAGTTTTTAGTTCAATATCAACAGGAATAGATATCTCCTCCCAGGCCACCCCCCAAAATACCTCTAACATTTTTTTGATAAAAGTTTCTCCATTTTTGAGGGAGAGAACATGAGCAGGGGAGGGGCAGAGAGAAAGGAGGACAGAGGATCTGAAGTGAGCTCTGGGCAGACAGCAGCGAGACTCAAACCCATGAACCGTGAGGTCATGCCCTGACCTGAAGTCAGACCTCAACTGACTGAGCCACCCAGGCACCCCTCTTCTAACATTTTTAACATCCAATCCTAGCAGCAGCAGAAATTTGACCATTCTCAGAAAATACTAGTTGTCTTAGGTTTAGCTAAGGGGAGATTCATCACTTCCAGGGTGAGGTGGCTCCTGTTTGGCCAAGGGCAAGTCTCAGCAGCACAGAGCAGCTGTGCGCTATTAGCAGCCAGCATTCACAACAGCTGTCCAACTGATGTGTTAGGTGGAAAGGAGACCTAGGAGGGCATCAACAGTATTGCGTACAATAGATATCCTAATTACTTCAGTAATGCAATTTTTTTTTTTACTTTTCAGTAAAAACTGAAACTAGGTCTTTCCTATTCCCCTACCTGCCTCATTGCTAACATTTTTTCTGGCCCCTCACAACTGGGGTATTAGAAGGGGAGAATGGAATTAGGGGAAAAGAACTCACTCCAGAACACACACATACACACATGCACATACACACACAAACACATATACACACACACACACAGTACCTCCAACACCATTCCTAGACCACTCACTACAGCCCAGTGGTATACCCCATTTAGCCTTTTTATTTGAAACACCTTACCCTGATAAGCAGACCTCTTAGGCAGAGTCTTTTCAAGATTCCCCTGAACTTGCTACTTCTACTTGCTATTTCACCAAGTGTCCAAATAACCCATGAAAGTCTTGTATCTCTGTCTTTCCAAAATCTAGATTTATATAGGACACTCCTCCTGTAGCCTTCTGCCATTGGTCTAATCTTCAGGGCCCAATCTCTGGCTCCAGACTCCAGAGGACACAGGTTAATCTCTCTCTAAAATGCACGCAGCTGTGTTCCCATGGAGACAAGAGACGGATGAGTTTCTTTCTACAACTCAGCCAACAGTAATTTAGGATGAGATATCAGGCTCTCTTCCTGGCAAACACCATACTTTCTGCAAAGGCCCTCTTTCATGGCATAGTGTAGACAGAGGCATTCCCTTACCCTTAACCCATGAAGAGGGGAAGGGAAACAAAATCCTGATTCATTTGAAAAGTGTGGAACTCAACCACAATGCCTAAAAAGATGTTGGATAGGTGAAGGACTCTGGACATTTTCTAATTTCTTTTCAATTAGTCCATTTTTTAAAATGTTCATTAATTTTTGATAGCGAGAGAGAGAGAAAGAGAGAGAGAGATGGAGAAAGACAGAGCATGAGAGGGGGAGGGGCAGAGAAAGAGAGGGAAACACTGAATACGCAGCAGACTCTAGGCCCCAAGCTATCAGCACAGAGCTGGACACAAGGCTCAAACTCATGAACTGCAAGATCATGACCTGAGCCAAAGTCAGACACCCAACTGACTGAGCCACCCAGGTGCCCCCCAATTAGTCCATTTTTTTAAAGCATTTCTGTCTTAGATACAGTGGGCAATGTATTGGCATGCTTGTCCTTTCATGCGTCTATCAGAATTCAGGAAGCCTCAGAAATTTTGTACTTGTATCTAACACAATTTGCCACAAGATGCTCTGAATTATTAATTACTTGATTCTAAAACATTATTTTTAAAACCTAAATGTTTAACTTAATAGAATTTTTTCTCTGGAGAGGAGGATTGTCAAGTTTAGAGAGAACAAATAGAAAATGGGCTATTACTACACAGTTGGCATCTCCTCCCTACTGAGTGACATAGAATCAGCATTAAGATCTGACTTTTAAAATAATTTCACTTTAGCAGACCATATTAGACAGAGCTTTCTTTCCTCTGCACTTTCATGGGCCATAAAATCAGAATATTTCAGGCCACTGTCACTATGTCTCAATTTCCGGACACCATGTATAACATATATTTTTTAAAGAGTCCTAATTACTCCTTTTAATTGATCCCTGAGCATTTACTGTGGGTTTGACTCTGGCCTCGGTGCTGAATCACAAAACCAAGTAAGAAATGGTTGCTTCCGTCAAGAACTTGCAGACTAGTGAGGGTACCAGAAAAATAAACAGATCATTAATATATGACTGAGCAATGATGGAGATGTGCACAGGGTGCTGTGGGACCCCAAATGGGAGCCACCAGCCTGTCTTGTGTGGTCAGGAGGAGCTTTTAGAAGTGCTATTTGAGGGGTGCCTGGGTGGCTCAGTTGGTTAAGCAACCAACTTCAGCTCAGGTCATGATCTCACAGTTTGTGGGCTCGAGCCCCACGTCAGGCTCTGTGCTGAAAGCTCAGAGCCTGGAGCCTGCTTCGGATTCTGTGTCTCCCTCTCTTTCTGTCTCTCCCCCACTCATGCTCTGTTTCTCTCTGTCTCAATAATAAATAAATACTAAAGATTTAAAAAAAAAAGAAGTGCTACTTGAGTTATCATAAAGAACAAGTAAAAATTATCCAAATGATTCTCAGTTTTTTATCCTGGGTGACTTAGTGAACGTTGGTGATATCAGTGAAGATGGAAAATACGTAGGCATAGTTTACAATGAAAGATCATGAATTTAATCTTGGAATTGGTGGGCTTGTGCTATTGTCCTAAAGAAGCAAAGATAAGTTGTAAACATTTGGACATCTAAGAATAAAGCACAGGGGATATTTAATATAGAAATACATATTTTAGAGTCATGAGCATTTAGTTGGCATTGAAATATTGACAGTAGATAAAATCATGAAGTGAGAACATATAATAGTTTTACATCATCTGGCTTATGCATCTTTTTGAGAATCTGATTAAAACAATGGACTCTCTTCCAAGAAAAATGTCTGTAAAGAAATTTTTACGTACACTTACAGTGAGATATAGATTCCCTGAAGCTCATTCATGACTAAGAAAACATAATGTGTAGTAAGAAGGGAAGCGAATTGACGGATCGAAACTTCCTGAACCACGACCAAAAGTATTGATGTTCAAGATAGCGTATAAGATAAAGCTGCCCAGACAAAGGAGACTTGAAAAAGTTGGGTTTCTGAAACTAAACACTTTGAATTTTATAGCTGTTTAACTATGTATTACCTGCCTTTGGAACCAGTTCAGTCTATAAAACACATTGCCACAAAAATCCAAAACCAGAGGCAATTTCGAAATATACATGTGAAATGGAGTTGGATCTATTCATATCACAGCTCTAGAGAATATATCAAGCTAGAAGTAATGAGTTCCAGTTTGTAAGGATTTTTACAGCTCAGGAGAAATTGGCTTTTCTAAAGCTTTTGCCTTCCCTAGGTTTGCCAGAGCACAGTGCTTATGCTCCTGCTATAAAACTCATTTCATTCCTTCTTGTTCACATATCAACTTTCCCCCCTCAAAGTTTTAGGATCTTTGTAGAAAAGGACTAATTCTTGTTTATCTTTGCCCATGATGCTCTTCCCCCACCTCACCAGCTCTCCTGCAATACATACCTAATACAAAGTCTACCACATTTATTTGATAAATATTTGCGAAACTAATCAACATTGTCAACCCAATCACAGAATCTTCTAACACTAGCAAAGCAGAAATCATATATATGGAAGAAAATGGAAACCAGAGGCTCCAATTGCCTCTTTCCAGGTAAGGTCTGATGCCTCTCATTTCTGCAGAAATTGGCCAGAAGTATCACAGTAAATAATATTAATCAGCCCAGGGTCTCCATATCACACCTGCCATGCTTGTATTACATTGCATGGTATGGAATTAGACAAAATGGGGCGGGGGGAGTGCAGGGAGGATGCAAGCTTCCAGAGGCAAAAGATAGAATTCTCTCCTTCATACCACATAAAAATTATCCCCTAGACAAAGGGAGACTATCATTTATGCAAAGCAAAGGACAAAACAGGTGTTAGTACAAGAATAGATAATCTCAGGGGTGGTAAACGGAATCCTTTGCTCTACATAAATCAGGACAGAAATCAAGAACACAAGTGCAAGAATTAAATCACAATTTAGCCTCATTTGCTGTGTAACACTGTAACTAAGATTGGTGCAAACTGACATCTTTAAACATTTCATATGAGCCTGAAGGGAAGCTGTGTTTTGACCTTTGCAGATTTACAGTCCTACCTAGTATGAAATGGAGCAGAATGTCATTGATGTTTTCAGAAGAATATTTGCTCTAGCCCCTTGTTGATGCCTTCATTACCTTATTCCAATAAATCTTCACTTTATGTTTACACGCAGAGTACTTTTGTCATCCCTTCCTACACACAAAAGGTCTAAGTTTATTGCAGTATTAGACAAGATGCTTTTTTTACTTTGTGGCTTGTTTTCGGTTTTGTTTTGGTTTGGTATTATCGGTTTGTCCATCTTGAACTACCTAAAGGGCACTTGAGCCTCAGAAAGCCTCACAATTCAAAAACGTTAAATAAAATAAGAACACAGAGGGAGACCAATTTCAAACTAGTTTTTACTTCATGTGAGCCTCTTGAAGTCATACGCAGCCTAAAATAAACCCTGGCTAGAACTATGTGTTGCCCAAACTATTTTTCTTTTCTAGGAGAAGGTAAGGTTTGTTCCTTTTCCAGGGTTATTGCCTAGAGGCTGAGGTAGCTCTGGAGAATGCTAAGTATTATTTGGGTCTCTAACTGAAAAAAAAAGTTCCAAACCAAGTAATCGGTTTGTCTCAGACAAAGAAAGCAACATAATAAACAGCACAGCATAGAGTTACTCTTTGTTAGGTTCATCCTGTATGTTTATACTGGGCAAAGCCCTTGATTCAGAAGATTCTGGAAGAAAATCAGGTAAGAGACAAGAGGGAAAATGGCAAGACTAGAATGAACAGTGAGGAAGGAGAAAAATGATAGACAGGTGTCTGATTGTGATGACGTACTCTGAAGATAGCAATTCAACCGTCAGGTTTATTTTTTATAAATTCAGACCTTTGCCTAGAATGCTTCCCCACTACCCCCACTAGAGTCTACCACATGATAGATTCATACCCATTATTCAAGCCTTGGCCCAGATGTCATTTCTTCGGTCAACCCCCCCTAACACCACAAAAAGAATTCTTTTCTCTCCTTTGTCTTCCCATCTCATGTAATCACTTCCTTCTTAAGAGAATGTCTTCCCTTCCACTTTGAGAGCACCTTGAAGACCTGGATTTGTCATCATTTTCTCCCCAAAGCTTGTCATTATAAGTAATGCCAAGAATCTGTTTAATAAACACATGTTGAATAAATTTAAGTGGCTAACATTAAAAAAAATCAAGCCCCAGATTCTGAAATTAGACCACTAATAGACCTCCTCTCACCCGATGTCTCAACCAAGCCTGAAATTAGGGAAGCATGCCAGAACATACCAGTTAGGAAGTCAGCTTTGGACATGACAAACTGGAGGAGTAAGCAGTATGGAGGCAAGGCAGAGAAGAATTTTTATAAGAGAAGCTAACAGAAAATACTTATCTATTACTTTTGGCTCATTTTCCAAGAGAATGTTAGCAAATGGGCACATTTTTTATCAGAAAAAAATTCAAATAAAAATATTTACCCTGAAATATCCCCACATGTTACCTAATTATGTCCTGGGCAGAAACATCATACACCCACATCAGTGTTACAGATCGCAAGGGTAAGGATTGGAAGGCTCTCTTTCCACTCAGAAATTGCTCAGGCCTGTTGATGAACAGACACTTAATGCTATACTTAACAGAACCAATTTAAAATGAACGCTGCATGGGCCACTCCACAGATCACCATGGACACTGTCCAAATGTCACCTCATGGTATGCTAGGAGACCAAAGCTTATTGAAAAAGGTGTACTTCTTTTCAATATGCCTCCTTATAAAAGTATATTTAGGTATGTACTGACTTACTAGAATTACTCCACTGTTATATTATTTAAATAAGTAACTTTCTCCAGAAGACTCTCATGATTCTCTGCAGGGAATGAAGAGACCTAGATAATGAATGAGCACATTTGCACATGTAGACACACACTTGTACATACGCACATTCACATCTATGCGTGCAAACACATTCGCACGCATGTTTACCCATATACTTATCCTTTCTCCCCCTCACCCTTTCACACACACATACTCCCAATCAAACAGGGGAAGTGGCCCAGTGAATAGATTATTTGCAGGACAGCCGTTACTCAAAGAAGGATACCTTTTCAGTTTCAGCTCACTTACCAGTTGGACTTTATAGAGGCTCTCAGTAGCAATCCACACCCCAGAAATTTAAGTCTTGTTTATTATTAGCACATACCACCACATCCATACAAATGTCTTCTAGCTAGTAAGGATAGCTGATGGGTCTTGACAGTATGAGAAATAATTTTGATATTTTTAAATCACAGAAGAGTACGTTAAAATCACAAAATTACTGCTAATAAAAACAGAATTTCTTAGGCCTTGAAATGATTTGGTGTTGCTTCTCTAACTCCCATTAGTAAGTAAACCCCTCTGTTTTTCCCACTTGGTTCACCTTAGCTGTACTCAAAAACCCACAGGGACAGGTCCCTGTGTGTCCTGCTTGCCAATGAGTGCCCGTGGTCAGCACATAGGGAAGGGATGGGTGCCTGGATGGATGTGGCAAAACTCTCTAGTTAACACTAACTTTAACTAATATGTGGATGTCTGCCATGACATACTACGGTCCTCTTGTCTAGAGAAACCAAGGGGGAAATCAGAAGCATTTTCACAAAGACAGTTTTTCCCGGGGGTTTCCACAATTCAGCTATGCATGTCTCAGGATCCATTTTCTCTAAGTGCTTGGTTTCCATGTGGAAGTTTCCTTCATTTCAAGAGACTAAAATCATGCACATACTTTTCAGATAAATTATTCTTGTCCCTTCCCATAGTGACATTGGAAAGCAGAGACTCAGCCTGTACTATGAACAGAAGGAAGAGCTGAGCAATTGTCCAAAGACACTAATCAGAGCAGCAGAAAATATGTATTATTCACACCCCAAAGCCTACCTTTTCTCTCAGTTGAAATGTTTTGATCAGAAATTCAGATAATTATTTCAGATTTGCATTTCATTTGTCTTATGTAACCATCATTTCACTTACACTAAACATAAGAGAATTAACCTAAAGGTTTTTATCCAACTATTTGCACTAAATAAAGTCCTAGAATTAGAGTCCCTACAAAAGTATTAATAAATACATGCATGATTATGTTACACGGAAGGGTCCTACATAGTACATGTACACGATAACTCTCTCTCTCTCTCTCCCTCTCTGTATATATTTATTTATATATAATTTATATATTTTTAATAAAGTATTTATATTTATATGTAATTTTTTACACAGATGAAAAGACACATACAAATCTATCTACACGGAATTGTCCCACCCCAATCGTGCTTCTTGCATTTATAGTAATCATAGCATCTGTGAAACTACAAAGTAAAAAGAAAACAAAAGGACTCAAATGGGTCTTTGAAAACTCTGCCAAAATAGAGCCCTTTTAGTTTAAACTAAGCCACAGTGTTCAATTTGTCTCTGCCCCAGACGAAACAGTATCCATTTGGAATGCTACATGAAGATGTTTTGCTTTTGTGGAGATAATTGGCTCTAAACAGTCATAGTAATTAGCAGCATCAGGTAGTTCAGGCAGCATTTGGTCACCCATCGCCTATTTATTTGTGAGCAAATGGGAGGGTGTAGGGGTGACAGGAACAGATGGGGAAAAGATACAAGTACTTCACTGGCACCTTGCACGGCTGCCTCATGCTGCCTTTCTCCCTCTGGCACTGCCATGAGTGCTTCTGGCTTCCGAGCCAAGTCTGAAGAGCCCGTGGGCAAATGCAGAAGCCACCAGCTGTTCTGGCTACCCTTCCCCACAGCCTCTTCCTTGCCCGCCACTCATCTGGCATGAAGAAGGCATTTCTGTGCTGCCACCTTCCATCTCTGTACACTTTGCTTTCACAGTGGAGGATTTTTTTGTTTGTTGATTTGTTTTTGGGTTTTTTTTTTTCCAACAGTAACAAGCCAGTAGGGCTGTAGTTAAGGGTTAATTGGGCATAAAGGCAAAATGTGCAAAGGCCCAGCTGTTCCTCCCAGGGAGGGTTCCAGAGGGCTTTTATAACTGATTGCCACCTCTCAAAAACAACTCTCCAGGCTGATGGCAGTAGCAGGAACCAAGGTGTGATCAAAGCCATGGGGAAGGAATGCCAAGCAGAAACGCCTCTTTAAAAAGGCCCATGGAAAGGAGCAAGTACAGAAAAAGAAATACAAAGAGCCATCATGGAGATTTGGGGGTAAAAATAGAGTAGCTGATGTTTATCGAGCGATTACTATCTGCCAGGCACCATAGTAAGCAATTTACATAGACACAACACTGAGCTTGGTATTAATCAGTATTACCCCCGTTTTTCAAAGGAGAAAACTGGCTTAATAGAAAGGTTTTAAAAGTGATTAAACGCTTTTCAGTCTATAAGTACCGAACTATGATTCAGACTCCAGATATCCCTCCCCGAGGCTCTCCTGGGAGTCTGGAGACAGGAGATCTGTTTCTGGGCTACCTTTTATGTAGCAGAGTAACTTTCAGTGTGACACTGAAATTCAAGATCTATCTCTACAGACTAGCCTGGCAATTTCAAGTATGGCTGACAATCTCCTGCCTCAGAACCATCTGACAAGGTTATTTAAAATGTAGATTTCTGAGTCTCTTCTTAAATCTAACAAATTAGACACTCTCTACAGCAAGGTGCTTAAAACTGCATTATTCATAATTCCCCACAAGGATTTTTAGGTTCAAAAAAGTTTAAGGAATGCTGGACTAGCCAATCTCTACAGTACCCTCCATATCGAAAATGATAAGGCTCTGGTGGCTCATACAGACCCAAGAAAATTGTTGCATTATTTATACTCCAATGTTGCTTATTTAAAAGAAAATTTAAAATCGCTTTATTCAGTATAAATTATTTTACTCACAAGAAGTGATTTTGAATGACTCTCCTTTATTTCCAAAATTTCAAAGCCATTTCCAAAGGGGAAAGATTGCTTTCCAAACATTGAGGAGATGAAAACCCTCAGGTTTAGGACTATTCTAAAAATGCCCTGAGCCATGGCTGCATTTTTGGAAACAGACCTCTCTAAGGATGATTTTAAAGGAGTCAACACTCTTTTGAATGTATGAACTTTTTTTTTCAAATAAAGCCACACCTTTTAATCATCTCTCTCAAACAATAAACTATATTAGGCTGAGAATATGGAATTGATTTTTACTTGCAAAAACATGGAGATCATATAATTGAATCTAGTGTGTGTGTGTGTGCCTGTCTGTCTGTCTGAGCTGAGCACAGTCCCTGTGACTAGATACTTAAGTATCAACTTACTTTGTCCTCCTAAGGCAGTGCTGCCCTAAGTGCATTCTCCATCCATATTAGGTGATGATATTGATGAGGAAATGTCCCCATTTGACTTCCCAGACTTTGACCAAACTAAAAATCTAATATGTAACTTGTTTCCATTGTTCCCAAACATAATGTAACATACGAATATGTGCATCCAACCCATAAGAGCCTGCAGCATTTTCCCCAGTTACTCTGCATATGTGAGTTTTCTGTGTCTTTTAAAAGATGGCTCTGTAGTCTAACAGATTTTATCAGCTTTGTACTTTCTCCAGCTACTCAAAACCATTTTCCTTCAACTGAGTATTCAGTCGTTGTCCCTAAAAACATATCAATAGGAGAAAGAAATCTAAAAGTTAAACATTAGGTGAAATGACATGGATTTGCGTGGATTGAATGCTTGGAGAAGAAAAAAATGGACCAAGCTCACTCGTCCACGTGAAATATTTGTGCCTTTTTCCTCCTGTGTCTTCCTCCTCTGCACCCACCCCTGAGTGCCAGCGGAATTATTTAGCAACAGTGAGCTCCAACTAAAGCTTCTAGAAGATCTCATTCAGCAGTGAAATTGTTGTCTTCCTCTGATCCTCAGATTATGGAGATGAGGGGATGAATGCACAGCACTACGATTTCCTACCGAGATAGCTTTTCACTCTTTTCAGTAAGAAAAAGATCAAAAGGAAACTGGCTAATTAGCATACCACAGGAGACAAAAACCCCTAGAGCTTTATCCTTGTTGCAATCCAATAATAAACACCCGAGTACAAAAAAGATTATTTGATAATGACACGCAGAATTGAAAGCCTTTGAAACAGCAGCTTCTAGAAAAAAAAATTTTTTTTGGAAAGGAAAATATCCATAATTATACAGAATAATGCTTACACGTTGGGGAGCGGCTCCTCTTTCCTATGAGAGCCACTTGCAGATCTATTTTCCAAAGAACGGAGATGTGGATTGCCTTTATCTGAAAAACTCAAAAAGCCTACAAAAGGTTTCAAATCCCTTCTCAAGCAAACATTCAGCTCTTTCATATTCCCAAAAATTAAACACAGAATTCTCATCTTAAAAAATAAGTGTCCCCTTTTCCCAGACCAGTGCCCAGCCAAAGCCTGGAGCTCAAAACCAAAGAAATTTGCAATTCTTTGAGGCTTATTATTCTTCTCTATAGCTTTTTCTGGTTTAGAAACTCTGATAGTCTCTGCAAATAAGGACCTTTTTCAAGTGAGAACAAAGCGATTGTTTAATTATAAACAAGTTACTCTGGGACAAAAGCAGAGGAATCTACCAGGCCTACAGAGAGAGAGATGGCCTTAAAAGAAAATCAGACCCTCTACTCCTTGGGTTAATATTAATATTGTGATGTTTTTCTTCAGGCATCGAGGAGACCAGAATCAACAGAAGAGCTTTATCAGTAGTCACAGTGGGTTCTACTCAGCTGTGAGCGTGTCTGCCTCTTTCTCCAAGACACAAGGATACCGCAGTGGTCAAAGAACCTTGGGCACATGGTCAAGCTTGGCTTCCCCGTGAGAGGCTGACCCACATCCAAATCAACTCCGGGACCTCAGTGGAACAGGATTTGGTGGGACTGTGAATTTGGAAGGCAGGTGCTAATAGAGATTTTCTGCACAAAGGAATAGAGGTTGCCAGGCTCTAATTCCCATTAAAATGCCTACTGGCCACAGAGAAGTTGTTATTTTGCCTGGAGATCACCCAGATAATTATAATGGACTTGCCAGAGACCACTGGCTCTAAGCCATTTGAATTAAAAGCCCAGAGGCCTGGGTTATTAATACTTTATTCCGTTTCTAAGCAAAGAATCATTGTTAATGAGTCAAATGGTAATGACTCTTTACAAGTCTGAGATTGAGTAAGGCCTCTCCTATATTATAGATTTATTAATTTTTTAACAATAAATGGGTGTGAAATGTGCCTTTGACTGGCCATCAAGTAGCCTCCGTTTTTCTCTAGGACAGTAAATTCTCCGGTTTGACAAGATCACTTAAGGATCTTATTCTGTTGGCCTCACGTGGAATTCTTTCTCTTGTTTCTTTTTATAAATTGTTCATTTCCAATGAAACAAGCCCCACATCAGAATTTTACTTAGAAAATGTGTCTAGAGGTGTAAAATAAATGCCGTTTACCCACCACTCCAAAGTATTAATTAGACTTAGCTGTTTGCCAGCTAAGTACCAGAGGAGCCCATAGTGATTAGCTGCACTAATTGGAATTTCAAGTGGCGCTGATAACCACACAAAGATAATAGGATTATACCTTCCCTCCCAGAAAAGAGAAGTAGCTTTGTCATAACTGTTTAGATGATGGCTTTAAGCTGTTTCACACCTAACTACCCCCAGATAAAGGGAACATTTTTAGGTTCTATTTTTATTCCTACAAAAAAAAAAAAAAAAAAAAAGGTGGCAACAAAAATACAAAAGAATGTCCCTCTTTGTCTCTGGATCCCAACTTGCTCTCCAAGAAGCACAGAAAAGTAACTTTACTTGACTCCCAACAGCAACTCAAGTGGAGTCAAAAAGTCAGCTAGACCTGCCTCTCCCTGCAGGAACTTACTTTTAGTTTGGGTTTGCAGAGGCTCTTCCGCAATTTATGAACACTGCTATTCCCAGGACTGCAAAAACCATACATATAACTTGTACTGGATAAGGCTGAGCAGATGCTATTATCTGCATTTTATACATTAAGAGACTATCATTTGAAGAGGTTGAGTCTTTCCCATTATCCTCTTCACTTGAGAAATTTCAATGTTTATAGAAATGAAAAGTTTTCCAAACCTGACAGGTCCCAGAGATATAAAGAGGCAGGGCAGGACTCTAGCAATTTCTGTCCTCTATCTCCTTCCTGGGAACTAAGCTCTGGACCAACTTCCCTAGACAAATTGCCTTTGATTGGTTCAGATACCTCTCTATTTGATCCCCATCAATAAAAATCCCAAACTGAATGAGAAACCAAAAATCTTGTGAGCGGATCATGTTCACGGTCTTATCCCTTCTAATGTCCAGGCCAGCTGTTGCAGACTATGACATAACCAATCACTAAAGAAAATTGCAACAAGGGAAGAAAAGGAAGGTAGGGTTGGAAATCTTTCTCAGATGTTAAATATTCAGAAGAGATAAATTAACATACATTTATTTCAAGTAAAATGAAAAGCATATGCTAGTCACAAAGTTAATCACACTTGTAGGCGACGTTCTGGTGGCCATGAGGTATAGATTTCACCCCTGGACTGATCAGGTTCTTTCAGCAACTTGAGGTGCCAAGGTGTTTTCCAAAGTAAAGGTATGAAGCCAGGCCCACATTACAAACCTCTCTGGTTTGATCAAAATAAAGGATGAATTTAATTACAAAGCTACTGGCCCTACCCACACTTGAAGGCATGCCTTCTCTTGCACATGGCCTGACTCACATGGAGAATCTCCAGAGGTACAAAAGCCTCCTGAGTTTGTGGAGTTGCCATAGCAACTTAAGGAAGCCGGAAAAGCCAACTTATTCCTACAAGTCTCCATCACAAGCCCGGGGCATAATTTTAGATAGCCTCTGGGTTGGGGCATGACATCTCCAGAAAAATCTCCATCTAAATGTTACTATTTATCAGGGAAAGCAATGATTACTCAAGATCACATTCCTGAAAATGAGTTTGGGGAACTAGAGTCAGAAGAAAGGCCCTCGGTGAATCACAGATGTGTATGTATTAGTGCAAAGAAAGGCAAGGAACTATGGGTGGATTCTGAGGCCTTTTCTGGGGGAAACAGAGGCTTCCTAGGAAAAGCTCAAACACACTGGACTCCAGCGTCAGGATTCCTAAAGGTGGAGAGGAGTGCACCCATGGGTGAAGAGGAGTAAATCAAAAGACAAGCTTTTTCACTTTGAAATTTTCACCTGGGTTATCCAGTAACCAGAATGGGATTTCGGGTTCATTTGAATTTTAGGCTAACTGAGAAATAAGTTCCTCACTAGAATATAAGCTTTATGCAAGCAAACACTTTGTTTTATTTATTTCCCTACTCTAATGCTGAATACTATGTACCATGTGCCTGGTTCATAGGAAGTCCTTTGAAAATGTTAAAGAAAGGAAGGAAGGAAGAAAGGGAGGGAAGGAAGAAGGGAGGGAGGGAGGGAGAAGGTTGTCGATAACAAATTTTCCTAAGTCTAAGAAAACTGAATCTTTGGCAGTAGAGAAACTGTAATAACTGCAATTATGGCTATTCAGCGCTGTAACAGTTGCTTCAGAAGATATAGGGGATCAAATTAAATGTGTACTTATTGCCCTAAGGAAATAACGTGGAACAGATTTTTGTTTGTGTTTCTGTGTTAATAGAGAATGGAAGGGCAGTGAGGCAATAGCTATTGAAAGCTGGAGAAAAAGGGGACCTGAATTATGTTCGGGCAGAACAATTAGTAAAACAGTCGCTTGGGGTAACTTGAAAATTAGATACAAGTATCCAGAGATGGTGAGCTGCTACAAAACAAAACAAAAAACCCTAAAACATGTGGCATCTAGAATTGTGTAGTGGGCAGGGATCTGGCAAACCTCAAGATGGCGCTTAGTGATAGTTAGAAGGGCAGCAAGAAAATTGCTTTTGGAAGCTGAAGAAAAAAAAAGTTAAGTTATATATGAGCAGATTAATTAGCAAAACTGTCACCTACAGTAACATGGAAAACAAAAAGGATTCCTAATTAACTTGTGGATCCAACTAAGGCTCCATGCAGAATGTTGAACGTAGCACCTGGCATCTTTTGGTTGTTTGAGATAAGTTATAGGAGGAGTGAGATAAGCTGAAGAATAAGCTGTTCAGTTTTCATCATAATTTAGAGAAAATGTAAAGGACTTTGGGGTTCAAGAGTCAAATGAATTCCCATCCCCAGTGTGTCTTGGAAAACTATTCTCAAAGTGAGAAAATGCCTCAAGAAAAGAATCACATCCAAGGCACTACCAGTAAAATGGGGTAAAGATCAAATCAGTCACGTTGTTTATGAGAACGCAAAGATTTAGGGCACTGCCTCATACACTCTTAGCTAGACAAAAGGGCTTCTAATAATCCTCAGGACTCATAGACTCTCAATGGGGGTCGGGGGGGGGGAAGCCTTCTAAAAATATTAAGGTCATTGTCCCACAGCAATTTGACTTGCAGGCAAAATGAGACAGGGGTCCACCTGGAAGAACTTTATGGGTATGATAAAGCTAATAAAGTGTCTAATAAAGTGAACCCATAGTAAGATTTATAAGCAACTTACAAAGCCTTTAAGAGAATTATACTACATTAAACATTGCCAGATTGTATTCAAAGGGACACAAACTTTCCAAAATGAAATTGGAATTTCAAAATGAAAAGAAGCCCCCTAAGGTCTCAACCTTCTATGAGTAAGATGAAGACTGAAAAGTGGTGCAGCTACACTCATGGACCATTGGGAACCACACCCAGATATCAGAACTAGGCCCTAACTGGCAAGAGGTACCCAACTGGATTTCAGATTTGCTCAAGACTATTGACTGTTATATTTCTCCCATTTCCCTTTTTTTGAATGGGTGTTTTTATTACAGTTTTTCTGTCTTTTCTTCATCATGATGATTGGCCGAAGAGGGAAAGATAACTTATCTATGTATTTTATAGGTATTTAGATTGAAAGCAGCCACACCCAAGAGTTCTTATTCTCCCTGGACCTGATTTAGATGATGAGGTTCTAGACGTTAAACCTGAGCCTGATGCTGTAATGGAATCAGACTTTAGGAGTCCCAGAGAGAGACTGTAGAGGAAGAATGTACAGGAGGAATGAGAATTATTAAGAGTCCAGAGAATTGTCGATGAAAAATAATTTGTTAGCTGCCAGCAAATCATGCTCTTGTGTCATAGCCTTCTAGACTGACTCTGGCTTTGACCATGGGACAAGTTTTGGTCAATGGGACACTAGCAAATGTGTTGCAAGGAAAGGCTTGATAAACACCTATATATTGGGCTTATACTTTTGGAAAAGTCTGTTAATTTCTTCAATTCTGACTTTAATACTTCAAAGCATATTAGAGGATTCCAAATTCCAACAATTTGAAGGTTCTGTTCAATTGGTTTCAGTTACTATAATATTGTCTAATTTATAACTATATAAAAATTTGAATTGTATGAGAAAATAAGCACTAACTTTCCATTAGAAGACAAGGATCCCTAGAACATACCGGTGCTGGGATCTGAGGGAAGTTATTTTCCATCACATTCTCCTGTTCTATTTCCTTTATAGCACTAATCACTGTATGAAAATTTCTCATTTATTTATTTGGTCACTCCTTTGTTATCCTTGCCCCACACTGGAATGCAACCTTCAACCTGTCTTCTTCTGTTAGATGGTCATTTATAGATTCCATGACCATTTATTGGGTATCTCTTATGTACAAAGCACTGTACTAAATCAAGGAATATAAAACAAATATGAACTAGATATGGCTTTCAAGGAGTTTATCATTTCGCAGGAGAGATAAAGTGTATACATAAGGAACTGTAGTACAGGGCAGAAAATTGTCGTAAGACTGGTGCAGGTACAGTGTCATGGAAATCTACCTGAGATAGATGTGATGAACATTCTTAGCCTAGATCCTTATGGGTATGCAATTTATGAAAGTAAGAAGAACGACTTCTTGTTCACATGTGCCGTAGAGCAAAAGATCAAGCCATTAGGCCTGCTGTGCCCCCACATTGATGTTTCTCCGTGCACCCTACCCTCTAGACAACCCATTATGGGTTGAATTGTGCCCTCTCTCAAAATATTTATGTTAAAGTCCTAACCTCAGATTGCGATCTTACTTAGAAATAGGGTCTTCTAGAGGTAATCAAGTTAAAATTAGGTTATTAGCACAGACTTGAATCCATCATGACCAGTAAACCTATACAAGGGGAAACATGAAGACAGGCATACATGCAAGAACACTAAGTGAACAGTATGGTGGAGGTCAGGGTGACGTGTCGGCCACACAAGGAAAGCCAAAGATTGCCAGGAAACCTCCAGAAGCTGGGAGAAAGGCATGGAACAGATTCTTCTTCACAGCCCTCAACAGGAATCAACACAGCTGACAGCTTGATCTTATACTCTCAGCCTCGAGAACTGTGAGATGATATATTTCTGCTGTTTAAGCCACTCAGTCTGCGGTGCTTTGTTACAGAAGCCTCAGAGAACAAATATAAGCCTTAAATAGATGCACAAGACAGGGAAAGGAATAAAAGCCTGAGACTATTCAGCCAAGTCCATGTCCCAGAGGCCCATTATCTGTTTCTCTTTCCTCCTCTCTACTGGCAACAAATCAGGTTGATGAGGAAAAGGTGGAAAGTAACCAAAAATTTCTGGCTATCATTGCCTGGGGTGGAAGAAAGGAAGATAGAAATGTGTGTGTGTGTGTGTGTGTGTGTGTGTGTGTGTTGTTATTCTGTGTGCCTTCTTTCCTTCGTCAGTGAATATCTTTTAAGCATAGTTTTGATTTTTTTTCCCCAAGCAACAAAGTTTCACAAAAAAATCTAAATTTTAAAATGCTCTAAAACCTTTTCATGTTTGTGTTTGAAATGTTCGCAAGCTATATGGGTGTGTCCAGCATTAGAATGGTTTGCTTCTGATTATTGCAGTGAGTTTCTAACTTATTAACTATCTGGGCCTTCCACACACCAATACAGAGGGGTCCCTTTGGTTTCTGTTTTGTTTTTTAAATATTTATTTATTTATTTTGAGAGAGAGAGAGAAATAGAGAGACAGAGACAGAGAGAGCACAATGGTGGTGTTGGGGGAGGGGGGAGCAGAGAGAGAGGGAGAGAGAGAATCCCAAGCAGGCTCTGAGCTGTCAGCATGGAGCCCAACGCAGGGCTCAAACCCATGAACTGTGAGATTATGACCTGAGCTGCAACCAAGAGTCAGATGTTTAACCAACTGAGCCACCCAAGTGCTCCTGGAGAGGTCTCTTTGAACATGTTTCCCACTCTTGGTGTTTCATGTTCTTTCATATATAAAAGACAACAGCAAGTAATGACACTAGCTCTTCATCTGGTTTGTAAAAGTGCTCCTGACAGCAATTCCAAACGAGGAGAACCAAAATATTTGGAGTAATGTCAGCATCTCTGGTAGAGTAGACTCTACAGTCTCCCCTGGTGACCACTTTAAAATGCAAATCTCTTTAGTTACCTAAGCTCTGACTGGGTTTTCCTTTTTTTTCAATCTCACTAGTTTGTAGTCACTGTTGGTAGCATTCCAAACATACATTTTGCCTCTCTTACAGGCATGCCAGCCATGGCCAACTTACTGACAGAGTGACAAAAGATACCTTGCATTACTAGATGCCTTGCAAAATACACCAATGACAGAGTCCCTGCCCTCTAGGGAGGATAAAAAGAATAATGGAAGAAATGGAAGTTCCACCAATGCACATATTAATATTTGACATGATAAAAAATGCTCATCTAAAGAAAAATAATTTCCCTTGAAGTTAAGAATTTTTACCATAGATCTAACAGTAAAGGAGAAGAAAAAAGGTCGTGGTGCTAATATTAATAATTAGCACTTATGTTGGCATGCTTTCTAACTTCAAAGCATTTTTGAAATATTAACTTGTTAACCTTCCCAACGTTCTTGTCAAACTTATAAAGCTTTAGACTATTCTGATGTTCCCTTCAGTACAATCCCATATAATATGTGTTCACATATTCTGCACACAAACACTACTTGAATTCTGGTTAGCCCGCATGGCATCTGATACCCAGTCAGCTCCCCAACTTTGGTGTAAAGAATAGATGGGACTTCTTGCCTTGTTAGTCCAAAGACTCACTCCAAAGTGAAGGATCCGCCTAGAAAAAGGATTATCTTTTGAAACACCTATTCATATTTTATCAAAAGGTCTCTTTCTCTATTTCTCTCCATTTAAATCATGAGTCCCTCAAGGAAATGGATTGTGTATTTTTCATGTTGGTTCCTAGGATCACCTAGGCCATGTGTTGGCTCAGAGTGATACTTAATAAACATTCACTGAACAATAAAAATGAAGTCTTTATTGAGAACCTATTGTTAAACCGTGAAGAATAAATAGCATGTGGTATTTTTCCTTCCCTCCAGGGACTCGGCACAGAAAAGGAAGCAGGACTCAGGTGCAGGAAACAACTAGATGCAGAATACAGCTAAAAGCCATGATGTGTGGCACCAGGAATAAATGCTGGGTGTGTGTGTGTGGGGGGGGGAATTATATACGTTTGTCTTCCCAGCCCATTAACTTCACCTCCTTCCTTTGCGTTTATGCATGTGTGTTTAACCAACTTTTGACCTGCACTAAATTGTGACAATAGTAAAATATTCACATCTCCTAGACTACTTAATATAGACCTCCCTCATTTGGAAATTACATACTACAAAACAAATTCTTTCTGTACTAAGCAACAACAAAAACATAGAAATACACACACACACACACACACACACACACACACACACCCCTTTAATTCTGACCCTTAGTCTAAATGAAAGCTTCAGGATGAAGAAAAAGTAAAACAGCTCCAAGCTTTAACTGCAACTTTGTAAGACTTCTATGGATTTGAGGAAAGTTGATTCTGAAAGAGAGTTTTGTTGAATTCTTCTTAAGGTGAACATCTGTGATTCCTTTCCTTTGCGTGTGAGTTGTGTAGCAATAGTGGAAATCCCTATTTCCACTGTGTAGCAATACTGGGGAAGTCCCCCAGTACATATTTGAATCCACTGTGCTTTTCCCAGGATGTTCTGAATCTTGTCAAGACATTCTACAGGTACTATAAACTGTCATGTCCAAAACAGAATTCATTCTCTTCCCCTCAAGCCCAAACCTGTTCTTCTTTCCAGCTGTGAAGGCCACCAAACGTGGGGACTCCCGTGAGCCTTCCTTGTCGAAAACTCCATCTCATCAGCCACGGAGTTTCACCTATGTAGCCCCCTCGGTACTAGTCCAGTCCTCCTCCCTGCCATCCACACTGTCTCAAATTCTGTCTCAGGATCAAGATCAGAGCATCAGTCTGTCCATTTCATCTTCCTTTCCCCTGCCCCACCTACTAGCCTTCAGACTCTCCTCTCTTCAAGTCCACCTTTATTTCACTACCTGAACACCTACAGATATATTGTCTCTAAGCTCCAAATACACCCTTCCCTGCCCTTCTTCGAGATACTGGAGCTGAACCCAAGTAACCATTTCTCTTTTGCAAGCAGGCATGGTGTCAGCCTTGTCAGTAGAGGGCACCAGAGGGAGACTGCAAGACAAGAGTCTTGTCTTCCTGGTTCCAGAGTTTTTCTTCCTACCAAGCTTTGCACGTAGCTTCCTTGCCTATGGGTCACTCCTTTGCCAGGGGTGCAAAGAGATCCGTGAAGCAAACCCTCCCACGAGTTCTGCCCCCATTCCCGCAGGTGGCTTCAGCTCACCCACCCAGCCTGCATCACCTCTGTGAACTTCTCTACCTTCTCCTGGTCCATACTAGATGAATCCCAGCCTTGGCAGTGGGAAGGGATGCCTCCTCCTAGTTTGTTCCTAGCCTGCATGCTCTCTCAACCCTGTAAGAAATGACTGCTCTCTACATCTTATTCCTGTATTCTTGATAGCTCTCCTTACACGTCTTAGTAGGTAATACCCTTTAACTAGCTGATAATTTGTATGCAGTATTAAATTTTCCCTGTTCAAATTGCTATGAGCATTTAGTCTCCTGGCTGAATCCTAACTGGTTCCCTACTTCTGTTCTAAATATAAATCAAATCATATCAACCCCTGCTACAAATCTGCATGGACTTCTCATCGTGTATAATAGTAAATCTAAATTATCCTTGCATCCAAAACAAAAGTCTAATTGGGAACTATAATTACACGGTTTGACCGTCTCCACAGTTCAGATGAACTCAGTCAAGATTACATTGCTGCTTGCATTTGTGTTTGGTGGGCATGGCGTTGGACCATGTGACACCAGGGGGGACACACACACACACTACTCCCCTTGTTTGCTGCAGCTCACCTCCCATGGGAGCTGTTGGAATGCAAGCCAGAAGCACCCATTTCACTGCCCTCCAAGTTCCAGGTACCATGAATGAAACAATCCCAGCCACAGTGGTCCTCTGTTTCCCCCATCATTCTGCCTCAGCTCAATGGCTGTCAACACGCTCTCTGAAATGACAGATAAGAGTCCACTGAATGAATTCAAGGCATGTTGCAGACAAACTTTTCTCCTTGTGTAAGTCTTCTCAGAAATGGCTGGTTCTGTTTCACTTCAAAAGGCCTGCGGCCGCCTGGCAGAAAACATAGTCCCGGGCTGCCATATCTCTCCCCCTTTCTCACAGACATCACCAGGAGCCCAATTCATCATATCCTTAACAGCACCCTTCAGATTTACCTGTCAGGGCAGAGGACCCAGATTAAAAATGAAATGACCATTTCACTTGCTTGACAAGGGGAGACCCAGCCCGCCAAATTTCCATCCCTATCACTTGGGAACAGGACTTTAGGAAATAAATAATAAATGCTTTCGGACCTCAGGCAACGTAGCCTAGAATACTTAGGGGCTTCTTATCTTCGTGCAACAATTATTTCAGTTAATAGGTTAAGGGATATATATATGAGATTACCGGTAATCCTTTCACACTGTTGTTCAGCACTTATTTGAGATGCAGGGCACACATATTTAAGAATTAGCTCCCCTCTCTCCTCACTCATACCCTTAGAGTGATACCACTTCCTGCTCTCTTCTCTTGCAGAATAGACACAAAGAATAGTTACAGTAGGGAGGTTATTACAATCAGGCTCTTTTATATCTTTTAGGCAATTACAGGCAAAGACAAGAGTGCCTGATGCACAGCATTTTCAGAATTTGTAATTTCGGCATCTCATCTTGCCAAGCCATGATAACATGCAGATGTTGCCCTATTGAAAGGTGTTAAATAGAATAAACCTCGAGCCAAGAGTACTTCCATGTTTTATTTTGGGGGCTCCCAAAATGTAAAGTATATAATTTTTTTTCTTTAAAATATCAGAACTTCTATAGTTTGGGAAATAATGTTCTGGCCTGCATGATGTCTTAGTGTCTGGTGATGATAATGGCAGCAGTAATGTTTTATTGCTTTAACAAGCATTTATATAGTGCTTACTGTGTGCTTTTCAAGTATTTACTTATTTAATTCCCTCCATGCCCTATGCTGATACAACCACCTTTACCACAGATTTCCCCAGATTAATTGTCTAATTCCAGTTGGATGCTTCTAAAATGCTGCTTCTTCCCAGGCTGTCTGATTGAATAGGAAGGGAATGGCCACTCACTGAAGACTTGCCAGGGGCTTAGAATAGGCAGTCTTCATAAATCCATGAAGAAGAGGTACTATGCTCATTCACAGAGTTTGCCTAAGAATTTGGGGGAAAAAATTAAATCCTAAAGTCAACACTTATCAATCACATCTTGGATACAAGTTACCTGGGAGACATTTGGAGGTGGCAGGGGTTTTTCCAGAGTGGGCTATCCAGGCTGTAAAGGGGCTGCTACTCTGCTCACTCGGCAAGTCCTTACTGAGCGCCGGGTTCGACTGTGTGAGCCCTTGTACTCAGTGTCCCTATGGTCTTGCCCACCTGGGCCATGATGCGTGCCAGGTGCTGGCAGAAAGGATGGCACAGGGTGCTAAGGGAGTGCTTAGGAAGGACACATAACCCAGCCTTCACATATCCAAGGATGGCCTCCCTAAGAAGTCTAAGTCTAAGAAATGACTTGAAAAATGAAACAAACATTGCATTGCCAGACCCACAGAGCCTTTATTTTTGCTGCCTTTGACCTTGAGATTGTCCTCTTGAGTTAAATGTTTGGGGGCTGGAGGGTTTAACTTTGAAAGTCCAGTGTCAGATGCATCTCCTTAGATTTGTCCCATTCTGGAATGTTTTTTTAAATGAGGCTAGCATTCTCACTAGTTCCTTATCCCAGGAAGCTCCTTTCAAGAGCCAAAATGTGAACTTTCTGGTCCTTCAGCAGGCAGATGAGGATGGCACCCACAAACCCCTTTCTCTTGTGTACCTGGAGCAAGAGGGCCAGCTATGTGTCATGTAGAAGAGACAGAAAGGTGCTTACCTTAGATTCATCTACCGTCTTCCCCCCATAACGCAGGCAACTGGAACCAGTATGAATAGCAGCTTATCCTAGGGAAATTGCAGCTTTCTCCATGGATACAGCACAAGGTCAAGGGGTGTAGGCTATTGTATCCCGAGGACTGGGGATGAGGGCAGGGTGAGATGACTGTGGGTCACTATCAAGAATTGAAATATAGGGGCTGTTCATAGTGGTAGTACCTTAAGAATTTTCAAGTCACTCAAAAAGCCAACATTCCAAAATCCAGCTACCATGTCTCAGCCAGGCACAAAGGGAAGAGTGAGACCAAGTGAGGGGCCTAAGAGAGGAGAACCACCAGGGGGTTATGTATAGGGAGATTCAGAGCAGAAGGAAGGGAGGAGAGCCCTGAAGAAATTCTGCAGAGCCAAGGAACAAGCAGCTCCAGAGGACCAATATAGGACCTCTGCAACCAGGACAAGGGTGGGCTCTGAAGTTTTAGGGGAGGCCAGAAGCTGCCAGCAGCCTCACTTCACGGCCGGGAGGAGAAGGAAAAAAATGCTGTAACACTTTGAATCGTAAGTAATTTGTTCTGCAACTGTCCCGCAAGATGGGCAAACATTTCTAATAAAATTTTTTTCAATGTCTTCTTTATTTTTGGGAGACAGAGAGACAGAGCACGAGCGAGGGAGGAACAGAGAGAGAGAGGGAGACACAGAATCCCAAAGCAGGCTCCAGGCTCTGAGCTGTCAGCACAGAGCCCAACACGGGGCTCAAACTCATAAGCTGCAAGATCATGACCTGAGTCAAAGTCAGTCAACCGATTGAGTCAACCAGGCGCCCTACGTTTCTAATAAATTTTAACTTGCTAAATGCACAATGTCTTGCAATAGGAGTAATACGTGATGCCGAACATCACATGATCACAACTGAGCCAATGGTTCTTCTCTCTCTCTCTCTCTCTCTCTCCCTCCCTCCCTCTCCCTCTCTCTCTCTCTCTCTCTCTCTTCCCTTCCTCCCTCTCCCTCTCTCTCTCTCTCTCTCTATCTCTCACTGGCTTGCTCGCTGTGGAATTGTGGGTGATTGTCAATGCAATGTCACATTTCTGTGAAATCCTCAAAAGGAAGCAAAAGCAAGTGTTGTTGGATAGGTTCCTTGTTAAAGTTACAAGAAAAGAAAAAGATTCCGTTGAGCCAACAGATAGCAGTGATTCCATGAGTGATAGTGAAAGTCGTCCTACACAATAACCCTCCTCTCCCTTGTCTCCCTCACACCAGCCACAAAGGTTTTCAAAGATAAGCGCAGGTTAATGTGTTTACTTTTCTTTATATTTTGTATTTTCTTTATTATTTTGTATTCTATTACAGAATTATAATCATTTTTATATGACTATTTTTGGGTTGTGGAACAAATCATCTGAGTTTTCATTATTTCTTATGGGGAAATTCACTTTGATATCCAAGTGCTTCAGATTACAAGCATGTTTCTGGAATGAATTATTCTTGCAAACCAAGGTTTTACTGTACTCAATTGCTGCTAAGTATTAGTTTCTGCAAGATGCTTCAGAGCAGAACACCCAGGCCAGAAACACATTGCCATGTTTGATCACGGATGTGTTATGGCTACCACCTCACATGTTCCAAACCACCTCATTTCTAAGCTACTCAGATCTGCTGAGATCCACACTTTACATGACCTTACAACAACCCTACACCAAGCGTGTCTGGAATGAGGGCAAGAAGAAAAACTTTCTCTTCTTACAAAAAAAAAAAAAGCATGAAACTGAATATAATTCAGAGTTTTTGAGAGCACATATAGTTTGAGGACACAAGGATGAGAGAGACAGGGAAGAGCTCATAGAGCTTAAAGTGAAAGATACATTGATAAAAATAATCTGGGCTCTCATTCATTCAACAACCCCTGCTCACAGCTTGAAGGTAAAAATATATGCAGTCTTACGTGAGTACAGAGATGCTACCCCTCTACCAAGGAGACCCCAGAAGAAGTAGAAAGAAACTGAACAATTCAAGCTAAGAAAGGATTTTAATGTGTATTTGCCTGCCCTACTTGGAAAGTCCCTATATCATGGGGAAGGTGAGACTGGAATATTTGTAACTAGCTGGGAAGAGACGTGACATTCATTAAAAAAAAATCTCTGTCCATGAAGATTGTAAACTTTTGGAGGAACATAACAATGTTCTCCCCACCCCAAGATCCCAGTTTTCATTAGTACCTGGCACATAATAGATAACAAATATATATATTTAAGTGAACTGACCTGAGACTCTTGTTTTTCTAATTTTACAAATGGCATCAAGGACTGAAAAACAATGAGACGCAAAGGGCTAAGGCTAGTAGTTTGACTTTAAAAGTATTTTTACCTCCTTTTCTCTATCCCTTGCGGCTAAAGAAGACTAAAGCCTGGGTTTAGGTTTGATTTTCTATATTTTTGAAAAAATCAGTTATGCAAACTGTCTTAAAAATCTGTAAAACAAGTTCTGTGAGGTCGTGGAGGGAGAAAGAGTCAGAAGCCAGGGGCAGCAGGTGGTCCATGGATGTTTGTCACACATTTGTTCCAGACATTCATCACAAGCTCAGCAAGGAAATGACAAGCTTGCCAAATCAATAACATTTCTATTTTGTTTCATCTCTTTGGATTTTCAGAATAATTTGGTAATTCTGCTTCTCAATCCTGCACATCTTGAGTAAATGAGGATGATATGGGTGTCTTAGCCCAGTCGGCCCTTTATCTGAAAGCTGCCGATCCCCTGTGAGAAGTCAGCTTTCTTCCCAAACATAGGAGATGTTTAAGAGGGATTATTCCTTTGGCCCCTCCTGAAGATGTGGGAAAGTTTACCTTGTGTCCCCATCCAGCATGGGCCCATCTCACTATCTAGCCAGTGCGCTCTAGACAAAGGACAGCGCCAAGAGAGGTGAGTTTTACGTATCACACTGATCCTGCTGCAACCTTGGAAGCATCATCCGGGCAGACAAGAAATCAGTGCTGGGGGCCCAACTGAGTTTCTCAACAATGAAAAGTATTTGACTGTGCTGCCTGAGTAGCCCAGGCAGACCCTGGGGAGCTGCCTTTATTCATTAATAGCAGTTTCTGAGTCTTGCCAGTTAATAGAAGATGCTCTCCAGAGACGTGAGCCATCACTCCTAATTTGGCATCAAGGATTTTGATTGCAACCTGGAGACTCAGGATTTAAGAGGAGGGAGGGTGGGGGGAAGAGAGAGAGAGCCATCAGAGGAGGAGGCCAGGAAGAAGGGAGGGTCGGGGAAAGGCAATGGACGGGTGAACTGAAGAGGGACAGACACACAGAGAGATGCAGATACAGGAGGGGAAAGAAAAAAACAAAGCAGAAATGAAATAAAGGAGAGACTGAGCGGAAACAACATTTTTCAAAGCAGAGCTCATTATTCTCTTTGCAGACTTGTTAGTTGCAGATTTCTAATGCCACTGATGAAGCGTGGCTCAAATGCTCAGGGCTGGCATGGTTGTTTACTCAAGGACCTGCTGAGTGGAGCAGAACATGGGTTGGGCCAGCAGATGAACTGAAAGGAGAAGGGAGCTAGCTGCTTTTCGATTTGGAGAACGCTATCCAGGAAGGAGCATTGTCACCCAGGGAGAGGGTGGCATGTATTCAGAGCAGACTCCAAAGAACTCTGGGGTAAAATGTTTGTGGGAAATAATTCAAGGGTAAGGAGAGAAAAATAAATGTTTATACCCATATTATCATGTCTGTGCTTGCTCACTGGGTCCCCTTTTCTTCTCTTCCCCTCATTCTTGTTGTGTCTCTATATGGATAGGGAGAAAAAAAAAACCCTAAGGACTCACCATGTTTCCAGCAAAAAGGGAGAAAAAAAAAAAAAGATGAGTCATTTCCATAATATATTATTACATCAGGAAATTTAAATTTAGTGTTATAAATCTTTTTTATTCACCAAATATGCTGTCAATTTGAAGAACAACTGTTTGGTTCTTTCTACTTTATCGTGTGTGAGCTTAATTAATCACAATGGAATCCTCTTCAAACTATTTTCCAGCCCAAGAGACAATTGTTTTCTATAGCACGATGTTTCCTTCTAACTAAGGATGGCACTAAACTGGAGAAAACATTAAAACCCTGATGTGCATCATAATGAACTCCATGCGAAGTAGTTATATTAATGTAATGGAGTTGAGATCTTAATTGCACTCGTGTTTATATTTGCAACCTCCTTTTTTAAAGCCTTTTTATTTTACTAAATGATTTGAACGACGAGGTAGGAGAGGTTACTTGGCCTGCTAAATAGAGATGGGTTTCACCACGCTAAAGGAGGAAAAATGAATCTGGGAGGGAAGACTGGCTAATTTAATTTCGTAAAGTAGGTTTTATTCAGTTGATAATGGCTAAAATTGCTCTGTGAAGGCAATCCTTCCTGAGCCAGAAAATGTTCCCTGGACGCTTAAAAAGAAGCATGTCCAAGAGCCCTTTTTGTTCCTCCCTCTGACTACCATTAGCTGCCACGGAAACACCTCCAGCCCCAGTGCTGAATCCTGTATGAAGCAATTTAGGCAGATGCATCCTCTGGCCTCTGATTGAAAGAGCTGATAGATGGTAATATACCTTCCAGCCAAACTCAGGATGAGAGAGGCTGCACAGTAGGAGGTGAAGGAAAAACCCTCCCTAAAGCCTTATATAAAATAGACATTCAATTAAGAATATTGCCCAATGAATGAAATAACGAATGAGTGAGTTAGGGAGTTAGTGAGAGAAACTGTCAGGACTTTTAGTCAGAGGACGGGACCCTCCCCTCCCAACTCTTTTTCTTGTTCCTGTTCATCAGATACAGACTAAGGGGAAATAGGCTCACCGTTTCTAATTAAAACTCATTAACGTGGACACTGGGAAAATATTACGTTTCCCTCCCATAGCTCAGACAGGAATTATCCTGCCATGTGCTGGCTATGTTATCAGAGAGGATGGTGGTGTTGACTAGTTACATGGTGCCTTTTTGAGAAATTTCTCTTGACTCTTAAGACTTAGAGTTACTGGGGTGCCTGGGTGGCTCAGTCGGTTGAGCATCCAGCTTTGGCTCAGGTCATAATCTCGTGGTTCGTGGGTTCGAGCTAGCTCTGACAGCTAGCTCAGAGCCTGGAGCCTGTCTTCAGATTCTGCGTCTCCCTCTCTCTCTGACCCTCTCTGCTCACACTGTCTCTCTCTCTCTCAAAAATAAATAAAACATTAAAAAATATTTTTAAAAAAGACTTAGAGTTACTGTTCTTCCCCAGAGCAATATGTTATTATATGGATATTAATAATCGAATAAACCAATCTTGTACTCTTTGTGGGGGGCTGCTGGGGAGCCCAAGAAGTCCTCAGCCAGCCTCTAGTACATGCATTGGCCCAAGCAGGCAGCTGATGTACCCACCCTACCCTTGACTTTATCCTATTGCCTCCTCCTTCTTCTTTTTTTTTTTTTGATTCCAGCATGTTTCTTTCTTTATTTATATATTTATTTATAGCTTATCCAATGTGGGTTTTGGGTTATGATAATCAGATCCTTCTCTATGGAGAAGTAAAAAAAAAAAGAGTAAAAAAAAAGAAAAGAAGAATGAAGGGAAAGGGATAAAGAGAACTGGAGTTGAATTAGAGACTATGATGCTTTCAATCACTCAAAAACATTCGTGTTTTCTCATGGAATGTCAGGCACTGTACTAGCTGCTGGTGAGTTTAGAGCCCAGTAGAGGAGGCAGATGGGAACACACAAATTATTATAAAACTTAGAGTAGGACTACATACCTATGAACAAAATGCCATGATGCAAGTAGAAAGAGCCAGTCATTCTACCTGGGGGGATTCTTATCAGCCTCACTAAGGTGAGAAGTCATTTGTCAGTTAACGAAGGGGAGAAAGGTTATTGCCAAGAGAGGAGGCATCACATGCAGAAGTACAAAGCCATGAAAGGGTATGAGAAGCCCCATTTGGCAAAAGTTTGGTATGCTTGGGGTGGGAAGATGTTGGAGGGACAGAGTTTGAGGAATAAGAAGTCAGTCACAGTCAGATTTGTGAGTGCCTCAAATAACAATCTAAGGAGTTTAGCTATTTATCCTTGGCACTGGGAAGCCAGGGGTAATTTCAAAACCAAGACAGCCATGTGGTCAAGTTTACTTTCTCCAGAGAAGTCTCTTTGGATCGGAATAAAGAGAGACTGGAGAGAAAGAGTTGTTAATGGGGCTCAAGTTTGGCGAGCCATGTTGAGAACAAGGATCAACAGACAGGTAGATAGATGTGCGTGAGCTGGGATGGCAGGGTTTTTCTAACTGATTGGACACAGAATCAGGAATGATAGCACAGAGCTTGAGAGATGGAGGATGGGCACCAGTCTCATCAAATACAGACTAGAAGAAGAAGAGGACACTTAGCCAGGATGGAGGACAGTTAAGTGTAAGGTACCCGCAGGATACCTAGGTTAATAGGAGAGCTAAAAATATAGATCTGGAGCTAGAGGGTGGCACCCAGAAAACTCGATTTGACATTTTTGCATAGAAATAGTACCTAAAAAGTTATAAGGAAGCCAAGGTCACTCAGGACACCAGCATGTACAATACAGACAGAAGAAAATATGGAGCTCTGTAGTTGGGAGTTTTTTTTAATGTTATCAAGGGAGTAACTAAATCTTCTTTTCTGGAGGATTTTTAAAAATGCAAGCCTCTCCTCTTCCTAAGGTAGTTTGGGGTGACCATTCTAACAGGGAGACCTATCTGCCAGGTGATCTTCAAAATGAGTTCAGGTGGCTAAAGTCAGACACCTAGACTCTTTACGTTGTGTTGAAAAAGCACTGAACAATAACATTAGCAGTAGGCCACCTCTCAGTGCTTGGGAAAGAACAGCTAATATCCCCCAGGGGACAAATGTCATGTTTGGAAGAAGCGGCAGAAGTAGGGAACTGGGCTGAGTGCCAGTATAAAGTGGTGTCTTAAAGCTGTTTAAAATACATCAGAAGCTATGAATGTTGCTTTAAAAAAAAAAAAAGAGGAGTGTCAAATGGTAAGGCAGTACGTTGCTGTCCATAATATATAAATGTGAAGGATAGAGACTGCCACTAACTTCATGTAGATGAATGACTCCAGGAGTCAGAGAATAGTGGCATGTTTAAAGAATTAAGAGAACAAAGCAAGTGAGACAGAAGGGAGAAAGATCCTTGGAAGGGAATAGAACACAAGGGCAAGGGAGAAAGTAGCCAGTAGGAGCCAGTGTTGAAGGTCAGATTGTGAGGCAGGGGGCCAATGTCACCAAAATAGCCAGACAAAGACAGAGAGTGACCAGAGTGTTGAGGAGGAGATAAAATTAGGTAGACAGGATTTCTTGTAGTCAAGGGTAGAGATATATAGTCGAATAGAAAGTAAAGATTGTTCCTGAGTCAATATGGTTTTGACCTGATGCAAAAGACTGGAAGTCCGAAGCCCTCAGCTCACACACTGAGCTTTGACATTGACTGTGAGGCCATGGGCAAGCATCTTAATTTATTTGAGTGTTTGTTTTCTCCTTTGTAAAATGGGAATAATGATACTCACATTTTTAGGATGTTTGAAAATTCATTGAGATGATAGATACAGAAGTTCCAGACCAAACATAGTATAAGTGCCTAATAAAGATTTCTTTTTTATCAGTTGAACAAATGAATAATGGCCAGATTGTGAAGGGCTTTGCTGATTGGGGTTGAAACAGAGGTAAAACCTAAAGGGTTGACCAGATCCCCAAGGAAGAAAATTATGGGTTGAATTATGTTTCTCCCCCCTCCCTCCTGCAAAAGAAAAAAAAAGAAAAAAAAAAAAGGTATACTGAAGTCCTGACCCCAGGACCTCAGAATGTGACCTTATGTGGAAATAGGGTCTTTATAGATTTAACCAATTCAAGATGAGGTTGTTAAGGTGGAACCTCATCCAGTATGACTAGTGTCCTTTTAAAAAGGGGAAATTTGGATGCAGAGGATGCTGTCCAAATTTGGAGACAGGGAAATTGGACACACACAGAGAGAGGACGATAGGAAGACACAGGAGAATGCCATGTGAAGACAGAGGCAGAGATCACAGTGACGCTGCCACAAGCCAAGAAACACCAAGGATGGATGGCCCCCACCAGAAGCTGGAAAAGGCTAGACCAGTTTCTCCCCTACACACTTCAGAAGGAGCACGGCCTTGCCAACATCTTGGTTTTGGACTGCTAGCTTCCAGAACAATGGAACAACAGATCTGTTATTTTAAGCCACCAGTTTTGGTCTTTGTTAAGGCAATGCTAGGAAACTAATATAACATCTAAGTGCAGAAAAATATCAAGAGGGAGGTAGAAACCCACACTGTGTGCCCAAACCTGCCATTGACAGTTTCAACAGCAGGACAAGTTGGCCTTGCATTTCTGCACATTGTCACTACCCAGGATTCTCTTGACTGCAGTTCAAGAGATAATATGCCAGCAACCTGTGTGTCCGTGGGATGACACCCGGCAAGGTCGGAGGGAGAAGGTGACGTGGTAAAGGCAAATCCCGGGCAGACCAGAGGCTGGGGCCGCAGAAGGTTATTTCCTACGAGGGAAAAAGCCATTGTCTTTGTCCAACTGACAAAGAAATGGCAACATAGATGAATGAGAAACAAGACAAATGTAGAATACGGTGCCATTTGTGTCCT
This sequence comes from Cryptoprocta ferox, assembly GCA_028646485.1. Taxonomy (NCBI): domain Eukaryota; kingdom Metazoa; phylum Chordata; class Mammalia; order Carnivora; family Eupleridae; genus Cryptoprocta; species Cryptoprocta ferox. The sequence goes on along the minus strand of CM053574.1, from coordinate 84,100,579 downwards.
TTGTAAAAATCGTAGCAATCACATTATTCTGGCAGAAAGCTCAAAATAGAAACCTTTGTCATATTTACTTACCAAGTTACTGATGAGGCACAGAGAGAATTAGGAAATCAGGCAACACAGAAAAACATTTATAACAGACAGAATTTTGAAAACTCAGTAAGGAAGAAATTCAATTTGTATGGTATTTGAGGATGGGTTTACCCATCTGGAGGAAGGGAGGAAGGGAAGTTGGTGCCAGGCCCTTGCTAAGCGTGGACACAGGCACCTCATTTCGTCTCTCAACGGCTCCGTTTCACAGTGAAACAGGCCCAGATAGATTTAGAAATGTGCCTAAGCTGGTGAGACTCAGGGCTGGGATTTATACCTATATATGCCTGACTCCCAAACCAGGCCCTGTTCCCCTCACCATGTGGACCTATAAGGATATCAATTAGAATGAAATTTCTCAGGAGCCTGCATATCCAGTGACAGAGATGGCCTGAGGTCCTGTCAGAGGACTCCAAGATGACATCACCTAGCAGCCTGTCCACTCAGCCCAGAGCCCAGCTTGGGCGTGCGCTCAGCTCCCCAGCCTCTCCTCAAAGTCAAATGGCTGTCTGATGTATGTGTGTCTCCTTGAGTTGCCAACTCTCCACTGGGCCAGTGAGCAGCTGGGTGACTTTTAAGGGCCACCTGGCCTCCTCTGGAATCGTCCCACTGCAGAGAGATAAAAGCCCAAGGACCCGGCCAGGCTCCCTGGAGACCTCCAACCCTGCCTCCACCCAGGTGTACGCTCCCCACTTCCTGAAGTAGCTCATTACAATCAGGGGCTGACTAGTAAAACAGAAATTAAATTGACACTTTGAAGCATTAATCTAAGCACAAATTAATATTCATCAACATCTGCTATTTGTTCAGGTGAGTGTTCAGCTTAAACAAAAAATAGCATTCTTCCTACCCAGAGACAGCGCGAACCGGAGGAGACGGAGCCCGTGTGCAGGCCCTCTGCACACACAGCCAGCCGCTGGCTCCCTGCGGAGACGCCACCAGGGACAGTCCTCCCAGAGGGACCCTGAATATTTTTCAATAAATCATTTTTATTTGGACACTTTTCTTCTTCCTGACTTGCAAGACATCACTATTCCTTCTCAGAAGGGAACAATAGGAAGCCGGGTGATGTTTATTCCATCTCAGTACTTGGCAACAGGTGCTGTCCCTGTTGTCCACCATTTGATCATTATCATCAGGGCAGGAGAAATTACTTTGCTGGAAAATTACTAGCTAAATTTCCAAATGTGTGTGAAGAGAAACTTACAGGGGAGCAAGGTCAGGGAGGGCAGCCCCCACAGGGGTTGCTACAGCTCCACATGCACAAAGAATGAAGTAATTGCACAGGAAACCCTGCATTGTGACAGCAAAGGAGAATACTCATTGGTGGGACACAGGGAGGGTCACTGAGCCCGGAACATCTTTAGAGCAAGGGAGTATTTTTCGGGTGATAGGGAAGCTAACCGCTGTTCTCTTCCTGCCAAAATACCATACAAACTTCTGAAAGCCCTCCCACAACTACAGGCCAGGGTGGATCTGAGAGATATCGAGAGACATCCTGTGGCCTGGGTGACACTGATGGCTTCAAAGGGCACTTGAGAGGATGTCTCTCTTTATGTTTTGATATTTCTCCTCTCTCTCTCCCCCAGATAGGTGAAACAGAGTCACTAAAATGGTAAAAATACAGTTAATGAAGACGGTAAACAAATCAAGAGACTCAAAGTTCTACATAGTTTTGAAAAAAATACTTAGTGGGGATTGCATGGGTCTGGGAACTGGTCCTGTGTTAAGTAGTGATGGAGGGCTTTTAGAGAAGTTTATCTACCATGAGTGGGCAAGAATATGCACTAGTTAAGAACAAGGACTCTAAAGTCAGACTGTGAAGTTAAATTCCACCTTTGCCACTTAATACCTGTGTGACCCTGGGCAACTTACTTAGCCTCTCCGTGCCTCAGTTTCCTCATCTGCAGAATGGGAATGTTGATTGATTAAATGAGTTGAAATGTATAAAGCAGTTGACACAATATCTGCCGCCTTAGAAGTATCCTATAACTGTTAGCTATTCTGATAACCTTAGTCATGGAAACTGTGTATTAGAAAATCTCTGGTAATCCTATTAACAGAGATTGGTATTGTTGAGGGTGTAGAGTGAATGAACCAAAGCTGGACCTGGTCAATATATTTAATCCGATCTGTTCGTTGGTTGAACTGCTGAAGCAACTTCCATGTGGTATCTGGACTTCTGACAAGGAATTTATTCAAAGATGAATCCCTGCAAAGGTAATAAATATAAACAGAAAATCTAATATAATAGCTAAGTATAAAATATAAAAGCTAAATAGAGCAGAGATGTTACTTGGGTCACCCATATGAGGGGGCAATAGATGGTGCCTGTGGATACAGCCAGCGGGATCAAATGCTCCCCAGAAGGCTCGGCCAGCCCAGGAGCCAGCCAGGACCCAGATGCAGATCTGAGGCTGGGGAAAGCAATGGAAGCTGAAACAGAAACAGTTCCTGCTCTCATGGGGCCGACATTCTATTTGCACTAGTAAAAGGTGGGGAGAGACAGACAAATAAGTCAATATATACACACACAAGAATAATATTAAATAGTGACAAGAGCAGTACAGAGAAGCAAAGAGATGGATGTGCAAGAGATGAGAGATTCCCTGAGTGGTCAGGGAGGCCTCTCCAAGGAGGTAACAAGGAAGCTGAGATCTGCATGAAAAGAACCAGCCATCCCAACACAGACCAGGGGGAAGATGGTCCAAAGGAAAGAACACTTAATGAAAAGGCCCAAGGAAGGAGCATACTTGGAGAATTCAAGGAATAGAAAAAAAGATGGGGCAGCTGGAGGGAAATGGATGAAACAAAGTGCAGTAAAATAAGAAATGAGAAAAGTAAGTGGGGGCTGGACAGATAGGGCTCTGTAAAGCAATAAGAAATGAAAATTCATTCTAGAGTGCAATAAAAGCCACTTTTATTGCTAGGGGATAGATTTTTAAATATATTTATTTTTTAGAGCAGTTTTGGTTCATAGAATAATTAAGAGGAAGATACGGAGATTTCTCACATGTCTCCTGTCCCATTATTAACCTCCCCAGCAGAGCAGAACACTGTTTCAACTGATGAACTTATACTGATAAATCATAATCACCCAAAGTCCACTGTTATTGTTAGGCTTTGCTCTTGGCATTGCACATTCTGTGAGTTTAGACAAATGTATAGTAGCATATATCCACCACAAGAGGTTTTTTAGAAGGGCACTCTGGGGCAATGGAACGGGCAATCAGATTCTGACACAGCTCCCACCACCCACCACCTCCTGGTTTTCATGCCCTGAGTGAATTCCTTCCCTTGAATGTGGGCTGGACTTAGAGACTTGCTGCTTCTAACTAATGGCAAAAGTGATGGGATGTGACTTCCATGATTAGGTTTCAAAAGCCTGTGACTAGCTAGGTCTCGGTCTCTCTCTCTCTCTCTCTCTCTCTCTCTCCCTCTCCCTTTCCATGATAAAGCCAGCTGCCATGTTGTGAAATACTCAACGGAAAGGCCCATGGGCCAAGGAAATCAGGGACGTCTCCAGCCAACAGTCCTGGAGGAAGTGCGGCCCTTAGCCTCACAGCTCGCAGGAAGTAGATTTTTGTCACAACCACATGAGGGCACTAAGAGGCAGATGCTTCCCTATTGAGCCTGAGACCAATTGCCAGAGGGCCCAGCTACACTGTGCCCAGATTCTAACCCACAGGAACTGTGATGTATTAAATGTTGTTGTTTTAAGCCACTAAGTTTTGGGGTAATTTGTTACATGGTAATATACAGACTTCGTGTTAAAAATAGATTTTAAGAGGACAAGAATGGACACAGGAAAATAGTCAAGCAGATACTGCAGTAGATGAGAAGGTGGTAACTTGGATTAGGACAGAGGTAGAAGAGATGGAGGGAGAAGGACAGATGCTAGGGACACTGGAGACTTGCTGTTGTACAGGATGTCATCTTGAGGGCAAAAGGAGGAAGCAAGATTAAAGGAGGTTTTGCTTGAAAAACTAGGTATAGGAAAAGATGGAAGAAAAAGAAATAAATTTGAGGGTCAAGGGTCAAGCTTTCTGTCTTAGTCATATTGAGTTTGAGATACTGCTTCCTGAAAACTAAGTGGAGAGATCAAGTGGACACTTAAATAATTAGATTAAAGAGTGGAGTATTGGGAAGAGATCAGGGCTGGAAAGTGGATTTTTAAGTCATTTATAGTTGATATTTCAAGTCATGCCACAGGATGAAGACATTTAGGAAGTGTTTTAATTACCCTGCTGCATAACAGGCCACCCAAACTTAGTAGCATAAAGGAACCATTTTATTCCACTCTCAGGTTCTGTGGGTTAAAGAGTTTGGACAGAGCACCACAGAGAAGGCTTGTCTCTGCTGCCCAATGCCTGGATCCCCAGCTGGGCTTTTGGCTAGAGAACTACACATGGGCTCTCCAGATGCCTAGGTTTTCCCACAGTGTGACCTCCTCAGTCCTGGAAGCTCAGGATTCCAAAGACCAATGTTGCAAGAGAACCAAATGGAAGCTTCCTGGCCTTTTCTGATCTAGCCTCTGGTGTCAGGAATCATCTCTTCTGCTACATAACAAATGATTTACTAGTTCAATCCAGATTCTAGGGGAGGAGACATAGACTCCACCTCTGCAACAGAAGAAAGGCAAGGAATATGTAGACATGTTTTTAAACCTCCACAAAGACTTAATATAGAGAGGAGAAGGGAATCCTAAAGGTAATTCTGGAGCATTCCAACATTTAGAACTTGAGCAGAGGAAGAAGAACTAGCAAGAGACTGAGATGAAAATCAGTGATGTAGGAAGAATCCATTGGGCGACGATGAGCTCATGAAAGACAAGAGAAGGATCTGTTTCCAGAATGTAGGAGTTGACATTGTACAAAATGCTCCCAAAAATTGAAATAAGATAGGGACAGAGACAATGGGGTTTGATGACTGAGAGGTACTGGTGACTTGACAGAGGCAGTCCCCATGGGATGGTTGGGAAAGAAACCAGCATGGATTGAGTAGAAAAGAGACTACAAGGAAAGGAAAGATGCATCGACCATAAGCTGACAGTTGTGCATGCACTTGTATAAACGGGTCATTGGTGAGACCCTAGGAAACCATCACACCACAGAATCTTTGATGTGAAAGGTCACCAAACACATACACTGGAACATTTCTGATCTTAGGGAGCTCATGACCTCTCACAGCACCCCATTTCATCATTGTTAGAAAAGTTATTTCTTCCACAAAATGCACTTCTGACACCCATCTGTCTTTGTCTGCCTGGAGCAGTATACAACCAGTCTAATTCCAAAGTCCTGTGCCACTTTAGGCTTTTTTTTTTTTCTGGATGAAACATTCTCAGTGCCTCTAGATTTCCAGATGCTTCCCAGTCTTCATTGCTCTCCTCTGAATGTGCTCAAATTTGTTCCCGTCACTCCCACAGTATGGCATTCAAAACCAAGCTCAAATTCTGCTGCTGTCTGAAGATGCTAAGCTCTGCACCAACCATTACCCCTACAGCTGTTTTAGGGTTTTGTCACACTGCTGTCTCCTACTGTAGAAACTAGGAGCCACCATCTGTCATCCACATTGAGTCTTAATCATTAACAATATTTGATTCAATGATCTCAATTGATTGTTCTTCCATAGCAAGGCTAGATGCTGCCAAGCCCAAGTACTGAAGAAGAAGCTAGAAAAAGGAAGCCTTTCATGCCACCTCATGAACCTTGCTGTGGCTTTTTCTTTTGCACTAAGATGAAATGCAAAAAAACAGGGAAAGCTTCCTGAGGACACCATTGACTTGGGTCAGTCTCTGGTAGACCAGTCTCTGGTAGTCACCTCTGAAGTGGTGAAATGGGGATTGTGTCCAAGAGGAACCAATGAAATTATGGCACTGGTCTAGGATTTGTGATCAATGCCATGATTTACCAGCCTGAACACCTTCAAGAGTTTTTCCTTCCCTCCTTCCTAGGTATGTAAAATTTGTAAGAAATCAAATCAAAGTACTCTTTCCAAAATCCCACTCACAAGGCTTTTGAGCTAGCTTTTTAACACTTTTGTCTTTCTCTTCCTCTGAACCTGTTTTTTGAAAGTAATTCTAAGCCATTTAAATGAATATTCATATCTCCAGACTATTTTTCTACTTAAAAAAAAAAAAAAGGTTAAGGAAGTTTACATGGTACTAGAGAAATAAAATCCAGGAGAGAGAGATGAGAAATCTTTTGGCTAATTCTAACCACTCCATCAGTACAGCATGGGTATGTGAACACACACCCAAAGGGTACACCTGCATAGGGCAAAGAGAAGGCCCGCTGTGCCACACAACTCCAAAATCACTCTTTTGTTTTTCTACTGGTACCTGCCAGCATGGGGAGTCTTGGTAAATTAGGTGGCTAAAATGTTCTGAGCAAGTTGGAGCAGGAAAATTCTCATTACCCCCATCATGATTTGCCCTCTCTTTCTTCACTCCCTGAAGGGCTGAGACTCCATTTGGATAGAAAGAAATAAAACATAAAAGCTTGAAATAGTCATTGTGAGAGTCTTTGCTCCAGCTGCTCTGGTTCAGGCTCTAATAGAGCAATTTAAGGTTAAAGGAAGGTTTAGGCCCTTCTGCAAGTCTATCAAACTCTCTCCAACTTGAGAAGGCTGAGTGGAGATTCTACCCTGAACAAAACATGCATTTTTATAACTTTGTGTCTTAGCACATTCAATATAAACAGAGTAATTATTATGAGTTCTGTGATGCCAGTCCATCCTCATGGCATGGAGGAAGGACGTCGAACAATGTTCCATGTTTTGAAGGCAGATAGGGGAAACTAAACCAGAATTTTCACATTTTAGATTTGGACCTTCGGTCAAATTTCATAGACCATTTGAGCCTCAGTTTCTATAGACTTAAAATGGAAATAAAAGTGCCTCCTTGTGGGTATATTCCTGAGAATCAAAGAGCAGTAAGTTCACAGGGCTTCACATGTAACAGGTATTGCATAATTTTTCATTCCTTTGCATTTCTCTTCTTTTAATCCCTCCTGCTTGGGGATTAATCCACCAAAACCTTGCTTTGATCACGTCACTCCCTCATTGCAACCTGTAGTCACCTCTCGCTGTACAGAGAATAAAACACAGAATTTTGCGTCACCTACCTCACCTTAACTTACCTTGCAAGCCATATCCTTCCAACCGCCAGAAAGGAACTCTCAGTTCCACTGACTGCATGACTTTCATTGCCCCATTTCTTTCCCCTCTTGTCCATCTCTGTGCTCTGGTTTGCTTGTGGCCCTGCCTCCTCTGTGAACACTACCTTCACCTATCCCTGCCAATTTAAAAGACCACAAATCCATTAAAAACAAGCTCATATACTTCTGCTCTCTGAAGACCTCAAGATGGGATCACTCTTCCTTCCTAAGTCATGCTCAAGGACTAATTGTATTTCTCATAAACTACTGGACAGATAAGATCTCTTGTTATTGTTGTTTACTTACATATCAGAGGCACACGTCATATGATATGATTACTATTTGTCAATGTGTTTATTTTCCCTACTGGACTATGAACTCCTTTGGAGACTGAGACTACATCTTTATCTATTGTCTTTCTGTCTCTAGCATCTGACACAGTGCCCGATGCCAGGTGCTCCATAAATGATTAGTAAAGTGAATGAATGAATGACTTCTCTTTATCACTAAATTATATCTTAGATAGTAATAAGGTATGTCATATTTTTATGTCTCTTACTAGGATTTGTGTGGTTCCTGGCAATTATGAATATCAATAATATCTGATGATGATGAATAACTGGCTCTCTAATATGGGAGTCCTGGGAGGGAACTGAGTAGTATAAGCCATGGAGATCAGTAACTCAAAGCTCTGAAGCCACACATTTGCATCTCACAGTTAAGCCTCTTTCATATGAATTTTTTCCAGTTGGAAGAAATGTGTACTTTGGTCAAAGATGGCACAGTAAGGGTCATTTAGTGCTGCTATCTATGCAACACCCATGGGTAACCAAAAATAATAATAAAAATGTTAGGGAAAATAATCCTTTCCTATATTTAATGGAATCAGGAAATGGAAATAATAGAAGACCTTAAACCATGCATTCTGAATAGGGGAAATCTCACCCCAAGGAGATGCTTAGGATGATGTTTGCAGTGATGTTAACAATGGTTATTTCTGCATAGTGGGATTTGGAGTGACTTTTTTTTCTTCTTTGTCTCTTTCTCTGTTGCTTGATTACTTTATACTCAATAGAGTTCTTTTTGAAAATATAAATAATATTTGAAAGAAACTATGTGGCATCTCTAATTTTTAAAAAGTAATATATGCCACTTCTTACCTCTGCTCTTAAATGCTTTCTACCTACTGAATTTCAACTTCAGTGACCTTAGAAAGTAAACACTAAGCTGTTTTGAACCTATAAGAAACCATTAGGAAAACCATTCTACCTTTCCAAATTCCCTACCCCTCTGGGGCTGATGCACTTAATCAGTTCTTAGGAACGTTACATAAGCCAGAGAACCGTCTTTGGTTTTCACCCTCTGGAGAAAGGCCTTTCACATGATGTTAAAGGACTTGTTAATACTCTTCCCATGCTGAAGCAACATCATTCATAATACAAATAATTGTGGTAAATAAAAAAGTTACACTGCTGTGCAATATATAGTTTCTCATTTGAAAAGTCTTCAGACCCACACTCACCAAAATAAAAATGATGTCAAAAGGAAAATGGAAATTATTTTCTACCTAATTTTTACCCACTTGAAAGTTTTCTAACCAACCTGACCTTCTATATCCGTCTCAAAATGACTACATGGTGAGGCCCCTAGTCATTATTATAAGTACATTGAATTCATATGTCCTGGCAGCTAATACCCTGGCCCACATATGGAGACCATTTGAGGGGTAAGGGTAGGAAAAAAGTCAGACAGACTCAAAATGAGCCAGGTGCCTCTTCAGCAAGAAAATGTTCAGAAGCAGCAGGCAAAAACTGAAATCTGTCAAGTCAAGGATATATGAACACATACACAGAGAGACTCTGGAAGTTGGAAACATATAATCAACAAAAAGGTAAGTTAAAATAGATGAACCGGCCAATTCAAGAGACAGGAGCAAGAGACTAAATCTGGAAGAGATGAGTCAAGGCAAACAAGAGAAATGAGATCACTGTGATTAGCTCAAAGAAGCCGATGGCTATGTGGGGGAGGATGGATCACCTGAAGAAAAAAAAAAACACCAAAGTGGGAAAAGGAGATGGGCATGTGATTAGTATAATTGCCTACAATGCCATTCATGGTCTATCTCTTGCTCCTTGCCTCCAGGCTCCCCTTCTATCATTCCTTCTCTATTTCAAACGCCATATTCCAGCCATACCTGCTGTTCCTTAAATATACCATGAAGTTTCTACTTGACAGATCATTTCTTTTCTCTGTGCTTTTGCTCTATGTTCTTGCTTCTGCCTGAAGTGCTCTTCACTACTGTCCAGCTGGCAAATGCCTACTCATTCTCCAACTCTCCATTGAGGTATTACCTCCTCTGGGAAGGCTTTCTTGACCCCCTCACATAGTGGACTACTCTAACAATGCCCCTCCCCATGTCTTGTCTGCCACTTCTATTACAGCACCAATCACACTGAAATGTGCCTCTTTGCTTACACCTTCATCTCTCCCACTAGACTAAGAGACCCTAGGGAGCAGAGCTGAGTCTTGTTCATTTTTGTATCCCCTGCCTCTAGTATAGTATTTATAGAAACTCCACATAGGCTTGATAAATTGAGTAAAATTGAATGAGCTGAACTGAATCTGGCTGTGTGTAATATTTCCAGCAGTTTCTCTAATGTAACTGCTGTGAGAGAATCTTTGAAAGAGCAATCACTAGACAATTCAGTAGGGACCATGCTCTGAACTGCCCTCCACTGATGATGCCAGGGGAAGAACTTGGAGCTGTCCAGAGGCCAGAGGCCAAAGAGCTGGGCGTCTGCCCTTAGAGCACTGCCCATGCCACTACTATGGTGAACAGCCATTCTGGTTTTAACAGTGAAAATCCTCCAACCCAGGAAATTTCTCAGTCCTGAGCAAACCATAACAGATGTCAACAAATTCCCAATGGCCCTGCCACAGTGTATTTTTCTCCACCATCTTAACAGAATCCCCCTCAAGAAGAAGGAGATCGGTCCCTACCAAGTGTTTAATGTCTGGGGGAAGAGAGAAAGGTTGTTTGTTATCATCTTCACTGAAGAAAGAGATTAAGATTTCTCACCTGGGGTTAAAGGTTTAAAAACCGTGGGTAGAAGTGAGCAAATTATAGAGACCCTAAATGGTTGTCCAGGGAAGAGAGTTACACAACATTGGTTGTTTCTAAGGCAACAACTTCCCAGATTTATGCCAAGATTTGGAACCATTTCCCTCTAGAGCAGATGATTATATGCTCATTTATCTCCAGAGAAGCCCTTAAAACCTCTTCTTTCTCAGAAAACCCATTTGGCTAAAAAACACAGTATTTAAGATGGAGCGTTACTCTGAACATTCCCAACCCCCCAGAGAAATTCTGCGGGGACTGTTATGCCATCCCAACATTTGGCTACAATTCCACATGGTTTCAGTTCAGCCGGGTTTCATTGCTGCCATATAATCTGTAGTTTTGCAAGGAAATTCTAAAGAAATATTCAAATGGTTACTTAAATAGTAAGGTCTCCTCAGAACAGTTCTTAATACCCAGTCAGTCCACACCACAAAATGGCATCCTGCAATTAGATTCACTGATAGTAATGAACAAGAAAAAAAGGTGAATTCTTCAGAGAAAGACCAGCCTCCATATATAGCTAATTCTCCCAGTCACTTCTGAAGGACAATGCCCAATAACACTTTACAGTTTAACAGGGAGCTCAGTTCAGCCTCTGACTACAACTGCCTCTCTTGCAGGTGCATGGCAGGACAGCCACTCTCAACACTCGTCTCAGCTGTGGCCTTATCTAAGAGTACACCCTGTTGTTGGTTGCATCCAGTTCTGTGGAATGTGTCTGGGATTCTAAGACTGGAAGAGAATCATATCCCCCCTTTGTTAGAACCCTCAGACTGTAAACACCTGAGGACCAAAGGACTGGGTCTTATTTTCCTTGGAGCCACACAGCCTTGGTTCATACCCCAGCTCTGTCACTTCCAAAGCATGCGTAACCTTGATGACTTACTTAACCTCATAAGGGCTCTGTTTCTCTGAAAATAAAATAGAGGTAGTAATCATATCAACCTCATAGCATTGTTCTGAGGATTAAGTGAATAAAAACTAGAAAGTGCTTAGAGCAGAACCTGATCTATCATAAGCATTATATAAATATTAGCTATTATTATCCTATGTACCCTCTACATTTAGTGTGATCCTTGGCACATAACAAACACTGAGACAAACAAAACTGTTTACTGAGCTGAATTGAAGTTTCCACTCACTAAGAAGGCACAGGTAAGAATAACTTAAAAAAAAAAAGAATAACTTTCCAAATACTTACCACTATTGATTGGTTCTGCTTCTTTGTTGGCCAGTTGGAGATGTGTCCCCTTTTCTTTGGTCAGACAACTGGCTACAGTCTTTAGAGGAGATTAGAAGAAAGAGGACAAAGGAGAGGTCTGGTGTCTGCCCAAGTTCTAGTTACAGCAGAGCCACTGAATGGCAGCACTTTAAAAGAGATGAGGAACAAATACCTGGCTGGAGAGCTCAAGAAAGGCTTCATGGGGTTGTTGTCTTAACTGAACGTTAGGGAGGTTTCAGTGGAGGTGGAGAAGGAGCACATCTCCAAAAGCAAAAGCAGCATGCTCTGCTGGAAAATCATAAAGTGTGTTCAAGAAATACTGATGAGCCCACATGGGTGTGGACCATAGAGGAATCCAGGGCTCTGCTATTCTATCACCACATTCCTACCTATTTAGAGTCCCAAGGATAACAGAATGGCTGAGATTAACCCAGAGGTCATGTCAAGAAAGAATTCATTTTTCTTTCCCAGTTCCCATCAGTACCATGTGGTTTCGAAGCCCAAAGAATCAACTAAGCAGCTTTTATAAACCAAAGAGACCCTGCTTGAACTTGAGATTGAAAGGAGACACCTATCAAATGGCATTCTACACCTCTGCTCTTCTGCAAGCATGCACAGTAGGCATGTGAATAACTATTTCCATTGTACTGACTGGAATCACTAAGGCCTCTACTGATGGAAGAAGTGGTGCATTACCAACAGAATCCAGCTAGCCAAAGTGGCTGGGGGAGAGTACCGTCTGTACAGAGAAAAACGTGTGAAGTTCAAGTTCACAGATCCTATGGCCTCTGGTCCAGGATGAGGTTCTTAAAAGAACAAAAGTATGATCAACGAGGTCATTTGCAAGGCAGCTGTTCTGCTAGACTGTCATTTAAGCTTCTCTGCATAAGAAGAGTGGTTCTCAACTTTCCATATCTTGTAGCTAGAGCCACTCCCACGTGTCCCATCAGTTACTCTGTCATCTGGATTCCACCATGATGGATGACATTAACTTGCCTGCAGACATCCTGCTGTATTGCGCCATATGACCTCTAAGTTAGCCCCCCAAATCTTAAGACCTAAAGAAACAGTTCATCCAAATTCTGCCTTGATTCCAAAGAAAATAGTGATCCAGTTTCTTCAAAAACTAAATGGCATGAAAACAGGGTATAAGGAAGGGAGAACTGTGGTAATTAAAGAGTTTTATGAGAACTAACAATTAAATGCAATGTGTGGGCTTGATTAGATTCTAATTTGAACAAACTAATGGACTTTTTAGGCAATCAGAAAGATTTAAACATGGAATAGATGTTAGATGACATTAAGGAATTACTACTAATTTTGTTAGGTAAGAATGGTACTGTGATTATGTTATTTTTTCTATCCTTATCTTTCAGAGATATCTACTGAAGCACTTATAGAGTTTCTTTTCTGAGATTTCCTTTAGAATGCTGTAGTTACAAGAAAGGCATGGGAGGTAAGTGGTAGGGCAAAAGATGAAACAAAATTGGAAAAATACTGAAAAGTGCCAAAGTTGTGTGGTAGCTCACAGTATCATTATACTATCCTCTCTAATGTTGCATAGATCCAAAATTTTCCATAATAAATTTTTTTTTAATCTTGCCAGTCCCATTCACCAAATGGAGCATTCCATTGGTGGATGGATACTTAGACAAGGAAGTAACTCTACTTACTGGGGACGGCAAGCAAAGAAAGAGAAAAAGAAGTACAACTGACTGCCCATTCCTCAAAGGTTGCCCTGCTGCTGAACCCAAGGAAACAGAGTTCTCAAACTCGGCATGTGAATGTGAACACACTGGGTAGTAGATGTGCCTGTGTATGGTAGCCCTCAGTCCACGATTTACTAGTTTCTAGGCACACGCCTCCATCTTGCTTGTCCTAGGGAAAGTCAAGATTCCAGCCTGAAACAAGAGAAGTATGTCCCAGAGCAGCACTGGCTCTTAATGGGGGCTCAACCTTCTTACGTTGCCTCCCTGCTCCTCCCCATACTCCCCTCTCCTAAAAGGTTGTTTTCACAGAGACAGAGACCTCCTTCTCCTAGTCCTTAGGTCCATCTCTCAGACAAGTGGGATTTGATTATTATTGGCTGAATTCTTTATCTTATTTAAAGAAATGGCTGTATATATTGCAACTTGGGAATTAAAACATCCTATTGCCAGATTGTTCTGACCTGTCCAAAACATCTCCAATCTTTATACATTTAGACACTATAAAATAAAGTATAATCAGCACTCAGACCTAAACATTTTCAGTGCTACTTTTTTTTAACCATCTTTTTTTAATAATAATTTGAGGACTATAATTTTTTTTATGCTGGTAATCATACCCTGGTGGAAAACTGTACGCCTTCATCTGTCAAGGAAAAACTTAAAGAAATATTTATTTTTGAGTGACATACAATTTTAGTAATATTATGGGGAGCAACTCAAGAATCTATACAATTTAGTTTTTAGCAGATTTATAAATAACTGTGATAATATATACTAATAATGGTCAAGGTACCAGAACAGATTGAAGTTTATGCACAGAGATCAGAAGACCTTGTAATATGAACAGTCTGGCTGATAGAAAGGAACATATCGAGGACACTTGGGAATGGCCCGAGGAATGGGAAGACAAGGAAGAACGAATGGGATTGCATGTGTAACAGATGTGGCTACTGTTTCACTTCTAGTCAAACACTAAAGACATTTGTCAGTAGACAGCGGAAGCAGAAAATTAGGATAAACACTATATGGCCAAGGTTACTCAGAGGATATCTAAAGGTTATAAAGGTCCGTTCCTGGGAGGTAGAACCATCAGGAAAAGTACATCATACTTACCAAGCGACATGAGAAATGTAAGGGAGTGAATTTTCATTAATGGTTGTGAAAGTCAATGTCCTGTCTCAAGGCTGAATGGATACCACTAGTGGCACAAATAACTGGGTGAAATTGCCACCCTTCAGCCTTGAGAAGGCTGTGGCTCGGGAAACAGGATGCCAAAGCCTAAAGAAAGCTTTCGGAATGATTGTAAATGAAACTAGTATGGCAGGGAGTGTGGGGGCGGCTGTGCCCAGCAAAAGACAGAGTAAGGCACCAATATGGCAGAAGTACAAAAAGGGAGAAAGAAAGAAACATTGTTATAGCTGCTATTTACTGAACATTTACTATGTGTCACATTATCCTCACACCACCCTGCACACTGGATATCATTATCTTCATTTACTACAGGAGGAAATTGAGACTTGCTTGCATCACCCAGATGTAAGTAGTAGACTCAGAATTCTATCTATTGTTGGTTCTGATTCCAAAGTGTAGACCTTTAGCTACTACTCATGGAAAGGATAGAAGAATAGACCAAGAAGATTAAAAAACTTTATGTCCTACATGAGGAAAATTTTGTGTAAAATATACTTCTCTTGGATCGAAAACCAGACAGAATAGAGATACTCCATTACTAACTGTGATTATCTCTCATTAGAAAGATTACTGTATAGATTCATCTTTTTGCTTCACTGCATTTCTCCAGGTTTTCTTCTATCATGAACATATATTGCTTTACAATAAGAAAAAATATATGTATTTGATTTCTTTAAGGGTGGAGGAGGTTTAGAATCCTAAATACTCTGCCTATGTTTCCAATAATTACCTGTCTTCTATGAAAATGTAAACCCTTTGGCTGAGTTGGCAATATAGTATTTACTCAAAGACAGCGAGGCCCAGAGGACTGGAGACAACATCCAGAAGAACTGACAGTCTAAGACTTAGGGCAAAAGAGCAACATCCCCATAAGCAGAAAAACGATCAGTCTCAGATATGCTTAGCTGTTATCTCCCTCCTGTGATTTCTCATCCTGTGAATTATTCCAGTACTTGTATATTTATTTTTTAAACACCTAACAGAGGAGTTATTCTCCAAGTCTCTATCAGATAAAGTATTAACAGCTTCCAGCTGAGAAAATATCTTTTCACTTTGCTTAAGCCTAATCATTATTTTCTCCCTCCTCCAGGAGTTTTGGTATCACACAATGGATCACAGTACAAAAGGCCATGTGGGTGATTTTTTATAATGTTGCTTGTAGACTTACAGTGGATAATTTGGGTGTAAATCTATTTAAAGATGTCACTAGTTTGGATTTTCTTTATAGAAAGAAACACTTTGCCCCTCTTCATTCTTTGGAAGCCTAAATATAAGTGTGCCCAAACTAGGAAGCAAACAAAGAATAAAAAGGTTTCTTATCGAATTTTCATCTTATTTCTTGAAATCTCTCTTTTAAAGATGAAATTATAGGCCTGTAGAACTTTGTACTCAAAACTTTAAATGTCTGGAATGTAAAACTGTGTGTCACCACCTGAGTAGGAGAGTGCTTCCTCTCAGATGGAAAAAAATTCTTCTAAATAGAAACATGAAATATTCAGAGCAACTAACTCTTCCCCTAGCCCGGGATCCCCAGAAGAAATGGATTCAACTGCGATATTGTGTTTGCTTGTGTCGGTTTCCAGTACCATTTACAAGCCCGTGCTAGCCAACTTACTGAGCTACAGCTTCTTGCTAATGAAATGAGTGAGGAATACATTCTCTTTATGAACCAATTTCCTTTGCTCCAAGGCACAAAAACAGCCTGTGCCTGCACTAGCAGCCCACACAACTCTCTTGCAAATGCCTGACTTTCGCCTTTAAGAGACTACAGGAGAAATGGCTTCTAAGCACACTATGACACCAATGATTAGTAGGAAGTAACCCCAGATCCCTTCTCCTGTGTCTTGGGGTGGTCCCTTTGTCTTCCTGAGGTACCCTGCAATCTTTTGTTATCCTCTGCTTCATTTTACTTTTTTTCTTAAATTAAAAATAGTTCTCAGAGAGTAATATGAAATGTAGCGTTATTTCAGTGCAAATGAATGATAGCCCAAAGAGTTTTCCCTTCCTCAGACCTCTCCCCTACTCACTCTCCCCTCAGATACTGCTGACTGTGTCATACTCAGAAAGGCCATAATTGGGGCACCTGGGTGGCTCAGTTGGTTAAGCGTCCAACTTTGGCTCAGGTCATGATCTCATGGTTCGTGAATTCGAACCCCACCTCAGGCTCTGTGCTGACAGCTCAGAGCCTGGAGCCTGCTTCGGGTTCTGTCTCTCCCTCTCTCTCTCTCTGCCTCTCTCCTGCTCATGCTGTCTCTCTCTTTCTCAAAAATAAACATTAAAAAATTATTTAATAAAAAAGAAAAAGCCACAATCATAAAAGGAATGATGTCTTCAACTGTGGTATTTTATGATCAGTCAAACTGGAGGAAGCCCTGGGGGGCCAACAAGGATTTTGTTCTCCTGACCACAGCAAATAAGTGACTAACTCAGATCAGACCAGCATCTTCCTATAAGACGGGCAAGAACGTATTTGTATGTCTGTGGTATAGATTCAGCTTCCTCCCCTACAAAATGGTAATGACAATAATAACATGGCCTCATATGGCTGCCATGAGAATTAAATGAAATAATGAGTGGGAAGCCCCTGGCACATAGAAAATAATCAATAAATGTTAGCTTGTTAGCTTCTTCTTTGCTTTTCCTTCATTTATTCACCCATTCAATTAATATTCAATGAACCAGCTTCTTCCCAGATTTGAATCACTTCCCAGTGGTGATGTGAGTTAGAGCTTCGAGACATGCCTGGTCTCCTCCAGGCTAGTAGGATACAATTTAGTACCCCTTAGCATAATGCGCTAATTGGTCCCTTAGTGACCTGAAAGAGTTAACGCACTATTG
Source organism: Cryptoprocta ferox (assembly GCA_028646485.1). Classification (NCBI taxonomy): domain Eukaryota; kingdom Metazoa; phylum Chordata; class Mammalia; order Carnivora; family Eupleridae; genus Cryptoprocta; species Cryptoprocta ferox. The sequence continues at coordinate 84,083,251 of CM053574.1, read as the reverse complement.
TAGGGTTTAATCTACCACTTCCTGACAAAATGAATTTTAGTATTTTTTATACATAAGTTCCCTAGAATTATAGTATACAAATTTTCTCTCTCCCTCTCTCCTTCCCTCCCTCTGCCCTTTCTCCCTCACCTTCTCTTTTTCCCTCTATCTTTATCTCACACACACACACACACACACACACACACACACACACACCCCACAACTCCCTAAGAGCAGTAGATAGGTTAGATAATAAGATTGAAAAGTCCATTTAGAGTTTATTAAGTGCTTTTTTTCCTGATCACAAAGCAGTGCACTACAGAAAACTTCGGAAGTTTGTAAGTCTAAATTAGACACACATTTTTCATAATCTTACAAGCCCTCCCCCAAAATAGTTTTCAGGATATATTGCAAATATTTTGTTCTATTTTCTTTCAAACTTTTTTATTCTTATATAATATGTACTGTGTGTTGCTCTTATAATTAAAGTTATATCATGAACCATTTTCTAAGTCACTGAAACTCATTAAAATATTCTAACAACCACCAAATATTCCATTATATGGACATTTCATGATTTGTTTAGCTATGAGTCTACTGTATGACATGTAGGGAATTTTCTTTTTGTTTCTACTATAATTGATATTGAGACATACCTCTTCATATGTACATTTTTAAATTCATTTCTGTTATTTCCTTAGGCTGGATTCTTATAAGTAAAATTATCAGATGAAAAAAGTAAAGACATGTTGAAGGTTTTATGAAGATTATATAATTGCTTTGCATAGACTAGCAGAGTTTGACAATCCATTTTCACCACATTCCGGCCAGCCCCGAGTGTTGATCAGATAGATATATTAAATTTTATTTTTGTTTTAATTTGCATCGTTATGATTACTAATGAGATGACCATTTATTCCTGTTTATTATCCATCTGCTCTATCTGTTCTGTGAATTGTAAGTTTATGGTTTTGCCCATTTTATTGAGAAGATAGAGGTTTTATTATCAGTTATATTAACTCATTATATATTAATATCTTCCCACTGTTTTATTTTTAATCTGAAATATTTGCTCAACAGAAAAGGGCCACAGACCTCAAGCAAAGCTAAGGTATTTTTCTTGTTAATAAATATATCCCATCAAAATATCAATAATGCATAATTTCCTAGTTTGTGTTTAAATTTTTATGATGTTTTTGACACAGAGTTTGTAATTTTAAATATTAAAATCAATCTTTTCCCTTGTGATTTAGTCCATTGCTTATATACTTTTATAGTCCTTTCCCCACCTAGAATAGGGTATTTACCTAAAGTTTCTTTTAGTGTCTTAAAGTGGTTTCAATTTTCATCTTTCACTTTCTAATCCATCTAGAATTTACTCTGTTGTATAGCAAGAATGTAAATGAATCTTTCTCAAACACATATTTTCTAGTGCCATTTATGAAATAATTCATCCTTTTCAATATTAATTTCCTATAAATTAGCATCTATTTAAGTACCCTACAGTGTTTTCTATTCATTTGCCTATTATTGGTTCTTCTGGTATTTTGAAGTCTTAAAGGTCTGGTCATTCCCTTCCCGCCCTTAATAAGTCTTATTTTTCAAACTGTACCTATTCTGAACTGTTCTTTCCTTCAGATAAACTCTAGCATTATCTGATCAAGTCCTCAAAAATTCCATTACATACAAATTGATGAGCTAGTTGCAATCCCAGTATTTCTTTCCCCTTTCTTCCTGCCAGTAGGGCTCCTGTTTTTTCAAGGGAAGAATGGGCATAGCCTCTGAAGATCCATTTATTTCCCAGACTTCTGCCATAATTAGATTAAACAAGTGAATCAGTTTTGACCAACGAGGCAGTGATGGCTTAAAAATATGTTCACAAACTCTTTGGTACTCTTCTCCTCAAAGGGTGGAAGGGACTGTGTTAGTCTTGGGAGGCTAGTTTATAAAATAATGTGATTTCTGCCTTGCTCTCTTTTGGATTGCTTGCTCTAGGGGAAGCCATCTGCCATGTTGAAAAGATACAACATGGGGACTATAGAGACACCCAAGTGGTGGGTAACTGAGGCTTCCTGCCAACTGCCATATTGGCAGTGAACCATCTCAGAAGTGGATCCTCAAGCCCAGCCACGCCTTCATTACGATTACAGCTCCTACCCCACATCTTACTGGAACTTCATGAGAGACCCTGGGCCAGACCCACCAGCTAAGCCTCCATGGCATTTCTGATCCATAGAAACTGTAAAATAATAAATTTGCGTTTGTTTTCATCTTATTTATCCACTGCAGTAGTTTCATTGTTGTTGTTTTTGTTGTTTTGCCATCGTTTTGGAGGTTATTCATCCCACAGCAATAGATTATTAATACAGAGGTATAAGCAGAAGTCTTCTGCGGACTCTTTACTTTTCCGGATAAATGAGAAATATAGGGCTGGAACCACCCTTTCCTTTCCTCTTTTCCTCCTTACATATAGATGTAATGCCTGAAGAATAGCAGCCATCTTGCAACTATGAGGCAACAAGCATGAGTGTGAAAGTTGGTGCATTAAGGATGACGCAACACAATGACCGGAAGTTGGATGCTTAAAGATATTGCTGAGCAGCTGGAACAATAAATAAACACAACCTGCTGGTAAATAAGTCTTAAAACCAGCAAATCTCTCTCTCTCTCACTATGTGAGGGAAATAAACACTTCGTTTGATCTACCTTTGGCCAATTAATTTGTTATTGCCAGCAAATACATTCCCAACTAACTAACGGTTGGGGTCAGATTTTGCTCCATGGTCAGCACAGAACCAGATATTTTGTGAATATGTTTAGTGTGATTTTAGAGTTTTGAGTGACAAATTTTAATAATTCTAATGCAATAAAAAAAAAGCACATGTAGGCTTCCTTCAAAAACTTTGAGCTTGTGGAAATAATGGAAGGTGAATTAAAATGACAGCAGAATCTAGATTACCTCAGGGAAAAATGCTTCAGAGTATTTAGCATATGAACAGACTCCCTTTGGCTGCACTTTTTTTTTTTTTGCTGATGTAGATTAACCGGTGGTCAAATTGCCTACAATTGTGTATTGATCACAATTCTTCATAATGCCCATGAAACACAAAATACAGTAAAAATGTTTTATTTTTTTAATTCTACAGTCCTACATTTTAAAGCAACTCTGCATTTCTTTTTAACAAATGATTAAAACCAACTATCCTGAAAATATTGTTCCTTCATAAGTGATCTGTCACCAGTACTCCCCAGGGAGGTCATCCACTTACTTGTCTCTCTCAGGACGTTATTTAACCTTCAAAACATGAAAATATATGTTATTTTATTTCTACTTAACTATTACATTTTACTTTGTATATTCTCAGAAATGGTCCATTCACACAGCTACCAGAATGACTAAAATGTACAAGATACAATATCAAGTCATGATGAGAATGTAGAGCAATCAAAACTCTCAGACCGGAGTGTTAATTGCCATTATTAAATGGAAATGTTGGACAGCTGTTTCGTATCTGCTAATATTGAACATATGCATACTCTTTGGCCCATCAATTCCACTCCTAAGTATATAACCAACTGAGATGGTACATATGTTCACCAAAAGATATATACAAGAATGCACATAACAACATTATTCATAATAGGCAAAAACTGTGAACAACCCAAATGTTCATCCACAGTAGGAAGGATAAATGAACTGTGGTATGTTCATCCAGTGAAATGCTAGAGCAATGAAAATGAATGAACTATGGCTACCAACAACATGGACTCTTACAACCTCAGTGTTGAATGAAAAGAAGCCAGACAAAAAAGCATATATACTGTATGATTCCACTTATTTAAAGGAAATGTTTTCTTAAAAAAAATGACCAATCAAAGTAGTGATGATAGAAATCAAAATGATGAAACAAACAAACAGTGATTAGCCTTGTCAGGATAGGAAGTGGAAAAGAGGGAATCTTCTGGGGTCTGGTAATTTTTTATTTCTTTACCTCAGTGGGGCTTTCATGGGAATATTTAGTTTGTAGTTTGTAAAAAATCATCAAAGTGCATGTTTTTCTATCTATATGCTATGCTTCCCATAAAAATGGTGCCATTTCTTCCCACTTATTCCTGCAGTATAATTTTTTAGATGCAATATATTTAAGTGTTAACATAAAGTGGGCCAAGTTTGTGACTCATAGCAACTCTTGCTTCAACAAACTGAAGGCAGGAAAAAATTGAAACCACTGTTCTAAAACAAAACAAAACAAAACAGTTGTGTCAATGGTCCAAAAAAAAAAAAAGATGAAAAACTGGGGCAGTATGTGTCTGGGTAGGACAAAATAAATATTACCAGTAGTTTCCCTTTCCTTACCCCTTGGGCTAACTTGGGCCTCAAAGGAAGGTTGATAACAGAAGAGATGGAGAGGTTCACACTCTTGCCTCACCTTCCTACATCTGACAGAATGTAGAGTTGAGAAATAGGTAGTACAGGAGGCTGGCAGATGGCCAAATGTGGGTTCTCTATCGTAATTTGAATACAGTTGGTTTAGGTTGACCTGCTTCCCAATATTAGCACTGTACACATTGTCCATTAGAAGTGTGGGAGACCGTAAGCATCTAGGCCAACAGTTGCTTTGGACATCTATCAAAATTCACCTCCACACCCATGACTCTCACTCTCAGGTCAGATTTAAGATTTAAGAAAGATTTAAGCCTCTCTCCAGTTCTGCTCTGCCTCTCACGTTTGCCCATAGGCACACACTCTCTAAGACAGTATGAAGAATGCATGTTAAAGATGATTTCCCTGGCTCTTAGGGTTTTATTGGAGAATTTATCTGGAAGTCAGATGTCCAAGATGGTAGTGTTCCATCTTAGAGATTCATTCTGAAAACCAGATGTCTCTCCTGAGTCCAGGAGTTCTGCCTTACACTTGATTTTTCCCCCCTATAAAAACCTACTGAGAATTTGGCCAGAAAAAAAAATTAAAAAGATATATGAAGCAGCTTAAATATTTTACAATAAAAGAAACTCACCCAAGTCTAGAGAGATCCACATAGACTGTGTGATGTTGAAAGTGTTATATGTTTATAACAGTTTTCACAATTTTATATATGGCAAAGCTGTTTACCCCCAAGAGGGAAAATGGCATGCACCTTTACTTGTTCAGGTACCCTGAATTTGGAGGTTTAAAATAGTTCTTTGTTGCACCTCCCTGGAATTTTGACAGATGCTTCAGGCTATTGGAAAACTTTAAAGAGATTTAACAAGGAACTGCATTGCACCATTTTCTTTTAATCTGTGTACATAGTTGTCTAGTTATGGTTAGCTTTAAACCACCCAAAAGCTGGGAACATTTTAAATTCTATTTATTTCTTGAGTGAACTATCCATTAATGAGCTTAACTGCTTTCTTGCTTCCGAAGTTAAATCTTATTTCTACATCTACTTTTCCTAATAATTGTTTTGTTTTGATTTGTTGGGCAAAATATTATGTGTTTGTTTGTTAATTGTACACTTCCCAGACTTTAGAATTTGTTTTAAAAACATGTTTTGAATGTCCAAGGCTCAACACACACTTAACTTGTTTCTTTAATAGGTAGATACCCCAAGCTTAGAGTTATTTTTCAAGATACTATTAAGGACTAATAAAACACATCCTATCCTACCCCTACCTCTCCTTACCACTCCTGCCCCCCAAAATAAGCCCATTTTCATGCTTCTCATAAGACTCATAAAAGGCTTAAGAACACATTCATTAGACCATGACTCACCATGAATTCTTCTAATATGCTTTTTCTTAAAATTACATTCTAGACATAGCCCCATAAGCATCTATAGATTTACAAGGCAGAATGCACTCTCAGCTCACACTTCCAGATCTGCCTCCATATGGAGAGGGCCATCTTCAAACACCTCCAGGGAGTTCTCATCTAAACCTGAGAGCTCAGGTCACACCTACCCTTTACCTGTGCTTTCTTTCTCAGTTCTGCTTTCTGGATCCTCCTTTGAGCAACCTCTTGGAAGTAATTCCACTTATATACCTTCCCTTATATCCTTTTATATATATATTCCCATATATATATATATATTTCCTTATATATACCTTCCCATATATATATATATATTCCCTTATATATATATATTCCCTTATATATACCTTCCCTTATATCCAAGGATGAGGATGTCTTGCTCAGTAAGCAACCCAACAAGAAAACTCTATCTTAGTCCTGTGCACTGATACGAGAATGACAGACACACGGTAATGGCCGGTTGGCAGTGGAGGATGGGGGGAACCAGCAGTTAGACGTTCATTTATAGTGGCATAACCCCACAGTCAGGTATTTACTTATTGTCCAGATGGACTTGAGAAAAGGTTTGAGGTGGCTACGTAACCCCATCTCCAAAGATCAACGTAATTAATACTTTCAGGTCATAATGATTTGGGAAGGGGGTAATTATACCATCAAAATCCTTCTGTCCTTGCAATAACCTACATCCAAAGTGAAGATTAAAGTTATTCAGCCTTTGAAGAGAAGCTTTTTGTTTGGGGATTTTCAAGTATGCTTGTCAGGTATATGCCCATCACTGGTAACATCTTCGGAATATACTTGTCGTCTCTCTGACATCAGTAAATCCATTCGTTCCCAGCTGTAATTTATCTCTTGATAAATCATGCTATCAAGTTGAAGTGTGAAAGCAATACCCTTAGGACATAAAATACCACTGAATCCGCTGTTTGGTTAATTTATTACTATTATTAGGGAACTGACAGGATTACTTTAAAAATCGAGTGCCCAGAGGCCCCAGATTTCTATCAGGTCTTCGATACTGGCACAGTGTTCAATCATGCCCAGCTGACCCAGCCACTTCCCTCAGCCTCTTTCTGCTCCCAGTTCTTTTGGAGAATCCTTCTGGGAAGGGAGGAATGGCTGAGCTGGGCACAGACTCCTCCAAAACGTTCAGACAGATAGGTCTGACAGTCAAGAGATAAAGCCTTGAGACTTCTTTCTCAAGGAAGTTGTTTGCTTTCTTAAAAGGACTGCCCTTCTATTCAGTCCATGACAGCATGGTTTTATGTATGTAGAGGCATAGCACTAAACACGGACATGGTACAGTGATAGGAGTTCCAAACAGGAGGCAGCAGACGTGACTTGAAATCCTAACTCTGGCATTTACTAGCTGTGTGACCTTGGACCAGTTATTTAGTGCTTCTGAACCTTAGTTTGCGTAGCTGCAAAATGGTGTTAATAATAGGATTGCTGAGAGAATGAATTAAGACAGGTAGAAATGCTCACCTCATAATAGGTGACCAAAAATATCTGTTGCTCCCTTTTAATACCATATTTTTTGAAGCAGATGTTATAGGGATGTGTCAATGATCTTAATTTTTCAACCATTAGTGATTATCCAATTGTCAGTCATACTCAGATTTGTTTTAATTGTGGGACTCGACCCAGCATTGGGCATTAAGATACGTGATAAATAAAGACACCTCCGTAAGATTTTTTTCACATCTTAGACCCTAATGAAATGTAGATTAAATCCCATTAAAACAAATGCCATAACCAACCTCAACCTTGCAAAAAGAAGAGAGTGGAGAGGGCCTACACAAGAGAATCTAAGCTAAAGCCAACCTAATAATATTTCAAACAGCACTTAAACTTTTCAACATTCTAGCATGAACATTGTTGTAAGAGGAAATGCCCAATATAAATTACCAGTGAGCTGGTTTGTGCACATGTTGGCGGCAATTCAGGAACATACTTACACTTCTGTTATTGTGCTGTGTACTCTTTCCAGCCTTCTCCTTGACAAGCCACTTCCATTGCCATCTCAAGACCTTTGCACTTGCCCATTCTCCCAGCCTAGGATACTTGTCCCTGACCTCAACCAACCTCTTTCATCACTTCATGCAGACCTAAGCTTAAACATCACCATTCTGGAGGGGCCTTTTTTAAATACCTCACTGGAATAGTTCCCACACCCAATGCCCATCCATTAATTGGCTCCTTACCCAGCTTTTTCTTCATAGCAGTTAACTTGACATATTATTTTTTGGTCTCCTGCTAGCATCCTTTAAAACACAGTGGATGCTTGTCTGTCTTATTCACCACTACTACAAATGCCTAAAATTATGTCTAACCTATAGTGTAGAGTGAGATGAAGAAAGGCTGGTATCCTCCACTATCACATAAGGACGAAGTGTCCTGCAGACCACAGCAGTTCAGTTCCTAAAAGCACATGTCCCAGAACAGAAGCAGAGCAAAGCCAGGTGGGCATCCCTATCCAGCCTCATTCAGATTACCATAATCTCTCAAGGTCTACAGTGATCTCCTAACTGGTCTCCCTTCCTCATGGTTATGTTCCAATTTTTTTTAATCCACCCCACATACTTCCTTTCTTGTTGATTCTGTTTTGTTTCCCTTTTGTTGGCTTTTTTTTTCATTGAGGTATAACTGACATACAATAAATAGCCTGTACTTAAATTGTACAATTTTATGAGTTTCGACATCTGAATACACCCAAGAAACCATCACTGCAATCAAGATAATGAACAATTCTATCACTCCCAAAAGTTCCTTCATGCATCTTTGCAATCTCTCCCTCCCACCCCTGCCCCAGCTGCCCCCAACCCTCATTCCCAGGTTAGGTTATATTTTCTAGAATCTTATATAAATGGAATCACACAGTACATACTTTAGGGTCTTTTGGGAGAGGGGGTGCTGGATTCTTTCACTCAGCATAATTATTTTGAAATTTATCCACATTGTTGTATCAATGATTCTTTCCTTTTTATTACTAAGTGGTATTATGTTGAATGGATATATCACAATTTCTTTAGCCATTCACCTGTTGATAGACATTTGAATTGCTTCCAGTTGGGGACAATTACAAATAAAGTTGCTATTAACATCCATGTACAAATCATTGTCTAGACATGCTCTCCTTTCTTTTGGATAGATACCTAGGAGAGGAATACTGGGTCATATGGTAGATGTATGAAACTGTCAAACTTTTTCAAAATAGTTGTTCCATTTTATATTCCACCCAGCTGTGCACGAGGGTTGCAGATGTTCCACATCCATACCAATACTTGATATTCTGACAGCAACATCTAAATAAAGGACAAACCTGATCATGCCACTCCTCCTTAAAATTTCCCATGATTCCCCACCTGCTGCAGAATAGAGCCCACCTTTCTTGGGGCTTTTTACAAGACTGCCTCCCAGCACAGACACACCTCCCACCACTTTTCCCTTTATTCAATCCCAGCCCCCAGACCTTCTCCACCTAGCTTACAGCTTCCTCAGTCTCCCACAACCACAGCACAACCTTGCCTGACTCTTGGCCTTTATACAAGCATTTCTCCATTCTTTTGCTATTATGGGCTGAATTATGTCACCCCCAAAATTCAGAGGTTGATCTCTTAACCCCCAGTACCTCAGAATGTGACTGTATTTGGAGATAGGGTCTTTAAAGAGGTAATTAAGTTAAAATTAGGCCATTAAGATGGGCACTAATCTCATTTGGCTGGTGTCCTCATAAGAAGAGGAAATTTCATCATAGACTCTTATAGAGGGAAGAAGATGTGAAGACATAGGGAGAGGACAGCCATCTGTTAGCCAAGGAGATGGCCTTGAACAGAATTTTTCATCATGACCCTCAGAAGGAATCAACACTGCCAATATCTGGATCTTGGACTTCCAGTCTCCAGAACTATGAAATGATGAGTTTCTGTTGTTTAATGCACTTGGCCTCTGGTACTCCTTATGGCAGCCTGAGTGAACTAACAGATTCATCTCTTCAACTCCCTCCCAACCACAGGCCCAACCCACTTGTTTTCTCTTCTAATTCTTCTCCCACTTCTCTTGCTCACATTTAATAGCTCCGTTTTTTTTTTTTTTTTAATCTATGCCATGGAACTTTTTTCATACCTTTCCTGGGAATTTGATCTTATTATAGTAATTATTTGTGTAAGGATCTATCTTCCACTCTAGGCTACAAGATTTTCTTGAAGATTTTTTTTTATCTTTGCATTCTGAGCTGTCTAAATCAGTCTCCTGACTCAATGTAGCCTTTTATGTGTATTTGTTTCACAAATTCTCTGGAACTAGGTTGCTCACTCAGATTTCTTTCCCGCCATGGCTTCCTACTGTCTCTTAAAAAAAAAAAAAATCCTAGTAATTTCCCTGTGTAGGAATCTATCCCAAGGAGATTTTTGAACAAGTACATAAAAATGGATGTATAAGAAAGTTCTTCAGAGTATTGATTATAATATCAAAAAATTACAATAGGCATAAGTGTTGTTCAATAGAATTAGTTAAATAACTTATGGTATGTCTCACAGAGGGATATTGTGCAGTCAATAAAAATGACGATGTGGATCTATATTAATTGATATGGAAAAAATAACTATTATTGAATGAACACAAAACAAAAAAAAAAACAGGATGGAGAACAGGATGTATAGTATAATATGCAAAGTCATGTATAAGTATAGCTCTAGGTAACCATGCATACAGAAATGTATGGAAGAACATTTGCCAATATGTTACAAGAGTTAAATCTGGATGGTAAGCTTTCACACAGTTTTTCTTTTTTCTCTGCAATTCCAGAAATGTGTAGATTTTTGAAAGTAGGCATGAATTCATTTTATAACCAGAATAAAATAATAACATTATTTCATTTAAAATATATATACTAATAAAGAGGAGAGTAGCTAGGTTCTACTGTTCTGCTAGATCAACGCCCTCGCCCAAGCATGAAGAGGAGACAATTCTCATCCTGCTAATTAAGCTTCCTGAAAGCAGGTCAGCCCTGGGTACAGGCCACACAGATGGGTATCTGCTTGGCATGATTAGGAGCTATTGAGCTGCTCTGCCCAGCCGGCCCCAGTCTCATCCTTGAGCCCTGCAGTCAGGCTTTAAAAGCCTAAGTTTCTCATTATTAGTTATTCCATTTGGATACTTCAATTAGGCAGCTGTTAAAATTCATGGGGGAAAAAAAGCTATTATTAGTTAAGGACATGATAACCCAATTAATTCCCCCAGCAAAAGGCTGAACCATTAGATTATGATATAGAAAAGGAAAGAAGGGGAAATGGGAAGGAATTGGTGATAGGAGTGGGAAAATCCAACCTAAACAAACTCAGTCCCTGGGGACAGTAAAGAGAGGGTAACCAACAGAAGGAGGGGCTGGAGTGATCACCACAACTAGTTTGCAAATGGTAGGGCAAAACTTGCTCCTCAGTGGGACACAAATAGCAGGAAACCTCACTCATTAGTGGAACAAAAATAGTTGGACACAAATGCTCTGACAGATTTTTTTAAAGAACCAATCACACACACTTTGATTCTCCATCCACATATGCTTTACCTCCTTTTGACCATATCTGCACACTTGGTTGATGGCCATCAGCTGGAGACCAAATGGGACAAAATAATATTGTGATGTGTTACCCAGTGTTTTTCATTCCCTATATTCCCTGCTAACCCACTTGTGGCAGATTATATTTTCCCTAGATGGCCATACCAATATATGTCCACATGCTCACAGTGTGGCATGGACCAGCCTCCCCCTCCAGAGGTGGGGTCAGTGATCCCTCTCCTTGAATGCAGGTAGATGTTTGTAACTTCCTCAACCAATGAAAAGACACCGTGTGACTGAGGAGGCTTATCATAAAGGGCAATATGGCTTCTACCTGCCTCTCTCTCTCTCTCTCTCTCTCTCTCTCTCTCTCTCTCTCTCTCTCCCCCTCTCACCTCTTGCCTCTGGAAGCCAGCCACCATGTTCTAATACAGCCCATTTCACATGATGTGGCCATGTGAGGGTCTTCCAGCTGACTACACCAGCTAGGCCCCCAGCCAACAGCAATCTCCAGATATTGCATTACAAGCTTTATGATGATCTCAGCCCCCACAATGCTGATGATTTCCAGCTGAGGCCCCAGACTTGGGAAGAGAGATAACTTGTCCTCATTACGCCCTCTCTGAATGCCTGGCCCACAGAAACCATGAGACATAATAAGTATTTTTGTTTTGAACAATAAGTAACCAGCAGACTACCCTCTTACCACTGCCCTCAGACTAGGCTTTTCAAAGAGAAAAGTGTCAATTATTTTTTGAGTTTCAAAGTAGGTTTTCAAGAATCATCTCTATCACAATGGCTTAAAGGAATTAAACTTGAAATCTAAATATCCTAGCATTGGACTATCAAAGGACAAAAGCTCTAAAGAACTTAGAGGCATAATATTTATGACTTAAGCAACAAATTCGGAAGGCAAGATAGGAGTGAGTATTTCAGTCTAAGAAGATACTAAAAACAATGCTTTAAAAATTTTTGCTTAAGAGAAGACAGAGTCTTCTGAAACTTCACTGCTGGAATCCAGGCAGTGTAGACCAGAGGCATTGATGGGTATTTCAGTAAATGCCAACAGGATTGGTGAAGAGGATCAAGGATGGGGATAATCAGATATCTCTTGCCTGCATTGGTTAATGATGATCTGGGACCAGATGGGGCCCCACAACAATCCATAAGTTCTAAGGGCAACTTAATATCAACCATGAGGAGAAGAGTCGAAAAAAATAGTATTCACCTGAGACTGATCATGTTAAATATTCTGCTATCAGTAGTGGGGGATGATTGAAATATTGTGTAAATTTACTTACTAAAATATTAAGAGACATAATTTATGCATTAAAATTATAGCTTAAGGAATTTGTACATTCTTCACCATTTTGATATTCACCTTCCCTGATAAAATTGTAACCTCCAGGAGGGGAAGAACATAAATGGCCCGGAGTATGCACTCAATGAATATGTGTTAATGAGTAAATAAATCAATAAAGAATTCAAAACAGCTCGGTTGTGAAAATCATAGGCCATGAATCATCTCACCTCTGTTGCCAACAAGCCAGGTGGCCTTTAATAGGTCCCTAACTCTCTTGGGGCCCACAGGTTCTTGACTATAAAATTAGATGATCTCCAAATATACCTCCAAGTCTCATATCCCACTGGACCGTAAGCCAACTACACAACAGGAATCAAGATCCAATCATTTTTATAGCCCCAGGACCCAGCATAGTGCCTGGTAAATAGCAGGCACTCAATAAATATTTGTCGAAAAATGAGATGAACATTATGCTGTGTTTCAAACCCTAATAAGGACAATGTGTAATTTGGTTGCCTTTTCAAGTACATAAATGTTAAATGAAAACTAAAGAGAAATAACAAACCGAGAATGTCATAATGTCATTTTCACGGTACAGCAACATTTCCTAACTGCCCAGCATTTAAGAAGTAATGGTTTTATTGCCCAGGAGTCTGACACGGTGATTTGCTCTGACTTGCATCCCTGTTATTCTGACTGACAGCCTCTCTGAGCTGTCTTTTGGTGGGCAGCAGTTGCCCCTGGTGCATTTTTGATCAAAAGTACATACCTCCTGTCATCTTTTATAATCCTCAGAACTTGAAGATTGTCTTTTACTTAAGTTTTTTGAGCTGAAATTAGGTTTGAATAATAATCAAGACTGTGGATCTTCCAAAGCAAAGGTACTTTACGAGAAAATGCTATCTTACAATTCTTCCAGGCATAGAATGTCAGAGTTGAAAGATTTTTCCATCCCAGGATTTTATCTTATTAATATTCTCCTTTGCAATTCAAGTACCAAGAACTGGAAAAATCTCTGATTGTCCTCCAGCAATGGCATTAAAGGCTCCTCATAACATACAGCACCAGAATTGTGCCATAAGTTAGTGAAATTGAACATTGCTCTATGACTGCTAATTTTCCATCGAGATGATTCTGTCTCTAAGCAAGAACAGAAAAGATGAAAACTTGATAGGAAAAAAAATCCCTTTTTCTAATTACTGTGAAGATTTTCAGATGCTTTAGGGTAAATACACCATTTTACCTTTGCCCTGATTTTTACCACAAGGTTCTGCTAAAAATCCTTGTGGCTAGAATGTCATAACTGAATTTCTCTTTTAATCTTCCACTTGGAAAACCCGGTTATAATTGTATGGTGATGATGCGCTCTGTTCTAGGAGAGTGCTGTATCAGCGTATTCATTTTTAACCTTTATTTTCAATTATTTGCAGTTTGGGATTTAGTTCCCAAAGTCAATTTGGGAGACTTCTTCTCTTTTAATAAAGGAAGCTAATTTACCCATTCTGCAGTTGCCAAACAATCACATAGAAAAATATGAGCATATGCGTGTTCATAGACTCATTTCATAGACTCTGAGTCCAGAAATATGCTTTTTAAACTTTCCTAATATGTTAATCATTAATGTAAGGTATCTATTATTTTGCCATTTTCTAGTAATTTCAACAGAATCTCCCTGTGCCTTTGCAGGGGGATTAATACAATTGGACTACAGATCTTCTGGATAAGGTGGGTTTTTTATAGTCAAATAATAATAATAATAATAATAACAACAACAACGATTGCGTATCTTTCTTAAAGAAAGCACCCATTAGCTCCATTGAAGTCAATGTGTAGTTGTTTACTTGCCAATATTGGTAATTCATGGAATTTTAACAACTGTTAGAACATAAAGTCACATCTCTACTGTGGCAAGTCTTACTTCTAAGATTATAATGTTGAGAGGAAAGGGACCGCCCCCAGTGGGATGTGATTTGAGAGCCTCCTTCCTCCTTCATGGGCCCCCACTATGCAGTATGAAGTCCACATACTACTAATCCTTTTGACTTAATGAGATCTCCTTTAAAATGCAAACATGTTACCTGAAGATCAGGATATATTTTCACATCATGGCATGTGGAACACCTAGGAATTAATTGCAGAAATTAATGAGTTAGGTACAAAAGGTTTGGGCTTTGAATAGGTGAAACATAGAACAAACACAAAAACAGAGGTGAAGAATTACATATATATGTATACTTTTAGCAACCCTCTCCTATCGTATTTTATACATGCCATTATTATAATTTTTTTAGCATTTGTCTACCTTTAGGTAATTATCTTTGCCTAGGCTCCCCAGAAATCAGTCTGAGGCAAAGATGAGAGGCTAACGCTTTGCAGATGTGCAATTCCAGGGAAGGGACCGTGAGGGGGGAAGTGGAGAGAGGAAGGGAAGGAGGACAGGCATAAACAAAGTGATGGATTACTGAGCTGGCCACATCTTCCTGGAAAACATAGTCAGTTGTTCAGTCCCATGGCTCTTCCCCCCTCCTCGTCAGCTGTGTCGAAGCACCACACCCGAAACAGTCCATGTGGATGGGAAAGGAAGATATATCTGCCAGGATCCTCCAGCTCCTGTTTACCATTGCTCAAAGGTCACCCCACAAGGTATCAACTCCCCACTCACTTCTGGAGTTATGATATCCAGTCCCTCCACGAAGCTGCTTGAGAAACCCAACCCAGAGCCAACGATGCACAGCTACCTCTGAGCCCAGAACTGTCGGGGAAGTCACAGGCCTTGTGAGTTTGGTCAGGTCAGATCTGACCCAAGGAGCCTCAGGCCCCTGCTTCAGTGGACAAAATGAAGCCCATGCTGTGCCCAGGTGGTAGCAGTAGGATCCAGATTATGGCACTGTTGGCCAGGCCATCCACTGAGCAACCATCTAAGGCCAAGAGGGCAGGTGGGGCTGAGTAAATCTGGAAAAGTACATAAAATGGTCTGGAACTAAAATTACTGCTACGTCTATTTTTGTTAAATAGATTATGTGCTCCTTGATATCAGAAATCCTATCTTACAAAGGCCCTAGCACCTTTGTATCCCCAGAAGCTAAGGGCCAGGTACACCATAACAGACTGGAGTCAGTCCTCCTAAGATACATTTTTTTGTAAATGCTCCTCTGATCTGGTCATCCCGTACACTAGAACACTGACGATAATTGTCAAATGGGTTCATCCATGACAAATGTTTATATATAGCACTTTTGGAAAGGGATTCTTTCATTTGGGCCATTATTTTACAAACAGCCAAAAAAGATAAAATGAGAACAAAAACACTCCCAGTGTACTAGAGTAATTAAGAAGATGGGATTTGGAATCTAACAGACCTAGTGACATATTTGTTAGCCTCATTGGATCTTGGTTTTCTTTTCTGAAAAATGGAAATCCTAATATCTGTCTCACTGCACTGCTGGGGAAGTGTGTGGGTTTGTGCCATGACAGCTTGGTAAGCTTGGAACTGTGATTCCCAGACACATGTTTCCTATATGGCTCAAGGTTAGGATTGGCCAAAAGAGAAACCTGCCCAAAATTTGGGAGATGGAAGTGAAGCAGGGAAGAGGGGAGGGGCAGGAGACCTTTCCCTGCAGTCGGATATGGTGATGGTGATACAGCAGTATGGATCCCAGCTGGTATGACTTCCCTCTGCTCCATGCCTAGCTTATCCCTGACCGCCCCCCCTGCTGCTTCTGCTCATCCACAGCAGCCACAAGCCCACCCTCAGGTGCTTGGCTGCAAATCACAGAGGCAGCTGCCACACACAGGCTGTAGCTCCCCATGGTCCTCTCCAAGTAATGCTCCCCGTGCAATCCACCTTCAGCAACTGGACATGCTTAGTATCCCAGATCTCACTGCAAGCTCCAAGCCGGTGCTTCAGGACAACTGGTAAATGACCCTCCAGCTCCCTCTCCCAGACCTTCACTTCCCCAGCTCCTTGCACAGGTGTGTAATAAACCTGTTTTCCAGGGAGAACCCATTTTGCAGCTTTTGCTGGTTTCTGTGGTCCAAATACTCCCACTTTTCAAGCTACCAATACTAAGTCACTGAACACAGAGTTGGGAAGAAAGGCACCCAAGTGCTCTTAGAGGCTCATAAGCCATCCCCAGCCCGACCCCAAACGAGCCCCTCATCCCATGATACTCACATGGCTGCTCTCCTTCCTTGATGGAACTCAGACGCATACAGCCAGGTCACAGGATGATGGGCATCACGTCCATACAGCACCTAGCACACAGGAAATGCTCAATAAATTCAAGTCAGTGTGTTACAGGAACCAACCCTCACGTTGTGCTTGGTTCCGAACCCACTTAAGGCAAGTATGTACCTGCAACCTCCAAAAAAAAAAAAAAAAAAAAGAAAGGAAAAAAATAGGCCCAGAGATAAAAGGATTTTCCAACTAAAGCAAGAACAATTTTTACATAGATTAACAAAATGCTGTTGCATCTCTTTACAAATTAAGTAAGCAAATTCCATTTCCTACAAAACAAATACGAATTAAGGAAATAATAGAATATTTTGCACGTGCAGCAGTGGAAGGTTGCACTCTATGAATATTAAGCAGCAGTTTTGTAGTTAACACTAAATGACCATCTTGGGGAGAAATTTATAGTTACTGAATCTGAGGCAGAAGCTTCCGGCTCCTTTCCGATAAACCTAACAGCAGACAAAGCCTGTATAAACTTAAATTTCAATACTGCCCTTCGCCTCCTAGTCTGTTCTCTTACCTACCTCTTCGCTAGCTCTGTAGCTGTGGTCACAGAAAGTAAATACCCTTATCTCATCCGTGAAGCACTTTCAAAACTCAAAGCATTTGACATATAGGATTCTTTTCTTCCTGGGCTTATCAAACAGCATGATGACTGATAGTTGCCTTTAATTTTAACCAAGGGTTTCCAGTTCATAGTATTTGTTTCCCCAGCTGAGAATGACTACATCAATGCTTACTTTGGACTTGATTGTATATGGATTATTAAACAGTTAATTTAGGCATGAAAACACACAGCAAATGACTCATTCTTCCTCACCTCAGAATTGGCAAAACTTTTAAGCCAAATATTGCTAAGAGAAACGTCTCTCCGTGGATATTGAGCAAATGCTCTTTTTTCTTTGCCCTGGAGCTACATTATTTGCTGATCCTCTCTTCTTTGCTTCACAAAATTCTACATCTGAAACCCCTGTGCTCTGCAAAGGACGCTTCACTATACCAGGGCTTTCTTTCAAATAACAGAGAATGTTCAGTTTCTCAGTCAACAATTGTTCAAAATTTATTGTTAAGTCATCAAGCTTATTTCTGAGGAGATTTGGTTTCCTCTAAACTGCACTCTCTACAAATAGTGGCTGCCTCTAATAGTTACCCAGAGGTGACTTTTTGTTCTTTGTTCTGATCTCTCTTTCTGTCCCTTTGAACTGCACTGTAGCAATCAGAAGGATTTTATAAATCCTGGCTTGGATGGGGCTGGGTAGAGAAAGAAAACCACCTCTGGGTTAACTATAACCTGAACAAAACATCCCTTATTGTACAGAATTCACTACATCTGTGTTCTTTCTTGGATAAATCTATCAAAATGAAGAAGGGAAAGTTGTTCCAGGCCAAAGAAATAGCATGTGCAAAAGTGTAGTGACAAGAGAAAACATACTGCAGTTCAGTGTCAGGAAATTAGCCAAAGATGGAAAGGTAGAGGTAGATTTCACAACTCCACAAAACATGGCGCCCTTTTCTGCTCCTGACCTTGGATGGTGGACTGTCCATTGTTATCTTGGATTAAGGAAAGGTTGAGCGGGAGGAATGTGGCAAAGGGCTCCACAACAGAGACTTCTTTCTTTGTACTTTGCACTGTGTGTATTGCAAAAGAATGACCACAAAATGGCTACTTACTTGCAATGTTTAAATAGTTCTTATGTACCTAGCTAAGGCTTTGGACTTGGCCAGCTAGGATGGGAGTCCATTGTATTATTTTTAGCATAGAAGTGATGAGAGCAAATTTGAATTTCCCAGAAAGACTAGAGGGAGGCAAGACCCGTTGGGAACCACTGCCATAACCCATGCCAAAAGTGGCGGAAGCTTGAACTAAAGTAGTGACTGGGACGGGGGTGGGTCAGAGACAAAGGGCTTAATAAGAAACTTAATGTTCCCTGTAAATTGTGGGGGCCTTAAGGACTCAAGGGTGACGCTGAGGATCTGGCTTCGAAAATGGATAGGTTTCTGCTTCACAGCGAGAGTAGAGTAGGAGGTGATGTGGGGAGGAGAGAGAAAGAGCAGAAACTGAGCTTTGGACTTCCTGGGATGCCCGTGGATGAACCTCCTAGACTGACCACAGGGGTGGTGGGTGCACAGGCCAACACCATTAACCCCCGGGTTCCTCCCTTCCTGTCTGCCGGAGCCTCCCAAGCCTCCCAGAAGGACACCTGGATTTCTCCCCAGCCTCACACCCTCCACCCTTTCCTATCCTCACACTTCCCACTTCTCGACGGATCTGATGGATCGAGGAGTCCACCTGTCTCCTGTGTGGAAACAACTCCCAGCGCTCCATCAAGGATTCAGGGGTTCAGAGGGTCAGACTTCCCTTCTGCGGGGCAGAACCTTACCTCCGGCTCCACCCGGAGCAGCGGCCCTCATGCCCCTCCCCGAGCCCGCAGCTCCAGACAACCAGAATGGGATACCCCAGCCCAGGCGGTTGCAGCTGTTCTCTTAGTCTCCTAAGTCAGAAACCTGGCTTGTCCTCGCTGCTGCTGCTGCTGCTGCTGCTGCTGCTTCAGCTGCTGCTTCTGCTGCTGCTGCTCCTCCTCGTGCCCCAGTCCCAGCCCCAGCCCGACCCCTGTCCTTAGCTCCTGTGCTTTCCACCAGCCTCCTGCCGGGGGCCCTCTGCTTCTTCTCCCGGCCCCCTTCCCAAATGTTCTCCTGCTAGGTTGCCAGAGGCTTTCTCAAACGCAAATCTGATCACGTGGCTTAAAACACTTTTACAAATCGGAGCACCTGGGTGCCTCCATCGGTTGAGCCAGAGATTCTTGATCTTGGCGCAGGTGATGATCTCTGGTTCCTGGGTTCCAGCCCCACATCCTGCTGTGCGCTGATATCAGGAGCCTGCCTGGGATTCTGTTTCTCTTTCTCTCTGCCCCTCAGCTGCTTGTGGTCGTGCTCTAGCGCTTTCTCTCTCTTTCTCTCTCTCTCTCTCTAAATAAATAAATAAACTTAAAAAAAAATACTTTTACAGATCGACATTCCCCCTGAGGACAAAGCACAGACTTCCAGGTGAGGCACAGAAGCCTTTGTCTTTTGGGTTTTACCCATCTCTCTGCCATCATTTCATAACCCTCCCCTCACACACTGCTGTGGCTGCCTGGCTACTTTTCCCTTTTGAGTTTTGTGCCCTACCCTGACCATGTCTACCCAGGGATTGTTTTTTTCTTCATAATTCATCTGGGAGACCTTTCCTGTCTCCTCGAAGAACTAGGTGCTTCCTTATTTACCTCCTGCAGCCCACTGGCAGATTCATTTGTTTATTTATCTTGTCCCCCTCCCAGACCATAATCCCTTTCAAGCTAAGGACCATGGTCTTCTCCCCAACCTTTGGCATGGCTTCTGGAACACAGTGGTCCTTCAGTAAATGTCCATTGTATCAGTAAGTGATCAGATACAGGAAGACAAAGACAGATTCACTCCTATGCTCCTCCTGGAAACTGCCTGGTATTTCTTACTCTCTCTTCTAATGACACAGCATTTACTTTCATCTGAGCTCCCTGACAGCCAATGCATAAAGAGAAACAATAAAGGATATGGTGTTAGTTGTCTGAAAAAAGGAAAACTTTCACTTGTTCAATAAGTGAACAAGTGACAAACTTTTTCCTGGTAATAAATTTTCAAAGGAATTCATCACATGCGTTCTTGAGCAAGGAACATTGAACACCATAATGGGCAGAATCTTTAAGCAGTTTTTACAGAAGCTTCAGGAATATTCTTCACTTCACTGTTTCCAGTATTAAATGCTTAAAAAAAAAAAAAAAGGATAAAGACCAAGCACTAAAACGTGATTCATGAAAGAGCTTCGACTGGGAAAGGGTAAACTAATGAGCACCACATTTAGAGCTTTCTGGTGATCAAGGATACAGCTTAGTACTCTCCATGTAGGAGACCATACATCTATAAACTCTATTTCTCAAATATCAGTTGTCTCAGCTAGGATTTGACAGGAGCTAAATAACAGCCCCAAATTGGCTTCTCTGAGAGCCTAGAAAACTCCCACTCATTCAAGGGTAGCTATTTGTAGCATGTAAACTCTTGCCAGACTGAGAGAAGAATCTGGCCCAGTGAATAAAAATACGGAAAATAAGTGCTTGGAAACTGTAGGAAAAGAGGCTCTGGGGTGATTGTCCAACCACAGAATTTAGTTTTATTGCACTGCATAGAGACACTCAGAACTAAAAGTTACCAGTATGTGGGCTTATCACTGGTCCACAAGCTCACTAAGAGAGTAAGAAAACTATCTTTCTGTGTCTTGCTGTCACAAAGCACTAGTCACTCTCCCCTCCTCCCCACCTCTGCCTAAAAAGACAAATAGGAATTCATTGGTAATTAAAGTTTTAGTAATGGGACTGGGCTGGAGGGTGAAGGTAGAGTAAGGTACAGAAATAGATTAACAGTTCTTCAGAACATTAAACACAGGGGTGATTGGGTGCCTCAGTCAGTTGAGTGTCGGACTCTTGATTTTGGCTCAGGTCATGATCAGGTCATGATTGCAGGGTCGTGGGATCGGGCCCCTCATAGAGCTCCGCACTGAGCATGGAGCCTGCTTGAGATTCTCTCTCTCCCCTGACATGTTCTCTCTCTCCCTCTCTCTCTCTCTCTCTCTCAAATTAAAAAAAAATAATAATAGAAAAAACCCAGAGTGTTAAACAAAAAATATCTCATTTCAGTCAGCACCCTGCTTGCAAGACAGAACAGAGGCGCAGATGAGAGAGTTCAGGAGCGGACAGGCGCTGGGCGGAGCAGTGCGGCTGCAGATTTGGTCAGCTCCGAGCCCATCATCGCATTGTTCTAACAAAACATCTGCGTGTGGCAGAGTCGAAATTCAGTTACAAGACTAGTCATTACAGCCATCATCAGAACCCAAAAAAAGACTTTTGCAAAGACAAAAAAAAAATAAGCAAAAAAAAAATTGTTGGGATAATTATTTTCACATCTACATTTGCTAAATATTGAGACCTCTGATATAAAGAAAATGAAAGAACTCTAAGTTCTAAAATAAGGCTGCTAGAAAAATATCAGCAAAGCAGTTTTCTAGAGCAAAGTAAGTGGATGTTGCTTCAGCATATTGATTGATACATAATCCAAACATATTGACTTCTGTGTAATTAACAAAAGAGTTTAATTAATCTGCTGATTGAAAATGTCATCAATCTTATTCAAGTGAATTTTAATTCAAAGATAATATCATGAGTATTATGCTCAAGTAATTTTATTTAATTAATCATAAAAACTTGTCCTCACATATGCCTTTAGCCTCAATAAATCATAAAATAGCTGACAAATTTTCTTTCTAGGAGAAAATTAAAGATATCAATTTGAAGCACTTTATTTTATATTATTGCTTGATGTGTTCTGAAATGAAAATGATGTTTCAAAAGATATCTTCTTTCCTTTTCTTTCTACTTACATAATCATATATGATGACAATTCTTTTGTGAGCATTCCTGTATCCATGAATAAAATAAAATTCTCTAAATTATTTTAAAGGAAAGCCTGTGTTTTCTCAGGCTTGAGAAATATCTGAGCTTGTTTTTCTAAAACCTTGGCAGAAAAAACAAGGACCAACTACTGAATAATCATTCAAATGACAAGTCTTCATTAGGTTGAATTACTGAAATGAAACTATTTCAGTAATTGTTATTCTTCCCTCATCCTATATAGCAAGCTAAAATGAACAAAATACACTTTGGGTCTAGAAAGCAGATCCCCCAAAGCCAATTAATGCTCCCAAGCTAGTAGGATACTAATTAGCAATTATTTCTGCCCAGTGTTGCCTGGGCATCCTGGGTTGCTAAATTTTCCCCTTGTCCTAAACCACCTGAGAAAACTCATTGAATAGTGATAGTTCTTTCTAGGGTGGCTTACAGAATACATGTCTGTACCATACTAAATGCCCTCCTTCCTCATCCCTGAGAAAGATCACTTGGTGCAGACAAGGAAAAGCTACAGCAGATATAAGCTTAAGAGGGAGATATTTAATAAAAGGAACTAAGTAGTAACTGAACAGCCTACAAAGGGTGATAAGCAATGAGAAGGAAAGATACAGGTCAAAAGGAGATGTGGTTTAGAAAGACATGAAGGAAGAGGTGTGGGGAAGAAATGAGGAGAGAGGGTGCCTTCTCCTCACCACCATTGTGAATCAAACTGCGGTTCATACAGTGGGACCTAATTAAACCAAAACCCATTCTCCAGGAAACCCAAAATCACTTGGAGATCCTATTGTCTTTAGTAGTCAAAATGCCAAGGGAGCATCAGTGGTGTGAAGAAAGGTAAATCCAATCTGGGGAAAATTCCAGTGCATTTTCAGGATGCTCGGATTGCTGCCACAACCCTCACATCCTCCTCTAAGTACAATTTTCCTAGAATAAATGAATAAATCTAGTGATTTTTTTTCCTCTCAAAAGGAAAAGCTTAAAATGTGAGGTGGATTAAAAAATGTGTTTTTTCATTCATAGGCTTCAAAGCCCTTTAAGTTGATACATGAAAGCTCTGGGAGATTCACTGGTAAACAATGGTTCTCATGGCCAGCACATTTTTCTAGAGAAGATTACATGATTTTTACCTCTATTGAATTAAGTCTAACAAATATTTATTGAGCACCCATTATATCCAAGGTAGTAGGCTGCGAGTAATAGAAAAGTCACATATAAAATAGTGCCAGCCTTCAAAAATTTTGCCATTGGAAGGATGAAAATGGAGAATAAAATAAGACAAGTAGACACATTAACAAATGACTCTAACAGAAGCAACATAATGTAAGGGCCGTAAAAAGATACAAACAAAATGAAATAAGGTGTCAAGGAAGGTGTCTTCGTCTGTTGGGTCTTCTATAACAAAGTGCCATAGACTGGGTGGTTTATTAACAACAGACATTTATTTTCTCTCCATTCTGGAGGCACGAAGTCTGAGATCATGGTGCCAGCATGGTCTGTTCTGGTGAGAGCCTTCTCCCAAGTTGTTGACTATCACCTGCTTGCTGGATCCTCACAAGGCGGAGAGCAGAGAGGGGAAGCAAGCTCGCTGGCATCTCCTCTTATAAGGGCGCTAATCCCCTTCAGGAGGGCTCCCACCCTCATGACCTCATCAAATCCTAATTACCTCCCTAAGGCCCCGCCTCCTAATAGCATTACATTGAGGGACAGAGTTTCAGCATCTGAATTTGAGGGGAACACATACATTCAGTCCATAAACAGAGGGAGAGATGATACCTGGTTTCTTTGGGGGGATTCATTCGTTCATTGAAAAATCATGTCATGTGCTCTGCCCACAGCCCTTGTCTTGTGCCAGGACTGGTATGCAGTGAACAAATACAACAAAAAGGAAAAATAGTAAAGTACCAGCTTGAACATTAGGTATATTTTTCTTTCAGTGGTTGACTGGGTATCTTTTTCCACATGCTCACCAGTACGTGAAAGTTTCAGAGTTTACTTTTTGCACACAGAAGGTAAAAGGTGTTGTTCCCTATTTTAATTTGCATTTTGCCAAATAACTAGTAAAATGGAAAACTTTTCAAATTTCTTCTATTTATTGTTCACTCACATCACTACTGTAACTTGCTTTTTATATCCTTTGACATTTTTTCCTGTATTCTCTTTGTCTTTTTCTTATTCATTTGTTGGGATTTTTTTACTTTTTCTGAACACTGATTTTTTCTCATGGACACAAAAAAATACCCTCTCCTAGTCCATAGGTTATTTTTAAACTTCATTTATTGAGCCTTTTGCCTTGTGGAGTCAAAATTATCTAGGGGTTCCATAATAGAATGTGCTTTTTGATCTTTTAAAAAAAATCCTTCTTTATCTCAAGTCCACATTTTTTCAATTATTTTCTATGTTTTTTTTTTTCAATATGTTTTTCCTGGTGGTTTCTTTTCATTTCCTAGAGTTTCATTTTTTCACATTTTTGTCTGGAATTTATTTGTGTATGTTGTGAAGTCGTAATCTAATTCTCCTTTGCCTTCCTTGCAGAAAGTCAGCTGTCTCAACATTATGGACTTTGTAGGATATCTTTCTCCACTGGTGTTGATATCCCTTCAGTAACAAACCAAACTCCACCCTAAGTTATTTTCTGGGGCCTGTCTGCCATTCCACTGATGTGTTTATAAATTCCTCTGATGTTTTCTATTTGCTGTGCTTTCACTTTCCTTCATGCATTTTCTTGTCCTAGTTTCTGTGGATTAATTACCTTTTCTTCATTTTCTTTATTTTCCTTTACCCACTTAGCATTCTAGTCTGTTTGTTCCTTTAGTAATTATGTCTAGATTTTTTCATATGTATGTATAGTTAATATACATGATATATTTATAAGATATATAATGTTGTAAGGGCGCCTAGGTGGTCAGTTGGTTAAGCATCCAATTCTTGGTTTCAGCTCAGGTCGTGGTCTCACGGTTCATGGGTTTGAGCCCCACATTGGACTCCACACTGACAGTACAGAGACTGCTTGGGATTCTCTCTCTCTCCCTCTCTCTCTGTCCCTACCCCACTCATGCTCTCTCTCTATAAATAAATAACTTTTAAAAAAGATATATAAAGTTATATATATAGTTAAATTTAATTTTTTCTATTAAAAACTAAAGTTCATACATATATCTGTCTTCCTTCTAAACTAAACTACAACCCTGTATAATTGAACTTTCTTCAGAATCACTCCCCTGCTGCTGTGCTCTGTTTGTTTGTTTGATATTTTGGATCATTTTGTTTTCAGCGCATATGATGAACAACGCTGTCATTATTCTCATTGATTTTAATGTCAATTCTCATTTAGATTTACCACCATAATTTATTTGCTCCCCTTGCATTCCACTTGTTTTTTCTGAATACATTTTTCTTCGAACTAAAGTATATCATTCAGTAATCTTTTTAGTGAGTGTAATCTATTCAAGTTACTGTGGACAGAAACATTTCTAAGTCCTAGTAGGCCTGAAATGTCTATCTCTTACTTGTACTCTTCTAGTTAATTTTTTAAATAGGTAAAACAAGCATCTGACCCAACACAAAAACAAGAAGTACAAAATATCCTACTCATTATAAACTTTAAAATCCCCAATCATTTGCCATTAGGACTTTAAACTCTATCTCATGGTCTTATGATAACTATCCCTGCTAAGAGGTATGCTGCCCACTTTATTATTGTGAGATTATGGCTTACCTTTTTAATTTTTTTCTCCAAGATTTCTCATTATACTTGATATTCTGCATTTGGACTACCGGGAGTCTAGATGTGGAACTCATCCATCTGTCTACATCTATCTATCGCTATATTTTCTACTTCTTAGCCTCCCAGTTGGCTAATTCTATAGTCCTCTGCTCAGGCATGGTGAGCTTGACCAGTTCCAAACCAGTGTTTAAGTGAGTTTATGGTCTCAGCGCTCATATTCCACACTAGTTGCCTGTATGCGGGTCTGGTCTTGAATGTGCTGCAGTCCTATTGTTGACCAGGTAAGATGGCTTCCACCCCTGGCCCGAGGCGGCAGCTTGTTTCAGGCGGCAGCCCCTGTGTAGTGGGCAGCCATTATCTTCCCCCTTCCAAGGAAATGAAGCCCTTTTCCAGCCCAAAGCCTCACACAGGGCTTTCAGTTTCTGGGGCCCCCAGACCAACCCAGCGTTTGTGGACTTAACGCCATCCCCATGATACTGTTCAAAACATAGCCACTCCAGCCTCTATTGGTTCCAGGCCTCCCTGAGCAAGATGGCTTTGCTTCTGACTCATCACTCTCAGTTCCTTTTTCATTTTCAGCATTAGAGGGCCTGCTTGCTTTTAGTGTGCATTTTTAATTTTTTAATTTTTAAACATTTTACCTTGGGTTTTGATTAATTTAGATGGTAAAGCATATATTATTGTGTTCAACCTATTATCCTGTCCAGGACATTTCTTAGTACTTGATATCACCAAGATTGGAAACCTGAGAATCACAGAGGATCCCTCCCTCTTCCTCAGCCGGTCAGTTACAAATCTGTATTTATTTTCTTCCTAACGATGTCTCATTCATGTCCTCTTCTCTCCATCACCTCTTTACTGCCCAAGCCAGTTCCTTGGTTTAAGCTACTAGACTTCCTTACCTGGGAATTTTCTTCCTGTAAAAATCTCCTAATTGTTCTCAATCCCTTCCAATCCAACATGTATATTGGCACCAAATTAATAAATACATTTAAAATATTTTATTTCTGATTAGACTAGTATTTTATTATTCAGTAAATGACATTGGGACTTTGGTTAACCTTTCTGAATCAAAACAACATAAAACAAAAAACTTACATCTTATTAATATAATACCCTGTGCAATAATACTGCATTATAGTCTGGAAACCTTAAAAACAACAAAAGAAAAACCTAATTTAAAAATTAGTCTAGTGCGCACATGAAACGATGCTCAGCGTCACTCATCATCAGGGAAATACAAATCAAAACCACACTGAGATACCACCTCATGCCAGTCAGAGTGGCTAAAATGAACAAATCAGGAGACTATAGTTGCTGGCAAGGATGTGGAAAAATGGGCACCCTCCTACACTGTTGGTGGGAATGTAAACTGGTACAGCCGCTATGGAAAACAGTGTAGAGATTCCTCAAAAAATTAACAATAGAACTTCCCTATGACCCAGCAATAGCACTGCTAGAGATTCACCCAAGGGATACAGAAGTGCTGATGCATAGGGGCACATGTACCCCAATGTTCATAGCAGCACTTTCAACAATAGCCAAATCATGGAAAGAGCCTAAATGTCCATCAACTGATGAATGAATCAAGAAGACGTGGTTTATATACACAATGGAATACTACATGGCAATGAGAAAGAATGAAATCTGGCCATTCATAGCAACGTGGATGGAACTTGAGGGTGTCATGCTAAGTGAAATAAGTCAGGCAGAGAAGGACAGATACCATATGTTTTCACTCATAAGTGGAACAGGAGAAACTTAACCATGTGGGAGGGGAAGGGGAAAAAAATAGTTGGGGAGAGGGAGGGAGGCAAACCATGAGAGACTCTTGAATACTGAGAACAAACTGAGGGCTGATGGGGGAGGGGGAGAGGGGAAGGGGGGTGATGGGCATGGAGGAGGGCACATGTGGGGATGAGCACTGGGTGTTATATGGAAACCAACTTGACAATAAACTATAAAATAAAAAAATTTTTAAATAAAATAAAATAGAGGCTAAAAAATAAAATAAAAATAAAATAAAAATAAAATAAATAAAAATTAGTCTAGTGTGGGAAAATCTTTCCTATTTATCAAAATAAATAAATAAATTTATCTTAAAAAGAATGCAATAACCCATGTGTGGAAAGAGTTGCAATGTGAAAATATAGGTCATTAAACAGAGGCATAGCATGGTTGTGTCTGTTTTATAATTAACAAATCTGAGTCATACGCATGTGTGTATGAACACATGTGTGTGCGAACATGCATGTATTTATGTATGTGTGTATGCATGTATATATACCCACGAATACATAGAAAGGTAAATGAAGGACTGAAGGAATAAATCCAACTTATTAGAAGAGAATATAAGTTGGTAGTTAGGGTGGTGAGAAAATCCAGGATTCTCTCTGTATACGTGTGACTTTTAAATCCTTTGGTAAAAACACATACATGCAATACAAAAACTAAAGCAGGCCGAGAATCTTGAAAATACTAAAAAGGACAATAAAGAAAATTAAAATCATATATAATCCCATTGCTACGTATGTACGAACATCCGATCACTACGCATGTACAGATCAATGGCTTCCTCTGTCCTACGAGATAAACTGCAAGTGCCTTAGCATGTCACATTCTTATCCCTGTCTCCTTCCTAGCTTCACATCCCCCAACTAGTAACCTAACATCTGACAGAAAACACTGAAGTTTTTTGAATACATCTGCTATTACTTCTGCCTGAAATATATTCTCCCACCCCTGGCTGGCAAACAGTTGTTGGTCGGTTCTGTACTCCCTTTTCTGCCGCATATGACAACACTTCCACGAATGCATTTCCTCTGATAGTGTTAGTTTACCTCCTTGGCTAGACCAGCAGCATTGGAAGGAAGTGATTCATCAATGCCTTCCCCAACTCGCCTACCTACTCAATGACTGGTATAGGCACCAGCTCATGGTGGGCCACTCACTAGGTGATGAATGAGTGCGTGCTTAAAAGCAGGCATGCAAGCACCTGAGAAGGCAATACAAGAATACAAGGATTACTGGGCAGCAGTAGAGACTCAGTGTGAAATGTATTACGTTTTACTGCCCAGGATCCAAATCCATCATTTAACTCAGTTCCATCTCTTTCTCAAGCAACACCTAACACCTGGAGAGCAGAAGTGGAGCAAAGGGGAGAGAGCATCTGAGAGAGTTGCTTAGGGATGCAGTGAGGACAAAGGGGCTGGCATCATTCGGGAGTGGTGCTAAGCGCACAGTTAAGTGACTGGTTGGGGCTGGTAATTACGGGAGCAAGAGCTGGAGTGACAGCCCTGGGGCTGAGCTGAAGGAACGAGGGTGATGTAAATTGCAGGGTGTGGTTCAGGGCAAAGCATTCCAAAGCATTCTTTCCCAGAGTAGTTCCAAGTATGTAAATAGGTATTTATGCACTGGGAAAGTCTTCCATGGCCAAGTGCTTGGGAAACACGGGATTGAGCAATGGTAGAGACAATTCTTAGTAGCAGGATTTCTCAGAGACCTGACTTTCATAAGCTGCTTTATGAACTGTCAAAAGCAGGACGCTGTACCAATGTTTACCAAATGTATTTGACATAGTGTGTCGGTTTGCTAGGGTGTTACAGCAAGTCCCGTAAACTGGTGGCTTCATCAACAGAAGTTTATCATCTCACAGTCTTGGAAGCTGGGAGTCTGAGATTGAGGCCTCAGCAGGGTTGGTGCTTTCTGGAGGCTGTGGGGGAGAATCTGTTCCAAGTGTCTCTCCTAGCTTCTGGTGGTCTGCTGGCAAATTCTGACATCCCTAGGCTTAGAGACTCTTCTGCCTTCACCCTCACGTGGCATCCTCCCTGTGTGGGTGGCTGTCTCTATATTTGCCTTTCCTATAAAGAAACTAGTCACATTGGATGAGGGCTCACCCTTCTACACAGGATGACCTCATCTTAACTTCACTGATTACATCTGCAACATCCCCATCTCCAAACAGTCACATTCCGGGGTACGGCAGGTTAAGATTTCAACACATAAATTTTAGGGGGAAATGATTCAATCCATATTGTTGCTGGATGAACTAGGGAGACTCTGGGTCCTGGGGCCTTGACTCAGCCAGATCCAAAGGAGTCACCGAAGACTCTTGGTCTAGTCACAATAATGAATTTAAGAATAGACACGTAGCACAGAGGATGAGTAACACAAAGCAGGAAAGTTTATTAAAAGCGAAAAGTACACTTTTGAGATATGAGAGGTGTCAAGCTCAACAGAGAGAGAGAGAGAGCTGTGTGCCCTGGGGGTTGGGCTTCTATCTTTTGTTGACGGTTTTGGGGGGCAGAATATTTGTTATTTGGGACAGAAAGCAGGATTTCCGAGCCTTTTCTTCTCAATCTAGTCAGGGGTTTCCTGTCACGGCATATGCCATCGTGGGCCTGCCTGGTTAGATCCGGATTCTTGTGGAGTGCTGTCAGGACCTGCCTCTGATCTTCCCAAGAGCTGGCCAGGACTTCCTCCTTGCTGGCCTCCCGGTATCCTGTTAGAACCCAACTAACTGCCTACTCTAACATTAGCACACCTTTTGGTACATAACGTGTAGCAAAACCACTGTCTCCCTGAACTCAGTTTTGGTAAGATCTGCTACAATGGATTCTCTACCATAAGGTTCTTCCAAAAGAGAGCGAAAGACAGGGGTCCCCACTCACTGAGACCTTAGAATGCACCAGGAAATCCAAGAAAGGTGATATTACGATGACAACTTTACAAATGAAAAATGAGAAATTTACAAATGAAAAAAACAGATTCTGATCACCAAAGGCACCCGTCCAACGTGACTGAGCCATGTGTCAAACCAGGATCTGTCTCATTATCAAACCACTTTTCTCTCTACTCCAATTTGCTGTTTCCCAAATGAATATCAACATCATTAAAGTGAGATACTTTCTGTGGAAATAATGGGGTTATTTTCCCACCTCTCACTAATGCCTAATCCATACTGAAAAGTGGCTGAGATTTGAAACAAAGCAAAGGCAGAGAGGCTTCTTTCTCATCATCGAAATAAATCTGTTTAATACATAGGAAGCACTCCTGGTTAAATGTTTACCTTTTGAACCCTACACTGAAGAAAATGGTTTCCTGAAGCTTTGGCTAATCTTTTAGCAAACTGTCAAACTAAAAACTTGGGTGCTTTTTGATGAGGATTTTAACTGCACTATTGATTATAGTGCAGCTAGAAACCATTTTCAGACTTATCTTCATATGATTTAATTGACATTGAGAGGTATTTTAATTGAAACGTTAGACTTCCTCAGTAGAACTACCCTTTGTTTCTAGCAAGGCAATCTAGCTTTTATGCTTTTAATCGCCATCTGTTGTTCAATAAATGTCAAATCGTTCCTAATGGTCTCTCTAAGCATAGGGTTGGTGTTTTTTTTTTTAATTTGCTTTTGTACTCAGTGTTCGTTATGGGCAAATGAGTCCTTGTCGTAAAAGTGCGCCATTTCTCATGGTGCTTCAGTCCCGTTAGAAGGAAAAAAGTGATTAGAAATAAAGAGACAAGAGAAATGCTTCTTTTTTTTTTAATTCTTCTCAGCAGTGGGGAGATTTAGAAAGTCTATAAAAATGTTTCCTCTCAGCACTGCTGGTGATTCTACTCCCATTCAAAGCATAAAAGGAACAGAGACTTCTGAAAATCTTTGAGTTGCTTAAATTGTCTGAAATGATTAATATATTTAAAAAGGTAGATGAGGGAGAGCATCCCCTGGACCCAGCCAAATTCGAGATGTACCAAGGAGTTCTTGATTTCATAAGCCAACAGGGACTCTTTTTTTCTTTTAAACCTTGTGGGAATTTTGTAGAGATAAAGCAGAAGCAATGCAAGGACTCTATTACCCAGGACCCCACAATGGATTCTGAACTGAACAAGCCTACTCTTCAGAGGTGGAGGAAGGAAATAGCCAGTGACTTCAAATGATGCTCAGCTATGAGAGGGAAGGAAAGACCCTCCCTGCAGGGATGCAGAAAACTTTTGCTTTTCCTCATTAGCTTCCTAACACCCAACATCCTCCATGAAAGGTCACCTTCCAAGGTTAGGAAACCAAATGACACTGGCTCTTGGGAGCCCTGGAGAGTCCTGGAGATAAGGATTGTGTGACTTCTGGTAAAGGAGAGTGGTCTTTCATTGAGACTTGCATGTGTTGGGTCACAATCGGCTTGCAAACCAAGAAGTATGCTTGATTGCTTGGACCAGGGTTTGAAATATTCTCCAAGGGTTGGTAGAAGTATATTCTAAGAAGTAATTAGAATTGGTTGAAATACAGGGCTATAAATGGGAGACTGGCACAATTTTACAAGAAACAGATCATAACTCAACATTCTAATGACTTTTTCTTTGGAGAAGGTCAGCAAAGCTATTAACAAGGGAAGTGGGCATGCAGAGTTCTCCATCCCAGACTGTGACTGAACTTTGAACAAAGTACCTCCATCAGGATTCTGACTCTAATTACCTGAGCCGTTGCCTTTGCTCAGGAATGAGTGCTGAGCGGGGGCTAAATGGGCAGTCGGGCTTCTGACTGCCCTTATGCGGGTCTCTAGCTCTCTTCCCCAAAAGGGATAAGAATAAAGATGCTGACAGGTTCATTTTTTTCAGGCACTACGGCCAAAAATACCACAGATTATTACAAGTATTAAAGTCCTCCAAACCCAAGGGGAATTTCCCATGCATTAAAAAAAGGAGAGGAGGCTTAACAGTAGTCCATCTGTCACCCTGTCCTCTCCCCCGAGACACAGGCAAACATGGCGATGTGGACCACGTGGCCACAGTGGCATTAAAAGGAGAACCCATCTGCAATGCTTCAGTTTGGAAACATAGCCTGGATAATTTCAAATGAACTCACTTGCCCCGTGGCTGCCATGTGTTACTTGTGTACACATCAACTATACCACTCATTAGGTTTAAACTAAGGTCAGGGAATGTGTCTGTTTATTTTTGTTCCTGTGCTCCCCATCCTTCAGGACTCAAAACAGTGCCTGGAATCTCAACAAATATTTGTTAAGTTAAAACATAAGAATGACAGAGGCTATCAGAGTAGCCTCAGACCAGCTTTGAGCTCCTTCCAAATTACTCTGATCTTTCCCAGTAAGCCCAGAATTTGGAGTGTGAAGGATGGTATTCCCTTTCTTCAGCCTTCCCCTCTCTAAAAACCCAAAACCCATCCTATTCTTTTGTTCCCCTGGGTGTTTATAACTGACTTAGGATGGACTTGACCCCAGGTCTCTCCTTTTGCAAGGCCAAGACCAAATTAATCACCAGAGTCAGTGTCAACAAAACTGTATGTCTAACTGTAGCTCTCCCCAGATGGCCTCACCAAATTTAAATGTTTGGCCACTGGACTCCAGAATCAAAGTAATGTCTAGTCAAATTTGTGAGGAACAAGAGGGAAATAAGTCTTCAGATCATCAGACCTTCCTTGCAGATTATCACTCCTTCAATCATACTGATTCCTGTGATGGCCTGTATTTATATGTCTTATAATTGCCCAATGGATGATTATATATGTCTTATGATTACATATGTCCAAAAGTTCCTTTGGTTCTAACACTAACTTGTGTTAATTTTATGTTGAACTCAACTCTTGTTGCTCTCAGCTTTTAAAAAATTGGAGACTTAACGGATGACATCCTTTAGCCCAACTCCCTTATATCTGTGATACCCCCAGCCTTGGACTCCAGGTCCTTGGGCCTACCCCTCTCTTGGCTTCAGCTACCCTGAAGTCTGTTTATTTTCTGACCCCTTTATACTCCACACTTGGTTCTGTGGGACCCAGGTAACAATATGTTGCCTTAATTACTCTTCAAAGATGTTTATTTTGAGAGGACACCAGAAATGCTTTTCCAGCCCTCCTGCTGTTAAGAATTCTAAAGGTTAAGGCCTCCAGTAAACTGTGATTAGAAAAAAAAATCAACGGAGTAACTGCATAATCACTGCTATATTTAGCAGGCTAGTGATTTCCAGAGAAACCTGGCATTTCTGCCCTGCAGCCTCCTTCAACCCCTCAGGAAGTCTTTTGGCCAGAATACACGATGCTCTCCTGGCCCAACACCTGGAACTACAAGCCCAAAATAGCTTAAAATATCTTAGCATCTCATATAATAAAAGGAATCCAACTCCAAAAGAAAAAAAAAGCATGAAAATGGCTTACCGTAAAATGGCTGGGTGAGGTAGTGCTGGCTCATAAAACAAAACTGTTATATAAAATTCCAATGAGCTTTCTTATTCCCCTAGGTTCTTATAAAGTATAACCCCATTCTTTTTTTTTTTTTTTTTTTTTTTTTTTTTTTTTTTTTTAGTAATCTCTACTCCCAATGTGGGGCTAGAATTCACGACCCCAAGATCAGGAGTCTCATGGTCTATCAACTGAGCCAGCCAGGCGACCCAATAATCTCCTTTCTCAAATTATTCAAGACCCTGTAATGACTAGTCTGGCTAGTGGTAGTCAGGCTCTCATGTGTCCCACAGACTGTGGGCTTCCCTTTCTGTGATTTTACTGCTCTCCATGAAACTCTTTTCTCTTTCTTCTGATACTGCTCTCTGCTCTTCCACCCCTCAAAAAAAAAAAAAAAAAACTTACTTGTTAGAAAGTCTGTCACATATACCTTAGGATATACTAGATTCACTTTTGGGAAGAGAGGAATGATTATTTAAATAATAATGGATAACACTTATTGAGCACTTACTGCATGCTAAGAACTGTTCTAGGTACATCATATATATTGATTCAGGTAAGTCTCACAACCGCCCAATGAGATTGTTTGTTATTATTTAATCTTCATTTTACAGATAAAAAAATAAGGCACAGAGAGTCTAAGAAACTTGCCCAGGGTCACACAGCTAGTAAGTAGAAAAACTGGGCTTTGAACCCAGGTAGTCTGACTCCCCAATCCATGTTCCCAACCTCTAAACTCTTCCACTTTCCAAACACTCTTCACCACCATCACCTCTCATTTTTTAAGTAAGATTGGAGCAGAATGAGTGTTAAATCTTGCCGTAGCACTGCCTTCTGATCCTTCCAGCATGCTAGCTATGCCTGTTTGTCACAGTGGATCACAGGCACCCAGAAGATGAGAAGAACGGAGGGCAGAAGAAAGACAAGCTGGTTTTCAGAGTTATAAAAGGGAACTGAGAGCTGTTCCCTGGGCTTTCAAACCGCTTTCCTCAACCCCAGGGCATCATCATGGGAGACAAGGCAGGCTCCCGGGACCCCCAGCATCTGCCAGGCAGCTCCACTTTCAGCCACCTCACACACACAGGGGGTCTGGGATTTACACTGAACATAGAGATTCATGGCTCAAAAAGGTTTGGAAACCCCAGGGGATGGAGCAATCACCTAGGTGTCAGGTTCTTTAATTGCTAAGCCCTCCTCACGGCTGATTTACACAGCCCTGTACTCCCTGAAGAGGAAAGGCAGGAGGGTGGAGACCAGGGCACACGCTGGAGTCTGTCTGCCAGGAAAATCTCGGTGACTGTCAGATGTCCTCGCCTCAAGCAGGGAGAGCGTTCCTAGGGGAGGCGGACAATTAGAGAAGATGGTGACTTTATCTTCAGCCCAGAAAGGCAAGCTTAAAAAAACATTTAAGGGTAAATAGAAATAAGATGAATCTCTAGGAGCCCTGTAGCAAGCGCAGAGTATTTGGAAATGCATTTCTTCCCTTGCCTTCAAAATTCCTTAATTCAGTTACATAGTATCCTCCTGTGGTCCTCATACTATTTCTCACTTGCCTGTCTATGCCACATGTGATGTTTAAGAAGTCCCACGAACAGATGTGTGTGTGTGCGTGTGTGTATGTGCGTGCACACGGGCACACATGTAGGAGATTTAAGCCAGGCACTGGTTGGGTGATCTACCTGGGGTATATTTCTCAGCGGGGCATCTGTACATCAGAGAACCCATGTCCTGTTGCCAAACCATAACATAAATTTTACTCACGGCACCCTCAGCTTGACAGAGCACAGCGGTGGGGGGGAATGCTTGACCTGGAATGTCCATGTCGGGTCCCAGTTCTGTCACTTACAAGCTATGGGGTTTCAAGAGACTTCCTAACGGTCTCTTGAAACAGTCTCTGTCCCCCAGGTTTATCCTCTGCAAAATGGGGCTAACAATAGTGCCTGTTGGTAAGATTGTTGCTCTAGGCATAAAGTGCTTAGAACAGTGCCTGGCACATGGCAAGAGTTGAATAAGCATTAGCTATATATAGCCACCGAAGTCCCTGGAAGCACCCTTGGTCCGTGCTATGTCAGCCCAGTCCTAATTTCACTCCCACTCCGGCCCCAGTAAGAGCTCGAGGCTGCTCTTCTGCAGAGTGCAGATGGCCACAGTTCAAAGGAAGATTAGCAGCCATCTTTGCTGGAGACAAACAAGTTACAAGGTTCCTGGGGGAGGGTGGCATTTCATTAGGCTTTCTTCATAGTGTAACTTAAAATTGAAAATGCTGCCTGAAGCATCCTGTGATCAGAACAAATATTCTTCATTCGCTCACCACATATTTACTGAGCACATCTTTAAAATAATAGCCAGCTACATATAAACACTCCCCATATAAATGCTGGGCTAAGTGCTTTCTATCCACTCATAGCAATGCTACAAGGGAGGTCTTGTTATTCTTTCTATTTTGTATATG
Organism: Cryptoprocta ferox; assembly: GCA_028646485.1. Lineage (NCBI taxonomy): Eukaryota > Metazoa > Chordata > Mammalia > Carnivora > Eupleridae > Cryptoprocta > Cryptoprocta ferox. The sequence goes on along the minus strand of CM053574.1, from coordinate 84,046,545 downwards.
AGGATCAGAGAGGTAAGGTGACTTGCCACCAGTCACATAGTACATGGTGGAACTAAAATTCCATCAGAGAAATGCATATCAAAACTACAATGACCTATCATCTCACACCTGTCAGAATGGCTAAAATCAAAAACACAGGAAATAACAGGTGTTGGTGAGAATGTGGAAAAAAAGAAACACTCATGCACTGTTGGTGGGAATGCAAACTGATGCAGGTGCTCTGGAAAACAGTATGGAGTTTCCTCAAAAAGTTAAAAATAGAACCCTACAATCTAGGAATCACACTACTGCGTATTTACTCCAAAAATACAAAAAAACTAACTCAATGGGATACATGCACCCCTATGTTTACTGCAGAATATTATTTACAATAGCCAAGTTATGGGAATAGCCCAGGTGTCCATCAACTAATGAATGGATAAAGACGTGACATAGATATTAATATAAATACATATATATTTATATATATAAATATATTATATATATATGCGGTGGAATATTACTAAGCCATAAAAAAGAATAAAATCTTGCCATTTTCAACAACATGAATAGAGCTATAGAGCATAATGCTAAGCTAAATAAGTCTGTCAGAGAAAGACAAACACCATGTAATTTCATTCATATGTGGAATTTAAGAAACAAAGCAAACAAGCAAAGGGGGGGTAAAAAAGACACAAACCAAGAAACAAACTCTTAACTACAGAGACCACACTGACGGTTACCAGAGGGGTGGTGGGGCAGGTGATTTCATGGGTGAAGAGGATTAAGAGCACACTTATCATGATGAGCCCTGAGTAATGTATAGAATTGTTAAATCACTGTATTGTATACCCAAAACCAATATAACACTGTATATTAACTATACTGGAATTAAAATAAAAATTTAATAAAAATAAAATAAAATAAAATTCCACCAGAGCCAGAGTTTTGTTTTGACCACTCTGCCACGTCACTCGTGTCTAAAGAATTCAGCCCTCGAACCCACACTCACTGGCAAGGTGGCCTGTCCTTTCTTCCACCTCTTCCTCTGTCATCTGTGAAATGGGAGGCTACAAATCTCAGTTCCTTTCTTGTGAACTCATAGAAAAATCCCAAGGCTTCTGTCCACACAACACACCAATACCAGAAGGGAACAGTGCTGGAGGAAGCATCTCTATTAAGCCACACAAAATCCAGGCTTCAGTTTAAACTTTTTACACAAAACCCCTCTAATTTCTCTGCCGCCACATCAGACAGAAGGTGTGAAGACAGGCTTCCGTGTTTACAAACTACTAATGTAATTGTGATAAAAATTGTCTTGGTGTGACGGTCTTAGCCATTAAAAAAAAAATCCCAGTAAGTATTTTGGGCTGCTTTAAGCAAAGAGAAGCTATAGAATCCTTGTTTTAGAGAAATGAAATCCTTTGTTTATTGTAATTAGCAGACAGTATTTTGTCAACTGAACAATAACACTAGCCCTGAAGTATAGAGAATATAATTACATAGAATTCTAAAGGTCTCTAAAAATATTTCATCGTGACATCAAGTCAAATCATGTCTACCTCTACCCCTGACATACACACACACACACACACACACACACATACACAGATCTCAAGGACACCTTGCTCCCTGATTTAGCTACACAATTTCCATTCAAACTGGGGAAAGTCATAGAGCTAACACGCCTTTCAGTTCTTTGAGTTTTTATTAATAAAAAAAGAAATCCGTAAGGCAAATCCTACGGTTGCGAGCATTTTTAGCACAGAGGACCAGACAGCTGTTCCTGGAAGGGTCCCTTGAATACAATATTGTTCAGGCTCTAGGTCTTCTGGGCTCAGCAGTGGGGCGAATGCTGTGATCACCTCAGTTAATAGTGGCCCCTCTCGGCAGGGAAGACGCTCCCTTCCCCAGTTCAAAGGGCACAAGAACTTCCCAGCCCTCAGTGCTCTCCTGTCCTCCCAGATGCCATGTTGCCACGGGAGGTGAAGCTTTCTGGCTCTTTCCTGGGCAGCAATCCCTGCCAGTGTTCAGCCTGGGGAAATCCACACTCCTCCAGTGGCTCCCGGTCAGGACTGCAAACCTCAACATGCTCTGTGGCCTGGAAGAGCCAAGAAGCACCTGGGGACTGTCACACTCGGGGACTGTCACACCCAGGGCTGGGGCTGTGCCTTCGGCTAGGTTTGAGACTTGGGGCTTGGGCCTGGCCCTCTCTAAACCTTGGTTTCATCATTAATCAGATAATGACAGTAGTATTTACTTCATAGGGTAATTGTGAGATAAAAGTGTTCTCACCACAAATAATGATGATGATGATTGATAATGATGATGATGATTGATGATGATGATGATGATGATGATGATAATGGGCACAAAGAAACTTTGGGAGACTTTCGTGATCTGCAAGTGGTGATAGTTTCACAGATGTATATTTATTTCCAAACTTATGGGGCTGTGTACATTAAATATGTACATCCTTTTAAGTATCAGTCATACTTAAAGGTAGTTAAAAACAAAAAAAAAAAGGAAAGTATACATAAAAATACTTGGTAAGTGCTCACTTTAAGTCTTCTTGGTTTCTTTCCCCTCTTATGTAGTTTTCCCTTTTTTTCCTAATGGAATTAAGAACTGAAATGGTTGAATAACTGTTTTGACAATAGTCTTTGGCAAAATTCTGGAAAAGGTGAAGTAAAAACAAGGATGGAACGCTGCCTACAGAGCATTAGAATGCCACTGGCCCACAGCTAGCAATGGAGAGGAAATCCACATGCAAGGAGGGAGGCTTGGGCCCTGAGGTTGACCATCACCTTGGGGTCATAGGGTGCTATCCACTGCCAGCCCCATTGTTTTCAGGGGCTTATCCCTCCCCTTTGTCCTCCAGCTCAGGCATGTACCCTCCACCAGTCCCTGTGACAAACCAGAGACCTGTCCACAAAAGTTTTGGAAGATTACACTAATGGCAAAGGGATCAAAAAGATAAATCAACAAAAAATAATAAGCAATCCGATCATCTGGCTTACACGATGAGGTTATCCATCTTTAATGTTTGTGCTCAATGGGGAGGTCTCCCCACCTGGCTGCCTTTCTGCCTCCATGTGGTGAAGGTCACATTTAGCCCCTGCCGTCCTGGAGGAGTCCCATGAATCTCCATAGCAGGAATGGCCAATTCACAACCTACATGCTGCATATCCTCCCAAGGCTGCTCAGGGAAGACATCACCAATTAACCACAGCACTCTCCTCGTTGAGTGCAGATTTGGACGCAGTACTCCAGGTATCAACTACCAATCAGCTGAAGTTACACCGACTTGTCATCCCTGCTCTAGATCCTTCAAAGTCCTTATCAAAGAAAGCAGAGCCCCAAGAAAGCCAGAAAACTCCCTATCATGCCTGACTAAGACCCCCTTCTAAGTTCTGGCTCCTATCTGAAGACTACCTTGTCTCCAGGTGAGAGATCTGCTGGAAATGACATACATCAAAGGAGCCCATGCCAGCCCACAGAGGTGCCCCTCTTTGCTTACCAACTCAAAACCACACATTCATATGAAGGTCAATAAGAGAAAGCTCCTCACAGAAGTCTCATCTTGTACTTTCCACCTACCTCATAGGCCCAGAATCAAAACACCAGATGCCACAGTATTGGCTGGAGATGGACATCTTCACCATGTTGTCATTACTCAAGCTATGGTTACCCTCAATGGGGACAGAGCAAAGTGCAAGCCACTAGCTGGTGAAATGAATATCTGTGCCCCATACTGTTTTCTTCCCTAAAACCAGATGAATACCTACTAGAAATATGAAGGTTCTTGTTCTGGGGGTGTAGTTACCACGGGGCCCAAGCCATAGGGAGGAAATGTGAAGAGTGCTCCCTCCTTTTCCCTAGCTTTCCACCTTCCCCACCTACTGGTTCTGGGGAGAACCAAAGGCAAGAGTGCCCTCTAAGTACTTTACTTAGGTCATTAAATTTTCACACAAACTCTGTGAGTCATGTATTCTTAACGCCCATTTTACAGATGAGATAACTAAGGCTTAGAGAGGTTGAAAACCTTTCCCAAGGTCACACAGCTTGAAACAGGCACTGTACAGCTTCAGATCTTATGCGCTTCCTATACCATGCTGGCCCTCACATCAAACCCTGCAAGGTATAGCCAGGAGCCACATACAAACCCAGAATGGTCCCAACCAGGGTCCTATTGTCATTGTCCATGGCCTTAAGAGGTAGAAGAAAAACTTTGATGCCCAAAGGAGGCTTTGATAACATTATTCACATAATAAAATATTGTGGGGTGGTTCACAGAAATAACTGGTGCCAACCAAATGCTGGAATCTTTTGATGACCCTAGAATTCTAACACTGCCTCTGTGGTCATCAACTTGGTGGGGACAAATGAGAGCAATGGCTAATAACCCTTCTTCCAGACCAAAGACTTTAACCACAACCAACGCATTGCAAGTGCGGGCAGGTTTTGTCTGAAATAAATCTCCAGTCCACTTTTTTCTACCTGCACGCCCACCACCCTGATCCAGGTAACTATCATATCCTTCAGGAGCAGTGCAATAACTCCTCTCCCGTGTCACTCTGTTCCCAACTCCTGTCCCACAGCTGTCACACTCCTGGCGTTTAGAAGCCAATGACTGCTGTTAGAATAGAATCCAGGCCCCCTATGATGGCCTCCAAGCTTCTACCTGTTCTGACTCCTGTCTGCTCACCTTTTATATCTGATTTATGTACTTTGTTATCTATTTTTCTGTTTCCAGTAGAAAGTTTCTCATGGGAAAGGAGACCTTTCTGTCCTGTTAAATACACAAGTGCACGTTGAATATATGAATGAAGGCTATCTGTGACACATAGAGGAATACAAACTCTCCCCTATAGGCTTGCTCAGTGTGTTGGTTCTAGGGACTAGAGAAGTGTAATGACCTGGAAACCAGAAGCCTTGTGGTTTAGTCGTTTCACTGCTACTTAAATTTACAGCATGAGACTGGGAAAACCTCTTAACAGTCTTTGGCCTCAGTTTCCCTATCTGTTCTGCTTTTTCCATGAACAGATGTGATCACCCTCCTGATTCAGCAAACTTTATTGACTATTTGCAAGGCACTCCACAGGGTACTGGCAATGTCAAGATGAATGACACAGCCCTAGGTGAGAAAGAACACACATGTGATTTGGGGCCAGAGACGAGGAAGTCCATAAACAATGTCTGATATCCTACTATGAGCTCCAATGGAAACCCAGTGAAAATACAATATGACATGATGGAGCGAACTGCCAGTTTCATCTGGTATTCAGGGTGGAGACCACTCTTGTGCTGGGCTTTGATAACACGCAGGAATTCCCCTGTCAGAGGATCAGAGTGGCACACGGGAACATGCGCAAAGGCCTGACGCATCATTCTCAGGGAATGGGAGGTGGTTCTAAATGGCCAGTTAAGGAGAGTACGGAGGGGCACAGGTAGAAAATGAGGTTGGGCAGGTACACTGGAGCATGGAACATGGAGCTTCTGTGCCAGGATAAGGGGTTTAAATCTTAGGACAAGTGTTTTGAGCAGAGGCATGACCTATCTAAGTGTATTTTATAAAGATTATTCTGACAGCAGCCTGGAGGGTGGATTAGGAGGGAAACACAGTAGAAACAGGACTGTGGAGAGCAAGCTGTGGTAGTAATCCAGGCAAGCCGGGCACCGAAAGGAGTCGCAGAGAACTGGAGAGAAGTAGCCTAGGCATGAGCATTAGTACTCCCCAGTAAGTCTCTAAACCCTGGGAGAGTTAAAAGTTCCTAACTTGGGTGATGATTGGTTGTTGCCTTTCCCCCAACAAGGCATGCAGGAGGAGGATGCACTTTAGGAAGAAATGTACCAAGTTCCTTTTTGAACATGTGAGTCTGCTCCCACAGAAGCATATGAGTGCAGGGTATTGTGGCCAAATTCTTGTGTTAGCGTGGCAGGAGGAGCTGGAACTGTGACCAAATCACCTCACTGTCCTCGTTTTGTCCCCTCTCTGGCAGGAGGAAGGCAGGTGATGATTGCCTCTTTTCCTCATGGGGGTGTAGCGAGCCTTTGTTTCCTGTTTCACCGGCTGCATCACACCCAGATGAAAGGAGCTCTGTGAGACAGGAGCATAAGGAGATGGGGCACGAAGAAAGGTCTAAATGGCTGCCTGAAGGGTAGGAGACAGGTTTGCAGGGGGCTCATTCTGGCTTCATAATGAGATTTAAAGATCCAGAGATGAGAATCAAAAGGTACAGGCAGCAAAAGATGTGCATTCATTCTCTCTCCAAATGGATTAACATTTGGATTGTTTTTCCCAGATGTAACCGGCCAGGATTAAAAACCTACCATGCTTCTCGTGAGGGGACAGCGTGGGGAGGCAGACCCAAAGGGCTCCGAAAGAGACAGCTGTCAGCTCAGCAGCTCACTGTGGGGACCTCTCTGTGCAGAGGTGTGGAGGCTGGGACCAGTTAGGCTTCAGGCGTGAGAGATTCAGCCCTTCACCAGCCCAGGGAGCCACCGCGGGTCCCTCCACCCTCACAAAGCCCAGATGCCTGGAGAAAAAGAAAAGAAGTGTGCTTGGTACTAAGCACCAGGTGGCTCCTTTTCAGATAAGACTTTTGAAGTGTCCAGAGTGTTCTTTCTTCTCAGCTCACCCCTGAAGCAGCCCCTCTGATTGCACCTGTCCCCCACCCCCAACAAGCTGCTCCTCCCTGGGGCCTCTGTGAAAATGGGTCCGGCTTGCTGTGTTCTGGAAAAGCAAATTCTCCCCTGGCTTACCAGTTTCTGGGAGAAACAGCGCCTTTTTGTACCTGCAGGGCTTGGCTCCTTCACGTTCACCCTTTCCCTCCATCCCCCTCACTGCCTGGTTTCTGGCACCTGAGTCTTACCCATCCTTCAAGGCCCTGAAAATCACACTTCCACACAAAGCCTTCCTAGATTGCCTAGTAGGAGTCTCTCTCTCCCTGTTCTCCTGTTGCACTTTATTTGTTATAACCCTGTCTTAAGTCTACTTGCATCATACTTACCGTGGCTCTAAGTTTCTCTCACACTCTTGATTTTAAGGCCTTGGAGACCGGAGCTGTGCTGGGCTCACCATGTTAGCCTCGGGGCCTCCCACAAGGAAGCTGCTTAATCAATGTTTGCTGGGTTCATTAGAATAGGTGAGTAAAAGCTGGAGGTTATACTGTTGCAGCGAGGAGAGGCAGGTGTTCCCAGAATGAGTCTATTCTGCTAGGGCTGCCTGGATTTCATAACCTGGCATTATTGCAGGGGGACTTGGGATGTCTGGCAGGAGCCATGGTTATAGGTCTGGGAACATCCACTGGTCACGCCTGCCAGCAGGGAGGAGGAACCACATCGTGGCCCTGGGAAGAGTTCGGGCTCAGACATGGTGGGTGGAATCCTGGCTGCCTGTACCAATTTTGAGCCCTGGAATAACTGGCAAGTGTCTTCTCATGTTCTGATCCTCCATTTCATCATCTGCAAAGTGATCGTAGTCATTCCTACCCTTGCAGGTAATTGTAGGAAGACAGCTGTAGGTGCACGGTGCCTGGTACATAATAGATGCACAATAAGTTCTCTGAGTAACTCATTCATTGATGGAGAATATGAATGAGGACAAGGCACACACAGTCTGGAGATGGGGAATCCACACCCCGTGAACAAAGGTGGTTCTTGTGATACAGGTTAGTGACATTGTGTAGGTGTGGATACATCTGCATGCTGAGCCCCTGAGACCTGAATTCTGTCCTAAAAACTCTGGTACCCACAGAATATGTTGAATAACTTTTCTGAGCCTTGACTACACTGGGTCAAAGCTATGCATCCCATTACCTCCACACAGTTATTGTGAATAATAAACCACCACAGGCTGTTGAGTCTTTGATGAAATGCAAACATATTGCATAGCCTGGTGCCCAGCCCCTAGTAAGCAAGCCATGAATGAGGGTTCCTTTTCTTATTATCTTTTCTTTCCCTCTAGACTCTAAGATCTATGTCTGTTTTGTTTCCCACCCTATACTCAGATCCTTAACACAGAACCTGACAGGTGAGGGTGCGGGGAGCTTTATGAATATCTACTGAAGAAAGGAATTAATAGCCATCTGGCATTTTTTAACTCTAGAGCATGGAGGCTGTGATGATCCTCAATGTTAAGTTTATTCTATGGCATTCAATGATTTCTAGTCGGATGGGGGAACCAGTTCAGGTCAGGAAGTATTTCAGCCATTGAATCTGTGATTGTGTTGCTTCAAGAATAAAAATAAATCAACATTTTTTTCTCTCTCTCAATCCAGTTATTATCTCTGTGCAATAATTGGGGATTGGGAGAAATTCTTATTCCTTCTCTGTTAATGTTGACCAACAAACTTGTGAACTTGAATGCATGTTAGTAATTAGTATTGATTAATTTGATTTACAAGCTTGGGCACATAACTTTACCCTGGAAATTCTGCACATTTTCTTGACCACAGCCACAGACGACCAGAGAATAATCTGAATCCTGATCACTATGAGCTTCCTCTGGACCAAAGACCTACACTCTGACCCTTCCCAAACTCATGTCTCCAGGAGTGGAAAGGAAGAGGGAAGTCACAATTTTTCATGTGCCAAACTTTGTACAAGGACTTTGCATTTCTCTAGTAGTATTTCATGCTGCCCACCAATAAGTATTTTAGATCTTCTTCTGGGTATATTTCCCTTCTCCCTCGAAGTCAGGTTTAGCCACATGACTTACTTCGGGCATGGACGTGTGAGCAGAAGAGATGCACGTTCTTTCTGGGATAAAGTTTTAAGGGCCAGGATGCTATTTTGCATACTCACTTACCCTCTGCCACGATGATGTGCCACATGATGAAGCCTCCTTCAGGCTTGGACCCAGAGTGAGGATGATCTGGAACAGGGTTCCCAGCTAACCCCCAAGAGTGAGTGGCATTAGCAAGAAGAATGTCTTTGGAGGCTTAAGACACTGAAACTTGGGAAGTCATTTCTTACTGCAGCAGAACCTGAACTATCCTGACTGTTATAATACGTTAGTTCATTTAATCCTCATAAAAAAGATCCATGAGGTTGTATTGGGAGATGATTCTTCATGGATCTCATGCATTTCTACATACATGTCTTATAAGCAAAGCTATAGCTCCCTTTATTCCAGAATATCTTCTCAAGGACATCTGTATGCCAAATGGCCTGGAAAGATAAAGATAGTATCATACTCCAGAGGAAAAGGCAGATAAACTTACTGCTCATTATAAATTCAGGACCCCTAAGCCTGGGGTCACTCTCCTATATAACACCACTCACTGTGTGTGCAGGTAACCAGTGATGCCATTTGCAAGAAGTTATACAAATATGGTGATGTTCATGTTTTGCTGTGCCATGAGTAATAAAATCGGTTGTATCTGACCCAAAAGTCCATGTCTTCTGCCAGCATCTTTGAAACTGTGACAGGCTAACATTTTAGATGGAAGTAAGGTAAAATTTCAGACTTTTCAGTTCTTGACAGTGAGTATTAGCATCACTATTTTACATATGACAAAACAGAGTCTCAGAGAGAATAAGTTACCTAAAGTCCTGCTACTAACAATTGGAAAATATCATTTTTCCCATTATTCCCCATCGCTTACTTTGAAAAAACAAAACTTTAAATACAATTCATTTATTCCTATAGTCCTAAATTCATTCATCCACTTATCCAATTAATGTCTATTAAATAACTAGTTCATTTCAAGCACTATGGTAGAATGCTATTCTCCAGAGTTCTTTAAAACTTAGCATTGAATTATTCCAACATACCTAGTTTTGATACCTAAAGTAAGACATTTGAAGTTGTCTCAATCTTGGCATACACCATACTCATTTGCAACTGCCTTCTCTTCAGCAAACAGATGACCTGGAGAGTGTATTAAACTGTCAGATTTCCCATAATTTAATGTCAAGGGCACATTTTGCTGCGATAGGTCTGGGAGCTCTGGAGATCTCTGGAGGAAGCACAGAGTATGTGTAGAGTCAAAGACCTTTGGGGCACCAAGGGCATTCAGATCCAAGCAGTGGCCTCATGCCATCTCCCTGCCCTCTTATAGGCACTGCAACAGGATGAAGACGCACCGGGGGCTCAGCGTTACCAGCATAATTGAGCTGCAATGGAAGTATGCACTTCCCAATTTTACAAAGCCCAAGGCTCTCAGATCCCAGGAAAACTGAACTGGAGCCTCACACCTACCCGCCCTCAAGGCGTCCTTTTCCAGTGGGACATAATGGAAGGGACTTGGGCACACAGATCTGGGTTCAACTCTTGACTCAAACTCTAATCTATGCTAGTGATCTGGGTGCAAGATTTTTAATTTCTCCGAGCTTCAATTTTTTCATCCGTAAAGCAGGATAATAATATCTCTAATTTATAAGGTTTTTATGGAGATTAATGAATGAGATCCCATATGTAAAGCACAATGTCCAGCACATAGGAGTCTTTCAATAAATAGCAGCAACTCTTATTACCATCATCATTTTGCTTTGACTGAGTAGACAGAACATCCCTTCAAACAAAAAGAAAATTAAAAACTAGGTGCAGAGCCACTGGCTGAAAGCCAAAGGGGAAGATAAAGCACTATAATTGCCTCTCCTGGGAAAAGCAATAAATCCAGGCAGCTGTGCTTCTCCCACTCTGTGGCAGTGTGAGAGGGGGGCTATGTCAGAGAACTCTGTCCTAGAACCTGACTGTCCGCCATGTACAAGGCACTCTGTGGGGTGATGAGAGAGGTACAGAGAAGAGGTGAGCGCTGTTCAGCCTTCCAGGAGTTTATTATCTACAGAGACTGGAACAAAGGGAGGATTAGATAATAAGAGATAGATAATAAAGGTAGGTAATCTTTATTATCTACCAAATTTTGGACAAAGGGAGGATTAGAAAACACTGCATTATGGGGAAAACTGAGAAAAGGCAAGTGATGTGCACAGGTGTTCATGGTGAATGAGCTTTCATTCTGGTGACAGGGCGTTAAGACAGGCTTCATATATGGATATTTGGGATGGGTACTGATGAAATTTCAAGAGCGACATGGGACAAGGGAGGGCAATTCAGCAAAAGGAAAATAATGAATCTGACAAGGATTGGGTCCATTAGGGAACAGAGAGTATTGTGGTTTGGTTGGAAAGTGTTATTATAGGGTAACCAGGAAACAGAGTGTACACAATGGATTGCCTTGTGTAGAGGGTGCTTAATCTGTTCCTCCGTGAAGAGTGGCAGGCTTAGAACTATGTCTAAGCAAGACTACCCTGGGAGATCTACATGGGACAGGAGGAAGACTTTGGCAGAGAGAGACCATTTAGGTTTAAGTATGATGCACCTGAGGCTGGAAGAATGGGGGCCCTGAATTGGGGGGAGTGTCAGCAAGGATAGAAAGGGTGAATCCAGGAAAGGTGAAAATTCTGGCTTCACGGAAGAGAAGCTTGAGGAGAAGCTTAGCAATATCTAAGCCATGTAGCAAGCATCCCTGCGCTGGACCTAGAGAGGTCTCAGCAAAGCACTTCTGTGATGTGGTCACCACCCACACGCTATGGAGACCACACATTCTTGAAGATCCCCACTAAACAGGACCAAACTGGTCAAGGATTTAGGGGATGAACTAGAACAGTAACTTTCTAACAAATAAGGGGTATTACCCACACAACAATAGACTAGGCAAAGAACCCACAGGCTCAACTGTTCTGAAAGCTTTGAAAGCTGGGCATGATGACGAATGCCAGTCTACTGGTCAGAAGACTGAATTAGCTCAACTGAACTTGCAAGGTTGGCTCGGGTTTGAGTGTCTCCAAACCAGAGTACATGAGGCTTCCTGAGGAGGAGATTCCGAAGGACTCCCCAATCAGGGACATTTCCAACAGTCCTGTATGCAATCTGGGAAGGAAAGGAAGAGGAAATTAATTTTCGATTGACTACAGATGTTAAGTATTCGACTACCCCTTTCCCAGTAACAGCCTAGTGGGAAATGTTGACCTGTGTGGCTTTGGAGAATGAGCTTTACAAAGTAAAGCACTGTTTTCTCCTTGCAAAGCAACTTGCAGTTTGAATTGAGATTCTGACATATGTTTATGCTTTGACCCAATAATTTTACTTCTAGGAATCTAGCCTAAGAAAATGATCAAAAGTACAGACAAAGATTTATATGCCAAAATATTTCTAAAGGGGAAAAAATGGGGAAAACAAACTGAACTGCAACAACAGGGACAGAGTTAAATAAATTATGGTATGTCTATTTATGAAATATTTTGTAGACATTAAAAATCATGTGGTTGAAGAATAAGAGAAGATGTTCACAAAAGAATGCTAAATGGAAAAAGCAGCTTGCTAAATTATACATACATTGTGATACCATGATGATTCCGCAGTGGAAAAGTAGCAAACTCAGAGCGAGGAAATTGAGGTGGCCTTCCTTCTTGAAACTTATGAACCTTCAAATATTCCTACAAGTATTTATTAACAATAATAATTAACATTGGTTGAAGACTTAGTGTGTGCCGCATATGGTCTTAGGAACTTTATACATATATCAAGTCACTTAATCCTCATAACGCCTCTACAAAATATGCAGTTATCAAACCCATATTATAGTTAAACAGAGCCTTGGAGACAGGTTCTTCATTCAAAGTCATTCAGCTAGGACAGGGTAGAGGTGAGACGTGAGATTAGGCCCCTGTGGTCCCAATCTTCCAAACGTCCTACAGTAACTCGTCTCCAGGATCAGTAAATATACAGGTGGGGGTAATGCTCCTAATTTCAAAAATGTCCTCCCCCCCAACACACTCTATAAGGGAATATAGGGTGTTTGGTGGAGGAAAGCCTGGCCTTCAGGAACTGGACTCTGCTTTTATGCCAAGCCATTCACTTCTTATGCCAATATCACCAAAACGCTAATGATTGGACCTTCTTTTCTGTGGGAGGAACAGGGATTATAAAAGGTCAAATAAAATTACTTCACATTGCTAGCAATTAGCTAATTAAGTAAATTATGTGAAGTATTTAACACTAGGACTAGTCATTAGAGTTTACAAGTAGATTAAGAATAAATAGGAATGGGTTTTGTACTTTGGAATAAAATGAGGTGGGAAAGAGATGTCTTTTTCTCCCCTGGGAACACAATGAGGTGGGAAAGAGATGTCTTTTTCTCCCCTGGGAACACTTTCTGCTTTGAGAAGTGCAGTCAGGCTCATGGAGGCCCCAGGCCCAGGCTCTTTTCAGGTGAGTGAGGACGGCAGGTGAGTCTCTTACCTTCTCTGGGTCTCAATTTCCTCATCTGTAGGAGAAAGAGATAGGTCCAGATGATTTATACATTCTTTGCTCTGATTACCACTGCTTCTATGACAAAATTGTCATTGTTTCTATGACAAATTCTATGACAGAAGACAAACCTGGATCTAAGGACTGGTAGGTTGACTCCCAGGTACAGGAATCCAGCATTTTGCACAACTTTTCTCCTCTAGAAAGAGGACCCCTTCTCTTGTCCCCAACCTGGCAGCCCAGCTGAGATCACAAGCCTTTCATCAGAACTTTTTGTGATAAAGCAGCCAAAATGGGGGTGAGGCTAGGAGAGAAGGTGGGATCAGGGAGGACAGAGAGCTTTTGGGTGCCGTAAGGATCTCCGGCCAGTATTCCTACCCATGCTTCCTGATTGGAACTGCCCAGAGAACTGCATTCTGATTTCTTTGTTATTGTTTCTTTTTCCCCTTTAAAGCACTATCTATGGGAATAAAGGTTCATAATCTCAGGGATTGCTGAGCTAATTTATAAAATGAGAAAAGTAAGTTATTTTCTGTGCACGTAGCAGGATATTCCCCCTGACGATGCACACACTGGGCTGGCAGTGCCTGGCTCGCTTCTCCAGCCCACTTGATATTCTGCTCACAGTGCAGAACACAGGAGGGTCAAGGCCAAACATAGATGATGCACAATAGAAACAGGCCAAGAGCAGGCTGTTTTCTGGGGACCGGATAATGTTACCCTATTACCGTTTGGGGACAGCAAGAAATAAAAAGAGGAGCGGGCCCTCAGCAGTGTCGGAGAGATAAACACCCGTGCTGAATCTCAACAGGATCCACCTGCAGGAACTCAAAAACCAGAAACCTGTCTCCAAGCCTCGTGGCCCTTGGTAAACCAGTAACAGCAACTATACATCTAGTGAGCCAGGGTCTAGGCACAGGCAGGCCCCATGCAGTACGTGGAGTTGGGTGAGTTGAGGAAGAGCTGGAAGCTGCCAAGAAGAAATATGAAAACAGATGCTGAGTAAAAGATCACCCCTGGGCATGTACCCTTCGCCAGGAGAGAGTACATTTCCTCTTCCACAAGCCTCCCTGCTCAACTGACAGGTTCTTAATGCTAGAGCTGGAGTAAGGACAAGGAGCAAGTGGTGACTCCCATTTCTTGACTGATGCTGTGGACCAGACCTGGTGCTATGGACCAGAGTTATTTCATAAGCCAGTCAGTCCTCCCAAGGACCACATTTCATAGTTAAGGAGACTGAGACTCAGAAAGTTTAAGAAACTTGACCAAGCTAACACAGCTAGTAAATCATGAGCTGGGGGGCCTGGAACCCGAGTTTGATTGTTCCCAAACTAGACCTTGTTCCATTATGCCACATGGTCACTTCCCAGCCATATGTTAAGAGCTTGCTATCTAGTAAACACGAGGGATAGCAGTGTGTGTGTGTGTGTGTGTGTGTGTGTGAGAGAGAGAGAGAGAGAGAGAGAGAGAGACAGATTATGTGTATGTATTTGTACAGAGATCTCCCAGCCCTCTGGGATCTGAACACATATCAGTCCAGCAGAGCAAACTGCCCAAATTTCTGCTTGGCCGTCTTTCCTGATTCCAAGAATCCTCCCCTGTGAAGGCAGCCTGGCCAAGTTACCAGCCTTTACTGCCGGAGCTGGAAGCAGATGGGATTGTGACCCACCCCCACTCTGTCTCTCATGCTACTCCCACCACACGGCCACCTCTCCAGCATATCATACCCAAAAAATTCCATGCCGGCCAGTGGGCCATCCATAGGCCAGCCTACCACACCAGCTTCCGGAAGCTTCTCTCCTGCTGCCAGGGAGCGGAGGCTTCGGTGATGAGCAGCTGTCCCAGTGAGCATCAGAGGGCTGAGGAGGAACCGGGGACCCCCTGTTGCACTTCAGCCAAGTGCAGCTTGACTTCTTTTAGGCTTGCCTTGGTTTTCCTCCAACCAACGCATGTTTCTGGTTGTCACTACCTTGCTGTGTAAAAAGCAGAAGCCTGTGTTCCCTTGCCGCTTCCCCCAAACAAGAGAGAAAATGAAGAGATTAAACAAAAGAAATAAATGGGATCTTTCTATGATGTGCCTACAGACAGGGTGCCTACCTATATCATGGGCAGTTCGAACTGGAACCTTCTGAGAGCGAAGGTGCCCCCCCACCCCCGCTATTCATAATTACATCAGGACAGTAAGCACAAACCGGACTGGCCCATGCAAGAAAAGATGTTTCAGTGGAATAAGTCTCAGCAAACAGGGTCCATGTCATCGCTTTTTCCTGGACAGCATGTGGCATATTAGGAGGTGGTGGTAGTGGTGGTGGTGGTTTTCAGTAATAACCTATGAAACAAGAAAAAAAAAAAAGGCAACAGGGTTTTTTTTGGGGGGGACAGCAAAGGTAGGTAAAGTGGCCTTTCCTGCCATTATCTTTCCTTGCAAACTATAAACTGTCAGAGATGTCCCCCATCTGCACTGGGCCCCACCTTCCTCAATGCCTTTAAGCTCTCCCCCACCTCCCCACTATTCTGAATCAATTCTCTGGGCCAGAGATATTTGCATTACAACTGTGAACAAATCCCTGAGGGAAGGGAGTGGCTCTCAGCAGCCCGGGACCTTGGAATCCTACAAAAGGTAGACAGAAAGCTACACAAGTTCCCCCTGAGGTGAGGTTTTTCAGAAACAAAAACACCTCCTCGCCACTTCTTCACTTTTCAAAGGGTTTAAAGGGAATAACTTGGCACTCACGAATATTGAATCCTTAGAATAACTGGTTCTAAGTTTTGTCGATTCAGGGTTAATGAGAGCCAAATGCTACAAATCCATGATGGGCCAAGCTGGCCTCCTCACCCACGCAGGAGAGGGCCAAGGGAAGTAGCACCTCCGAGAAGTATAGCCCCTGAGGTTGCAGGATTTTTTTACCTCAATACCCAGGGTTCATCGTGGCTGGAAGAATGAACAGGTGGACACAGAATAAAATGTGCTGCAGACAAAAGTTTATTACTTTTTGAATAAGAATAGCAGAAAAGCTCTCTTTACAGAGAGGGGGCATCTGAAAGTGAATGCCCACGGATTACAGGCAAGGGACTCATTTTATAGGGTTTGGGTCGGCCCCCTTACCTTCTCCGGTTCCGCCCTTATTGGGTAGGTAACTCTAAATGTCTAGTCATTCCTTTCTCTTTCCTTTTTAGGTTTATCTATTTATTTTGAGAAAGAGAGAGAGAGAGAGAGAGAGAGAGAGAGAGAGAGAGAAAGCACAAGCAGGGAAAGGACAGAGAGAGTGAGAGAAAGAGAATCCAAAGCAGCTCTGGGCTGACAGCACATTGTGGGGCTCGAACCCCCAGACCGTGAGATCATGGCCTAAGCTGAAACCAAGAGTTGGAAGCTTAGTCGACTGAGCCACCCATGCCCCAGAGACATACTGTTTTGATTGACTGGTTTCCATGGTATGAGGGGTGGTTTGTGGCCATACTGTTCCTTGTGGGTCACGTGTTTTATGGTCTACTTACCTTTAGTTAGGTCTTCTGTCAAATTCCTGAAGGAAACCTGAGGGGGAGTAGCTGGTGTCTGTTACATTCTTAAGAGGAACTTTATGCCAGAGGGAGTTGCTTGAGGTCAGATGTTCCAAGGAGAAATGTATTAAAATCTGTGCTTTTCCGCCACCCAGGGACCTTCAAGCCCTAGCTCTCCCCCTCTGCCTACTGAATCCTATCCTTCCCTACCATACTGAGATGCCCCATCGTCACGGGGGCCATTCCGGAATCTGCTCTCTCCTGCTGACAAAAAGGAAGTTTCTCTCCCCGCTGGCAAAGAAGACGGCCATGCAAACCAGCACCCTGCGGCCGGCCGGTCTGCAGCCCCGCGACAGCAGAGCAGCACCAACAGAGACCTTCCGGGTGTTTCAGAACTGGGTGCGCGGAATCCAAAGTCTACTAATGGCCATTTAAATACCAGCACCATTAGCCGCCTCGCTGTAGAACTACCTACCAGACGGAACAGCCATATTTACTGGTCTGTTTGCAGCTGGTTGTACCTTCGCTGGGCTCATGCCCCATTCGTTCAAATGGCTCTCTCCCCATCTGCTCTGTTGAGAGGCCTCCATACAGCCCCAGGACATGGTGTCCCATGTGCTCCCAGAAAAGCCCCGGAACAAGACCAGGAGGGGAGCAGCGTAGAGGTCAAAAGACTGCTACCATCTGATTTTTATTAAAAACAACATTTAAACAGAACAACCATTCTATTGCCACCAGAGTATTTTATTTTTCTGCTGGGAGAAGAAAAGCTCTGTGAATGTTTTATTCAGCAGGAACTAGAACACTGTTATTATAAACTTTCTTTCCCAAACTAATTCCCTGAGCTTATGCTGCCAGAATTCCTCCTCTCCAGGGCAGTTCTGCCTTCACTCATTGACTTCTGAGATCCTTCTATAAAATCTGCCACCCGGACTCCAGCAAGCAGCAGATGGTCTCAGTGGGGCTGTGGAACTTATTTGTGGTGCAGCCCTGCCCAGGATGGCTCTGAGAAAAGCGACAAGCTGTGTTATCATTAGAAAGGAACACCATGCTACTGTCCTTACCATGGTTCTCTTCAGGAGTAGATCAGAGCCTGGTGAAAGGCCCTCAGGGTGGGGGGAGGGGTGGCCCTATCTGCACGGTCACCTCAGGAGTTCTGCGTCAAGCATCACCTCCCAAAGTCAGCCTGTCAGCCAACAACCCCCTAAGTCAGTGGAGGAAAATAGCATCCGGGGGGAGAATGTGAGACATGGTATACCCCAAGTTCTAGAAGTTTCTAGATGGTTCCACAAATAGAAATAAGAGCCTCTCATAGGACACTTTTGGATCCCTTGGATGGATTCACCTTTGATGTTGATACCATTCCATTATCTCTGATGGAGTCTGACAGAGGAACTATATAGTTATAAAAGCCAGCTTCCCTTTGAAAATTCATTCAGATTGACCACTGTTGGAGGAGAAAGTCTCCCATTATGGCAGCATCGGGCAAAGCCACCATTGGGAATGAGCATTAAAAAAAATAGTGATGAATGACCAGGAGATGATGAAGGACATGCTAAAAAAAAAAAAAAAAAAAGCAGTGACCAGAGACAAAATGGGAACAGCAGGAATGGTGAAAGCAGTGGTTACCGAACAAGGCTGCTGTGCCAGAGAGTCTATTGGCACTGGTATCAATTCCAACTTCTAACATCTTCCCTGTATCCCAGGGAAAGGAAGATTGAAACCACATTTCGCAGTCTCCTGTATAGCTACATTTCTGGGTTCATGCAGGTTCAGTGAACAAGATCCACTTACATGAGCTTTGGAAGGTAGAAGGCTTTGCAAGTGTGCTCGTGGATAAGTGGGCACCAGCAGAGGTGAGGGTTGGCAGCAAATGGGCTCCACATGCTAATGGCTGGTACCACTTTGGAGGGTGCAAGGATGACACCAGGGGTAGTGGCAGTTGACAAAAGTGTGACCTCAAAGCCAAATGTTATATGGCAGCCTCTAGCTGTCATGCCTCCAGCCCTTCCAGGGATTTTGTAAGCATTTACTTCTCTATGTTAAATCCTTCTTGCAATACCTAGAGTGGTGAAGCAGACTGGCTAGCTGTTCACCAACCCATTTTCTTTTCTCCTGTGTACCAAACTAGCCTGTATGTCTCCTGGCCTTCCTTAAGATTAGGTGTGACCCTATGTTAATGGACTGGGACCCATCACAATCCATCACAGTTAGACACCACTTTCAGATCTGAGCTAAACAGCCAACACCTCAAAGCCTCCGGACTCTTCTTTCTTCTACTTGCCTGATGCAGACAACTACAGTGACCTTGAAAGCTACATGTGGAGATGGTGGAGCCGCAGGATGGAATAGAATGAGCCTTTGTCCCTGTTTGGCGGCAGAGGCAGGTGTGACCTTCAGATGCCCAGATAATAAGAAGCCATTCACTACCTCGACACGCCCCCACTCAGAGACCTTCAATGGAACCATTCATCAAACTTTTCTGCCCTGAACAACGGACATGCCCTCGCCCAGAACAAGAAACAGCTACCAACAAATCACCTTACATAAACATGTCAATACTTCATATCCCCCCCAGCCAACGCCATAAAAAACACACTATCCCACTCCCGGGCGTGACCTCCCTGGCCCCTTTCTGTATAGACCAGGGAATCTCACCCAAGAGCACTCGCAATAAAGTCTTTTTTACTTCCATATCTGGCCTCGGTTTCTGCATTGCGTAGGCTACATTACAGTCCCTGCATCCCTGTTTGGAAGAGAAGCTCTTGGCCATCATCATGGCACCAGACAAAACCACCACCAGTCTTTGAGGCAGGGGAAAGGTGTTAAAGATGAAGAAGATGTTATAGACACCATGACCAAGAACAAAATGGGGAAAGTAGCGGTCACTGAATAAGGGAGATAAAAAAAACATCTGCTATTGAGCTAAATCTCTAAGGCCATGAGGTTTATTTAATGTGGCAGTTAGCAGCACCCCAGTTAAAAGACGTTTCTGTTTCTGCTTCCGCACTGAACGGACAGATATCGGCTACCAAGGTGAAATCAGTAACCTGATTTCAGAGTAAATCACTAACAATACATAAAAACATTATAGGCCACAACCAAAAAGAACACATGAGCTGGAAGAATCTACCTAAAAAGATCTGGAGTCAGTTTAAATTTCCTGAGTGAAGCCTCAGGAATGAAATTCCTTTGAAGTCATATAAACCCTGGTCCACGCCATCATTCCATCCTTATCCTCCTCCACCTGCCACATACACTGAGCTCCAGACAAGCCACATGGAAGCCCCCAAGCACATCACAGTCTTTCTTTAATATTCCCCAGAGGGGCTGGGGCCTAGGAAACCATCCTTCCAGGTTCCAGGTCCAGAGATGGCACCCAAGGAGAAGCCTCCTGCTGGGCAGATTAAAGGCTATCTTTTTCCACAGTGGACCTTGATTCCAAGAGCTGTTCCCTTTGAATGAGCTCCAGGAGCAGATGCAGATCTGAGAGACAAGTGGGCACATCCCAAGCTACAGATGTGAGGCCTGGCAACTAAACTGACAACTCAAATAGCATCTCTCATCGATGAGCCAAGCCAGCTGGTCTGTCCCACTGGCTGGGAGCGTGCCTTACCAACGTGCCTGCCTTTTATTTTCCGATGTGTCACAATTCACCCTTTTGTTGTTTCGGAACGTTCTGGAACACAGGAGGCTAATCATCCCTCGTGGTGTGACATCTGTTTGAGATGACCGAGGCTCAGGCCCAGAACCTCCCTACAACACCCTGAAGGCAGCCACACAGTCACCCTTGGTCCATCTACTGCCGTTTCCTTTTCAGTGGCTCACAAATCAAGAAGAGATGGAAAAGATGTTCTTTAGGCTGGCGATGTAAACAAACCCTAAAAGAGAAATAAACTGTGCTAAAAGTAGAGTTCAAAATAGTACCCATCCCTGTTCTGAGAAGATGATGTCCTTGTTGACGGCAAAGCAAGTGGCAGAAAGCATGCATCTATTTTGTCCCACCCCTGATGAAAGCTAGCCTTCACTGAGGTTTTCAGGGGCTCAAAAGAAAGGGAAAGGGGCCTCAGGTCCTGCTGCTGGTGCCAACCTGTGTTTTGATGTCAGAACACAATAAACATCGACTCTGAGGGAAACTCATGGAGTTGAGGACAAAGAGAGGGTGCTCCCGCCTTTAGAACTCTTTCACAACAAAATGGCACCTGCTTGAAGAGGTCCTATTCACAACAAGTCTTGTAGAGGAGAAGTTGTAAACTCTGACCCCAATAAGCTTTGTATCTTGTCAACCCAATGACCACTCCACTCTGAACCTAAAATTCAAAATGAGAAATAAGGATAACAACTCTTGGTTGTTGGTAGAGCATGTGCCAAAAATACTTTCTATATTTAATATCATTTAATTCACCCAAGAGGACCCTGAGGTAGGTGGTTATTTTCCATTATATAGAGAATGACACTGAGTCTCCGAAAAATTAAGGAAACTGCCCAAAGTCATACCACTTGTAAGCAGCAGAACCAAAAGTCACAGTTTTGCTAGACTCCAAATCCTGTGCTCTTACCCACGTGCATCTTTAATAAGGATCAGGACTCATCTGGGTACAGATGCTTGCAGCTCAAGGGTTGAATATTCAAATGTTGAATAAGGCTGAGAACAAAAGAAGTTTCAGGTTTGGGGCATGGCTGCCAGGTAAGTAGGTTTGATTACACCCAGAGCTAGGTCCTTCCCATGGCAATTCCAGGCCAGGGGGGAACATGTACAAGGAAGGAGGTCACCACAGCTTTCTCCAAAATAATAAAAATGTAGGGAACACTGAGAGCAATGCTCAGTTAACTCCTGGGGTAATTTCAGTCCACAAGTTCTCTTTTTCAACCTAAAGAAGCCAGACTCAAAAGGCTACATATTGTATGATTCCACAGAGATAGAAAAGAGATCAGTGGTTGGCGGGCACTAGGAGATGAGGGTGGGGTCAGACTACAAAAGGGCACAAGAGCACTTTGGGGAGGTGATGGAAATGTTTAACATGCTAATTGTGGTACCCTTTATACAACTGTATGTGTTTGCCAAAAGTCATTTAAAGTTGGCAGGTTTGGGACACCTGGATGGCTCAGTTGGTTAAGTGCCTGACTCTTGATTTCAACTCAGGTCATGATTTCATGGTTTATGAGTTTGAGCCCCATGTCAGGCTCTGTGCTGACAGTGCAGAGTCTGCTTGGGATTCTCTCTCTCTCCCTCTCTCTCTGTTCCTCCCCCACTTGTGCTCTCTCTCTCTCAAAATAAATAAATAAACTTTTAAAAATTGGCATATTTTACCTCATGTAAATTACAGCTCAAGAAAGCTGATTTAAATATATACACCCAATGTTTTTCCCCCAAAGGGCACTAGCTGATGAATCCTGAGCTCAAGTTTCCACTGTGTAACTGCATTGCAATAAACTCCATAACTGAATCCTTCAGTTAGTTGTTCGACCTTCCCAGTAGGGAGACTTCCAGCAGGCAGCCCCTTGCAGCCCGATACACCACATCCAGTGGGAAGAAGGTTCTGAAGGGAAATGTCAGGCAAATGCTTCTGTAGCCATTTAAATAAGAAGCTGATTGCTAGGCTTACCTTGGCTTCCTACCTTCTTTTCTGGACCTTCAGAGGTCATACTATGGATGTGGTAGAACATTCATCTGGAAAAGTGCCCCCAGCCAGATTAATATAGCATCGCCGTTTTTTAACTTCTATCTCACATGACATCCCCATCTTTATCTTCATATCTTGTTGCATTTTGAAGGCCATACCTGTCTATGCTTGGCCTGAAAAACACAGCATAACATAGCTAAAAATACTAAATATTGTAGCTTCCACCTGCCTCCAAAAAAAAAAAAGTATGGCGTGTATTAAAAATGAGCATTTCAGTAAGACTAACGTTGCTAGCCAGGTCTCTCTTCCCTTCCAGCTCTAGGTCACCTGTCCCCCTATACATTGTCTTTGGTAAGGGTATTTCTCTCTCCAATATGGCCAGTTAGTCCCTTTGCTTTCTGGCCAAGACCTTCTGGTTAGGGAAGATCTGGAGGCTTCTGACCCATTTTAACAGCTCAGTTGGAAAAGGAACATAAGCCACACAAATATAGTCTAACATTGGAAATAATCAGATCAGTCATGCAAATTAATAAGTACATAAGGTCATATCCCAGAAGGAAAGAGTGCAGTCTCATACAACAAAAAGCTGCCAGAAAGAATGGATTTTAAAGGGAAATGAAAACTAAAGAGCCAGTCCTGACTTTGGACTCTTCTAAAAGCTCTTGATGTTATCTGCTGTTAGGTGTATGATCTCCTGGGCATTGGTGTTTGGGAAGCAGCCATACTCTGTACCTCACAGCAAGGTGGAGGCCACCCTATTAAGAGGTTTTTTTATAATAAAAATAAAAGAGTTTAAGAAAAACAAAAGACAACATTTGTATCAAAACACACTTTAATCATTTATTAAAGGGGGATGGTTACAGCATTTAAAGAGCCAATCCTATAGACTGGGACTCATGAACATCAAAAGGCAACAGGCCCAGACCAGATGAAAAAGCCGTCCAAAAGCACAGAAGCACATACACCTGCTAAGTTTTCAAACTGCACTGATTTACTAGATATTTTCAATGGTTTTTAAAAAATATTTCTTCCTCAAAAAAAAAAACTTATTTTCTTACAACTTTCAGGCTTAAACAAAGACAGCACTTGCATGAAACAATTGATATGACTTAATACAAATGTCACATATGCTCCAAGGGCTTTGTCATGTAACCAGATACACTATTATTTTATCACTGCCATCTGTTCTTCTTATGGTCCTGGAGTCATGTAAGTGAAATTTCGTGATGAGACAAAAAATGTAATCTTGTTTTTCTTATACCCATTCCATAAAAAACTGGTTAATTTTCATAAAAAGCAGGAGGTAGGAATCAGGTGGAGGGAACTGGTCGGTAAGTCTGGTTTTAATCTTCTGTGCTGCCTTTAGAATGGAGTTATGAGGTAGAAGGGTTCTACTGACTCTTCTATAGGTGGACAGAGGGATAAAAGAAAAATCAAATCCCTCATCAGCAGATCCATCTGGGACTGATTTACAGTGCACAATTTAATGCATAAAAGAGCCTCTCTCTAGAAAACTCTGAGCATCTTACAGATATAATACAAGCATGCTAAGTTTACTAATCGGCTACATATAAAACATTGTCCAGGTGCTAGTAAGAAAAACCAAAGATGGCGATTTGATCCCTCAAGGAGCTTCAGGTATTAATATGCCTAACTGAACCCAGGTTTCTTTCAGGCATGGATGAATTAGCCTGGTTACATGGAGGAGAACTGGTCATAGAGACATATCCTTACGAAGAATCCCCAAAAGCCATAGGTTCTCTTCAAGTTCCCTGATTTCCAGAGCTGTCTCACTGACACCTTCCTTGAACCTATAATGCCCCTACACCCTCACAATCCCATCTTCCCTGGAAGGACCTTATGTTCACTAAGGAAATGCATTCTCTGGAAGCAGATGGCTTCCAAAAGAACTTATCAAATCAGGGCAAATATCCTAAGTCTTCAGCGTGATAGAACTATGCTCCCAAATATCACTACTAAGCAAACACACTTCCAAATCCCACTGCAGATAGCTAAATAAGTGGAAAGACCATTTTTTCAGGGAATATTTTCTTTCTCTCTCATTCTAACGCATTTACTTGGGTTCCTTGTTAAAGATCAGATCGTAATTCAGAAGATAACCATCATTATAGACAAAAAGTTTCTGTTCAAAAGGGTGGTAGTTAATGCTCTGCACTGTTTCCTGCATCTTAGTCATTACAATGTCTAGTCTGCCCTCTCTCCCTGTGTTTGTGTCATAGTAGTAGAAAATCTCTTCTGTTCTGGTGTTCAGAGTGCGGGTGGCATACAGAACCCCACATACCATGAAGGTGTTAGAAACCGATGGTTTATACTGCCTGGTGTACCAAGTGTTTAGCACCGTGAGTGTGGTGTCATTGAGTTTACTAATCACCATGTTACCAGTGCTGGCTTCGGTTGCATAAATCACCCACAACCCATGCTCATCCACAGCCAAGTCAATATCTTGCCAACCTACATTAGCATATGAAAAGCGGTTATTATAAGCGGCATCAGGGAGAGTTTGAGTCAGTTCAACCTTGCTGTTATTCAGGTTAATTTTGGCAATATTCCGGGTGTTGTACCAGTTGACATACATGTAGTTGTTATAAACTGTTGTACCACTGCCTTGGCCGTAGGCCATATAATATTCTCGGGCATTTATATACAATAGCAAATCATCCAGTGTATTGTGGAGTCTGTAATATTCCAGAAGTTTTCCGTCTGTATTCAGAGGTGCCACCCAATACAGCCCTCCATTTGGTTGCTGGGGAGAGTAATCCCGACCCCAGGCACCATACTTATAGGCAAACCCTCTCCAGTTGAGCTGAACTACAGCCGGCTTGCTGATATTCATCACACCACCATGGCCACAGCTCCCTGTACAAACAAGAACATACAAGGGCATTCTTAGAGAAAAATGAATGGTAATATACAAATGGTTTAATATCTGAAGAACCAAAGAATCCATGAATATTTTTCTTGTCAGGGTTCAGTGACAACAGTGGTTCTGATGGAGAAGAACCAAAACCTTCTTTTGGTGCCAATCTCAATGCAAACCTGCTGTCAGCTCTAGAGAAAACCACCTCCTATTTCCATGAATGGGCTTTCATTCCAGAAATGGGGATGCTAAAATTGCCAAGAGCCATATTAAAAAGGTTTGAGGGCCTAGAAAGAGGAAAGGAGGACTTGCTGGATTTGACAGATTTTCTTCTACCAGAAACCATCTTACAATTTTTTTTAGTTTTGTTTTTCTTCTAGAGAAATCAAAAAAGCAAGGTCATCCTAGATCCTACCCTTTTTCCATAAAGCCATAATGTGCTATTTACCAAGATCAAGGATAACTGTAATGAAGGAGAAGACTGCCCTGGACAAGTGTCCATGCCCTTTACCCTTCTGCCTCTCCCTGGAGACCCAAGTGCATATCCATGCCAGGTACCTATGCTGCCCCAACCCAATCTCAGAAGAAGTTTTAAACATGGTATTTGAAAGATACAAAAAGATGGTCCTCTAATGGTGGGGTTTTAGCCTGGAGAAACCATGGAAGTGATTTTAGGGCAATAGAACCTGATCTGTGCCCAAAGTATAGCCCATTATGTAGATCACCCGGTAACCGTCTTGCTGCAGTTGTAAGGTAGGTCTTGCCATTTATATCACATATTCAGCTGGGCCATAGAATGACAGGCAAGCCCTTCACCTTTCTCAGTCTGACACTATTGTCACAACGTGTACAATCAAGTGGGACCAGACTCACCGGTCCACTGAATCTACCTTCCCTGTACCACCAGTGAATAACCCAGACCAGACAACTGGCCCTGCACATCACATTCTGAAATGCCTGCCAACCCAAATCATTTATGTGCTACAAACATAAAACTCCTCCAGGATTTTTATAATAACTATCCAGAGTTGAACACACATTTTGGGGGATCTTAGTAAATATCTCTTTAAAAACAGGTTAACATTGTTTATTGGATGACAAAGAAAATTCCACTTCAAGTACATTTGAGGTCATTTTCCCTCATCCTACTGCCTGGAGCTGAGCAGGTGAGGGAAGGAGGAACAGAACCTGAATCACTTGATCTGGCTTTGAATGCTTAGAGGGAATCAGGGAGCCGTGGAGAGCACATGATGTGAGCTAGAGCCAAAAGCAGACCTCCAAAGAATTACCTGATTTATAGTGGGGGGCAAGAGGTTGGTTAAGGGGGAGCAGAGCTTTGCCTATAAGTCTGTGCCTCTGACCGATATGGAAAGACCCATTCCCTTCCTTGCTAAATGTTCCCCCCTCTCCCCCTCCTCACTCAAGGACTGCTTAGAGGTGAAACCATTACTAGAAACCCTGCCTTTATTTTTCCAATCTGCTGGGGCTTTTCGGTCCCAGAATTAAATACGTGCTCCTTAAATGCTCTCATAAATCCACAGTTGGTGGGAAAGCCAGCCAACCATACAACAGGTAGAGAAATGAGACCATTCTGTACCCAACCTCAAATAATTTTGCATATCATTAAGCAGAACACAGTCGCTGGTTTATTTTAATAATGCATGCACCATTTCATAAATAAAAAAGCAACGTGTGTTCAGCCAAGAGACTGCTCTCCACCAAAGAAATAATAAATAAAATTATAAATTATTATTTCTTCTCCTAAAAGTGATCTCTCAGATGAATGCTTGTTTGCTTTTGTTTATGAAACAATGCATGAATTATTAAAATAAAGTTAGCGGTGTATTCACTTTAATGATAACAAAAACTGTTTGAGTTTCCATATGCTACAAACTAGATTTTCTAGTTAAAATATCTTCCTGAGAACTTATTTATTTAACTACATTTCACTCTAAGGAGATGAAAGAAAGTCACGTTTTTCTTGCAGGTTGGAAGATGTAGGTATTGTTTGCTTAATTGAATCTTGCTTTCCTGGAAAGAAAATATCCCAAACCAACAGTAACAAAATACTTAAGGAAAACTTATGTCTAATCTTATTCAAGCATTATCATGGGGTTAAAGATAATAAAGTGTTCTGTCTTGGATGTGGAAATCCTTAGATATAAAGGAATCAAAATAAACGTCTCTTAAAAATTACTACTTCTACTACTAGTACTACTAATAATAATGGCTTATCATTTTACAAGTTGACCAGGAAATTAAAAATTTTACCTGGTATAAATATCGGAACTGTATGAAGCCTAAATCTCTTTTTCTCACTTCCCAACCACTCCTACACATTCTCCTACCCTTTGTTGTTAGACCCCTCTTATCCTCAATGTCTTTTAGGCCACATTTAGGGCCCTAGCTGTGGTCAGAGGAAGCAGAAATAGGGAAGAGAACTAAGCACTGTTGCCACTACTACAACAGATGTGGCCACAGCAGTGACAGACCAGAGAAAAGGCTATGGCAGGCTTCCTTGGCGGGCAGCAAATTGTCCTGGAAACGATACTGAAACTGAGAGCCAGCCTGGTGCCCACTGCTCCTTTGACCCAGCCAGAGCCTCCATCCCTCCTCGCCCCATCTATGCCAAGCTTCCCCCAACCCTCCTTTACCTCATACCCCTTCCCCAGCCCCTTCCTTCATTTCAAGGTCTTAGGATACCCATTCCTTTCTTAGCCATCCCAAGTTTACACTCCTGCCACGGGCACAACCACCCATTGCCTAGCCAGAATCCAAGAATGTAAAAGACTGATGAATCATTTTGCATTTTTCTAGTGGAAAAGAACATGCCACAGAACTACGAGTAAAAGTACACTTTTAGTGATTTCACAAGCAAGGAAGTAGAGATAAATTGGTGTTAATCAGGTTGGTGAGTTGTCCGAACGTTACCGCAGGAATCACATGTGCACCTCTCTATCAGAGCATTTACAGAAGGCAGTCTGGTACAGGGAAGATACTGGCAGACAGATTCCAGTTCAAATCCTGACTCTAGTACTTACTGGCTGTGTAATCTTCTGAGCTTCAGTTTCTTTGTGTTAAAAAATAATAGTAATAATGCCTACTCTGTAGAACTGCTAAGAAGAAGAGAGAGAAGGTATGTACATGTAACTCAACAAGTGGTACCTATCAGCATTATAATCACAACATGTTATGGCTGAAAGCTCACATGATGTCTCCCTTCCTACATAGGGTTCTGGAGGTTCCTGTATCCATCCTAGGAACCCCAGCTCCCAGAGCAGGACCAGCCAGCCAGTGGCACCAAATTATGTTCATGGAATAAAAGAATGAACAACTGATCAAATCTCCCAAACCCAGCTTACCTTATTTATAAAACAACTGGCACTCTACCCTGCTATATAGTTGAGTTTTACAAAAAGCCTGGGATTCACTCAGCAGAACACGAAGCAAGGAACCCTCCACACAAGTGTTGCCTTGGTTGGCAATCTCATCATGCAGTTCATTAGATCTTGCCATGATATTACCCTAACTTGGCTTTTTTATTTTTGTTTTTTAAAGATTTTTTAAATGCTTTTTACTTATTTTGAGCGAGAGAATGAGTGAGGCAGGGGCAGAGAGAGAGAGAGAGAGAGAGAATCCCAAGCAGGCTCTGTCAGCTCAGAGCCTGACTCTGGGCTCTATCTCATAAACCATGAGATCATGATCTGAGCCAAAATCAAGAGTCAGACACTTAACCGACTGAGCCACCCAGGTGCCCCCTAAGATGTCTTTTTTAAAGTCTCATGGTTAGTAACATTTTTCTTAAGTCAGAGACTATATGCAGAGGAAACTTAATCTTGGATCTATCAGTGCAGTCTCCCACCTGGACAACTGCACTTTGAGCAAAGAGGAAAATACAATTCACTTGTGAGAATTAGGCAATTAACCTGATCATAAGCACAAAATAATGAAGACTAAATTGATTCTGAATTATTGAATCTATACTTCTCAACTCTCTGCTTTTCCTAAGGCTTGGGATTTTGGCAGGTCACCACATATCTTTCATCAGCCATTTACTGAGCACCTACTGTGTGTCAGCACAGAACCTGACATCATCTCCAAGCACAACGGTGATCGACCCCTGGGTGTGTACATACATGTTGCCTATCTCCAGTCGTCTAGATTCAGGGAGAGATGAGAGAGAGAGAGAGAGAGAGAGAGACAGTCAGTTGTTTTCAGGAAAAAAAGTTAATGAGCAGAAGGGCAATTATTTTAGATTAGAAGGTTCTATGAAATGAAGCAGAAAAGGATGTCATTTGCAGCATAAACCAAATACGAAGCATGTGTTCTTGAACCCTCACTACATGTACGGGCTCTAACATCAAGCTGACCACACACAGCAACCTGCAACTGCAAGGGAGGGGCCCTGAGAACTCGGAATTCCTGTATAGCTGAGACTTGCATGCGGTCTTTTGTTCTGTGCAACTCTGCAGTGAAAAAAAGCAGACAGGCCAGATGTTAAAGTCCCATAATAGTGAGTAACTTTAATTAAAGTCTCCACAGGCTCGCAACTTTGTGGTGCCTGGGGAGTTTCCAATTCTGCATTATCAACCAATCCAAACAGAAAGAGAGCAAGTAAAAGAAATTGATTTAAAAACATGACAAAAAGTCAGTTTAATATAAACATCATAAATATAATATGAACAAAGCTGGAGGAGGGCCAAGTGGCTTGGCCGGGATCCAGGTACAGCCAAGGTTGTGGGAAAGTGAGAGGAAATCTGGGTCCAATTTGCTTAAACAACACAGCTGGGCTGGGATGACTCACAAAAGTCTAAGGGTGAGGACCTAGGGGAAAGTTCTTGAAAAAAAATTTCTAACAAAAATAATCTAACAGGCTCACTTGTTTTCCTCCTTAGGTATACTAAGAAGTGTACTTTCTCTCCCACTGCCATTCTTGGGTTACTGCCATCTGACGCTCTAGGTCCTGAGTTACCCAGGGAGTGAGGGGCCTTGCATTTCAGCCTCAGCCCTGCCACTAACCATCCATGTGGCCTCACCCTCACCACCTAAGTTCCCTCCTCTGAGACACGATGGACCTGAGCTAGATGGCCCTAAGTGTCCCTTCCAGTTCTAAAATGTCCTCACCCGAAGGAAGGAAGGAAGGAAGGAAGAGAGGGAGGGAGGGAGGGAGGAGGGAGGGAGAGAGAGAGAGAAAGGAGGGAGGGAGGAAGAAAGAAAGGAAACCTTGCTCAGGTGTCATCAGGGCTTGTCATTGCTTTGACTCCTGTCCTCAAGGAGCCCTGTGTGGCCCGGCAGAAAGAGCTCACATTTTCAATGCACATTGACACCGCTGATCCCAGACTAAATTTAACCTTAGTTTGTTCCAGAAGACAAGGCATGGCCTTTGTCCTGAACTTCCTCTGTATGTCATACTATGACAGGTTGCCAACAGCAGAGGGAGAGAAGAGCGTCCCCTGAACACTCGGAGAGGCTTATAACTATGGCAGTATCTAATTAAAGCCTTAAAGAAGTCAGTTACATTGACAAGGATCCAAAAACACAGTCTAAGAGGAAACAGCAGTTAGTGGAAATAGAAATTAATGAAAGTAACAAGAGCTGTATGATTTGATGAGAAGGTACAGGCCCTTTTCAGGCTGAGGTGCTCATGACCCGCAGGGAGAGCTTCCCTGTGACAGGGCTGCACACGGAGACAGAGGCGGACTTTAGTTCACCTGGAGGGACCTGCTGAAACACACAAGGACTGCTTTTGTTCACAGCAAGGTTTTCACTTCAATTATCATCATGAATAATAATAACAAATTCCAGCGTGTAAGTGCCAATCATAGAGCACTGTGCTTCCCAAGATTTGTTTCACCCTCACAGCAACCCTGCAAGGTAAGTAGTATTCTCCCATTTTATCAAGGGGGAGATTAAAGGTCTTTTGCTGTGGCCACACAGCTGGGAAGCTCAGGTCTTTGGGGTCCCAAAGCTATACTCCTGGCCTCTACACTCCCCTGCCTCCATTCACGGAGGTATTAGGGAGCCCCTACCTGTATGCCATACCTGGCCCCAGGGATTATCCTTACAGAGTAGGAGGCCTTCCCTGCCCTCCGGGAACTCACAGTGCAGGTTGTATGGCAGGCCGTGCCCACAAGAAATGTACATGTGGACCATTAAAACCTCCCTGAATCCTCAAATGTGCTAAAATACAGCAGGTGCTTTTAAGGAAAGCGTAAAGGAAAAATACAGAGGTGGAAGCAGGGACGGAAAGAAAGAAAGAGGAAAGGAAGATTCAAGGCATAACCCAGCTCATCCGACACATGAACCAGTCAGCCCTTGCAATCCACAGGGCAGATTCCAGAGGCTTTCACCAGCCACCCCCCCAACCCTGCCCCCAACAACAACTCCATCACCACAGAGATGTTTTCCTTGTTAGCAAATGCAAAGGGGACACATGTAATGTGTGGGTTTTGTTTTAAATCAACTCGTCCTTGGTGTTTCTCCTCTATGAGCCTCAGAACGTGCCAGCATTTGGAACTAGTAGGAGAGAGATCTCGGAGCACAGAAGAGTAAACTCTGCTGCCAAAATCCCATTCCTGCTTCCACACCGCAGTCCCAAAACCCTTCTCCGCCCCACTCTCAACCGGGCCTGGCTCAGGTGGTGAAAACATGCTTACCAGGGGCAGGAGGAGGCAGGGTTGCAGGAACATTTTCACCTTTAGAGGCTTCACATTCCTTAAGCCTGTTCTTCAGAGCCAGGATTTCCCGGCGAATGGCGAGGACATTGTTTTTGTCTAGTGTCTCAAGCTGCTCTACCAGGAGACTCATATTCCTTATCTAAGGAAATAAAAATGCAGAGTGACTTTATGTTATTGTGCAATTTCTTTCATAAACATTCCAGGGCTGAATTTGTCACTTAGTGAAACATTGCTAGAGAATACACCCGAGATTCTTCTGAATGGTTTCATTTGGAAGAATACATTTTATGGTTTAGTGTGAACGCCTGTCAGATCTCAGGCAGATATGTGTGACAAGAAGAAAATGGCAAAGATTTTAACAGATTTAATAATAGAGCATAGGCTCAGTCTAAGCATCCACAAAGGTCCATTAAAGTTCATTTCTAATAACCTTCCCCTATAAACTCGTGTTTACTCATGTTGTATTATAATTAAGTTTCTAACGAATGGCGAGGGCCAGAGAAAACTTAAATTCTGAAATATGTAACTAGAATTCTCAATTACAGCCCACATCATGACCATGCTAGTAAATTCTCGTTGAGATAAATTACCCAACCATAACATTAATGTGATGGTCTTTATCAATAGAGCTTAAAAGGCTTCACTAAAACATAATCGCACAAAATTCCTTTAAGGAGGTTTGCCAGTATGTGGAGAAGTATTCCAAGAGGGATCAAGGATCACATGATCATTCAAAAGGAGAAACATACCTAGAAATTCCAAAATCGGGTAAATTGTGGCTTTCTAGTCCCACAAGGATAAATCCAGAACAGAGAAGTCACCAGATCTAACTTGGCCACGGAGTTGTTCAGATTTATATCATCTCCTTTCTAGAGACATTGAAAGGCCACTTGGTTCTGGGGCAGGACCCCTGGATGAAACTTGCTTCTCAATGAACATGTTCCCACTGTATTTAACTCACTATTCAAAGACAAACGTCCACCAAAAGCAGGACACAGGACATGCCACATGGTCATGAGAAAGGGCAGAATTGGAAGTTGGAAGAGAGATCCATAGCCTGGTCCCAGCACCTGACCACTGAGGAGAATTTAGTATTAACACTCTCGGGAGTGAGCTCGTCACTTACCTCCACTTCCAGCTGGTCAACAATTGTCGTACTTCCAACAAAACTGTCCTTCAGCTGTATGATCAGTTTCTCCATCTCCTTCACTTCTAACTTGATCAGCTCAAAGTCCAGTTCAGTATAAGAAATGGTATCCTTTTCCATGATCTCTACTCGGACAGTTAGGTTTACAAGCTTCTTTTCATACATGTTGATTAATTGGACATACTCCCTCACCTGAAAGGGAATCAAAACACTTAAGTCAATTCCCAAAGTAATACTATACAGTCTTCCTCCATCACCAAGCCCTTGGGGACTACTTGTTTGCTGTCAATCTTTTTTTTTTCTTTTTTTGGTAAATAAATGGATAAAAAATATCAAGGGTGACTCAGTTGGTTAAGCGTCTGACTCTTGAGTTCAGTTCAGGTCTTGATCTTACTATCATGAGTTCAAGCCCCATGCTGGGCTCCACGCTGTGTGTGAAGCCTACATAAGAAAAAGAAAAGAAAAGAAAAGGATCAAAAATATATTTAACTAGTTTTTTTTATCTGTCTAAATGCAAACGAAAAAAAAACATTATTACAATTGGTGGGGTGGATTTTGCACTTGCCTAGACTAAAAATAATTCTGCTTCAGAGTCATCATTCAAAAGTATATTTTAATTTCCATTTTAATGTTTAAAGATATTAGGTCTCCAAACTAAACTGGTTTGAAGCAGACTCCCTTGCCCTCCTCCCTTCTCCTCTGCTCAATACACATGCTGTATCTAAATCAGGGTTTCCCAACCTCAGTACTATTGATGTTTTAGCCTAGATCATTCCTTCTTGTTGGGGGAGGGGGTGGTTCTTGTGTATTATGGGATATTCACCAGCATTCTTGGCCTCTAGATACCAATAACACCCACAGATCTTCAGTTGTGACAACCAAAAATGTCCCAGACATTCTAACGTTCCCTGGGGGCAAAATCACCACCACCACCACCCTCCCTCCATGTAGAAACACTGCTCTAAATCTAAGTATTTTCTAGAAGAGAGAGAAATGCACTAGGTAGAATTTCTTCTCTGGTGGTCATATGCATTGAGTTTTGAGCCTCTCTACCTTTTACAAAGTGGCATGAAGACCCAAATTTACTATGTGAGTGTCTACGTGACTGTAAAGTGCACATTTCATTAAGTGCACCCACATTTATTCCAAGAACTGATTATTGCAATCAGACCTTTACGCATTTGTTGCATATATTTGAATGTCTGATCATTAAGTTAAAATACTTCCAAAAATTCCCTTGGTGGTTTAGTGTATAATTGGAAGCTCCAAATGGATATTTCAATAAACACATTTGGTGGTTCTTTTTGTATCTGATCTCTAAAAGAAATGCCGTGGCTTTTTTAAGGACCTGCTCATTAAAAGTTGCTGGTTTTACAGTCTTTTTAAAAATTTGAACATAAGTGATACTTTCCCCCAAACTGTGCTAATGTCAAGGAGCTGATCCATGGTGCCTGGATAAATTCAGAGCCAGATGTTGGCCTGTAATCCTCCCAGTACCAAAGGCAGCCCTAACTTCTGTCATTTTAGCCCTTCCACTTAACCCCACTGTGCAAATTAGAGCAGACTCATAGGCCACAGACCTAAAGGGCTAGGGCTCCAGGCAAAGTGGATTTTAATGAAAGTTGAAAATGCAGCCCTTGGCACTGCTAGTGTATCTCCTCAGGCAACTGATGCTCACTGCCATCAGATGTGCCATCATCGGAGGCTGATGAGGCTGGTGACATTTTGGTGGATAAGGAGGTTAGAAAAATATATATAAAACCTAACAAGTTCCCCCTCAAAAGTATAAACACAAATATAAGGTAGCCAGGTTTTAATTTCTATAAAAATCAAGCATAAAACCTTGCCTGTAATAATAATAATAATAATAGTAATAGTAATAATGATAATAAAAGTGCTAATCCATTGCAGAAATGGAAGTTTCCAAAATGAATATTCTTGTTGGCATTTGGCCTTGCCAGCTCTTGGAACAAATGAAACACCCTCTGTTTTCCTGGAACATGTTGGTGGCACATCGCAGCTGTTGTTCTACAAAAATGAGTGATCCAACTGTCATCTCTGCTAAATAAAATGTGGCTCTCCCAGATTCTCACTGAAAACCAAGGCATAACCCGGAATTTGCTACCTATGAGAATGTGTGGCATGCCTGCCCTCGGTCAGCCACAAAATGAAGAGTCTCTAAAGATCTGTTTCGGGAATAAAACTCAAGGTTCTTTTCAGCTGACATTTAAAAGAAAGCTCAGTGATGTTCAGGAGAACTAGAATCGTCCATAGAGTTATTAGAAGGCAGGAGGGAATTTGCAGACTCTACTGACTTAAGTAGATTGTTCGTGTAAACCCTTTACATGTACTGATCTCTAGCGTTGAGCTGGTGTGGGCAATTCCCAGAACATCCAGCTTTCCCTGGAAGTGCAAGGTCAGAAGCCACATTGCAACTTGCACAGAGATGTAGAGCAAGAATACAGGTCTAGCCACAGGGTTAGTCAGTTGAGTGTCCGACTCTTGATTTTAGCTCAGCTCATGATCTATCGGTTCGTGAGTTTGAGCCACATGTTGGGCTCCATGCTGAGTGAAGGGCCTGCTTGGGATTCTCTCTCTCTCGCTTTCTCTCTCTCTCTCTCTCTGTTTCTCTGTGTGTGTGTGTGTGTGTGTGTGTGTGTGTGTCTCTCTCTCCCTCTGCCCCTCTCCCCAGCTCTCTCTCTCTCTAATAAAAATAAAAATAAAATAATAAGGGTCTAGCCCTAAGAGGACACCACCCTGTGTCAACATCTTTACTACAAGCTCCTCATCACTAGGAGTTTGAGCTTTAAAAGATTCATCTATCCTTGCCTTCAAACCACCAACCTAACAGAGCTCCCATTTTGTTCGTTAGGCACATATTATGTCACGGATGGGCTCTAAGAATCAATAGTCATCTGGGGGCGTTGTTTTGGGGTGTGAGTTGTTGTTCTGCATGGTAAACGTG
Organism: Cryptoprocta ferox; assembly: GCA_028646485.1. NCBI lineage: Eukaryota > Metazoa > Chordata > Mammalia > Carnivora > Eupleridae > Cryptoprocta > Cryptoprocta ferox. Next base: position 84,010,516 of record CM053574.1, on the reverse strand, counting down.
GTCTTATAATAGGTAAGGACGCAGCACATCTGGCTATTAACCTGAAGAATCAGTCTGGCTCATGTTCCTGCCTCAAAACCTCTGATCATAATTATGGCCAGATTATCAGAAACAGATAAATGTACTTTGCAACGTGCTGTTATTTTACTATATCTTTGACAACAAGATGAGTTGAGCTTGAATTGACCATGAAGACATAGGATATACTTTGGCGCTAGATCCACCTAAACTCAAAGCTGACTTCAGTACTGAGTAGGCAGATCATTTCTCTAAGTTCCTCCTATAAACTGGGGGTAATGGTATCAAGCTTACAAGATTATTGTAAAGACTAGGGATAATGCAGACTAAGTGCCTCACTTACTGGCTGTCTACAAGTTATAGCAGTTATTAGAGAAACTGTGATTTCAGGTTTTTTTCAATCTCACCTTTTAATTTATTATATTTCACTGCACAACACATTGTTCAATCAATGTTCTTTGTTTATAAGTTGCCTAAGTGTCTCTCAGACTGCCTCAACCTTCTCATGCATGAGGATCCACTAGCAAACGTATTAAATAACTTGCCTCAAATGCCACAACCCTCCAGACAAAGAAAACCCTGAGCTGTCTTGTTGTCATCCCCTCCTGAGTATAGTCACAGGAAGACATACCATAAACAACAGAAAAGTATAAAACGCTTTCAGCCTTTCATGCAGAGGCGGCTCCCTGTCTTCCCTGTGTACTGACAGATAATGAATCAATGTAAGGCAGTCAAAACCCTCTTCTGCAGGCCTGTCCAATCGGGCCTTCCCCCCATGCCTCCAGATGAACGGTGATTTCCAAGGCAACGTAGGGACGGCTCTAATAATTCACCTGAAATTTCAAAAGCCCTCAGCTGAAGAGATAGCTTTGGATTGAAGGCATTACTGTCCTTCTGCATCTCTCCTTAGAGGTTAATAACAGCAAGGCAGAGAGAAAAGGGGCTGGGATGATGTCGGAGACCCAAATTCCTGACCTGGCTCACCCAGCCAAGAGAGGAATGACCTCCACATTGATGTCTCTTGACCTTCATGAACCTCCATGTTCCCCTCCCTAACATGGGGAGAACACTGGCCTATCTGCCATAAAGAGCTGCTTGAGAGAAGAGCAGAACTGAAAGCATTTAAAAACACAGCAAAGAGGGCCCCTGTGTGGCTTAGTCATTAAGCATCTGACTTTGGCTCAGGTCATGATCTCACAGTTGGTGAGTTTGAGCCCCGCTTCAGGTGCAACACGAGCCCTTGGGTGAGCCCCACCTCTCTCTCTCTCTCTCTCTCTCTCCCCCTCACTCACTTATGCTCTCTCAAAATAAATAAATAAATAAATAAATACAATTTTTAAAAAGCAGAAAAGGAAGCTGTTATTATTGTTGTTATTATCAATGTCACACAGAATTTCTGATGCAAATCTCAGCTGGCAGGTCAATACCTTTCTTAGGCCTCAGTCATAAATTTCTTTAGGACCCACTGGTGACGTTTTTGGAACTAAAAGTTCTCCCACCTACTCCGTACTTTCTCCCCGCCAATTATTAGCAAGGCAGATGCCGCCTGCCCCCTCACAGGACTGGAATTCAATGTCCTCTCTTCTCAGCCATGGTGAGCTACACACTTCCCTAGAGGAGTGTGGGGTTTCAAACTGCCCTTCACACTCCTGCCAGCAAAGAAGACATGCAAATCAGTAGCTTCCACTATTTCAAAGCAAATGACTCTAACTGAAAAGATCTTTACTTAGGATTTTCCTCCACTTGTTATGTTTTTATGCATAACTTCTTATCTGTACTTGATTATGCTGGAATAAGGCTATGAATATTAATGGTTGGAATTTATAATTTAGTGCTGTGCCTTTTCTGCTGATTAATTCAAGGACATTTTATTTCTTAAGAAGCTAGGTTCCTAGAGTAGTCAAACACATTTTCCTGGACATTCATTGAGACGTAGAATATTTATCTACCAATTCAGGTTGAAAGTAGGGTCTCAGCCTCATCATCATTTTTGTCTTAAAGGATAACTGTGCTGGATGGTGAGGTAGCTAAGTTTAAATTTCTCAGGAAAACTTATTTTGAATCCTGCAGTAAAGCCAGAGCTCCTTGTAAATTAATGGTGTTGTATTAAATAATGCATAATGTGATTATAGCCTAGCTTGGGCTTCACCTGTGCAGAAAATGGGAGCCTTTCTAATTGATTTTTAACTTGGCTAAAAACGTAGAAGGGGTCAAAACTGGAATGCCAGGTCACATTGCTCCAGCCAGCTCAGAGAAAGGTAAACCGTGTGGGATAACTTTCTCTGGCTAGAAAAAAAGCCCTGATCAGGGGGTTGGAGTCAGGGTTTTTACCAAGGTTGCGTGACCTATTAGAATCGATTCAAATTCTTCGGTTTCCATCTAATGTGGGACATGTCTAATGTAATGTTCCTGCAGAGACAACAGAGAATAACACATGAGAGAGAGAATAAGAGAGGCAGAGAAAGAGTTAGAGGGAGAGACAGAGAGAGGGAGGGAGGGAAGAGTGTAAATTGGAAAGAAAAAAACAATAGGAAAAGAAAGGAAAAGAGGGAGAGAGGAAGGAGGGGAAGAGGAGAAGCTTCCAAGAGTGGAGGGGTGGAGGAGGGGAAGGAGGAGGAAGAGAAGGAAGCGGGGCTTTCCAAAAGGAAGAGAAGACAAAACAAAAAACAGAAACACAAATTAGGAAGAAAAGGGAGAGAAAGATTAGAAGGGTGGACAAGGGAAGGAGGAATGAACAGGAATAGGAAGAAGTGAAAGAAGAGGAAGAGAGAACAGAGGATAGAGGAGAGGACAGAGAAGGTGAAGCTGGAGGGGATGAGGAAGAAGATCAATAGGAAGAAGAAACAACAAAACCAAAACCAAATAAAAACTGCAAGGTTGGGTTTTGCAGGGAGAGCTCAAGGCTTCTTTCCAACTGTATGTGCACGATTTTGAAGTTAGTTTATCCGTGGCATGCATAATCTCCATCCCATTTTCTTCCTGTGCCCTTATTTTTCCTGCTATAAAGAACTCCATAGGTGTACTGTGAAATAAACACTCATGCCTCAATAGGATGTAAGCATGCTGGCTTTGGCACAACTGAAGAATCCTGCTTACAAAGTCCTGAATAAAAAGTGTTCTGTTTTGTTGGTTGGTTTGTTCTTATCAAGAAGTTGTTGAAAGAGGAAGGAAAGCAATGCTTACTTTAGAAAGCTCTTTCTCGAACTTCTGGGAGAGAACGTGAGCTATGACTTCCAAGCGTTCCACTCTCTGCACGGGAAAGGTGGTATCTGGGAGGGTCACGGAGCAGTGGCAGGTCCCGTGGTCATCCTCAAAGCCAGTGAAATTGGAAAGTGACTGTAAATAAAAAGAAGTTCAACATCAGGAAGAAGCTGGGAAATGAGCTTTTTGATAACTGGGGTGACAGAAATTGGCCTATCGGAAACAAGCAAACGGAGTCCAGTACACAAATGAATGGCATCAGAGACACAAGCTAAGAGCTCCAGGTTTCCCGGGCAGTGATTACACTCAGTGTTGAGCCACATCCCCACCAGTCAGGCTACACCAGTGTCAGACACTTATACCTAAGAGAAGATTCTTCTTTCTTGAGGAGGTCTCAGGGAAATTATTACTATTCCTAAGTAAGATAAGGGAAATAAGGAGGTGATGAGCTTCCTGAATTTGAATTCCAATTCCACCACTTACAGGATGTGAACCCTCTATGAGGCTCAATTTCCTCATCTGCCAAACAGAGATAACCCACTTCACAGGGTCATCCCCAAGAGTCACCAAGTAATGTAAACCAAGTCCCTGGCACACTGTAGGTGATCAGTAAGTGTCACTTTTCCTTTCTGTCCACGTACTCACTTTCTCTTCCTTTACTCCCAATCCCAACCCAGCACCTTCCAAAGGAAAGAGAAAAACCTCACGGTTATGGGTTACAGGCAGGGAAAATACACAATGCAAATTCACATCCTCTCTTCACCTGCAAAATTGTATAATTAACATTCTTTAAAATGGGGGGGGGGACAGCCATTTTTTAAAAGACTGAACAATGTAGGAGTCTGAAGGGTTTGTGCAAAAAATTTTTAAGTTTTCCAGCTTACCGCTTGCAGAAAAGTCATTTTAAAATATTTGATGTTTCTTTAAGATATTCAGGCTCACACTTTGGTGCCGCTGCATATTTTAAAATGACAGGTATGAAAGATCCTGTTTTTCTTTTGTCCCCCTTGAACTTCCCCAAGGAGATCCCAGCACAATTAACTTTTTTTTTTATTACTACCATTGTCTTCCAGAGTAACTCTTGGCATCGGACTGGCTGTGCTTTACAATGATTTCATCTGATGGCTGGCCCAAAGCTCACCTATGGAACATTAGACTGAAGTGTCTCTCTGAAACTATCACAGGGACAGCAATGGTTTGCAGAATTCGAAGAGATGCGGCCACACCTCTCAAAGTTGTGTGCTCTGTGCCTTTCGTATCTACCAACCTCCATGACTCCCGAACAAGCTGGACCTAGATGCCTCTATAATCATATTATTCTGTCAGTGTCCTCTGGACCAATTAATTCAGGCTTTTGCAACTAAATTGCTTGTCAGTTTAACCTAATCTTCTCTAAAATGAGCAAACACGCACACACATGCAATGCCCATATATATTTATATATATCAGGTAACTTCTTGACACTGGCCTCAGTTTTCTTTGCCAATCACATCCCCCCCTGCAGGAATTGGGGAGTAAGGAGGAGAGACCAGCAGGTTTATGCTAAACACTGGGGCTGGGAGGGGGTTAGGGTAAGGGTCTTTGCTAGGGATGAAGAAGGACTAGACAGGCTATACCAGAAGCCTGGCAGAGAGACCAGCGCTCCTTGGAATCAGCTTTATCACTCCCACTGAAGACAGAGTCTGGCTCAAGTATGCCAAGACTCTTACAGGAGGACCAATGTATCAAAGACTTTTGAAAAAAATAGCTTATTATAACAACTGTCTACCCCCCAAAATGTCTTGCATTGTATTTTGACAAGGGGAGGTTAATTAGCGGCACAGGACAGAGTTGAACCATGCGTAGACTTCTCTGGAAAGCTCTGTCAAATCAGAAAACAGTGGGATCATCAAGCAGTCTCTAGACAATCAACTAGCTAACAACTTTTAGTCCTGAAGTTCACCTGAAAGGCAGGAAAATAATTATGAGCCCTGCTGACAGTCATTCCACTGTCTGCTATTGAACGTCTCTGTCCCAGCACTGTGGACTCCCCAGCTCTCATCCTGCTTATCATCAGCCCAGCGTGCTCAGCTGACATCAAAATGGTCCATAAGTTTGATCAGTGTCTCCCATTAGAGATATTTCTGCTCCACACATTCAAAGACAATGAAGCTAATGGTGATGGGTCTCTCTCTCTGCAGTGAATGCTTAAACTCTGTGTGAGTGTAACATGAGGAATGGGAGACGCAGACGTATGCTTGTCCCCTGGCCTCTGAGAGGGTATGCAGTCCCCCTGTGGAGGGCAAATAGGACCCTCTGTACTTTACAAGACACCTCACACTGATAGGTTCTCAGCATGTGTTCAATTAACATTTACTGGTGTCTACAACTTGCCAGGCTTTGCTGTTAGGGAGACGAATAAGACCCAATTCCTGCCCAGCGAATCAGCCCCATTGTCATTAGAGAGCCTTAGTGTCCTTTTTTCCCCACAAGCCCAAGCCCCTTAGCCTGATGACAGAAGAACATGACTCCTGCTTCCGACTCTGCCAGTTACCGTGTGGAACAAAGCATGGCGCCTTTTCTTGTCTGTGAGATGAGGACCTGCAAGCGGCCCCTTGTCTGGAGGGGGACATCTGAGGCATGTGAAGTGCTCTGAGCATGAGAGCTGAAGGTGTGACTCACATTTGTGATTTAAGGTTGCAATTGGCTCTAATTAGCAGCCAAGCCTAAGTGCCTGTAAAGATCCAAGGCATAAAATAATGGTACTCAACATTTTCAAAGTACAGAAAATGATACGTTTGGAACTTGCTCAATGACAGTTATAAAGGGGTTTTCCACCACTTTCCAAAGAGCTCATCAAGCTGACAGCCAGCCCTAGAAAACTGGGTTTATATTAGAAGTGACACCTAGTCTGCCATAAAAAAAGAAGTTGGGGTAGTGATACTGACTCACCAGAGGGAGATAAGTGAACTGGGAAGGAAATTAAAACCTCTAAGTACAATTTAACTACCATTCCTTATCTACTTTTAAATATTTGTCTTTTTGCCAAACAGCAGGCATATTGGAGTTCTCTGTTTCCTGACCTATATTTTATTTTCTGTTATTTTAGCTCATTGTCTTACCCAAATGCTGCTTTCTGATTGGTGATAAGGTGTCAAAATAAATTATTATTACTGTTACCCTATTTTTTTAGTGTTACCCAGTTCTAATTGTCCCCAGAAATTATTTAATACCGTGGAATAAAACGATGCATCTGATTTCTGGCTGCAAAGAATATTTATGCATATTCACGATTCCCAAACCATGTTCCTCCTAAAAATTAGCAACTTTCGTCTTACTCTCCCAAAACATAGAAAGCCTCTAGAGAGAGACGCTGAAGAGGATGGGCAGACTAAGTTTGAGTTCTATAATTTGCTGGTTTAGTGACTTTAAGCCAACGATGGCACCTCTCTAAGCCTCAGTTTCCATATCTCTAAAATAGGATCATTAATTTTACCTGCCTCTGAGGGTTAAATAAGATAATACATATTATGTATTTAACCGAGTCCTGGCATTTATTAGGCACTCGATGAACACTGTTGCGGCAGTTTCTATTTGAGCCTTATCCAAACCATTTGTTAATCAACAAATTTTTGTCTACATGGTTTTGTTAGCAAAATGGAAACAACAAAAAAGACTTTTCCTCTGCTTTTCCCAATGGCCCTTCCATTCAGACGTGATCACGTAAGCGGCAGCCTGACCTGTGAACAAAGATCATAGAAAGGCAGAGAGACAGGCTTTGGGGGAGTGAAGACCCCTCCGCCCAAAGGAAAGCCTGGGTTTTCCAGAGCAGGGCTCCTACAGAAAGGCCCAGAACTGATGAGGGCAGAGTTGGAATAAGGAAATCCTTCCCGCCCCCTAATGTCTCACCCCTTGGTGCCTCTTCCCCTCTCCTCAAAGGAGATACAAAGAGGACTCATCTCCCTAAGAGCTAGGCTCATGGCACCGTCTAGTGATACAGCCTAGCTGGGACAGTCCCTTCCTAGCACAGGCTTTAGTTTTGTTGTTGCTGATTTTGTTTTACCTGTTTATTGCTACTGCTGTTGTTGTTTTCAGAAATGGCTATTGTGACTCCCTACAAGGAAAATGGAAGAGAGTTAATACTCTTCTGGGGACATATCTGTGTGCAAGAGCACTTTCCTAAAGACCTCCCCTGCTTCTGCCCTCTATCTCCTTTGCAAATGAGGCTCAGAGAAACCCTCAGGGCTCCAGCTGAAGCAGAGAGGCTCTCCCTCCCTCAGGGCGATTCTTCATCGTCCCCAGGGTTCCCAATGGGCAGCAAACCAGACCAACTTTTCTGGAGCTACTACTCACAGGGCCCCCTTCCCTAGGAGTTCTCATCTGGAATAGGACCTGGACATCTTTATTTTTAGTGTACCCCTTCCACCCCTGCCCACCCCCAATTCCAAAGTGCAGCCAGGTTTGAGAACCTCTTTAAACCTTAGATGCTTTCCCTAAAGCCCCCAGCAGAAGAACCAAGATGTCCTCTCTCTTGCTGCTAACAATTTAATTATTTTACCCAGGTTTTATTTCATTTCCAGGGTGCCTACAGTTAACAAAGGGAGTTGAAAATCTTTTAGAGTGCTCAGGTCTAGCCATCCATGAAATGATATTCAGGTCCCCAAAAAGTTCAAGGAAGGGAATGAACACAGCTCTCAGACTGTGGGGCCTCCTCACCTGAGACTCAGGGACAGGGCTGGGACTGAAGCTGTCATTGGAGCTGAAGCCGGAGATGAAGTTAGAGCTGAACACAGAGTCAGGGAAAGAGCTGGAGCTGGCGCTGGGGACCAGGGGCTCCAAATCCCCTGTGGTCTGCCCAAGGAGGAACAGAAGGGCAAGGAGGCAGAGGAGGTCTGGCCTCATCTTGTGCTCTTAGCTAGAGCCACTGACGTCTACACAGAGCCCAGGGGCTTCTTATAGTGCCCAGTGGGGATTTCCCCACATCCAGTTTATAGGAAAAGAGGAAGCCGCCAGGGAGCATGTGACCACCCCAGGAGGGTCAGGACACCCAGGAACCTGAGTCACCTTTACACCTTGTTGCTGAGTCCCACTCTGCAAGCCGCCCTTAGATCTAGATATCTCCTGCCAAATATTAACTCAAATATACTTTTTCAAGCCCAATATCTGGTTTCCAACTTGATACTTCCTTGAAACAGATGGGTTCAAAGTTATCTTTATGGATGAAACAGAACGTGGAGGTCCCTGGAGTGAAAAACAAGCCTTTGTCCTTTGCCCAGAAGCCATTTCTAGCTGTTTCCCTCCACCCCGGCCCCCACCTCCCATTTTACTGAATGATGCTTTTCAGAGGAAGTTAGGGAACTTGGTGAGACTGTGAATCTCCCCAGGGAGCGTCCCTCTTCAGTTGCTACTGTCCAGGTTGTCTCTGACCTCCCTCTTAGAGTCTGCTTCTGGACAATGTTCTCCCAACAACCTCAGAAAGAGAGAGACACCAGCAGTATTTTTGCCATAGATACTCAGGACTCTGCATTACCCAGCACTTGCCACTATGAGCTTGATGAAGGAGAAAGAATCCAAACAGGAAGCTGCTCCAGACCCAATCAGGGAGGTCCATGTTGAACAGATTCTCTCTCCAGAAGGTTCTGTCCAATCTCCATTGTTCCAGACCCTCTTGTGAGCTAGTCAAGGCATATTTCATGAAACCGGGAAATAGGGATGTATCTTCAGGCTCCATTTGGAAAATCTGCCTTCCTCCCTATAGAGTAAAACTGTGTTGGCCTGAATATCAAAAACCAGCTTTCTCACTCATTAGTTAGTGGCCTTAGGCAAATCACTTAGCCCCTCTAGTGTTGTAACAATTCCTAAATTGTTAGAATTAAATGAAATATTATATGAGAAGTTGCTTATAAGCTTTGAAGCACTATACAAATGTCAGATTTTATGCTTTCTGGTTTTATTTTCATTTCCTAAAGCCTGACCCAATATGTAAGATTGTTGGGTTCACGGCAGGGAAAGAAGGCTGCTGCCCCACTCCATTTCCCACCCTACCATAGGAATTTGGAAAACCTGATCTGAAGGGTTCTTTTACCTCATGGGCTACCTAAGGTCTCAGATGTTAATGTGAAAAACAGAGCCTTAAACCCTTGGCACACTATTCAGAGTCTCATGGGAGGGGATAAGCAAAAAAACAAAAAACTATGAATGAATGAATGAATGAATGAATGAGGGAAGGAGGATTGGGAGGGAAGGGGAAAAGAAGTCTCTCTCTTTGTGGTACACCCAAGGCCCATGGGGCTGCATCCCTGGTTCAATGCCCCACATAGCCCCTTGACGTGGGGGCTGAGTGGATGCCCCACCTAGATCAATCTCCCCAACTTTAGAATCCAGCCAGCCAGGCTGTCGCTGCCTCCCCATTGAAATACACCACTTGAGCCACACAGGAGGACTTTGCAAACCAAGCTTATACCTGTATTCATATAGATGTGGTGATCAGAGGCAGTTAGAGTAGACCCAGGAAGCACAGGAACATTTTCCCAGAAGCTTTCTGGAAACAACTTTCACCTACATTATCTAATCTGTGGTGGAGACTGAGGTCAGGGATAGGTCATCCATGGCCAGCATAAGAGGAGTATTTTGAAGCCCCCCACCTCTCGTATTCTGCCCTCTGTAGAGTTGTCAGATTTAACAAAGATATAGGACACCCAGTCCAATGTGAATTTCAGATAATGAATCATTTTTTAATTCAAGTATGTCCCACGCAATATTTGAGACATACTTATACTAAAATAATTGTACGTTGTTTATTTAACATTCAAATTGAACTGGATGCCCTGTATTTTGTCTGGAATCCTACCATCGAAGGCTGCTTGCACCACCTGGACAGAGCCTCCTAGGGCAGGCTGTGAGCTGCGAAGTTCACTGCTCCCTACAGGAAGCAATTCAGCCCTGGCCTCTTTGGCTGAATGTTCTAGCTATTAGACTCCCAAACCAGAACAGGAGAAGCACAGGGCATCTGTGAGAATGAAAATTGGTACACCGAATGCATTATCCTGAGACCGAATGCTATGAATATGGATAGAAGGGGGACAGCTAGCCTCTCCCTTCCATCACATTTCCCCTCTTCCTCCAGATTCCCACCAAAGCAAAGGGCAAAATCTCTTCTCATTTGCCAGCCTCTGTCTGTGGCTATAATGAGTTTTCCTTGTCCCTCTTATCAAGGAGCATGTCGGTGCCCTTGTCAGGGAACAGAAAAAAAAAAAAAAACTCATTAACAGTAGTAGTCCGTAGTCATGACTACCTTCAGGGGCTTCTACGACCAATCCTTTAGGAGACCCTTTTCCAGAGGGGTTATGTTCTTACAGGAATGAGGCAGCAATTCTCCCAAACACAATTGTGTCCCAGCCATAACTGAACCCCCCATCCCCCACACTGTGCTCATGAGCTGCTTTGTTCCTGTGTGCCTTCAGTTTTCAGAATAAAACTTTAATCTATTTGGTAGCCTCAAATGCACAAAAGAATTGGCGATGTCTCAATGAGATTATTAATAATAATAGTTTGATCAGCCCCTCTGCAAATATCCTTGTCCTAAGAAACAACAAGCCTCCTGGTTACGTGACAGCCTCAAAGACAGGGAAAATTATCAGCACCACAAAGCAAACACTGTATTATTTATAAAAATGTGTTCTGACACTGGGTTCTCTCTGGAGTAAGAGGTCACTGAAATTCACTTGAGTAACACAGCCTTCCTCACTGACAGCTTGAGGGAAAGTTACTGTATGCACTTTATCGGGGAAATCCCTAAATCTGTACTTCTTGGACAGTTGCAACACACAGGAAAGATATCCATATAAGCATAGCCTTAATTTAATTCCCTTGTCATTAAAAACCAATGCCAAACATAACTGTGGTTCTTTCAGAAGAGAGTGTCTTTAGGGTGTCTGTCTATGAAAAGACAAGAGAAGTCATGTTTAGTCTACAAACGAACTACAGAGATTGTGTTGGGGGTGACCATTCTCATGTCTGTTGACTCTGTCCCCAACAACCCTCAAATCTCTATTAGCAATGCCTGTAATCATGTGTAAAAATAATAATCAACTGACACCACTCATGCACCCTGGAGAGAAGGTTAGCAATGTGCATTAGGCCCTCATTAACAATGTGTATTAGGCCCCACTCAGTGCAAAGTATCAGACCCTATGAAGAGTTAGCAAGTAAGAGAAAAGCATAATCTTTACTAATGACAATGTCCAATCCCTCTGGGGAGGTGGGGCCACTTCAAAGAATATTCTAGAAATAATAACAACAAACTGAACACAAAACCAATTACATCAATACTGAGGAATGACTGGATAGACTATAGTGACCCAATCCAGGTGGTGAAGGGGAAAATCTCACCATGTGGTAGAGCTTCTTAGGATGGAGAGGAAGGCCTTGTTGGTTTCGAGTCTGAAAACCTAGCCCAGTTCTTGGTACTTGGTGTTCAATAAATATTTGCTAACTGGAAAAATGTATTTAATAAATGAATGAATGAATGGGGTGATTTAATATGAATTGTGAAGGAAATTCTTAAATTACCATGAGAGAAAAATATGAATTTTTTCAATTACTAATAGGGAAAAGGGAAATTACATGAGTGAAAGGACTCAGGCAACCTGAATTCTCTCCAGGGCCATGATTATGCCCAGGCCTCTGCAATCTCATATTGTCAATCCTAGCAACTCATCCTCAGATCAGAATTCCTAAGGTTGTTCCTTAGCCTCACCCAAAACTCCAAATCAACATTCTAATTCCATAAGCATATCGTATATTGGGAATTACCTTGCTTTTGCTATCCCATAATGGTTTAGAAGATTCAAACCCCAAATTACAGAATTTTCAACCAAAAACTTATGTATTCAGTCTGCAGGAAAATCATCAACATTGACAAAATGCAGAACCAAGCTAGTTGAAAAAAAAAAAGCATAACTTGGGGCTCCTGGGCGGCTCAGTTGGCTGAGCAACCGACTCTTGGTTTTGGCTCAGGTCATGATCTCACAGTTCATGAGATGGAACCCTGTGTCTGGCTTTGCGTTGACAAGCACGGAGCCTGCTAGAGATTCTTTCTCTCAAAATAAATAAGCATTAAAAAAAGTTTTTTCAACGTGTAATTAATGCAAGCAGCGCAAAGTTCGGTGCAGATGCTGAAAAGCAGCACCAACAAAAATGCGTTGGAAGGTAACATATAATGTACTCACTTTTTAGTAAGGAGAAAAGCTTTACACTTTTTACAGAGAAAGTTTAGACTAATGAGCCATATAAGCGTGCTCAGAGTATTTCCCTCAGGGACGCTGGTGTGGAGTCAGGAACACCCACTACCACCAGGGTGGACGGCCTCAGGCTTATCTCTGGAGCCCGCAAGAGAGTCTCTGCCCAGAGACCAAGGACCATGGACTGCCCCCTAAATTCCTCTTGCCGTCTCCTGACCACAGCATTGAGGTACCCCCTCACTGTATCCTCATAGCAACACCTGAGTTTGCTGTTGGCTATTGTAAGTCACCTGCTAGCCCTCAAAGGACAGGTGAGTCGATTTTCCCAACCAGAAGTGAAGGTGCTTTCTCCTCTCGCTTCTCTCCCCCTTCACAGAAGTTTGACTCATATCCAAACCACGAAGCCAGTTTCTCCACTAGCTTATAGTTAGTTGTACATGTCTAACTTCATACATTTCTCACTGTGAGAAAGAGTCAAACTCTTTCTGCATCCAAGAAAAGTTGTCACTTGGAAATTCTGTATGTGACCACCACAACCACGGCAGTATTTTCAGATTTAGTTGTGTCTTTTATTTATTTTTACTTCCCTGGCCTGAATCTTCACAAATCCTACAAATGCCAAATCCAAGTTAGGAATTCTATAGTTAGGGGCAAATCAATGTAGTGAGAAGGACAAAGAGTCAAAAATACTGAGCAAAACTATTGGATCTGCCAACTTCCTAGCTGAATGACTTTGGACACTTAAGCACAGCAGAGCATGTCAAACCGGAACTGTCCAACATGGTAACCATTGGCCACATGGGTCTATCAAGCCATTGAAATGTGGCTTGTCTGAACCGAGGTGTGTTATAAGTAAAAAATGCATACTGGATTTCAATGGCTTGGTATGAAAGAAAAGAACATAAAATATCTCATTAGTAATTTTATATTGATCACATGTTGAAATGGTAATATTTTAGATATACTGAGTTCGATAAAATATTTTATTAGAATTAATTTCATTGTCTCTTTATTTTTTTAATGTGACTTCTAGAAAAATTCTAATTACATATGTGGCCTATATTATATTTCTATTGCACAGTGTTATGATGGAGCATACAGCATTATTAAATGTGATGGAGAAGCTTTTGGAGGTTACAGAAACATCGGAAGTTGTACCAAATGGCTCTTTCCACTGACAGGAGGTTAGCTAACCAGGTAGGTTACTGTCATTGGATTTCAAATTTTACATTTCTTCATGAGTGCTAAATGTTACAAAAATTCTCTCTCAAGAGCCTCAAAATGAAATTATAGGTAATTTTTTTCTTTATCTTAAAAAGTTTATCCTGTGAGAGAAAGGAAAGATATTTCAGAGCTATTTGGGACAGAGGGAAGGAATCATATTAAGAATTACCTCTACAACAGAAGTCACGTGGCTTTTATTTGAGCTCAAGAGATTAAAAACTAAGGTATTTCACATAAATTTCTGTTTAGAGTTCCTGTGGGGGCAAAAGAATGATACGGTAATGCCAGGCCTCCATTCCCTGTCTCAATGAGCAGAAGCTGGGAAGCAATGGTCCCTTTAAACCACACACCTATTCCCCAGCTGGCCGTGGTCCATATCATTCACCAGATCCCTTTCCTTTATGTGCATGACCTATCTAGCTTTTATAGGCCTTTTGGATATGCAATTACTATTCCAAAGAATTCACATTTGAAAAACTAGCTTTTCTGAGGCAAAGAAAATTTTCTCAAAAAAAAAAAAAACACAAGAATGTCGCAATTTGGATATTGCATTTCCTCAATTTCATCAGAAGAACAGCATAATGTTAAAAGGTATTACCACAGATTACATGTCATATTACTAAACATAGATTTATGAGTTTTGGAAAACAATCAGAACACAATGAGACAAATTTTGAAACTGCTATTTAAATAGAACAAAATTTAATGAATCATAAAATGAAGCAATAGCCAAACATGTGCAGGAAATTTATGCAAATATGATCACAGAACTATCAAATAACTCAACCTCATCTATGATCATTTAAACATAATTGAAGTTGGCTGTTGGCTTGTCTATCCTGGGCCTCACTTAACTATCTAGCCCAGCTTTGACTTATCAGGGAGTTGGCCCATGAGGGGCATAGGCAAAAATGAAAATGTGGGAGACTCTCTTGTTCCAAAATGATTAAAAATTCTAAGTCATAGCAAAGCATCAAAGCAAGCACAACACCCTCCTAAGTGTGGGGCCCTGTGGGACCTCACAGGTTGCGTGCCCATGAGGCTGACTGTGACTATGAAAGGGGGCATCTAATCAGTTCTGGTCAGGGGTTAAGTCTTTCTACAGGAGGTAACTCCCAAGACAATACCTAAAACATCCTTTTCTAATCTCTATCATCTAATCACGGAGGTGGCAGCACCGAGTTGGAAAAGTTAGCCTCGGGCTATCACCTGTGCCTATCAAGTAGGAACTGGCAACTAACTGCCAGAACCTGAGAGATCAAGTAATATTGTAATGAGGGGGACAGGGCCTTCTCTGATTTCCCGTCATTTTTAAGAATTTTGCATTTCAGTTGCTACATCATGACATTTCACAGTTTTGACTTTCCTTACAGGACAGCTTGCTACTATACTTAGAATGAATGATGGCGACTTTGATGTCATTGGGAAAATTAATATTTAATGAAAAGTTTTCAAGATTATTTAAAAAATTTTTTAATTTTTAATGTTTATTTTTGAGAGAGAGAGAGCACAGGTATGGGAGGGGCAGAGACAGAGGGAGACACAGAATCTGAAACAGGCTCCAGGCTCTGAGCTGTCAACACAGAGCCTGACATAGGGCTCAAACCCACAAACCGTAGGATCATGACCTGAGCTGAAGACAGACGCTCAACCAACTGAGCCACCCAGGCACCTCTTTGAGATTATTTTTTAAATAAGTAACACTTATAAAACATTAACTGAATTTTTAGGTATATTGCTTCATTACAATCCTCTAGTGACTAGACCAACTATTACCAAATATGAGTAGTCTATGCATATCTTGAACCAGACCATTCCCTGGTTCAAGCACATTGATGATGTTCTACCTGTTCTTAGTTAAGTTTTGTTTTGTTTTGTATGAATAGGTATCTATATGTGCTTGTGAATGTTTGGTGTTATTGAGTTCCCAGTTCCTTTATTCATAGAATGGAGGAAAGAATAATCACAATGTTTACTTATTAGGATGATTCATTTATTTACAAATCTTTAATGGGCATGTCCTATGTGTGAGGCACTGTTCTAGGCATTGGGTGATACAGTAATAAAAATCCCTACCTTTGGGGATCTAACAGTTTCATACCAGAAAGACAATGAACAATATAAATAAGTACAGTACATAGTATGTCAGATGGTATTAAGTACTATGGGGGGAAAATAATGTAGGAAAGGGAAATAGGAGAAGCTTGGGGCAGGGGTTGCATGTTTAAATAGGCTGGTCAGGGAAGGCCTTTGTGGGAAGAAGACATTTACATAAAGGTATAAAGGGGGTAAGGGAGAAAGACATGAAGTTATCTGAGGGGAGAGCATTCCAGGGAAAAGCAAATGTAAAACCCTAGGGCAGGCATGTCACCTGGAATTGAACGACACAGCAAGGAGGCCGTGTGGCTGGCACAGAATTAAGTGGAAGAGGGTTGGTGGTGTCAGAAGGAATGCCACACTGCACTGGGCCTCAAGAGCATTAGAAGGATGTTGGTTTTTACTCTGGGTAAGTGGGAGCCATTTGAGTAGAGGAGTGACATGGTCTAATGTATGCTTTAACAGGATCACTCAGCAGGCTGCTGAGAAAGTTGTGGAGGCTTCCGAGAGGATCTGGGCAAGAGATGACATGGGTCTGTCCAGAATGGCAGCAGTGGAAATGGTGTGAGAGATGAGAGTATTTGCTGTGGGCTGTAAAAGAAAGAGAGGAGTCAAGGCTAACCCTCAGGTCTCCGGTCTTAGCAAAGGGAAGGATGAAGTTGGTTTTTAACTGGAAGGAGCACATTTAGAGGGGAAGTTCTGGGCTGTTTGGGAATGTCAAGGTGGAGATATTTTTTAGACATCCAAATTGTGATGTTGTGTAAGTAACTGGATCTATGAGTCTGGAATTAAGAGGCTCAGGTCCATGATACATATTTAGAAATTGTTAGCATAGCGATGATACTTAAAACCATGAGACTTGGTGAATTACCAATAGATTATAGATTTTTTTAAAAAGAGAAGACATCAGAGATCTGAGATCTGGAAGGTTTCAAGTGAAAAGTCAGGAAGCTATGAAGGTAACAGCCCAGGAGATGGAGAAGGAGCTGCCCTCGAGGTCAGAAGAAAGCCAGGAAAGTGTGACATCTTAAAGCCAAACAAAGAAAGAATTTCAAGGGGGAAAGAGTGATCAACTATGTCAAATGACTCAAATGAGTCAAGTAAAATGAGTAGACTGAAGACTGATGACTGGACTTAGCAACATGTGGGTTAGGGTGACCCTTTGGGAGAATAGTTTCAACAGAGGGGTGAGCCTGAAAGCATGACTGAAGATGTTTATAGAGAGTGAGGGGAAAGAAATGGAAGACAGTGAAGTATAGACAATTCTACAAAGACATTTGTTTACAAGGGCACCAAATAAATACAAGGACCAAAGGAGATAATGTGTGTACAGCATATTTTGAAAATTATAAAAGCACTATGTAAATGCTGGCTGTGAATGGAAAAACCCAAATCCGTTGTGTTCTTAGAATATGGCTTTCAAAATGTCAGCCAGACTCAAGAATTTCTGTGGCCAGTTTTAGCTTTGGCACCTCAAAAGACTATGCTTTGTTATGCCTATTGCTGTTCCAAGCAACCACTAAATCCTCAAAAAATCAAAGTTCAAAGACTCCTGACAGTGATAAGCATGGTCTACTAAACTCACCTTTCCAACCTAGTTTTACAATCAGCTCACAAAGTACAGGACGAGGAAAAAGTCAGAATATAGACCCAAAGAAAAGCTACAGTTGCACTTTAATGAAAGGTTCTTTGTTCTTCAAGGTTGCAGAGGCTTAGAAAGTTCCAAAAATAACCAATACATCCTACTTCATTATAGCATCAAGATATTAATACAAGAAATTTCCAGTAAGAGAAGTGTCCTCACCCTCTGCTGCTGAGAATGAACACCTCTGATACTATCAAAGGGTGTTGCAATTGTTCAAAATGAGCATCTGTCCTGTTCCCAATTCAGGATGTCAAGTTAATATTTTGTTTCAGAGATATACGGAAGGTCCACAGCATGCCTATGGGAGTCATGGGTTAAGGCAGGGTATTCAACCCCGGTTAGCTCCATCCCTGGGGGACACAGGCCCACAGGTCACTTAAAGCCAGACTGCCCACTCAGAGCACTGAG
This sequence comes from Cryptoprocta ferox, assembly GCA_028646485.1. Classification (NCBI taxonomy): domain Eukaryota; kingdom Metazoa; phylum Chordata; class Mammalia; order Carnivora; family Eupleridae; genus Cryptoprocta; species Cryptoprocta ferox. Next base: position 83,992,702 of record CM053574.1, on the reverse strand, counting down.
CATGAGAGGGGAGTGGGGTCACACTTGGAGCAAAGCCAGCAGTTAGAGCAAAATGAGCTGAGGCTGAGGGGGATCTGTGCTTCTGTCTAGATTCACCCGACAGAGGCACCAGGCACTAACCTGTAGACCAGCACAGTCCAATACAGATATGATACAGGCCACAAATGCAAGTCTCATTCATATATGATTTTCAATATTCTAACAGCCACATTCAAAAGAATACAAAGAAATAGGTGAAATTAATATTAATAATACATTTTGTTTAGCCCAGTATATCCTAAATCTTATCAGTCTAACAAGTAATCTATATAAAAAATTATGAATAAGAGTATAAAATTATCTCACATTCTTTTTTTTTTTTTTTTTTTTTTTTTTTTTACTGACTCTTTACATCCAATGTGTATTTGATACTTCTAGCACATCTCAGTTGAAGTAGCCGCATTTCAAGTACTCAGGAGCCACTTGTGGCTAGTAGCTACCATATTGGCTAGTATAGCTCTAGACACTCGGATTCCATTGTGAACAAATCATGTCTTGCCTTCAAGAAGATTTAAGGAAACGTGGGTTCTAAACTCTGCTTCTCCACCAACTTCCTGGGTGTCCTTAAAGGAGCCACTTAACCTCTCTGAGCCTGAGATACAGATTAATACGCTCTCGGCATTTCACAGGCTATAACTGGAGGCCTCCTCCAGAGACAGAGGTGAGGCCCAGCCCTGCCCAGAAATTCATGAAGTGAGACAGTGAGTCTGGAATGTGCCCATGCTTATTTTAAAATAAAAATGCATTTAAAATGGATACACCCTAGGCCTCCTGGGTGGCTCAGTCAGTTGAGCATCTGGCTCTTGATTTCAGCTCGGATCATGGTTTGCGATTTGTGGGTTTGAGCCCCATATTGGGCTCTATGCTGACGGTGCAGAGGCTGCTTGGGATTCTCTTTCTCCCTCTCTCTCTCTCTCTGCCCCTACCTCTCTCTCAAAATAAATAAAGAAACTGAAAAAAATGATAAAAACTGATACAACTAGAAGACACAGCATAGCCATCCTGTGGCTTTCCAGCTTCCTGGCACATTGAGAGTAAGACAATCGTAGTCCACATGCTTAGCTCCACTACCCTGTGTCCATCTGAAATGTCACTTTAAAGATTATGTAAGATCAGGAACGGGATACAGAAAGAGCTGATGATCTGGGGCCCGGACGTGAGCCTATGAGGACACAGGGACTTTGGAGGACTGTGGGAAGATACCAAGGCCGGCATCACCCTCTGAGGGGTTCTGAAAACAACCCGTGGCCATTTACTGAGCACCTAATGTGAATAAGACACTAAGCTCTACGCCTTGTGGGATACACAAAGAAGCACAAGGAATGTCTCTGCCCTCTACATTCTCAAAATCTAGTTGGGGAGTATATAATGTTTCTATTGCTGCTGTAAAAAAAAAAAATGCCACACAATGGGTGGTTTAAAACAACACAGATTCATTGTCTTACAGTTCTAGAGCGCATCTCACTTTGATTTTGGCTAAAATCAAAGGCATCGTCAGGACTGTGTTCCCTTCTGGAGTCCCTGAGGGAGACTCCACATCCCTATCTTTTCTGGCTTCTAGAGGCTGTGGGCATTCCTTGGCTTGTGGCCACTTCCTCCATCTTTAAAGCCAGCAGTGTCTGGTCAAGTGTTTCCCATGTCACTCCTTCCTGACACAGACTCTTTTCTTTGCCTCCCTCTTCCACTTTTAAGGACTCTTGTGATTACATAGGGGCCATGTGGATAAGCAGCATCATCTCCTGATGTTCTCAAGGTCAAGGTCAGCAGATTAGCAACCTTATTTGCATCTGCCACCTACTCCCCCTTTGCATGTAACATAACATATTCACAGGTTTCAGGGATTATGACATGGACATCCTTGGTGGGCAGTGGGGAGCATTACTCTGTCAACCACAGGGAGGTTAAATCTTCAAATATAAAATTATTTCTGACATAAAGTCAGAGCCACATAGATCGTAAGTGCAGCAGAGTTCAGGAGGGGAAAGACCCTCCCTGCAGGGGCACCGGAGAGGCTGTCCAGGTCAACGGCCACTCGATGTGCAGAAGACACCGGGACATGCCGTTGGGTGAGGGGCTTGATCTCTGTGACCCCTCAAGTCTGTCCAGTGCTAGAGCGTTCTGTCCTACAGAAGCAGCAACAGGAAAGGTAGCAGCAGTGGGAAAGGCCACATGGTGATGAGGGTGCCCTACAGAGATGAGCTTCGAGGGCCAGTCACAGAGGATGTGGATGCCTGGCCAAAAGCTCGGCCCCAAAAGCACTGAGCAGTAATTGAAGGCTGACTAAAAAAATGCATCTGATGGTGATGTGGGGGATATGGGGGTAGAGAGTGATGAGGCAAAAAGGGCAACAGTTTCAACAATCGAGATGGATGGAAAAGGGAGGAGGCTGGATGGTGGTGGGGAGGGGGCTGGATGGTGGTGGGGAGGGGGCTAGAAAAAAGGCACAGGCACATGGGCTTCTTGCAGGCAAAATGAGAGGATCCACGGGTTGTAGAAAGTGGCAGGGACATGGGGCAGAGGGAGAGAGGACATCATAGGAGCAGGAGTTGGAGACGTGGGCAGATCCCCAGGAGCAAGTGTTCTTGTTGGCAGTGGAAACACAGCCTATGGCCTGGGGAAGTGTCAGGAAGGAGCTAATGTCTGTGATCAAGAGCAAACATAATGAAGGGGTGGGGGTGAGGACATGACTTGGGTGACATCCTATTTAGGGGTGTGGAGGAGCAAAGCAGCCACTGAGGGAGACGGAAGCAAATGAACCCTACAGGCCACCCAGAGGGAGCAGAGCAGCTCTGTGGCTTATGGCACTATTAAGATACGAACACCTTATCAGAGAGGAAATGTGGTCAACCGTTATCAGCCAAGGTGCTTATCAGCAACTAGTCTATTGAAAAACCACAGAGAACCAGGAGGGTGCTAAGAGTTTGGAACAGGTGGGTTAAGAGTGACAGAACGTCCCAGCCTGGGGCTTTGCCAAGAGGGTGCTCCCGAGCCGTGATGCCATGGGACAAATCAGGAGTGCTGTCTTCACTCACAGAGGTCTTCTGAGAGGACACCTAGGGGCTGGAGCCAGCTCTGAGACTCCTGTGGCAGGGCCCCTTCCCCGTTTCCCCACAGAGCCTCCAGGTTGCTGTTCTGTAATGTCTCTTGGGCAACCTGTGTGTGTCCACAGCTGCTGGCACAATGCCCCATGTGTAAGATACCAGCCGTGTTTGCTGATTACAGGAACAGATCGAAAGAGGGGATAGAGCCACTCAAAATACTTCCCATCATGGCATTTCTTTACACAAAACTATACTATGGTAAAAGAAGACATGTTGTATTGTCCCATTATATAAAACTCACAATAAAGGCAAAGTTAATGTGTGGGGCTAGAGGTCAAGACAAGGGTAACCCGTGGGGGCAAGGCACGGTGACAGGGTTGTGGCACAAGGGAGGCTTCTGAGGGATAGGGTAGGAATGTCATTTCAAGGTCTGCGGCTGCTACACAAGGAGGCAGAATTGGTGAAAATTCATCTGAGGTGTAGTCTAGGACTTGTGCATTTTTCTGTATGTATGTTATATGTATAGGAAAGAGTTTGCTTTTTAAACATGCTATCGTGGGGGTGCCTGGGTGGCTCAGTCGGTTGAGTGTCTGACTTCGGCTCAGGTCATGATCTCACGGTTCGTGGGTTTGAGCCCCGCATCAGGCCCTGAGCCTGCTTCAGATTCTGTGTCTCCCTCTCTCTCTCTCTCTCTCTCTCTCTGCCCCTTCCACACTTGCTCTCTGTCTCTCTCACTCTCAAAAATAAACATTAAAAAAATTTTTTTTTTAAATTAAACATGCTACCATGGAAGAGAGCCCTGTGCTCTGAGTGGCAAGTCAGGAGCCCTGGAACAGGAAGAGGAGGAGATGCCAAAAGCAGACAGGAACACAGAACGAAATTTTGGCCATCCTATAAAAGCCACACTTAGCTTTTCTCCAGAGGGAATCTGGTTGATGGAGGAAACCCCAACTGTGTGAGCTCAGCAGGCACGGTCAGAGTGAGAGGCAGCTCTGGAGTTCACTGCTTGTCACATGAAGAAGGCACTGTGGACCCCGCAGTCAGCAGGACACTGGTCTCTGTGTTGATCAAATTTATATGTCAACTCGGCTGGGCCATGGTGCCCAGTTGTTTGGTCAAACACTAACCTGGGTGTTACTGGGAAGCTATTTTTTAAATGTGATTAACATTTGCAGTCAGCTGACTTTCCGGAAAGCATATTACCCTCCATAATGCAAGTGGACCTCATCCAATCAATTGAAGAGCTTAAAACCAGTTTCCCCAAAAAGAAGGAATTCTGCCTATAGAATGCAACACAAAAATTTTACCTGAGTTTCCAAACTTCAGACTCAGGACTGCAACATCAGCTCTTCCTTGACTTTCCAGCCTGCCCCACAGATTTTGGATTAGACAGCCCCCCACAATCACATGAGCCAATATATATCAATATTGGTTTACAGGAGTTCCTATTCATATTGGTTTACCCTGCTGGTTCTGTTTCTCTGGAGAACCCTGACTGAGGCAGTTTCCAGTAGGCTGTTTTCCAGAATCTCAAAGCATCTTTCTCAGGCCTCCCAGGAGAGCAGACAAGGTGGAGACAGCACTTTCATTCTGGGGCTACAGCCTAAAGTCAGAGGCTCTTCATAAAGGAAAAGGAAGCCACAGCCAGTCCAGGCATCTAACTGCTGGCTTTGTCCTCTCTCGACTCAGTGAATGTCACCAGGCACATTCTAGCTAGCACTGAGAAAAAAAGGAAGTGCAAGGAGAAGGAAATATTGAGAACCAGCGCATTTCCAGTTTTTCCAGCTTGTAAGACTTGTTCTGGGAGTCCCCCAAAACTCCAAACACACAGCCACGTTCCTAGAGGGATATCTAAACCCACCTCAACTCTGACCCAGTTAGATACAGCATAGGAACTGGGTGAAACAAACAGGAATGTTTGCAGGGCTTTAATCTTCTCCAAACACTGAAATATTGTTGAGATGTTTTATCTTCTATTGCACACGGAGGAGATTAAAAAGCCATGATAAATGGTGTGCTCTCTGGGAGGGAATGCCATATATAGGGCAATACATAATTTCTTGCTTCTGGTACCATTCGGGATAATTGTCCTGGTAACGTGAAAACAGGAGGGATATTAATTTAAGATTAAAGCACAATTATAAGCCCTGTCATACTGTTAATTTCTTTTAAATGTTCCTCTGAATAATTCCACCTTGCAAGATGGAATAAGCACACAATTAAAAACTGCATTAAATAAATGAATAACTAATTAATGAATAAAAAGAACTCTGAAAATAAAATGGGCCATGCAAATTCTAAACAGTAATTTTAACAGCAGGCCAGATCTTAATCCTTTAGATCTCTGAAGGAATTGCACTTGGGTGCAGATAGATAGCATCTCTCTCTAGATTTAGCTCTCAAATGGCTATGTTTTTTGCTCACACATGGCCAGCAAAAGCTTTAGGTGGAGGCCCTGTAGGCAAGGAGGCTACGTAATTGACCAACCTGAACACCACTCTCCCTCTCCAAACCTTAACACCACTGCCTTCTCCATAATACCTGAAAGTCTACACTTTGCTTTGTCCTCCAGCCAGAAAATCTACCAGGGTGATTCTGCCATTGATTAGGAATTCCATTACAAAATGCAAATATTCCTGTAAAGCTTAAAGGTGGACCATTCATTAGCACATTGATATGAATCAATTTAATTAGATTGCTTTCCTCCCAACATCTAATTGAGGCCAACCTCTTCAGGGAGTGGAATGAAGGACAAAGGAATGGTCATTTTGTAGCAAAGAGTAATTGTAGCTGAGAAAGTTGGAAATGCCTGGTGCAGAAGCATTCTGGGAACCCAGGGAAGGTGAGAGAGTCAGTCTCCATAAGGAGCCTCCATGACACTTCTGATGAGGTTTTGGGGTGATAGTGGGGTTCAGAGCTGACAGCCAAGAAAGAATTCTTGAAGATGTCTTTGGCGCAAAAAGGTGATTATATTAAAGCCCGGGGACAGGACCCGTGGGCAGAAAGAGCTGCACTGGGATTGTACTGAGTGACTGGTTATATACTAGGGAGTTGGGGGAGGTAAAGTCAAGAGGAAGTTCCTTAAAGAGACTTCCATATGCTAAAGAAGGCTCATAGATTATTGAAGTCCAGGCTATTGTCAAGCTGGGGTTGTTTTTCCCTCTAGCAAAGCATTACGACAGTACGGAGTTCCTGGACATTAGGCTATTGATAAGATTGTCTTTTTCTTGTAATTGCACTAAGATATTTGTAAACTGATGAGACTCAATCAGTTTAACCGTTTGTTTTCTGTCCTTTCCTTTGTTCTTAGGCAGCCAAGAGTGCCTGCAGAATATGACATATATCCCATCTGGGGGTGAGGGGGAGTGCTAGCTTGTGCTTTGCCCTCAGCTTGCCTTATGGCCCCTCATCACTTCCACAGGGAATGAAGACTTTAAGGATAAGCCACACAGATGAGGAGAAAGGGAGGGCACTATCATCTGGGATTGCCTTCTGCATGCCAAATGAAGGTCACTAGGATTATATTAATCATACCAACTTAGGAAACAGACTCTTAAAAAGCTATTCTTAAAAAGTTATTAATAACTAAGACCACATAGTAATGTGGTATACAGAAGACAAGAAATGAAAACCTCGGTCCATCTGTTTCCAAAAGCCATGTTCTTTCAACCCTACTACACATCCTCACAGCAACTTATGAGTTAGAGATGATGCCCTCATTTTTTAAATGAGCAAATCAAAGCTTCTAGAAGCTAGAGAAGTAGGATTACTGGGTAGTTCCAGGTTTGCAAACATCAGCAAATACTCTGGATCCTTATACTGAACGTTGGACCAGCAGAAAGCAAGGCTGAAATGTTTCAAGTGTGGCTATGGGGACCAGGAAAAACCACTAATCCTACCCTCAAATATATGAGTCAAGCTCAAATCCTTGCCTCCAGGCTCTAACAGGATGTTCTGACCTTGAACTAACACAAGTTGCCAAACCTGGGAGAGAGTCCAAGTTACACCCAAAAGCATTGCTTTCACTTCAAATCATCTTGCCCTAACGGCCATTGATAAGAGCTGCAGTTAACCGTTCTGTTATCAAGGGTGAATTACCAACATAAAAGCCTGCGGTTATTAAAATTATCACTTAATTCTGGGAGGGTTGTGAGATAACCCTTTTCACCAGGTGCAGGGAAATTCTGAGAACACTGGGCTCACAGAAAGGCCTGTCACTTGTACACAAGGAACCTTCTCATGAGGCCGACTATAGCAAGAGTCCAGAGCTGCCTGCACGTCCAGCCTCTGTGGCTCTCTGCTTGCCTTGTAGGGTCCCCTGGGAAGCCGTCCCAGGCTGGAAGACTGCTAGCAGCCTGACCTGAGTGCCCACCAGACACAGCCTTCTCAGCAGGCCACCACCAGCCCCTCTGGGGCCCCAGAACTTTCCTTCTATCCACTCTGCTCCAGCTGGTTACCCCAGGACCTGCTCTTCCCTGGCTCCCCCTGCTCAGACATCCTCCTCCCCCAGGGACTCCGCCACCCAAGCTCCCCAGATCTGCTGGGGAAAGGGATTCCTAGCAGTATCCTCTCTTTCCTCATCAACCTCCAGTCCCTGGCCCCCCACCTGTGTCCCTCTCCCCAGTCTTCTCTCCCTGCTAGAGTTAATCTGATAAACTCACCCACAGTCCCTGCTATAGTTCACTCCCTGCATCCATCATGAATTGCAGAGGGTTGTGGCAATGCCTAGCTTCCACCCATTTGTTAAGCTCCCACTATGTTCTGGGCCATGTTAAGGTCCAGGTATCCAGTGGTGACAAAAAGTCCACATGTTGGGGGCACCTGGGTGGCTCCGTTGTTAAGCATCTGACTTCAGCTAGGGTCATGATCTCGTGGTTCATGGGTTCAAGCCCTGCATCGAGCTCTGTGCTGACAGCTCAGAGCGTGGAGCCTGCTTTGGATTCTGTGTCTCCCTCTCTCTGCCCCTCCCCTGCTTGTGCTCTCTTGTGCTCTCTCTCTCTCTCTCTCTCCCAAAAGTAAATAATAAACATTAAAAAAATTTTTTTTTGAAGGCAAAATGTTGGCCCTTAAAGTCATATGCCTTTGAAGGCAGGGTCAAGTTGTATTCATGTATGAAATCCCAGTCCGTATTAAGACACCTTTTACATAGTAGGTAGTCAAATTGCAATATTAAATCTAAAGAGTATAATTACACTTTACAGGGGTTTTTGATTACTGTCTTAAAATGCTTGAGTGTAAATGGCCAAACAGAATCAATAGGTTTTCCATTATAGATAACATATTTACATCTTAATGAGAACCACTAATCCCTTAATTAATCATTACTGTTCCCACCCCCACCCCCACCCCAACCTCATACACCAGTGGTTAGGATTTCAGTTCCTGGAAGTCCTAAGAGGGAGATATTTGAAGGAGAAGCCCCTCCAAACCACACTGAATTATCAGCCTTCTACTCTGTGCACATGAAAAATAGGCCTTGGTTGTCCCACTGGACTCCCCACAAGACAGCTAATAGAATACCCTACTTACCATTTTTTAGGAATTTAAAACTCATGGCCCAAAGCCAAATTCAGCCCACAGATGTTTTGTAACATCCACAATTGGTTCCACATTATTTCATAAAACTTGAGTTTTACAAAATGCATGTCTCAAGTATGCCATGGACCTCACCGCTCTCTATTATCTTACATCTGGCCCCAATTAACAGATATATGTTACTTGCCTGGATCCCACCCCCACCCCAAGAGGCAGCTGGATTTTTTATTCTCAAGTAATATGTAACCGTTTAAAATTACTTTGATGCCCACAATAACCTGATGAATTAAGTAAGGAGGTATAATTACCCCTATTTTGTGGTTGAAGACCCTGAAGCTCAGGAAAGAAGTGAGTGACTCCATTTTCAATCATTGGTTTTTGTGGTCTGTGCCAGCCTGGCTTGTAGGGTTTTGATAGGTTATGTTGGTGCCAATGACCAGTGACTATCTCCAAGGTGGTGATGGCATCTAGGGTCTAGCTTCCTTCAGAGACTTTTAACATGGTCTCCATGTACCCCTAGAGGTTCCAGAGCTGGAACATCAAGGGTTCCATCTGACCTTTAAAATAGCACACAATTTTAATTAATTAATTAGCACAATTTTGGTGGATGTGCCTATGCTGGGGGAAATGTCTACAGCCTTCATTTGCTCTCATCAGTGTATAACAGCAGTGTGAGGTGACTACCTGGTTGGCAATCATTTCCTGGAGAATATCTCCCTCCTACCCACAATTTATAAAGCCACCTGCTTGGGCCTGGGAAGGTCCCTGGGGGTTTACAGCTAACCAAGTGAAAGAACCATTATCTATTCTTGCCAGTAGTCCCATGCATTATCTCTGTAACTGGTGAGCAAGAGGGTAGCAGCGGGGAGGGTCTAGCCAGCCCTTGTGAGTGTCTTACCTCAAAGAAGATCCAAGCTTTTCAGAATTATCTGGCACTAGCAGCAACGTGAAAAATTGCCCAACAACAGATGAAGGAGGACACAGTGTCTCAGCAAAATTTATCAAAACCAATAGGAAATGAAGGTACTGAAAGTTTCCTAAAGATAGTCGGGGGAAGGGGGTGGGGATCTAAAAGGAAAAATTGGCCATGCAATATCCAACAGGCCTCAGCAAGACTGCCACACAAGACCTTGCTAGAGCTTCTCCCTAGAACTTGCCCCATGCCTCACAGTCATAATCTTCATGACCCAGCCACCTTTCATTCACCCATTTTTATAAGGCACTTGATTGGTCTTTTTAAAAATGGAAAGTAAATTTCATACTTCCTATGCTTAAAACCTATTGTTCTTACCCCAACTTTACCAAAGCCTACAAAATCTTATACCATCCAACTCTTGCTTCTCCATCTTCATCTCCCACCTACACCCAGATTCATTTCCTTCATGTACTTCCTGGTGTGAAATGATCTTTCTCATTCATTTATTCAACAAATACTTATTAAGCACCCAATATCTAGCTATCAGGGCCTACTCTAGGTCCTGGCAACACAACAATGAACAGAACAGATTTTAAAAACAAACAGTGTGCCCTTGTAGAGCTTACATTCAGATATCGACATATAGGGAGTTTGTTTACTTATTTATTGGCCATTTCTTCTGCTAGAATACAAGCTCCTTGGGTATACTTTAACCATCTTGATCCACTGTATCTCCACTATGTAGAACTATGATCAATCATAAATGCCTATGGGCACCTGGGTGGCTCAGTCAGTCAAGCGTCTGACTCTTGATTTCAGCTCAGGTCATGATCTCACAGCTTGTGAGATCAAGCCCCACATCAGGCTCAGTGTTCACAGTACAGGGCCTGCTTATGAGTCTCCTCTCCCTCTTTCTCTGTCCCTCCCCTGCTCACACACTCTCTTTCTATATAAACATTTTTTTAAAAAATCATAGATGCTTAATAAATATGCATTGAATGAATAAATGAAAGAAATTTTCTTGATTCAAGGCCTTATCCTCTATTTTAGAACAGGTGTCTGATTACACTTTCCTCTGGAAGTGTGGAAGATGATCTGAGAAGATCCTTCTCACACTGGGCCTCACCATGCACTGGGATACAGTGCAGTACAGTTAACCCACCCTGGGCCTACTTCTAAGCTTGGGCAGTGAAGAAGAGCAGTGAATAAGAGTCGACTTTTCCTAGCCAAGATGCTTCAGTCTGTCCCGCTGCCTTGTAGGAAGCCAGGCAGAAACTCCCATTTTGGGGCCTCTGGCTACCCCGTTCTCAGTCATGAGGCCCTCTCCCTCTATCACCAAACCCTAAGACAAGAAGTCTCAGAGGGGCCCCTGCCTGCTCTGGCCCTGGCTGCATCTGCTGTCTCCTTTGGGTGTGTTCAACCAGCACCCTCAGTTCATAATAAGGTCTTCCATTTGAAGTGAGTGGATGGAATTGACCTCTGTTTCCACCATCAGACCCCCACTACCACCATCCCCCTATCAGCCATTTTACTTTGGAGAATGGGTTGCATCCACCCAGACCCCGATTAATGGCTGAAGATCCCTGTTACACAGAATGGGTTAAAGAAGCTAACTTTAGAAATAATGCTTAGCACCTTCTTCTGCCAGAGCTTAAAACACTTCATAGGCAGCATCTAATTAATCTTCACCAAGTTCCCAAGAGGGAAAAAAGAAAAAAAAAAGCTTTTATTATCTTCTTCCAGCAGCAGAGAAAACATGGAGAATCAGCATTTTCCTCCATGAAGCGGATCTGGGTCCAAACTACGAGGCTGCTACCTCCACAAGCCAAATGCTGGCCATCACACCACCCTGCCCTGTCCTTGGGAGCTGCAGAATAAGAAGGGACACAAGTGAGAAATCTAAAGGCCCCTCCAGCTGTGATGGGAGAAGGCGTCAATGACATGCCATGTCGCCGCAGCTCTTGTGACTCTACTTTCTCACTCTGTCCTTGGGAAGCACCAGAGTGCTTTGAGATGTAACAAGCTTTCATACTGAAAGATTCTTTTTCATCTCCCTGGGAAGTTGGGATACCTGGAGACTGAGTTTTGAAATACATATATTGACATCCAATTATACAGCTCTGCCTCCATGGTGTAACTCCCTTTGTCAGATCACTCTTGCTGTTATGATCTGCTCAGACCCTCTTCACTTTCATCGGGATGACTCCCTCCCTCTCAGGGCTTCTCAGCAGCTGGCTGCCCCAGGGAGAAGTGACTGAGCAGAGGAGGAAGCCCAAGGAGAGAATGTCAGGCTTACTCGGGTTTCGGAGCAGAACCAGGCAGCTGGGAGTCATTGAGAAGAGGTGCCCCAGGAGAGTGATTTTGTGAAGAAAGCTGGTCTCTAAAGACACCTGTTCTATTGTCTGTGTCCCCTCTGTTTATTCCTTCATGGGACACACCAGAATTCCCTGAGTCTGCCCTTCCAGTGATCCAGGTTCTAAATGTGACAGGTCAAATGACTGCTGCTCCGTGGTCACAGGCCTCGGTGGCATAATGTTCAACCAGGGACAATCTAATCTGAGCCCCTGGAGACACGATACTCTCACCTGGAGATCCTTCTTCTGGATTTCATAAATTTACAAACTTCCTGAAATTATAAGCAAAAATGTCTATACATGTGAATATGCCTGTTATTCTGGAGAAGGAATCCACAGTTTTCATCTGATTCTCCTAAGGTTCTATCTCTTAACAGTGTTAAAATTATGTATCAAAAAGAGACCCCAAAGAGAAATTTTCCAATAGTCTGACCAAGAAATTGAAAGAGAGATGAGGGACAAGGGAGTCTGTTCACTAATAATGGCTGGCGTGCATGGGAGATTTCACAGATACCAGGAACTGCTCTAAGTATTCTGCACTTAGAAATTTGGGGCACCTGGGTGGCTCAGTCGGTTGAGCGTGAGAGATCATGATCCCAGGGTTGTGGGATCAAGTCCCGTATCAGGCTCCACACTGAGGATGAAGGCTGCTTGGGATTTTCTCTCTCTCTCTCTCTCTCTCTCTCTCTCTGTCATTAAAAAAAGAAAGAAATTCATTCCATTCTCATAGGTGTCTTATAAGGAGCCATTATTACTAACCCCATTCTACAGATGATGAAAATGAGACACAAGATTCACGGCAAGTAAAGGCAAACCTGGATTTGAAACCAGACAGCATGGTGGTGAAGTCTATGCTCTGGATGCACATGTGTGGGTGCCCGGTGGCCTGCCCCCAGTCTTGGGTTCCTCTTCACCCTCGCAACACTGAACGGTTTGCCTCCAGGGCTACAAAACAAAACTCTACATACCAACTATAACAGGAGAGACAATGGCATTGGCAAATCTTTTCCCAGAGACTATACACTTGAGATGATCTATTATAAGCTAGTGCTTTGTAAGCTGCACGGTGCTATACAAATGTGAATTAGGATGACAACTATGGTCTACGTTTTGTCTGATAAAGTACAATAAGAAAAAAATCATTCCAAGTGCAGCAGGATATTTTCACTTGAGCCAATCGGCTTTCTGCTTTATTCGCTGTTGACCACATTTTACATTTAACAGCTACTCCTCACAAAGTTAATTTAAATGCACGAAATCTGACATTCCTGTTTAGAAGTACTGGAAACATAAAACTCCCACAACTAGAACATCTGGCCTCACAGCGGCACAGATGTGTGTGCCACACATTTAATAGGGTTTTTTCCACTGCTCTGCACCCAGTGGGTGCTCAAATATTTTGTCAGTGTCAACGGTGACATTACAGGAGGGTATACTTTTCCAAATACTATTCCATTTAGTTTCAAATTTCAAAATTTCCAATATGCCCCCAAAAGATAGGCTTTAGCAGGAATTATTCAAATAAAAATCCTCTTCATCTAACTGAAATTCTTTTGCCCACAATCCCAAGACTTTATAGACATAGAAAATACGACTTGAATCCAATTCAATATATCTTATTTTCCAGAGTTAAAAACAAACACATAAGAAAAATCAGGCTGCAAAAATATCCAACTGTGAAAACAAAATTGAGTTACTCCTGCTTCTCACGTCAGTATTAAATCTATTTTAGGATGAATTTCAGCAGACTTCCCATTCATTTGTTCATTCATTCATTCATTCATTCATTGAACAAGCATTTATCAATCACTTCCAATGTGCCAGGCACTGTCCTAGACTTTGGGGCTGCATCAGTAAGCAGAACAGAAAAATTCCAGCCCTTGCAGAACTTACATTCAAATGAAGGAGTCATAAATAAACAAAAGCAGAATAAATAAGTGAGTTAGAAAAGATTTCAAAAAGTAATAGGTGCTCTGGGAAAAGCAGAGCTGGATAAGGAGGATCAGGAGCCCATGAGGGGCATGGAGGGGTTGCAGAATTAAATGCGGTAGTCAGAGTGGACTTCAGTTGTGAAGGCGAGAGTGAGCAAAACCATGAAGTCAGTCACGGAACCAGCCACCGATGTCTGGGAGAAGAGCAGTGCAAGCAGATGGGCAGAGGCTGAAGAAGAGGAAAAACAATGAGGCTGCAGCAGGAAGCTGCAGGAACACAGTGATAGGGGCGGAGGTCAGAGAGCAGGGGTGTCTAGAGAGGACCCGTCTCTGGAAGTTTCTGTGAGTCATTACAATGACTTTTGCTTCACTCTGTGTTAGATGGGGAGCCACCAGCAGGTTGGAGCCAAGAGGAGTCAGCATCTGACTTTTGTTCTAAAAGCATCCTCCTCCGGCTGCTCTAGTAACTCCAGATTGTAAATGTATGTGTGGAGGTTGGGAGGGAGACTCAGGAATAGAAGGAGGAAGACCAATTAGGATGTCATTGCAGTTACCCAGGCAAAGAGAGTGTAGGTGGCTGAACTGGAAGGTAGCAGCAGAGATGGTGAAAAGTGGCAAGATTCTAGAGGTATTTTGAAAGTAGAGCCTTTGGGATTTCCTGATCGTAGATATGGCCTGCAAGATAAAAAGAGTCAAGGTGACTCTGATGGTTTGGGCCTGCGAATTTTATTATCAAAGAAAACCAATTCCTCAGTTCTGTCAAATGAAGAAGCAAAGAGAGCGGCGGGGAGGGGTGGTGGGCCAGGGATGGTCTTGGCTTATAACAGCAGATACAGACTGTCCAATGGCCAAGGGACAATTGCCAAGGACATCCTTCTCTGCTGACTGCCCCATCCCTGACAAGGCACCCAGCATCTTTATTCTCTCCACCCTTTTTCTCTCTATCTTCCTACAGACCCAGAATGAGAACCAATAGACCTAAACGGAGTCATGCATATCTAGATTAGGTTTTTTTCTCTTTTCTTTTCTGATGCCATTTGTCCTAATCTTCATTCTTTAAGCTTCCAGGCATGCTCAGAGCCCTGATCTGGTGGGAGCCATGAACAAATGTACTGTTCATGGTTTTAGAGATGCTGATTCAATTTCCCTTCAGCTTTCAACTCTATAGAAGCAAAATGGGTTAAACACAAATTTCATGGATTGAGGAAATTTTGTAGGTTTTCCTGAACCCATCTGAAAAACTGGCTTAGTAGGTGACATTTCAGTTACACCCTAACCCAAGCCTAGAAGTTCATATTTGCTCTTTTTACAGAAGGCACCTCATTAAATCATGTCTAGTCCATAACTGGCTTTATTGGGACATAAATTCATTTCACTAAACCAATAAATGTTAATTCTTCACCCTGGAGATTCTAGTCAGTCTGGTTTTATTCTGCTCAAGCTCCTGAGGCTGCCATCAATTACTCATGTTTGGGTTTATATGTCATTATGGAATCACTTTAGCTAGAACTAACGGGAAGTGAAAGGGACAATAAAGCTAAGCCTCATTCCAAAGAGAATATACAGAAGAGGGCATTCACCTGAACCCCATTATTCTTTTCTATAAATTAAAATATCCTGGCATTCTGCAGCAGCAATCCATTATGTTTAGATCCTCCGAGAAAGCTGGGGCAGGCAAGTGGCGGGGTATTAATGGCGGCAGCTGGAGGGCCTGGATTCAGAAGGCTTGGGCTTGAGACCCGCTTTGCGATAACAAAGTGTGTGACTTTCACCCAATCGCTAATGTCACAAAAACTCAGTCTCTTCATCTGCAAATCGAGCACACAGCAATACCTGTCTTACAAACTGGGGAGAAGTACAGGTGGGTGCAGGAATCGGGGGGCATCTGGTTTCAGAGGTGTGCTCTCTCTTTCTATTCTCTATTATTAACCCCAATTTGCCCCAGCAGCCTTCCACTGGGGTCTTAAACAAGTGATTTAACTGCTCTGAGCTTCAATTTTCCCATTTGAAAAATGGGGCTGATCATATCTCTCCTCCATTTTCCCCTCACGAGGAACACTGATACAGATCACCTCTGTAATGTTCTTAGCATCTGACCAGAAATGGGGTCAATTTCAGAAGAATGTAATACCACTGAAGCAGGATTCCATTTTTAAAAACAAAGGCATTATCTCTCCAACCAAATGTTCTCTCCTATGATGGAAGTTTTCTCTTTAAAGCCGTCAGCTCTTTTTTTCCCTCAGATAGAAAATGGCTTCCTCTCTCAGAATCATATATAACTTCAGAAGCAAGGGGGGAAAAAAGCAGAGTTGGCAAAAAGCAGAGGTGAATTGAATGCCTGTACATCCCATTCAGGATAAACTGCCCTTGGTGTAAAACAGTCAGTAACATTTTACAAGGAAAAAGTGCGGATAAATGACTGCAGTCCCAGGACAGTGCTCCTGATGGCTTTTTATAAACCATGCACGCTGCCTGGACGCCTCTGTGCCTGCTCCCCCGCCTCCACTCCGGAGTGAGAGAGCGTGAGCAGGGCTTCGAGCCAGCCGTGCCATCAGTGCCAGCAGACTCCGGCCAGACCTCGCTCCATCTGCAGGCCAGAGAGGCTCATGTTAGCATGGGCTCCTTCCTGAGGCTGGAGCAGGTCCTACAGCCAGACTTGGACCTAGAAAGGTGGAAAGAGCCCAGTGCTGAGCACTGAACAAAGGAGGAACCGAGCCACAGGGTGAAATGGGACACACATGCATGCGTTGCCTTGGGAAGCCAGTCTGCCAATTACAAACTGTGTGACCTTGAACCGCTTCCTTAAAATGAGATCTGTAAAACCTATCATATAGGTTATTGGCAGGATCAAGTTCTAAAACAAATGCATGTAACACAGAGCTGGTATTCGATACATTGTTATCCTCTTCCCTAGTTACTGGGGTTAGCTCATTTAGTCCTCACCAGGATGCCGCCAAATAATGAGGATTTGTAAATGAGGAAACTGAGGCACGAAGTGACTTGCTCAACAGCCACCTGTCTGTCTCCAACACCATCCAACTGCACAGAGTTCAGCATTTTTATCAATAAGGAAACTGAGACTCAGAGAAGTGAGTAGGTTAAATGTCTTTCCCAATCTCTCTGCAGGTCAAGGTCAGGACTTCAAGTTTCCAATTGAAGGCTCTTTGTTGCATAAGCTTAGAGTCTTAGAGATCATCTTCATTTCACGGATAAAGAAACTGAAGCCCCAAAAGACAATGACTGGCTCATGGCCAGTCTCTAAATATCAACAAAGGACCTTAAACTCTTTCAGAATACTCTAATATGTCTTCACACCCTGTGGACTCCCAGCCTGGTGGTTTCTAATTGACTCACTGAGAGCCTGCCTTCCACCAGACACAGTCTCCACTCAAGGAGTTAAGAGCCAAGTGGAAGAAGTCTACATGCCAGGACACTGGAGTGGCAGGTGTTATTGCAGGGGTAAGTCTGGGATGGGAGGGAGCGCATGGGACGGACACTGATCCAGCCTGAAAACATGGAGGTTAGTGTCCTCGAGGAAGATAGATCTCAGCTGATGGCTGTGCAGGAGGTAGTGAAATGAAGTGGAGGGAGAAGAGTGTCCAGTGTTCAGGAACTGGGAGAGAGGTGCTAATAGATGCAAGTTTAGGGAGTGTGGCCCTATGAAGAGAATTGGACCAGGAGAGGGAAGCAAAGAAAGACCAGGCTGGAAAAGGAAGCCAATTGGTTAAGTCCATGGAAGCTGCTCCAAAAGTTGGAACTCCATGCTGTGAAAGGCAGTTGTTGCTTGTTACAAAACGGACATGCCTCTGAGTGGGAGGGCAAGACTTCTTTCACCCAGAGTTAGCAATATCTGTCTGCTAAAATACACCATCAGTCTCCCATCAAGTCCAATTCCCCATGAATATCAGACAGAAAGGGGAAAAAAATCAAACTATTGCATAATGTATCTTGATTTCAGTAGCCTTCCTTTCTCTGTGAACGAGATGGAGAAACACTGATTGGACAATCGTCCTACTCTATGAATGTATCATATATTCATTCTGGACATTTTAACCCAAAGAGTTGATGAGAGGGCTGGTGCCCTGCTCAAGAGAAGTCTCTAGTAACAAGCCACAAAACTCTCAACCCTGATCCTTTTCTGATGGGCACGTACCAAGGCTTTGAGGAAGAAATGTAAGGCTTGCTTATCAAAAATGAAGATGACTCCAAGATAGCAGGAATATCCAGCCCTTCAAAAGAAACAATTTTAAACAACATCAACAAAGTCATATAAATAAAATTAAATGTAGCAAGGACAAATGTAAAATCCTGCATTTAGACTCAAAGAAATTACCGCATTATAAGGAAGAACTTGATAGTGGTTTGTGTGGAGGGAAAAAAGTATTTTCGTTAACTTCGTGGTCTGGGGCAGGCGTGGTCCCAGTGAGGGTCATGATGAGTATTTCTGTGAGTGGCTCCTGCCTTCCCCCACAGGAATGTCTCCCATACAGCCCCAGGTACAGAGCCCTTCCAAACCTCTCCTGCTCCCGCTAGCAGCCGCGTAACTGCTGGGAAGATGCAACACAGGCGGCTGCAGGGACACCTCCTGCATTTCCATATTTCACCTCATTAATAGATTCACAAAGCGGCTTCAGCTAGTGCACTCAGTGACTTGAAGAAACTATAGGTCCGACCCTTTCTAACCCCTAAAGGACTGGCACAATGCCCTTTCCTGAGAGTCCATGACCTTGCCAAGCTAGTGCTCATCAACCTTTTTTTATATTAGTGTGTGTTTCGTTTCTTTCAGTGGCCCCTGATCCCACATGTAGAGAGACCAAATAGATCTGCTGGCCCAGCCCTCCAGACATGCTAGACTGGTCTGAGTGCTCCATCTTAGAGCCCTGCACACATGGCTCTCTCTGCAGCAGGACTCTGTCCAGTGCCAGAGGGGACGTAACCCAGCTGTAGTCCCTGATGATCAACCCGTAGTCACTAGAGGCATGGTGAAGTTTCTAGAAATTGTGGTGGGAGAAACGGCTGAATGACTTGGACCATTTGTCTTGGGGAAGGATTAGTGCAGATACGATATTTGTCTTTGGACATCTGAATGGTCATCTCATAGGGAAAAAGTAACAAGCATGCTCTGTGGAGTTCTAACATAAATAGCCAGCTCTAAAATGTGTAAGATGAGATGAAACATATTTTGGTTCGTGGTAAGGCAGCACTGCCTAACAATTTAAGCCATCCATAAATGAAATGAGCTGCTTAGAAAAGTAACAATTTCTCTGGCATTGGAGGTGTTCCCAGAATATTCCTGAAGGCCAGGGGGCAAGAGTGTTGCCAAAAATATGCCCACTTTGGTAGGAAGTTGGAGAAGAGGCTGGGTACTTTCTAAATCTATGGTTCTATAACCTGCTGGATCTTTGTTCAGATTGCCAGGGTGCTCTGTGTCACCTGTGTAAGTGCCTAGATCCCTGAATATCAAGAGACAGAGAAGAAAATGCAGGGGACTTGAGTCAGTCGTTATCTAAGCTTCCTTTCTGATTTTATTCCATGAAATGAATGAGACTCTGGAAATTGTGTTATTTCCCTAGACAAACTATTCTAGTTTATATCCCTTATCAGAAAGATTTCCGTTTTCTTCCTCCTAAATCTCTAGGCCTAACTCTTAAGCCCATTCCTTCTGGCTTGATGCTCAGTGAATATGAAGAACAATCAATCATATCCCTCATTATACCAATTCATATAACTAAAAATGCATCGCATAAGGCTTCTCTCCTCTAGGCAGAGAAATTCCAGTTCATTTCCTGTTCTTCTTAAGTGCTCTTTCTAATGATCTCCTCCCTGAGTTCCTCTAAAAGTTCTCTAAAACTGAGGACAGAACTCATAATGACTCCATTTGCTCTAACAGTGTTTCCCAAAACGTGTTCCGTGGAACATTAGTTAATGGGAGTCTTTTCTGAAGTGCCCTGTGATCCGATGAATTTGGGACATTTCAGTCTAAGTGAAGTTAATAAGATTCGTCAGAGCTCTCCCTGTGTGTTATGAATCTCCTACACCGGGAAGCAATATGTAGCATCTCCCCAAACTTATGTGCACAGAGATCGCTTTTAGAGCATCTCAAAGGCCTCATGTTCCACCATAGAACACAACCTAACAAGTGCTCCACTATAAAATGATGTCCTCCCCGCCCCCCGCCCCACCCACCAGAGCTCTCCATCCTGGAGCCCTGACCTAGCTATGTGACCAGGCCTCCTTCTCCTTCCCTCAGACACCAGGTCCCCAGCCAGGTTCATCTCACAGCCCTACCTTCCCACCACCACCCCTGTTAGCTTCACTCCCCACAACACCAGACCCTATCCAAACTTCAGTCCCAGGCTGAGCGGAAGTGGTATAACAGACTGATGATGAGCAATGGAGGTGTCCAGAATCTCAACCAGGGCAACCTCTTCAAGAGACAGAGAAGGTCAAAAATGACCCAAATGGGCTTTCCCACAGCTGGAGAGAGGAAGTACTGGGTCTGTAGCTCCCTGCTCAGTGTTCCTGAACCTCACCAGGGAGCTGGTCCACAAGCCAGGAATTCACCACAAAAACATTTTCCTGGGCCTCACCTCAGCCTCATAAATCAGACTGTCTTAAAAGCCTTTTTTTTTTAAGCCCACAAGATATCCTAGTGCTCTGCCAGGTTTGGGAACCACCACATCACATAGCACCAGCTCCAAAAGCAGGGTCACATGTAAGTCCTATTTGGCCTCTGCTCCCAATTTATTTACTAGTCTGGACAAGTCAACTTACCTGAGCCTCTGTTTCTGCATTGGGAGAATGAGTCGGTTGGACCAGTTGACCTGTAAGATTCCTTCCAGCAATTGGATTCTGTCATTTCTAAGGGCTACCTTAGTTATAAAAAGAAACCTACAATGTGCCTACAATGTGAAATAAAATTTTCAAGGTCATGTCATTTTTAAGCTGTGGAACTGGATTTCTAAACCAGGTCTGCCTGATTCCAGACACTGCTCTGTCCACAGTGCCACACTGCTTGTAATGTGAGTCATGTTTCCTCATTAAAGGTGTAAGTTTTCTCCTCATGCATCCCTTACAGCACCAGCACCTAGCTGAGTATCAAGTAGGCACTCAATAAATATTTGTTCACTTGATTAGTGGATTAACTCTCTCCTTCTACCTGGAGCACAGACCACATCTTTTCCATGTTGTAGAAAAAGTGCAAAACCCAGAGCCCATCTGCAAGTTTTCAGTTAGCTCAGAGCGGCAAATTACATCTGTGTAGACGGCACCTGTAGACGGAAGCTTAATTAATAGGCTTATCTTGGATTGAATGAGTCGAAGATACAGTACCTTAGGCAAAAGGCACAGGGGAACGTGTTGACTTGGAGGGGGCATGTTTCATTTCTCTCGTTTCATACCATTAAAACCATGTTAATGAAAATGTATTATTAGTGGTAATAATAATAAAGATGAAAATCCTCCCTTTCCTGATCCCTTACAAATGTTGTTTTTCATTTTGAATCCTAAATCCTCCAGGGAGAACAGGGAGGGAGTGTCACAAATCCAGATAATGATCTTGGGTATTACACTGTTCATTTGGAGCTCTGATTTAGCTAAGCTGACAGATGTTGGGGAAAAACATGTCTAGCCTGAAAACTCTCTGGTGGCCGCCCAGCTGTGGCTGCAAAGAGGAATTGAGGTTTCTCCAACAGAGCTTCACATTCATTTAGATTCCGGATTTGACATGCAGAATCGCCCTGCTCTAAAGGTAGAAGTTGAAGCTCAGTGATGTTAGGAACTGATTCCAGCCTGATGCTTTGGGGACCGACAACCGAGCCTAACCACACAGCTCACTCAAAGTCCTTGAAATTACTGTCACTGGTTATGCCCCGCTGTCTTGACAAAAATGCCTTTCTTATTGCCCAGTTACTATTTACACTAGGAAAAAAAAAAACCACCTTTGTGTTAACCGCCATTATGTGACACTTCCTTTGTTCTCTCCCCACAGCAGTTTAGAAAAGGGGAATATTTAATTCACCTTTAAATGATACCAATTTCCCTAATGACAGTTGGAACTCATGTTTTTTCCAAAATAAATAGGCAAGAGGCATCCTGGGAAAAGACCCACTTCAGAGAGACAAAACAACAGAAAGGGCGACCTTTGATGTCCTTGGGCCTTAGTTTTTCCACCTGAGAAAAATTTTAAAGGCATTTTGGTCTCAAAGGAGAAATCTGCTCATTAAATATAAGGCAGGAGGTCTGCTCCATCAATGGTGGAGGGAGGTCAGCACTTGGCCTCGGCTTCGGAGAGCAGAGGTCGGATGAAGACATTGCGGGAGGCTCTTCCTGGGCTCTAAACCTCAAGTAAACAAATGAGCCTGGATTTCATAAATGCTTAGCACAAAATTTACAGCACCTAAATAGCCTAAATGTTTTCTGAGAAGCAGAAGCCTTCCCGTAATCTCGAATACGTGGTTTAGAGCTTTGAGTGCTAATTTTTATTACTATGAAGATTGTGGGCAGGAAAAAAATGAGAGAGGTACTTGTAAACATATTTAAACTAATTCATAGAAAGGAAAAAGACATCAATACTTAATTTGTCACTGTAAATGAGTTCTAACCACTGGTCCCTTAGAAATACTAGTGTCCTAAACATTTTCTTAGAAATACTAGCTTCCTGGGGTGCCTGGCAGGCTCATTTGGAAGAGTGTGAGACTCTTGATCTCAGGGTTGTAAGTTTAAGCCTCTTGTTCGATGTAGAAATTACTTAAAAATAAAATCTTAAAAAAAAAATTCTAGCCTTCTTAACCTCAACTCCCTTCCCAAGTAAATAAATGCATTTGCAAACAGGGTTTGAAAAGAGAACTTTAATGAAAGTCACTTAGAGGTCAACCATACCCTGGGACAGAGGGCTGTGGGGAGACCCCTAACCTCTAGCCCCTGTCCCTCGATCGTGACCAAGGTCTTGAGGCTACCCTCTTGGACTCTCATTTCTTTCTCAGACTCTGGGCCCTGGCTGTGTGCTGAACTACTTTAAAAGTCAGCCATCTCATTTAGAAGACATTAGTAGACTCATTGTGCCAGCATCAGCTCTGCCATAATGTCATCAAAATTCACTCATGTCTTGCTACAAAATGGGAGAACAAAGGTATTACTCCAGGGTCAATTGTCCATGAGAATGCCTAGAATTTGTATTGCACCTTTATTTTAAAAGGGCTCCAAAGTCATCAGAGGAAGGCATCCACATCTAATATAGCCCTGGAGAATGAGAGCATCATTCCTTCCTTCTCCCATCTTTATGATGGAGACAAAGACTCCTAAGCAGAAAGTTTATGTATCTTGTTCAAGGTCAACCAGCTCATTCCTTCATTCCCTCATCCAGCAAATGTTTGTGGAGCATCTTTTCTGTGCCAGGCCCTAGGAGGAAAAGGATGATGAGAACTCTGTCCCTAACCCCAGAAGGGCAACAAGGGGGGATGGAGGGATTATCATAGGGAGGTGGTGAGGCTATCATTGAGATGTGTACAAGGAGTTACTGGAGTAGAGAAGAGAAAACTCCTATTTGTCTGGAGAAGAGAAAAATCCAGAGTAGAACCTAACTGTTAATTTAAAAAAAAATGCCTCGTCATCTGTCTCCTAGACCAGCAGTTTTCAGCCCTAGCAGAACATTAGAATCACCAGGGGAGCTTTTTTCAGTACCAAGGCCGACTCTCCAAAGACTCATTGAATCAGGATCTCTGGTATGAGGGCCTGTTACGGACTGAATGTTTAGGTCCCCCTAATATTCATATGTTAAAGCCACATCCCCAGTGTGATGGCGTTAGGGGGTGGGGCCTTCGGAAGGTAGTCAGGTCACAGAGATGGAGCCCTCACAAATGAGATTAGCACCCTCATAGGAAGAAACAGAAGAGTTCTCTTTCACTCTCGCTCACTCTCTCTCTGACTCTGTTTCTGTCTCTTTGTCTCTGTCTCTCTCTCTCTCCCTCCCTCCCTTCTCTGTCATGTGAGGATACAATGGGAAGATAGCCATCTGCAAACTAAGAAGTAGGTTCTCACAATGTAACAGATCTGCCAGCACCTTGAGAATGGACTTCTCAGCCTCCAGAACTGTAAGGAATAAATGATTGTTGTTTAAGCCCCTCAGTCCATGATATTCTTTTTTTAAATGTTTTTTATTTATTTTAGAGAGAGAGAGAGAGACAGCATGAGCAGGGGAGGGTCAGAGAGAGAGGGAGACACAGAATCCGAAGAAGGCTCCGGCTCTGAGCTAGCTGTCAGTACAGAGCCGTACATGGGGCTTGAATCCACAAACTGTGAGATCGTGACCTGAGCTGAAGCCAGATGCTCAACTGACTGAGCCACCCAGGCGCCCCCATGATATTCATGTTATAGCTGCCCCAACCAACTAAGACAGTACCTGAACATTCATCGTTTTTGAAAGCTTCTCAGGTCATCCTGTACTATGTTATCAGTAGAGAACTACCATGTTAGACTAGCCCAAGCCGTCTCAACAAAAGCCAGTAGGTTATGTAATAAAGCAGTGTTGTTTATCTCTTTATGTGCGTGCCACATCTCACCTTCTAGATCACCAGCCCCTTCAGGACAGGCACTAGGCTTTTAACTCTTCGACGGCCCCATTCAATCTCAGGGAACCAAGCACGCCATGGTTACTTGATAAATATTCAGCAAGCACCTTCATCCACTTCAGTGAAGAAGATAACAAAATGATGCTTGAACTTGTCCATGAACATCTTATGTTCATAACTCAGTGGCTGAGGTTGTGCCAACACAATAATGAAGTATCACAGGTAGGTTTGGTTCAGCTGGATCAGAAAGATGTGTATGATTGAATCCAAAGACAATGATTGACTTGATGTCCAGCCACCGTCTGCTAATGAGTTTTTCCTCTGGAAAAGTGGAAAACAAAAATGTTGCCCAAGACAGCACACTGCCATTTATCAGAGGGCAAAAGACTTCAATTCCAGTGAAATAGAATTTTTTTTTTAAAGCAAGTTGACAGCATCCAGCTCTCAGTTGGCAATCAATGGATATAGAGGGAAATGAATTCAGCCTTTTGTTGGATTAACTGCTGGCCTTGTGAAACGGAAGCCACCAGGAAGCTGTGCCAAGTTTGGGGTCCACTAAATCAGTCAGAAGTTTTCAGCGCGAAAGTCTCCCTGACAATGGCTGTCTGGGACAGCAGGACAAATAGGGGCTGCTGGCTGAAGCCTCCCTGGTGAGATGCTGCTCAGTGAGAGGCCCATGCCAGCTCACTTCTCCTATGCCCAAGACAGAGTGGAACTTTCCTGACTGAACTAAATCCTCCAAGCCTCATTAAATCACGCTTTAGTACCACATTGTTCGGCCATTGCAGCTCCCAGTGTTGTATGTCAAACCTGTCCCCTCACCGTCTCGGATAATAAAATGTTTTATGGTTTTGCTGGATGATTGCTCCGCGTCCCTTTTATTTTCAAAATGGCACATAATAAATACCCCCACAGAGGAAAGACTGATTTAATGGAAAACACTGCACCGGCTAGAGCCAAAAGCAATCAGGCTTACCCAGAAAAGACAGCACAGCTGGTGGGGGTTCGGGAACCGTGTCATTTGCAAACGTTTCCTCGTCCATTCATGAAGAGCATGTCTAGCGGGATGTAACTCTATGCCCCCCCCAAATGAGTGGCCTATGAAGAGTCAGCCCAGCCAATTTGGTCTCCCCATATGGTCAGTCCTGTCCTGGCTGCAATGACCAAACCTCAGTTCAGCCAAAGATACCATGTAGAAAGATCCAATGGACACATATATGCTGTGCTGCAGGAGAACTGACCGCTTCTGCTCACCTCAGGAAGGCCAGGAAGGGCCTCGTCATTCTCGCCACATCT
The DNA here is from genome assembly GCA_028646485.1 of Cryptoprocta ferox. Classification (NCBI taxonomy): domain Eukaryota; kingdom Metazoa; phylum Chordata; class Mammalia; order Carnivora; family Eupleridae; genus Cryptoprocta; species Cryptoprocta ferox. The sequence continues at coordinate 83,967,022 of CM053574.1, read as the reverse complement.
GTACCTTCCCTCTGAAGGCTAATCCTATGAGTCTTATCACTTTGCTGTCTGATAGCATAACTGCCATTCCCTCTCAAAAAAAGTCCAATTTAGCTTCTAAAGGAGGGACTTGTTATCTAACATCGAGGATGTATGAGTTCTGATTCGAGTTCGATCTGATATTTTGATATCCCAATTCAATTATTTTAATAATACATAGGCTCGAATTTCAATCTAACCTAGTTCAGTCGACTTTTAAAAAATGAAATTTTGATGGCTTTTTGTAAAAATTAGCATTTGACTTTGGTTTAAGGTTCCAAAATTTGTGTGCTATATTCCATTTTGGCTTTGAAGCTTTTGCTAAGTACTTTGTTATCGTCAGACTCATTATCTGGGAGAGCACCATCCTTATGAATTGTACCCTAATCACATGATCACTGCCAGGAAATTCTGCATGTAATTTGGCCAAAAGTTAGCATTGCTCCCAATATAATGGATACAAATGGATATCTCTAGATCTATTCATTAAACTCAGGGGAAATTTAAATAATTTCTTCTTTAATCATTATTATTTAGAACTCTGAGACAGGCTTTAAGGTAACCTGGAGACATACAGGTGAGCCAAAGAACTGTCTGTTTTGCTTCCCAGCATGATACGCAAATGTCAAACATCTTTGAAGGGTGAACAGATACATTTATTCGTGGTCACTAATGGCCATCTTTAATCAATGACACCATCTCTTTAAGGAAATAAATGAGTCAAATTTGTCTTGTAAGTAGGAGATAATTCATTAATGAAGTTATTGGTCTTCCCAGCCAGGACATTAGCCAACAACTGGCAAAATGGACTTTCTTTGCCAAGGTGCTATCAGTCAAAAGAAAGCAAGTATTTCTCTATCAAAACCATCATCTCCAATATAAAAACTTTTAAAGTGAAAGAGGCTTGTCTCAAGTAAGACCAGCCAAGGACAGCACAATGGAGGAGGGGGTGGAGGGCCCACAGCTGCCTGAGCTGCTGGCTTTTCTAGAAAGCCAATTGTCCAGGTCATCTGCAGATAGCACTGCAGGCCCATGTGCACCACAGGCCCATGTGCACCAACCAGCCACCATCTCAGGGAAGAGGTAGACAAGCCTCCCTAAGAAGCTTTCAAGACTTGGGAAGGAAATAAAAGATAACCAGTCATATTTACATCATTTTCCTAGACTCTGCCCCATGATAGGAAAGCAAGAGAAAAGCTTGGAGATGCCTGAGACATTGAAGGCTTTGCCAACCTCCCTTCTCCTGTGGTCATCTTCCCAGGTATTGAGAAGAAGAGAATGGTCCATGTTGTGACTCTAAGATGAGTTCCCCAAGCTTTCTTTATTGCATACCCCAGCCATAAATGTTCTGAGCACACGCTCCTGGTAAGTTTACATTTATTTACTCATATATAAATAAAAACTAAACACAACTATATTCATATATCATGTGCATTATAACTTATACATAAAACAGACATTTTATAAGAATGAGATCAAACAAATACAGGACTCACTAGCTACCTTGGTCAATCTTTCTGGTGAAAACAACTAAAGATGCTAGGTATATATTTTCTTAAATCTATGTAAGTGTGAGGATAAACTGGCAAGAAAGTCATAAGTTTTCAGAGGCCAAAAACTAACTGAAGATGGAACCCAGGGAAGTCCATGGAGCATGCAGGCCACTTCTACCTGAGGACATTTGCCTAATCTGGTGAAATCAAGCTTCCGTTTTCATGGCCTTGGCAATCGAAGGGCACAGGAGATAAGGATATTCAGACCTCTCTACTTATAGAGTCTGATGTGAGTCCCCACTTATAAAGCTGGGACCCCAAAGGGCTATGCTGTCCATGTAGGGATAGACTCGATGTAAAATCATCTCCCAGCTTCATCTCCCAGGAGACAGCAGAGGAATTGGCCTGTTTTAAACCTTGACACAAGGTAGAGAAGAAAAGAAATGTCTCTTGAGAATTTGTAACCAGCAATTGTCCCTCACACAGCTTTTCAGTTCAAATTCTCTGGACCTTAAGGCAAGACTTTAGTTTAAAGTGGCCTTAGGGACAGGCACCTGGGTGGCTCAGTTGGTTAAACAACCAACTTCAACTCAGGTCATGATCTAATGGTTCTTGAGTTCTAGCCCCACATTGGGCTCTGTGCTGACAGCTCAGAGGCTGAAGCCTTCTTCAGACTCTGTCTCCCTCTCTCTCTGCCCCTCCCCTGCTTGCTCTCTCTCTCTCACTCTCTCTCTCTCTCTCAAAAATAAATAAACATTCAAAAAAATTTTTAAGTGGTCTTAAGTAGGTAGTATCCCCAGTGCCTGATAAAAACAAACCAAGGACTCTCTGGAATAACCCATCCTCGACTTGGGCCTTAAAGAATTCCAACTGAAAAAGTTCCAAAAATCAGATATCATGGCAAAAAAAAAATCACAAAATGCCCAAGGAAATAAGGCACTCTTAGCAAGAGCCTACAGAAATAATTATTTGACAGAATTAGTCATGGAAAAACTTGAAATGCTAGAATAATCAGACACAGACTACAAAACAAAAATACATGTTTAAAAAAATAAAAGAGAGATTTAAAATATGTATAAGGGAGAAGAAACTAAGTGATCAAACTTATCTGGAAAAAATGCATGTAGAACTCTTAGAAATGAAAATTATATTTGAAATTAAAACTCAATGGATAGATTTACCAGCAGATTAGAAATAGCTAATAACATAACTAGTAATGAGGACATCTTCAGAAATTATCTGAATTTCAGCCCAGAGAGACAAAAAGTTGGAAAATGCATAAGTGACATTAAAATCCAGAGAATAGTGAAGGGGGTCTGTTGTATGTCCAGTCAGAGTTGAAGAAGAAAAGAGAATGAATGAGGAGCAGAAAATAATCAAGAAAAAAAAAATAGCTAAGAACTTTCCAGAGTTCATGAAAGTCATTAGCCTAACATTCAGGATATCTAAGGAATCTCAAGAAGCAGGTTAAGTTTAAAAAAAAAATCCAAGGGCTCTTGGGTGGCTCAGTCAGTTGAGTGTCCAACTCTTGGTCTCAGCTCAGGTCATGATCTCATAATTCATGGGTTCGAGCCCCACGTGGGGCTCTGTGCTGACAGCACTGAGCCTGTTTGGGATCTGTCTCTCCCTCTCTCTGCCCCTTCCCCCCTCTCAAAATAAATGAACTTTAAAAATATAATCCATACCTGGACACATCACAGTGATATTGAAGAACACCAAAAAGCAGAGATGAGAGAATAGCTGTGGTGCCTATGAGACAGAAGCTGACTTCTCAACAGAAGCCAGAAGACAACAGGAAGATACGGCAATGCACTTAAATGGAAACAACAAGCAACCTAGGTTTGTATATCCAGCAAAAATACCTTTCAAGATAAAGGTGAAATTTTCAGACTCTCACTAAAACAAATCTTAAGGTACTTCGGTCAGGGAAAGCAAATTATCTTGAATGAAATATCTTAGATAGAAGAAATATATGATGAGGAAAGGAAATAGTAAAGCATGGTTAACTCCAAACACGTGTTATATAAAATACATAAAAACAAACTACCTTGCTGCATGGGGAAGGAAAAAAAAACCAAAGAGTCTGGGTCCCTGATATCTTACAAAACTTCATTCTCCGAGCACATACTTGGACTCAAATGTATTGTGAGTGAGTGGGATTAAGGTATGATTGATACACAATAAAATGTATACATCTTAAATGTTTAGTGCAATGAACTGTGACACTCGTGTACAACCACATAACCACCAACCAAACAAGATCTAGACTATTTCATTCACTGCAGAAATTTCCCTCATGCCCAATTCCCTCAGTCAATTTCCCTCCTCCTCAGGCAACCACTCTTCTGATTCTTAAAACTCTAGGTTAGTCTTGCCCGTTCCCGAAACCTCATATAAATGGAATTATGTGAATTATTCTTTTGTGTTTAGAGTCTTTTGCTCAATGTAATGTTTTTGAAATTCATCCATGTTTTATATCAATAGTGTATCCTTTTTATTGCAGAGTAGTATCACATTATGTGAATATACAAGCAACTTATTTATCTATTCTCCTATTGATGGACATTCTAATTTGGGATTATTGTAACAAGGTTACTATGAACAATCTTGCATAAGATTCTTGGGGATGCACATTTTCTTTTGGGTAAATACATAGAAATGGAATTTCTTGTGTCGTATTGTAAGTATAAGTTTGTGAATATGTAACTGTCACTTTTTGAAGAGATTACCTCATTACAGTGCTACCAACAATATATGAGAATTTCAGATGCTCCAACACTTGATATTATCTCCTTTTAAAAAATTTTTGCCACTCCAGTGGGGGTTTTAATTTTCATTTACTTGATTACTAATTATATCATCTGTTTATTAGCTATTAATATATCTTCCTTCGTGAAATGGCTACTTAAGTAGTTTGTCCATTTTTATTCATTTGTTTCTCTTTTATTGTTGATTAGTAATAGTTCTTTATATATTCTAAATATGAGTATTTTTCCAAATAAAGTCTGCCTAATGAATAGAAATTTTTAACTTGATTAAGTCAAAATCAGTGTATTTTTGTGCCCTATCAAGAATTCTTTGCCTACTTCAAGTTCACAAAGATATTCTCCTGTTTTCTTCTGGAAGCCTTGTGATTCTTTAAATTTTAAGTATGTAATCCTCATGAATTAATTTTTGTGGATGACATAAGGAAGGGGTTAAGGTGCATTTTTTTCATACAAATATTCAGTAATTCCAACACCATTTAAAGCACTTACCTTTCTCCCATTGAATTGCATCAGAGTATTTATTAAAAATAAGTTGACCATATATATGTGGGTCTGTTTTTGCTTTGTGTTCTGTTCAATTGATCTGTCTATCCTTACATCAGTATATTATCCTTACATAACTACTAAACTTTCTCAATTATTATAGTTGTATAATGTCTTAAAATCATCTGTGTATAACCTCCAACTTTATTTTTCAGGATTGTTTTGCTAGATCTTTTGTATTTCCATAAAAACCATGAATTAATCTTGGCAATTTTATCATAAGCATCTCTGAGCAATGGATTGAGATTTCACTGAGTCAATAGGTCAATTTGGGGAAAGTATCTTTATACTATGTATTCATCCAATCCATTAACATTCTATCTGGACTTTTTGAAAACCATTTCTATCCATTCAAGGTTTTGTCACTCCGTCAAAATTAACACTGATTACTAAATCAATAAGGGAATATAGGTAGAATGTCTAATTTCCAGATAATAAAGAGGGGCAGGGTTAAAAAAAATGTTTAATTACTCAATCCAAAGAGAGTATGCGAGAGAGGGGGAAATAAAGGAAGGATATAGGAGAAAAAATCATCCTTGCAAGCATAAAAGAAGATGGTGGAAATATATCCAAATAATGTCCAGTATAATGAATATGAATGGTCAGCCAAGATGTCAAACTAGAATGTGCTGCTGGCTCCCTCCACCCAAAACAGTTGCAAAGAAATTATAGATGTAAGAGGGGGAGGAGGATTTCAGGAACTAAAAATAAGAGAAAATTCTGGAAAGATGGAAGTATGACTTGAATTGGTGTCAGAGGGTAGGTGGGAAGTTAAGAGGTGTAGCCTGTGGTTGGGAGAAGGGAGAGATAGAAGTAAAGTATAGATTGGTGGGAAGATTTAAAAATTCTCCTCTTGCCTCTTTTCCACAATTGCCTTGATATATTCTTTGCTTGTCTCTTCTCTGAAGAAATCAATGAAAACAGCCCACACTGCAAGTTCAGTTGTCCAAGAGGGAAAATAAGGGAAGTGCATATATGCTCTGCTAAAGTGAGTAGTTGAGGAAAACAGCCATTAGCTGACCATCTACCCCCAGCCTTAATTCTTCCACAGCTTGCCTTCCAAAGCCCCAGAGCTGGTGGATAGCAACCTTCGAGGATTACTTTTTCCCATGTGGCATTTCCCTAAAGGTTTGAAGTGAACCTGTAATCACAGGTGTTGTCTGGCACGGTGACAGCAAAGGAGAGGTGGTCATCAGTGGCTTGTGGAGCTTGGACTCTCCTCACAGGTTGGCCCCTCCCCTCTTTTTCAATTCAAAGACGACAGATTGGAGCCTGGTCTTCAGCCCCTTTTCAATGCACCCTCCTGAACCCTCGGAGAGTGCAACTACTTCCAAAAAACTTCAACAAGCTAGACTATATATACCATCTGAAGCAGAATTATGAGATCTAATTTGAGAGACGCTCAATGAATATATTAAGGAGATAAAGGAAGATATTAGCCACTCGAAACAAGAATAAGAATCCATTTTTAAAAGAGGAAATATTATACATAAAAATATGAAAAATGAAATAGCAAACAAGATAATGAAATAAAAATAGACTTGATAGAACTAAAGAAGGAATTGTGAACATGTAAACTGGAAGTTCATATTGAGGAACTTTCAAGGAGGCAACAGTCAAGACACAGAGATACAAACATATAAGACAAAAACTAAGAGATATGAGGGGTAGAAATAGAGGTACCAGTATATATAGGTAATAGGAATTACAAAAATGAAGACTCCAAATGAATAAGAGAAAACATCATAAGAATAATGGAGAAAGGGGCACCCAGGTGGCTCAATGGATTGAGCATCTGGCTTGGCTCAGGTCATGATCTCATGGTCTGTGGGTTCAAGCCCTGCTTTGGGCTCTGTGCTGATAGCTCAGAGCCTGGACCTTGCTTAGGATTCTGTGTCTCCCGCTCTCTCCTCTGCCCCTCCCCTGCTCACACTCTGTCTCTGTCTCTCAAAAATAAATAAACATTTAAATAAATTTTTTAATTAAACAAAAAAAAAAGAATAATGGAGACAAACTTCCCCCCGAATAACTCAAATTGAAAGAACTCACAAAGGAGAGATAAGAAAAAATTCACATTTTAGAGAAATTTAAGAATATGAAAACTAAGGGGCATCGGGGTGGCTCAGTCAATTAAGCGGCCAACTCTTGATTTTGGCTCAGGTGATGATCTCACAGTTCATGAGTTCAAGGCCTACATTGGGCTCTGTGCTCACAGCACGGAGCCTGCTTTGGGTTCTGTCTCCTCTACTCTGCATGTATGATATCACGTTCACACTCTATTTCTCTCTCAAAAATAAATAAATGTCAAAAAAATTTAAGGGGTATTAAAAATACAAAGAAGATTCTACAAGATTCCAGAGGTGGGGAGAAAAAAACCACCTCTAAGAAAAACAAGAATCAAGCACATACTTAATAAAATGGCTTCCATTCAGAGCAATCTTTCATTTTTAATGTTTATTTATTTTTGAGAGAGAGAGGGACAGAGTGTGAGCAGGGGAGGGGCAGAGAAAGGGAGAGACACAGAATCCAAAGTAAGTTCCAGGCTCTGAGCTGTCAACACAGAGCCCGATGTGGGGCTTGAACTCATGAACCATGAGATCATGATCTGAAAAAATGGCTACCATTCAAAAGAAATGACAAGTGTCAGAGAGGACGTGGAGAAAATGGAATCTTTGTGTACTGTTGGTGGGAATCTAAATTAGTCCAGACACTATGGAAAACAGTATGGAGTTTCCTCAAGAAATTAGGAGCCAAACTACCATATGATCCAGCAATCCCACTTCTCAGTATTTATCCAAAGGAAATAATAACAGGATCTGGAAGACATCTGCACTCCCATGTTTATTGCAACATTAGTCCCAATAGCCAAGATCTGGAAAGAACCTAAGTGTCCATCAACAGATGAATGGATAAAGAAGATGTGTTCTATAACATATAATGAAATATAATTCAGCCATGAAAGAAAAGGAAATCCTGCTGATGATTCCCTCCATGGTCCCACACGGATGGATTTTGAGGGCATCATGATAAGTTAAATAAGTCATGCAGAAAATACAAATCCTGTATGACATCACTTATATATGGAATCTAAAAGCCCAAACTCATAGAAAGAGGGAGTAGAATGGTGGCACCAAAGGCTGGGGGCAGGGGTGGGGGGTGGAGGAGGAGGGAAATGTCAGTAAATGGTATAAACTTCCAGTTATAAGATGAATAAGTTCTGGGGATCTAGTGTGCAGCATGGTGATTACAGTAATAATACTGTATTATATATTTGAAAATTGCTAAGAGTATAGATCTTAAGTGTTCTCACAGCAAAAAAGAACAGTTATTATGTGACCGGATACAGGTGTTAGCTAACACTATGGTGGTAATAGTATTGTAATATATAACTGCACCAAATCAACACATTGTACACCTTAAAGTTACACAGTGTTACATATCAACTGTATATTAATAAAGCTGGCGAAAAAAGAAAGAAGCATCAAACTGACATCAGATTTCTCAACCATAATAGAGGATCCAAGAAAATGATGGAATAATATTTTGAAGAATTTCAGTGAAAGAATTTTGAAACTATAATTTAAAATATACAGCCAACTCATTATGTAGCTATGAAGAGGTAATAAAAAATATTTTCATGCATCTGTGACCTTACAAGTTTGCCACATGAAGACCCACATTTGGGGGAAAATACTTAAATAGCTAGGAAAAGGCCCTAGAAGATGTTTCATCAGATATGAGAACTAAGAGTCACTAAACACTTTCATGAAATGTATTGTTGTCTTAAAAAAACAAAAACCAAAACAAAAAAACAATGACAAGCAGAGGAAAGGGATATTACCAAACAACAGAAAAAGGGATGTGTATCCATAGTATCTAGCACTAAAATTCCAGACAATGTTAATAAGATTAGAGGAAGAGTTTCAACACAAAGGAGGTATCAGAGCATGCCAAGTACTTTCAGTGTGAAGAAGACATGGATATTAATATGCTTAAGAAATCAGGGATAAATAAATATGAGCCGGTGTTTTAAGTCAAAGGAGGCTACCATATAAAAAAAATAAAATACGTAATATTAAACTAATAGGAGAAAACTCACACCCACACAATGGAAGAAAGGAAGCACATACTGTGGAAAACGAAATAATTTGTTAGATATCAGTTCTAATGTCATAATTAAAATAGAAGTCATTATGCTAAACTCAATCAGATAATACAGAACTTTACACTGGATTTTAAAATACGCTACAACAAAATAAAATGTTAAAACATATAGACAAAAGCAGCATCTAAAAGACTCATGGAAAGGCAGAAAATAAAGGACTGATGAGCCACATCTGGTCTAAAACAGAGCTGAGTAGTAGTAACCTTAGTGTCCAACAATGTATGTTACAAGGCAAAAAATATAAATGGCCAAAAAGTAGGGAAATAAACAATAGGAGAAAAATAAATCAATCATAAATCATATTTGCAGCAGACAATGCTGTCTCAAAATATATTAGGCAACAAATGATAGAACTGCAAATGAAATAAGTAAATCAACAATTGTAGTTGGAGATTTAACTTACTCTTCTCAGAAACCACAAAGTTGAGCAAAGGGCACTGAAGATATAAACTATGTAATGAGAAGTTTGAGCTAAGAGCATTTGCATTTTTACAAGCATACATGGGACATTTACAAAATAGCTATGTGTCAGGTCATAGAGGAAAAGGCAGAACCTCTAAATGATCAATATCTTAAAACTAGGTAATGTAATAAAATTAAAAATTAATTGCACGGGTGCCTGGGTGGCTCAGTGGGTCATGATCTCATGGTTCCTAGGTTGGAGCCCCACTCAGGCTCTGTCTCCCTCTCTCTCTGCCTCTCCACAACTCACTCTCTGTTTCTCAAAAATAAATAAATAAACATTAAAAAATTAATTGTAAAGAGTGGCTTTAAAAAAATCCTGTGGGTTTGAAAACTAAATAACATTATTAATAAATAATTCTTGAGTTACAAAAAAAAAGCAGACATAAGGGAAATTTTAAAATGATAATGAAAACACTATAAGTCAAAAATGTGGAACAAGAGGTATTTGATTGGTACAGCTTTAAATGCATGAAGTGGTGGGGGTATAGTGCTAATCTTCTTGCAATATATAAGTATATCCAATTAACATGCTGTATGCCTTAAACTTATATAATGTTGTATGTCAGTTATAACTCAATAAATCTGGAGGGAAAGAGAAAATAAGAAAAGATTAAAGATAAACAAGCATTTTATTGAGGGAAGATGGGACAAAAGCAGCATGACAAACCCAAAGAATCAAAAAGAAGGGAAAAAAGAAATGCAAAAATCAATGAAACAGACTAATAAATGATAGAGCTCATTAAAACTGGTTCACTTAAAAGACTCGTAAAAAAAAGCAAACCTCTGATAAAATTAGAGAAAGATTTTTTTTAATATTCAAATAAAAATATACAGACAAGGGAGAAAGAACCAGAGAGATTTTTTTAAGAAGAGGGTATCATAAGTAACTAATTGCTAATAAATCTGGCAATTTGATACAATGGATAAATTCCTAAAGAATACAAAATGCAGTATGTGGTATAAGAGGAAATAGGTAACTTGAAAAGACAAAGTTATTAAGTATTAAATACCTGAAGTGTTCAAAGTTCTACCCTCTCAAAAAAAAAAAAAAACAGCCAAATGATTCTATAGGTAAGTTTTACTAAACTTTCAAAGAAGCACTAAATTCTAACTTATACAAGCTATTCCAAAGAAAAGAAAAAAAAAACTGGAAGCTAGCCAGCTCATTTTAGGCAACTAATGAAACCTCAATTCCCAGAGCAGATGAGAATAATAATAAACAAAAAATTATACAGCATTTTACTTATGAACATAAATGTAAATAAGCAAGTTAATCTAGTCCTACTGTGGTAGGGTCACCTCCCTAAGGAGAGGGGGAAAAGAGAGAAAAAGAGAAAAACAAAAAACAAGAAACAAAAACCTCAAGGTAACCTGGCTATGTGACAACATCCCTCATGACCTTGTAACACAAGACTACTTAATCAGACTACATGCTTGTGTGTGTTACCGTATGTGGGAGACAAAGAAATAGAAAATGTATAAAAACTTATGCCACGTGACATTTGGCGCTCAGTTCTTCGGAATAAACCCAACTGAGTGGAGCTGGTGGGAATAAAGTTTCTTCCTGGAAAGAAAAGCCTTGGTGTCATGACTCTCTGTGGGAGAATCCTGCTACACTACAGTGTATTATAAATAATAATATATCATTTTCAAGCGTGATTTATCCAAGTACTGTAAGAATGATTCAACATTAGGAAAAAAAATCTATCAGTGCAACTTCACACATTAGTAAACATTATCTCAATGCAGGAAAAGCCTTAAATAAAATACAACGTATATTCATAACTTTTAAAAGTCTTAGGATAAAAAGAATAGAAAGGAACTTAATTTATTGGATAAAATTTATATACAAAAACCTACAGTTAATATTGTGCTTAATGGAGAAACTTTAGATGCATTTCCTGCAGAGTTTAAAACAATACAAGGATTCCCAGAATCCTCACTACTTTTAACATAACTAGAGTTTTGCCCTATACTACAAGGGAGAAAAAGAGGTATGGTTAAGAATTAGACAGGAAAAGATAAGATGTCTGTCATCTGCTGATGATATGATCATCTGTTTAGAAAATTTACAGAATTGAGTTCAACCTATGAAAAGCAATAGCCAAAAATAATCCATTCATGAATGCAACAAAAATTATAAATTTCCTTGAATTACATTAATCAAAAATACACAAAACCTCTATGGTAAAATATTTAAAGTTCTAATAAAAGAAATAGAAGATGATCTGAATAAATGTAAAGATGTTCCATGTTTTTGGAAGGGATAATATAATAAAGATGTCAATTTTCCTCCAACTTAATCTATAAATTCAATATGATCTCGAAATTCCATTTGAATTTTCTGAAATACTCAACAAACTTAATCTAAAATTTGTGTGAAGAAACAAACGCTTATACATAATTAAGTTGGCCTTGAAGAAGGGGTGGGACATTTGACCTATCATACTTAGAATACTCTTTTTTTTAAACTAAGACTTTTGTTTTTAGAGCAGTCTTGGGTTCACAGCAAAATTGAGAGAAAGATACAGAGATTTCCCATTTAATCCCTGCCCCCAGTACATGCATAGGCCCCTCCCTTCATTATCAACATTTCCCACCAGAGGGGCACTTTCATACAATTGATGAGCCTATATTGGCATATCACCTAAAGTTTGTAATTTACATAAGGGTACACTGTTGGTGTTGTATATTATATGGGTTTGGACAAGTGTATAATTACTTAATCCAACTTTATGGTATCCTACAGATAAATCATACAGATTTTCACCGTGTAAAAATCTCCTTCTATTCATTTCTCTCTTCTCCCTTACCCTGACAATCACTGATCTTTTTACTGTCTTCATAGTTTTGCCTTTTCCGGAATGTTACATAGTTAGAATTATACAATATGTAGCGTTTTCAGATTGGCTTCTTTCATTTGGTAATATACATTTAAGGTTCTTCTATGTGTTTTCATAAGTTGATAGTTCGATTCTTTTTAATGCTGAATAATATTCCATTGTCTGGAGGTACCACACTTTATTCACTAACAGAAGAATATCTTTGTTGCCTCCAAGTTTTGGCAGTTATGAATAACACTGCTATAAATATCTATATTTTTGTGTGGATATATGTTTTCGATTTCTTTGGGTAAATAACAAGGAGCATGATTGTTGGATCGCATATTAAGAATATGTTTAGTTTTGTAAGAAATTGCCAAACTGTCTTTCCAAGTGGCTGTACCATTTTGTATTCCCACCAGCAGTGAATGTAAGTTCCTGTTGCTTTACATCCTTGCCAGCATTTGGTGCTGTGAGCGTTCTGGATTTCGGCCATCCTAATCAAAGTGTAGCAGTATCTCATTGTTCATTAGAAATTCTTTGTGTATTTTCTTTTTTTAATGTTTTATTTATTTTTTGAGAGAGCACAAGTGGGGGAGGGGCAGAGGATCAGAAGCAGGCTCTGCACTGACAGGCTGACAGCAGCGAGCCCAATGTGGGGTTCAAAGCCGTGAACCACAAGATCATGACCTGAGCCAAAGTCAGGTGTTCAACCAACTGAGCCACCCAGATGCCCCTGTTTGTGTATCAGTAACAATCACTGTCATTTGCAAATATTTCTCTCTTTTGCAATTAGCTTATCTTTTTATTCTCTTGACATTGTCTTTTGCAGAAAAGAAGCTTTTTTTTTATTTTAATGAAGCCCAGCTTATCAATTATTTTATTCATAGATTAGGCCTTGAGTGTTGTACCTCAAAAGTCACAGCCATTCCCAAGATCATACAGGTTTTTTCTTATGTTATCTTCTAGTTTATAGTTTTACATTTTACATTTATGCCTGTGATCCATATTGAGGGAATTTTTTGTGAAGGTTATAAGGTCTGTGTCTAGACTCATTTTTTTTTTGCATGTAGATGTCCAATTATTCTCATATCATTTGTTGAAAAGACTATCTTTGTTCTGTTGTATTGCTTTTGCTCCTTTGCCAAAGATCAGTTGACTGTATTTATGTGGATCTATTCCTGGGTTCCCTATTCTGTTCCATTGACCCATTTGTCTTTTCTTTCACCAATACCACAGTCTTAATTGCTGGACCTTTATCTTGACGTCTTGAAGTTGAGTAGTGTCAGTCCTCCAGATTTGTTCTTCTCCTTCAATATTGTGTTGGCTGTTCAGGGTCTTTTGCCTAGGACACTCTTTAAAGCTATAGTTAATAGTAATAATAATAATATGGTTTTGGTTCATGCAACTCAGAAACAGATTCATAGATATGTAAGAATCTATTATGTAATAAATGTGACATTAAAAATCAATAAGGAAAAACAGATACCTTAGTAGATGCTGTCTCATTGTATGAAGGAAAACAAACTAGATTTCTTCCTAATACTACCTACAGAGTTGAACTCTAGATGAATTAATGGCATGAATACAAAAGTAAAAGGATAAAGTTACTTCAAGGAAAAAAATAGGTTTTCTTTGTAATCTAGTAATGGGAAGAACTTCTTAAACAAAACTTTAGATGCATACACCATTAGGCAAAAGAATTGATGAATTTGACTACATCAGACTTAAGGACTTCTATTCAGCAAAATTTACCATGGAAAAAAATTAAGAAACAGCCAACAAAACAGGAGAATATATTTGCAATGTCTAAATCTGACAAAAGATTAATATGTAGAATATCCAGAAAATGACTGCAAATCAGTGAACAAAAGATAGAAACTATAAAAAAAAGACAAAGCATATGAATAGCCAATGAACAGAAGAACATCCCAAAGGCAACAAGCACATAATAAAATGTACCAAAACACTGGTAATCAGAGAATACAAATTAAAGCAAAAATGCTTATAGGTATAAACTTACCTATTAAAATTGTTAAAATTTGAAAGGTATATGAACCCAATTGTTAGGTGGGGTTGTGGGGACATAGGAAAATCCCATCCACTGCCAGTGAGATTATAGACCAATGAGAGAAATCAGCCCTGCCTATTCAAACTATATACATGCATTCCCTCTGGCCCAGAAAATCTGGTCCTGAATATACATTCCAGACAACTTCTCACATAGGTCCAAAAGGAGACATGTTTGAGGATGCACATTGTAGCATTGCTTAGGAAAATAGGGATCTAGGGCAGCCTAGAGTTCATCACTGGGAGAGTCAATATAATAGAGAATACAAACAAAGCCAAGAGTAGGATTTTTGAAAAGAGCAATAATATTGACAAAACACCAGCAAAATTGATCAAGAAAAAAAAATGGCCAAGTGTACATTTTTAGGAATAAAAATAAGACACAACTTCATGCAGTGAAATTTTTTTAAGGAATAAGGATATTATGAATAATTCTATGCCAATAAATTTGAAAATTTAAATAAGATGGACACATTCCTACAAAATTCCTAGAAATAAAAAACTTGCATAATCTGAAGTCCCATTTTAAAAAACTTGAATCAGTAGTTAAAAATCCTTCCATATAGAAACACAAAGGGTTTTGCCAGCAAATTCTATCAAACATTCAAGAATAATTTTAATCTTACAAAAATCTACCCAAGCGAAGAGTAAAGGAAAGAATACTCACCAGCTCAATTGAGGCTGGCGGCATAACCTTAATTCTAAAATCTGGTAAAGACCATTTGAGAAAAGAAAATTACAGAGTCAGTCTCATTTATGAACATAGATGCAAAACTCCTAAATAAAATATTATCAAATCAAATGTAGCACTATGTGAAAAAAGATACTATGTCATAAACAAACTGGATATATGCCAAGATTGAAAGTTTGGTTTAACATTAGAGAAGCAATTTGATGTACTCCACCACAATAAAAGATAAAATAAGAAAAAGTACAGTCATTTCAATAAGTGCAAATAAATGCATTTGATGGAATTACAAGTATTTTCATAATAGAGGGCAAGTTTATTAGCCTTTCAAAAGAGATTTACTGAAAAACCTAAATGACTCATAAATCTTTGTGATTTTGGGTTGGGCAAACTTTTTTTAGATATGATACCAAAAATTCACGAGACCACACACACACAAAAAAAAATAAAATAAAATGAAGTGGACTTCCCCAAAATTAAAAAGTTCTGTGCTTCAAATATCACCATCAAGAAAACTAAAATACAACCCATATAGGGAAAAATATTTGCGAATTACATATCTGATAAGGGACTTGTATCTAGAATACATAAAAAACTCTTACAGCTCAAAAATAAAGACACATGACCTACTTCAAATATGGAAAAAAGACCTGATAAACATTTCTCCAAAGAAGATAGACAGTTAATAAGCACATGTAAAAATACTCAACATCATTAGGCATCAGAGAAATACAAAACCCTAGTGAGATAACACAGCACCCTCAAGGACAGCAATGATCAAAAAAACACACAATAACAAATGTTGGCAAGAATGTGGAGAAATTGAAACGTTCATACACTGCTGGAGGGAACATAAGATGCTGCAGCCACTTTGGGAAAGAGTCTGTCAGTTCCCCAAAAGATAAAACATAGAGTTATCATATGACCCAGGAATTTCATTTCTGATATATGCCCAAGAGAACTGAAAATACTTGTCCACACAAAAACTTACACATGAATGTTCATAGCAGCATTTCATAATAGCCAAAAAGTGGTAAAAAACCAAATATCCATCAATCAATTGAAACCGTACTCCATAGGGCTAATGAGATTGAAACCAGAAGAAAGTTTAAAGCTTGTTTTTCAGAGAATTCTTTCTCCTTTATCTGCTATTATGTCTTTTCGGATGCCACTAACAAATCCATTAGCTGTCTTTGCAGAAGCCTGGACTCAAAGTCAACTGATAAGGTTTCAGACTATGAACAAGCAAGTCCCTACATTTCTTACCCAAGATAACAAGCTCAAGACCCCGTCCAGTTTATACGGGCTCTCAGAGCATACCCATAGCCCATTCTCCTTGTCCTGAGATAACCTCCTGACATCAGGCTCAGTTATGTCTTGTTCTGATGTTACATCTCCACCCCAAAGTGAACATGAGATGTATGTTACACATATGTTTGCTCAATGCACATGTGCCATCTTTCCTCATGAACAGTTAGAAGTCTCCCTGCCCTCTTCATCAATGTGTATGTAACTTCAACCCCTATAAAAAACTTGTTCTCTCCCCCTTCAGGGAGGTGGATTTGAGGCTTGTCTTCCCATCTCCTCATTTGACTGCCTAACAAACTCTTTCCTTGCTACATACCTGTCTCAGTGACTGGTTTTGCTGCTCATCAGGTAGATGGAGTTGGGTTCAGTTACACAATGAATACATAAATAAAATATGCCATCCCATACAATGGAATACTATTTAACAATAAAAACAAATTATGTACTGATACATGCTACAACATGGATGAAACTTAAAAACATTCTGCTAAGTGGAAAAAGCCAGCCACAAAAGGCTACATATTTCATTTATATGAAACATCCAGAATAGACAAATCTACAGAGACAGAAAGATCAGTGCTTGCCCAGATTGGCTGAGTTAGGGGTGGAGATGGGAGGGAAGGACTGTTAGAATGGAGAGCGAATGGCTGCTAATAAATACAGGGTTTCCTCTGGGACAATAAAAATGTTCCAAAATTTAATTATGATAATGGTTGCATCATTTTTTGAATAGATTAAAAACCATTGGATCATACATTTTAAATGGATGAATTGTATGGTAGATGAATTATGTCTCAATAAAGCTATTTTTAAAAAAGATGACAAGATGCCTATAATCTCTTCAACACCACACTGGAGACCCTAGGCAGTGTAGTAAAACAAGACAGAAGAAAAGGAGAAAAGGAAAAGAAGAAGGAAGAGAGGGAGGAAAGAACAGAGGGAAGGTGGGAATATGGGTTGGAAAAAGAGAAACAAAATTGACAATAATAACATATGATTAGCTACTAGAACTAATAATAAAGATAAACAAAGCTGCTGAATACAAATTCAGTATTCAATATTCAATTGCATTTCTATGTAGCATCAATAACACTTAGAAAATACAGTGTTTTTTTTTAAGATTTTCACTATAATACCCCCCAAACACATGAAGTACAAGGAATAAAGCTAATAAAAGGTATGCAAAATCTTTATTAAAAATTATAAAATTCTACTAAAAGACATTAATGAAAAGCTAAATAAATGGAGAGATATGCCACGATCATGGTGTGAAAACCACAATATTGCAAAGAGTCAATGTTTCCTATTTTACTTAGAGATGTGATGTAATTACACTTAAAACACTGAAGTTTATTTATGGAAGATGACAAGGTGATTCTAAAATGCATACAAAAAAGTGAAGGCCAGGAATAGTCAAGGCATTCCAGAAGAACAAGAATGGGGAGGTAGGAAGAGGACTTGAGGTAATAGGAATTAAGATTTCACAAAAGGGTGGATCTAGGTTATGTAGGGCCTGAAGTTTACATGAGTTGAGTACCCTTCTAAAGGAAATAATACAAAATTATAAATATTAAATCAAAGATCCAAGCAAATGAGAGGTACTGAAATGGGGAGGTATTGTTGCTTAAGGTTCTTGAGCTTCATGGTAGATTCACATCCACCTGCATTGTAATGGTGTTGGAAGAAACAAATATACTAATGGAACAGATTTGGGAACCCATAAGCAGACCACCCACATCTATAGACACTTGATTTAAGATTGAAATAGAATTAGAGAGCAGTTGGTAAAGAATGGGGTTTTTTGATGCTAGAACAATTGATATTATTTTGGAGCCTTCCTCATGTCATACTCCAAAATCAATTATGGAGTGAACTAAAATCTCAAATGCAGGAGACAAACCCATGAAATGTATAAAAGAAAATATTGAAAAATATCTTTATGATTCAGCATGAGAGAGATTTCTTAAGACACAAAATGCACAAAGCACAGAGAAAAAGATTTTAAAATTAGACTTGATTTAAGATATTCAGTTAAAAACTAGTTTGCATCAAAAGACTGTATAAAGAAAATAAAGAGACAAAATACAAGCTGGAGAATATACTTCAAAATACATTTAATTGGCAAAGATTAATATCTAGAATATATAACATTTTAACATTCTGAAATTCACATTTCTTTCATATTTTAGCATCTTTTAGATCTGATGCATCTTACTATCAACAGTCTGCTACAATTTGTTAGTATTTTTCCTTCTTAGTATTAAATAAAATCGTAGTACCTTTTATAATCAGTGATCTCTTAGATTTGATGAAATTCATTCTAAAGAACCACAGATCAACACACAAAACAAGGCAAACAAAACAATTAGAAACTGGGCAGAATTCTTGAACAGGCACTTCATAGAAAGGAAAATCTGCATAAACTATAAATATGGGGAGAAAAATGCTCAACATCATTAGTAACTGGGGAAATGCAAATTAAAACTGTAATGACTTAACACTTCACACTTACCAGCATAGCAAAAATTAAAGGTTTGACAATACCAAGTGCTAGAGAGAAGGTAGAACATCCAAAACTCATGAATTCTGCAGCTGGGAGTATAAATTTGGACAATATTTTGGAGAACATTTTGGCTTCATCTAGTTTAAAAATACACATAAACCTATGACTCAGCAATTCCAACTCTAGATTCGTTCTCAAGAGAAACTCCTGCACATGTGCACAGGGGGTCTGTGCAAAGCACATTCAAACGCTGCTGTTTGTGATAGCAAAATCTAGATACAACTCACTAGGTTGGATAAATAAATGTGGTTTCATCTTACATGGGATACTATGCATCAGTGACAATGAACAAAGTATGCCTACACTCTCTATTGAGAAATGATCTCATGGATACAATATGGAGTGAAGAAAATATATATGTCAAGGTGCAGAGTATACATACACCTCCATTTATAATCAGAAACATGCAAAAATTAAAGAACATTTTATTCAGGCTGCAAATACACATTTTGAAGCCATAAAAAAGCAAGATGATGAACACAAAATTCACAATAATGGTTTCATCCTTAGAGTAGAAGGAAAGAGAAGGATCGAGAAAGTAGTGCCTCAGGTTTTAGAGAAAATTAAAATATTCTATTGAAAACAGGGTTGTGGGTACACCTATTTTTCTTATATTGCTATTCTTTTTATTCTAGTCATATTTTATGAGTGGTATTTTAGCATTTGCTAAATATTTGATTTCTCCTATTTAAAAAGTCAAAGTCTTCACATCTAACCAGTTTTTCTACTAACATGTTGTACAACCTTGTGAAAATCAGTCCCAAGGACATTTTACCCTCTGGTGTCTCTGGCAATGACTGAGTCACCAGGAAAAGGCTTAAGGCCAGTGTATTCCTTTAAAGATGGCAAAAAGTTCTGTGTGCCTACTGGAAAAATCTTGTTAAAAATAGTCTATATAGAAATATTATTATGCTAAATGGAATAAGCATTAGTTATCCAGAAAATTCATATATGTGGAAAGACTTGAATACTCATGATGACAGATGAAGTATTATACCACATTTAAAATAAAACACTTATGAATAGAAGTTCTCATATTTTCTTTCCATACCCAATGGAAAACACCTCCACTTTAGAAAATGCTGCCCTAAAAAAATAATAAAAATAATAATAACAAATTACTTGGATTTCTTGATATTTTACTAATCCAGATTTCTTAAGCTTAATCTTATAGTCCTTCACCCAGCCTAAAAGTCAACTTTTAACAACTATTTTTAGAAAGGAAACTTCCAGAAATTTAAAGTCATAGAAAACTTATTTTAAAAAATTAAATAGCTCTATCAGTTGAGCATCAGACTCAATCTCGGCTCAGGTCTGCTCTGACAGCATGGAGCCTGCTTAGGATTCTGTCTCTCCCTCTCTCTGCCCCTCCCCTGTTCATTCATATTCTCTCTGTCTCTGTCTGTCTGTCTGTCTCTCTCTCTCTCTCTCTCTTAAAAATACACAAACAAAAAAATTAAATCATGGGGAAAAGCTTTAATGGTACAATTGAAACCTGCTATGTGCCAAGCTCCATGCAGAAAGCTAGGAATGAAATAGAAGGCAAAACAGGGTTGCACATTTAGATGCTTACAGTCTAGTAGGGGAGACAGCCATTAATCAAAGAATCACTCAGTCAAAGTTCAATTACAATGGAGATAAGTGCTTCATGATGAGTGTCAAACAGAAAGAAAGGGCCTGGCCAGCGAGGATTATGCTGAGCTATGAAGATAGAGTAGGTGAAATCTAGACACGTGTGTTGGGGGAAGAGGGAAGTGAGAGGTGATGGGGAAAAAATTCCAGGCAGAGGGACCAGATAGCACAAAGCCACTATAGCTGAAATTGCACATGGCTTATAGTCAATAATCACACAAGAAGAGATGGAGGTAATAATAATAAATATATCAACAGTAGTTTGCTCAGGTGAGCAAACAGTATACTAAATTGTTGAATAAATGGCAGCTGTTTCATATCTAGACTTCAGTAATCATAACTAATCTTTTTATGTGATTGATAATACTTGCACTACCCACTTTCTGGTTTCAATTCAGGTTATATTTGGGAACATGTGAATATTTACAAGGTGAACTCAAGAGTAAACTGTAAAGACAATGAGAAAGTAAACTAGTGGATTCAAAAAATTATATTATCACATTTAACATCTGAAGGTAATTTCACTCAGGCACAGAAAGCCTAACTTCATTTGTTCAATACTCTGTGGAAATACAGTCACTCATTCATTCATCAAATATTGAATGAATGCCCAGTATACCCCAGACAATGTGATAGGTATGAAGAATATACAGATGTAAAGATATGGCGGCCCCTCACGGAGCTTGCTGCTTCATGGTGAATTGGTCACCAAAGGGAAAGTCACATGGGAAATTGAGACAGAGCATTGTAGGCAGTAACTCAGGCATTGTTAGGGTTTGCCAAATCCTTAAGGATTTGGAATAGTAAAGGATGTAAGAGCAATCAATACACAGAAAAAAAGAAAGCCCATTGGAAACATGAAGAAAAACCAACAGCTATTGAAGAAAGAAAATGTAATCATGATACTCTCTTGGAATCTGAAGTGTAAGATAGTCAAATAAATACTCACACTGATATAATCACTTCGTTGCTGTAACTAAAAATAAATCTATTTAAAGGATGGAGGGAGGAGTAGGGAGTAGAGTATGAGAGGTATATTATTATACTAGAAAGAGAATAAATAATGTCTAAAGTTAATAAACCAATCAATAGCAATAATGATGCAAAGAAACAACTAAAAAAGTTCAAAGCAGTTGCTTCTGAGAGGTGAGCTGAGAGATGGTTTTAAAACAGCTTCTTTTTCTCTAACAATAAGCCCCTTTGCAATCTTTGGGGGGAGGGTTTTGTGCCCATCTATTACTCTGATCATTTTTAAACAAATGCTATTTTTAAAAGAGACTATTACAAAGGAAAGTCTTTATAAACTCATAAGGTGCAGTACATATATCAGTAAACAAACAATAAAATGTGATCATGACTCTATGAGGGAGATATAATGGGGACTAGAAGGAAGGAAGCATGAGTCTGTAAGACGTTATTGTAAATCTACTCGAGTGCCTAATCCGAGTGGTTCCCTCATTAGAAAAATATGATGTGATCATTTCCATTTTCACTGAGAGCCATGTGTTTCCACTATGCCATTTCTTTCTTATCTGGTGGGACTTTCACAGGCCCAAGACTCTTGGCATGGCTGCTCAGTTGCATTGCCATTATGCAGAGTATGCCTACTCTGCACATTTCCTAAATACGTCTGAGGGCATTTTCCCAACATGAAATACACAAACAGGCATGGCAGAGAAGCGGGCATGTGAAACCTCCCAGTTACCTCCTTGCTCCTCATGAGAAATCACTTCCTAATGCAGTCCTATCTCCCACATTTTGTGGAATGATAAACTCACCATAAAAAGAAAAACGTAGGCTTTTTTGGGGAAAGTCACCGCACATGTTCAATTGTTCTAGAAAGTTCTCTTGGGGGACATTTGTTCTAAGGACATTTTCTTCTTCATGGAAAGGAAGGCAAAAGTAGGCTAATTCTTAAAATGCTGATGGCCACCTCGGCCCCCTCCAGAGAGCAATGCAGTCACTCACCTGTCTTAGGGAAATGTGTATATTTAGAGTGAATCTCTCTCCTGAATTCTATATATGAAATAACCATTTACCTTTGGATTATTCTGAAGTATCTATCACCTCACCTGCCTTCTCTCATGTATTCTGCATCCTCTGGGTCCAGGAGCATTAATGGAAAGCTATTGATCACGTTGAGTGAAATGCTGAAAAGGTTACTGAGAGTCAAGGGGATCCTGCTATCGAGGGGCACAAAAAAGTAGCTAGGCTTCCAACTCAATCAAGGATTTATCTTCAGAGAAAGGTGCTATATTGACAAAGGCTACTTCTGCTCCTCTCAAGGGAGAGGGGCGTGGTGACAGGCTCACCTCTGCCCAATGCAAAAACTTCCCCATTAGGGGACTAATAAGAGTTTGCAAACGTTTTACTTCTTGCTCTGTAGCTTTTAAATGACTAGCCAATCAATTTTTTAATTTAACCCCACCATCCTCCAGGTCAAGAGTCAGCCTTGTCTTATGAAGACATAGCGAGGAAGACAAAGAGGGTACAGGTGAGGCTCTGCAGGAGTGAGGGGGTGGTGGACACAAGCAATCCAGATGGGAACAAAACCGCCTTCAAGGATGACAGAGTTTTGCCAGGTCTAGGCAGGGCAATGCAGGAAACTTGACCTGTGTTTCTTTGCAATGAATTGTTCACTCCTCTGTAGTCTAAATGTTTACCGCTACTATCAGAGTAAGCTGCTATCGCAGAGTTTAGAGAAAGAGAGCATTAAAATACATGTATAAGAAAGCAGTGAAGGGGAGAAGGTAGTTGAAGAGCACAAACTTCCAGCTATAAAGGAAATAAGTCCTGTGGATGGAGGTACAGCATAGTGACTACCGTTAATAACACTATATTGGCTTCCAGCCCCGGCCCCAGATGTAGCAGCCACTGAGATATTGATACCCAAGAAGAATCGTATTGCCATTTATGGACTCCTTTTCAAGGACGGAATGATGGTGGCCAAGAAGGACATCCATATGCCTAAAGACCATGTCATGAAGGCCACACAGTCTCTCGACTCATGAGGCTACATAAAGAAACAGTTTGCCATGGGGCACCTGGGTGGCTCAGTCAGTTGGGAGTCCAACTTTGGTTCAGGTCATGATCTCACAGTTCTTGGGCTTGAGCCTGCATCAGGTTCTGCGCTGACAGCTCAGAGCCTGGAGCCTGCTTCAGATTCTGTGTCTCCCTCTCTCTCTCTGCCCCTCTCCCACTGGCGTGTGTGCTCTCTCTCTCTCAAAAATAACTAAACATTAAAAAAAAAAAAAAAGGAACAGCTTGCCTGGAGGCATTTCTACTCGTACCTTATCAGCCAGGGTATCCAGAATCTCCATGATTGCCTCCACCTGCCCCCTGAGACTGTAGCTGCCACTCTGTGCCACAGCCATCCTGAACCTGAGACCAGCAGGCTAGGGCCCAAAGGTCTGGAGGGAGACTCATAGGAGGGGAAGCCGACCGAGACACCGGCAGGTGAAGCAATGTGCCCCCTCATGCTGACAAGAAAGCTGAAGCCAAGTCTGGGTCAGCAACTGAGTTCTAGTTTAGAGGTGGATTTTTAGTCATGGATGTGGTCAGCCACCTCAGTAAAGTTGGAGGAGACTGTTTTCTGTTGAATAAATCTGTAGCCAGGATAAAAAGTAAATAAATAGCACTGTATTGTATATTTGAAAATTGCTGAGAGGAGTTCTGAAAAGTTTTCACCACTTGAAAAAATCTTTAATAATATGTGATGATGAATGTTAACTAAACTTATTATGGTAATCATTTCCCGATATGTGCAAATATGGAATCATGTTGTGAATCTGAAACTAATATAATATGTCAATTAAATCTAAATCTAAGAAAGAAAAAGAAAGAGAGGGAGAGAGATGGAGGGAGGAAGGAAGGAAAGGAAGGAAGGAAGGAAGGAAGGAAGTAAAAGAAAGAGAGAGAAAGAAAGAAAGAAAGAAAGAAAGAAAGAAAGAAAGAAAGACAAAGAAAGAAAGACAAAGAAAGAAAGACAAAGAAAGAAAGACAAAGAAAGAGGGGCACCTGGGTGGCTCAGTTGGTGAAGCATCCGACTATGGCTCAGGTCATGGTCTCGAGGTTCATGAATTCGAGCCCCACATTGGGCTCACTACTGTCAGCCTGTCAGCATACAGCCTGCTTCAGATCCTCTGTCCCCCTCTCTCTGCCCCTCCCCCACTTGTGCTGTTCCAAAAAATGAATAAATATTTTTTAAAAAAGAAAGAAAGGAAGGAAGGAAGAAAAGAGAGTGAGGGAGGGAAGAGGGAAGAAAAGAAGGAAGGAAGGAAGGAAGGAAAGAAGGAAGGAAGGAAGGAAGGAAGGAAGGAAGGAAGGAGGGAGGGAAGGAGGGAGGGAGGGAGGGAGGGAGGAAGGAAGGAAAGAGAGGGAGGGAGGGAGGAAAGAGAGAAAAGGAAGGAAGAAAGAGAGAAAGAGAGAAAGAGAAAGACAGGAGGGATGGGGGTGGGGGGAGCAGGGAATGCTTCATAAAGTGCATGGATGAGCCCAAAGTGGCTTCAGCACAGAGCCCTGAGTGCTGGGAGGCCCTCCTGACAGGAGGGGACTCTTCTCCATATGCCCTCTTCTGTCTTCATCCTTATTCAGGGAATTAAGGCATGGCCATCAGGAGTGCCAGGGCCTTAATAATTTAAGAACATGTTGAGTTTCCCTCACCTTCTCAAAAGCTGACCAAAACTTCTCTTTGTTCAACAGTTCTTCATGGGATGCCTTCCCACGAGTGCTTCCCTTTACCCAGAACACTCTCTGCTCTTCTGTTCGTCCTACAGACCAGGCTAAGGCTCAGCTTCTTTCAAGAAAGCCTGGCCTGCTCCCCACAGGTTAGAAACAAGCCCCTCTGATAAGTGCCCCATAGCATCCGAACCTTCCCCTGTGAGAAGTACTCCAATACTTGTTCTTCTCTCCAGAAAAACTGTTCCTTCCAGAAGGGCAGTGACTACGCCTCTCAGTCAGGGCCTGACTCAGCATAGACACGTGATAAATATTGTGGAATGAATGTATAGACACTACTGAATGGTACTATGCCTGACACTATGGAAATAGAAAGATGAACTCTTTCTCTGAGCTTAGGGTCAGGCAGCTGGGATGATAAATAGCAAGCAAATATATACCAATTACTATACACCAGGCACTGGTTTTAGTGCATTGCATGTATTAACTTATCTAATTCTCACTATGACCTTATAGGTAGGTCCTACCATTATCTGCATTTTGCAGATAAGGAAACTGAGGCACAGAGTATCTTGCCTAAGCTCCCATAGCTAGTAAGTGGCTAACACGGTATATATATGAATCCAGGCAGTTGGCTCCTGAGTCCAAATTCGTATCCACTTTGCTGTGCTGCCTCTCAGGTCCCAAATGAGGACAATATACAGTGTGAGTCACACACACCCAGTGCATAAAGTGAGGTACACAGTATTTGGGGAGACGGGAAAGAGAAAGTCATTCTAGTTAAAGAAATTTCTGATGTCAGACCTTAGCTCCACCCTCTGGCCTCTTCTTCTCCCCTGCCCCCAACCTCATAGATTCTGCAAACAACCAATTTTGAAACCAAGTTCAAAGTTTCCAAACCTTTTAACACCTGATCAAACTCAGTGCCCTAAAATTTAAATGGGAAGGTGAGGCTCTAATTCTAATATATTTCAGCATTTGGCTATAAATTGCTTTGTGAGTGGAGCTGGCAAAAATCCTTTACCTCCCAGATGAGAGAAAATAGGCTTGCTAAATATTATATATGGCACAACCTAACATAAAATATTTTTTAAAAGAAGGGCCTCTTGTTCTGACCCCTATATTTATGGCCTTAAAAATTGAAAAGGTTTAAGATGAGAGGTTTTTTTTCTTTTTAATGTTCAGCTTTTCTTTCTTTTATTGCCATGAGAATAAAGTGGCAATTCGTGGCCATCCTGGGTAATTCCACACTGCGCCTTCTAGGAACTAAGGGAGAAGGAGCCCAGTGTATTCGATATTCATATGTCCCTGTGGGGCCAGAGCCCCTGACCTTGTGACCTGCAGCCGCTGATGGGAAATGCCCAAAGCTTCACATCCTTGTTCAGCAGCTTGCCCAGCAGTTTGAAAGGACAATGAAAACTTTCCTGGGCATCTGGTCTCCTTAACCCCATCCTACTAATGGCTCATGCTGTCTTTGAAGAGGTCAACATTTATTATTGTAATAAACATCATTTTCATCCTCTTAACAGCATAAGTGACTTAGGCAACTAAAGAAAGGAGATGCTATAGGGTGAAAAATACGAGAGAGGCCCAATTCCATTATGGGCCCTCACTATCTGGGGTATGAAATAGGGATCTCTGAAAACAATAACTGTAGGTGCTTTTATAGAACAGGGATTTTTATTTTTATTTATTTATTTTTATTTATTTTTAAGAGACAGAGAGAGAGACAACGCGAGCAGCGGAGGGTCAGAGAGAGGGAGATACAGAATCCGAAGCAGGCTCCAGGCTCTGAGCTAGCTGTCAGCCCAGAGCCCAATGCGGGGCTCGAACCCACGAACCGTGAGATCATGACCTGAGCCGAAGTAGGACACTTAACCAACTGAGCCACCCCGGGGCCCCAGAACAGGGATTTTTAAACAGAAGTGTTTAGACTTCAGAATTCCCAACATTTGCTTTCTCTTCCTCATTCATTTCAACTATAGAAAAGTCACAAAGGGTATTTATTTTTCACGTCCAGAGAAAAGGGTGATGTCCACATGATTCACACACATTTACTCGGTAGAGTGATGATGGCATTTTGATACGGAGAAAGTCAGGATGCAAAGAGATCCAAACAGACAGAGCGCTGGGATTTCACTTTAAAATTTCTTTCTCAGGGCGCCTGGGTGGCTCAGTCAGTTAAGTGTCTGACTTCAGCTCAGGTCATGAAATCACGGTTTGTGGGTCCGAGCCCCGCGTCGGGCTCTGTGCTGACAGCTAGCTCAGAGCCTGGATCCTGTCTCCAGATTCTGTGTCTCCCTCTCTCTCTGACCCTCCCCTGCTCACGCTGTCTCTTTCTGTCTCTCAAAAATAAATAAAAAACATTTAAAAAATTAAAAAATATTCCTTCTCTTCTTTTCATGGTGTGCCTGGGTGGCTCAGTTGGTTAAGCACCCAACTTTGGCTCAGGTCATGATCTTGTGGTTCATAGGTTTGAGTCCCACGTCAAGCTCTGTGCTGACAAGTCAGAGCCTGGAGACTGCTTCAGATTCTGTGTCTCCCTCTCTCACTGCCCCTCCCCTGCTTATGCTCTGTCTCTCTTTCCCTCAAAAATAAATAAATATTTTTTAAAAATTTAAAATCCCCTTCTCTTTTTCAGGGCAAGTCTCACTCTTTGAGAACATTGTGTCTGCTCTCCCCAAACTCATGCCAAGAAAACCTCTCCTTTAAACTTCCCTCTAGCCTGTCAAGCAGAGACCCTCATAATGCATGACTATTTTTAAAGAATCTCTAACATCCTTCCATTGTCCACTGAGTTAATCACCTCCTTCCTGGCCATCTATTCTTTTCCCTAAATGTTACTTTTTCCTCACTGCCATCATCACCATCATCATGATCACGACTACCATTTCCAGACCGCTGTGCTGCTGGCGGGCGTGCTGTCCCCCAGACACCACTTCATTCTCCCCTCACAGCAGCCCTGTGAGGCAGGCTGCCCTTCCCACTGGAGCCGAGCCTCTGAGGGGCCAGGAACTTGCTTAAGATCACACAGCTAACAAGGAAGAGAACCAGGATTCAAACCCGGGACCATAGCTTCTGGCACCCTAACGTCCTGCAGATGGGCCTCAGGGGTATCTAACCCCCCAGAACTCGATGAGTAGGAGGGGAGGCCGGCCACTGAGAACACTGAGTGGGCCAGAGCGAACCTGGCCTCCTTTCCACCGTAGAAGCAGCAGCCACGGAAACTGAAGAATCAGAGATTCCTCCAGCTGAGAAGTGCCTTCCCAGCACTTCATTGTACAGAGGAGTCATCCGGGGATCTTGTTAAGATGCGGACCTGATTTAGTAGTCTCCATGGGCCTGACACTCTGCACTTTTCACCAGATCCTGGGTGCTGCACGTAGTGCTGATCTGTGGATACTCTGAGGAGCAAAACCTCTTGCCCAATGCATGACTCCCCTACACGGACCCCCAAAGAGTGAAGAAGCTTTGAGGGGAGGGGGCTGAGGACCCAGAAGCTCCTAGAAACACCAAGCTCCAGCTTCTGAAGTTGAATGTGTGCCTATACCAGCAGTTCAGTAAGATCAAAATTCTGCACTATGAGTTTTCCATGAATGAGACTTACCTACTTACATCCCAGTTTATGTTCAGTCAATATCCAAATAGAGCTAGAAATAGCCCCAAAATGCATTTGGTAATGGAAATATACACTGATTCTTAACTTGTGTTGTGACACATGAAGCTTTAATTATTTACCAGTTCTTAACACCTGATTCATAATTAATACCAGAATGCACTTCTCTCCCTAGCTGTTCCTTGATTGCTGCCATGGCTATAGATTAGCATATCAAGATCAAATTCATCTTTTCTTAGGAAACCCATGAATATGTATCTAGCTCATTGAAGGAGAAGTTTAGAATGCAATTTGCTAAAGCATTAAGGAACTAATAGGAAAGGAAATTGATAATGGTCACCTTCTTAATTTGAATTAATTTCATTAAATTTAAATTAAAAATTAATATGACTGAAAAGTTTAAATGGGTCGGTTCCACCCTGACAAGCTAGCAAAATTGTCTGCAAGTTTTAGAATGTCCCTTGTGAAATGACTAGAAGTAATTCCAGCTTTCTCCGTAATAACGCAATTTGTTAAAACATACAGATTGTCCCTGAAATGTTTTTGTAGAAATCCAGAGTAGTGATAGCTCTCAGGGAAACTTCGCTTCCCGGGATGGGAGTCAGCAGCCTGACCACCCAGCCAGCACAGTACACCCCACTTCTGCCCGAATCCAGGCCCATAGACAAATGGCTTCCCTCATCAGAACTTACTGAAGAGTGAAGCAGATGTTTTCAGGTAGCGCCCATGGCATTCTTACTAGGATCGCCTCTCCTGGAAATGTGGAGAGTCTCAATAACAAATAGAGGATTTGTTACTGCAAAGTTCGTGTAGGCCTCGGGCTTGAAGTGAGAAGGCGAATTCACATTTGGCAGGTCTGGGAGGGTCATGCTCACATTTTCATGGTTCCCCTTCAAAGTTAGACTGTAGAATTCAGAATTGTCTAAGATTTTATCTCAGCAGTATACGAATTCAAGATTTTCAGACAGAACCCAAGAACAAACACAAGTGTGTGCACGCGCGGGCACACACACACACAGCTGGCCTCACACACACACAGTTGCTAACACACATACGACTGGCCTTACATACACACACACACACACACACACACACACACAGCTGGTCTCACACATACACAGCGGACCTCACACACACGCACGCACACAGAGCTGGCCTCTAGCTGTCCACCTGCCCTCACCGGCTCTGGCTCTCCAACGTTCCCGTTTCATCTCTTCTTCACTGCTTTTGTCCATGCAGGTGCCCTGCCTAGGTCGCCCTCCCTCTGGCTGTCAGTCCCTTCCTCTTCTTTTCCTCACAATTCTCCTCTCTCAGGCCCCAATCCAAACGTCTCCTTCCCTTGTGGAACTCCCACGACCCTGCTCCCACCCCCATGACCCTAACACCCGAGTTGGCTGCTCTGTGCACCCCACATCCAGCATGCCTTTTCTTTGCCATGGTCACCTCCATGAAGTGCTGAGCTCCTGAAGCAGTAGTTAGTGCAGCTCCTGGCATTTAGAAATTAATGGATGGAGGTTAATGAATGACGAGGTTGTTAGACTCATTCTTCTGGGCCTTCTCTTGAGGTCCGTGCAGGTCAAATGTTAGGACTGGGCTGTGAGCCCCTGGAGCACAGAGTCTACAGTCACCTGGTATGTCCCACACCGAGCACAGGCCCAGCACATCAGAAATGTTTGGGCTGAAATGGATGGGTAAGTAATAACCAGCCTCCACACTGGTCAGAACAACATATCACAGAGAAAGGCCCCCACAGTGATTCTCCCCAGGCACACCATGCCCTGCTTGCTCCCTCTCAGGCTTCCAGGGAGACCACAGCTCACACGTTGTCACTCCACAGCTCAGGCTTCCGAACCTTGATCTTCTCACGCTTCTCATGAAACAATGTCCCAACACTGAAGGCAGACTGTGACCGCCCGGCGAATCACCCCTCCTTTGGTTTTCCTCCAGGTTATTTCATTTTAAATAAATCTTAAAATTTTTTATTAGTTTACTTATTTTTTGAGAGAGAAAGAGAGAGAGAGCAGGGGAGGAGCAGAGAGAGAGAGGTGGAGAAAGAATCCCAAGCAATCAGTGCACAAAGACCAATGCAGGGCTCGAACTCACGAACCATGAGATCATGACCTGAGCTGAAATCAAGAGTCGGACGCTTAACCGACTGAGCCGCTCAGGCGCCCCAAATAAAGCTGGTACCCAACAGGTTCTCAGCAAATCCTGAAGGTGGCATTAGAAATCACCAGAAGTAGCAAGCATCCCAAGGGAGAGACACATTCTAGTTTGCTTTGTTTGTTTTTTAATTAATGCCAAGGCACAGTGCTTATCACGCTGCTGCTGCCGCCGTTGGCCACCAGGCGTCCCAATGAGGGGGCTTGATGTGCAGCGAGTGAATGACCCCAGAGAGGGGTGCTCTCTTGGATCTTCGCTCTGACAGACATCCCTGACAGCAGGCGCACTGGGATTGAGCCTTCTGTCCCTACCGCTTGCAGTTTGGATTCAATCTTAAGAGCAGATTTCCCCTTTTCCTTCGTCAGAGAGGACTGTCAGGCTCACCTGTGTCACCGCCAGCCAGCCTTGGAAAGCTGTTTGG
Organism: Cryptoprocta ferox; assembly: GCA_028646485.1. Taxonomy (NCBI): domain Eukaryota; kingdom Metazoa; phylum Chordata; class Mammalia; order Carnivora; family Eupleridae; genus Cryptoprocta; species Cryptoprocta ferox. The sequence goes on along the minus strand of CM053574.1, from coordinate 83,935,610 downwards.
CCATCCTTGCCCCTGGGTTCCCAACTGCCCATCAGCTAGAAGACTCTTCTCAGGGCAGCTCTGTGTGTCTGAGAAATGGGGTGGAAGCTGGGTCTGTGACAGCCTGTCCTATCTAGGACACTGGAATCAGGGCATCTCCCTGTGGGACTTCTGGGGGCCCTTCTCTGCTGGTGCCAGGCTAAAGGACCATGACTCTGACCAGAGATTGAGAGCCAATTCAAAGGTCTCCTGCCCTGAGAAAACTTGCATGACCAGCTCACCATCACCGACCTTAAGAACAAAGTTGGTTACTCCCTGTCCTGTGTCCTCCTGGTATTCAATTCAGCTTCTCACCATAATCATGCTATTTGTTAAGGGGGGTCTCTGAGGGAGCTGAAGACTGAGCTCTGAAAAGTCTGATCCCGAGAAACATTTACACACTCCCCACCATGAGCAAGCACAGTAGGCAGGACCTTGCATGCCTGTGTGACCTTCTCCCTGCCTGGGGCCCTGCCCTTCCCATGTCATAACCATTTTATCTTAGCTTGGTCTATACAAAAATAATCATGGAGCAAATAAAGAAGGTGCAGGGCCAGGGGATGAGTCTTTCATCCTTAAGATGTCTCATTAGTGAAGGTCCAGACCCAAAAATCCTCTGGGATAATCTTACATGTGAGACACACACTGTAACTTCCTCAGTCTCTGTTCCTTACTGCAGAAAAGGAGAACGAGTTTCAGCTCATCTCCTCAATGTGTCAATCAACAAACATTACTGGAAGCTTATTACGGACAACACTGCAGGAGCACAGAAGGGAAACAGGGAGAAGAAACACAAGGCATGGTCTGTATGCACATTAAATTCTGGGACAGATTGTAGATACAGGAGACCAAGGGAGGGAGTAAACGCATAGATGGAAAAATCTTCATGAAGCAGATGGGATTTAATGAGTCTTGAAGAATGAATAAAATTTAGGTAAATGGGTGCCGATGGGAGAGGGAAGGGTGTTCCAAGTGGGTTGAACAGCATGCACAGAGGTGGGAATGAGTCCAATGTGTGTAAGGAACAGATTCACAGGCTTTGCCTTTAATCCCACTCCCTTGGTACGTTTTGTTTTGTTTTTTGTTTTTTCCAGGGCAAGGAGAGTATGGGTCTCTCTTTCTATCTTGCTCAAGTCCAGGTAAAATGATGCACGACAAGAGTCCCAGAAAACTGCAGAGTCACCCTGGTGAGCCAAGGGGAAGAAGGAAAAGGAAGGCCAGTTGTTCCTCAGCAGCTCTGGATGGACGAGTCTGGCCCACGCAGGCAGCTGGCGTGCTTCTGGGAAAACATCTTGATTCTGCTCCAGACAGGTGCGGGAGCGGCCCCAGGCGTGCGTGCCGGGAGCCGCTCTGGCAGCAGCTGCGTGTCTCCTTGTCCCATACAGCCAGGTGGCGAGGCGCCAGCACCTTTGCTGCCCGTCACAGAGGATATTTATGGCATGTATTTTTATTTGCTTTCCTGCTAGATCTGAGGAGACCGATGGGGCTTCTGGTTGAAGCTGGAGCCTCCAGTTTTACCGGGAGTGTTGCGTTCACACTAACGCGGCAGGGTTCACCAGAGCTGTTAGAGATTCCAAACCTCCTAGCTGCGCGTTGGAGAAGAATTTCTCAAAAAATCTAAACCAACCTCTCTCCTCCAGTAAAAATGAGCGCCCAAAAACGAATTCTCTCACACAAACCATTTCTCCTGGTTGAACATTATCAGCCTTTGGACCTTGGCTGAAATCAAGTAGTTTCACCGTCAATTCACAAAATACAATTATCCGCTGTCTGGTTTTCTGATAGCAATTCTTTTGTAGGTGAAAAATGCAACCGTTGAGTCCACTATTGAGAAACGTTGATGCCGGAAAAAGAGGAGCCAGCAGCAGGCAGCTCATCAAGCTCCCAACCTATTTTTCCCAGGACCCAGAGAGTGAATTATCCATTGGGATAATCTTACATGTGAGAAATGCACTTTTGTGTGCCAATACTTGGGGGCGTGGGGGGGAGAAAAGAGAAATGTGTTCTGTCTCTAGCTTTTAAGCACAATTTTCTAAAACATTCTTGAGTTGCCACCCAGGGGTGGGATAGGGAGCCCAAGTCAGGAGTCCTGGAAAGATTTTCTGCCTTTCCCTCATCCAGAGAATGTCAAAATCCATTAATTATCTCATTTCCTTGGTTTATGGGTATGTACTTCCCACCAACAGGGCTGGGGATATTGAACCCCACTCTGTTGTGAACAGAAAGAAAGAAATACTCTCGCTGAGAGCCAAGTGCTCACTTGTGTGAAGTAAATTATCTCTTCTGCAGTGCAAAATGGTTGGGATCCTACCATTTGGGCCCTGGAAAACACCCCCTTGGGAGCAATCTGCTTAACCACATGTGATAAATTCCGTCTATTTTTAGACTATACTCTGGCATGCCTGGGTGTGAGCCCAGGTGAAGAGAGCTAGCCAAAGCAAGTCAATCAAGCTAACTTTTCCCTCTGTTTTGTTGGCTTCTTTCTAAGTAATCCGTTTCTCTTACCCATGCACACCTTATTCCTTGTCCTTATGCCTCGGTCTCTATGCTTTTCTCCCTCAATCTGTCCCTCCTCTCCTCTTACCACCACCCTCAGATTTTCCCAAACCCTCTTCTCCTTCACTTCCCATATACCTCCTCCTCCCCCAATCTCTCCTTTCCCTCCCCTTTGCCTCCCCTGAAAATGACTCATGGCAAACAGAAAGCTCTGGCTTTCAGTACAAATAAATAGGAAGAAAAATTCATCAAGAAAAAAACAGGATATCTTCTTAATGCATGGTTAAACCTTCCAAAGGCTTAATGAAATTTTGGCACCCATATGGCATGTGAAGCTTACATCTCTGCATTATAAATCTGACATCAACTCACAGATATAATGATTTTGGCTCCTCGCCGTTCTAAAAGAAGACAAAATGTTTGCAGTCATTATTGGCATTACTGTCTAACAAGAGAAAGGAAGACTCTAATTATGACTAGACAAATCATGAGCAAGGTTCATTTCATTGCAGTCCTGGGAAAACAATGCATTGGGGGAAATTAACGAGGGCAATGGATGGATAAAAGAGAAATGTCTTTAATTTGCTGAGTGTCCTCAGCTATTCTTCCAACCCAGCCATCATGGATTGCAGGCTTCCTTGCCCATGTTAATGTCTCCAAACTCTCAGCCCACGTGTCCCCTTGTGCTACCTGGAGGGCTTCTCTGCTCACTCTGTAGAAACACACCTAAAAAATGTTGTGAGCAAATTGAAGAACACTGAAAACACTCTTAGGAAAGTTAATGGTTTACAGGAATCTGGAAGAATTCTCTTTGTTATGGGAGTGACAATATCCTCATTTCTTGGTCTTCTAAATTCTACTTTTCATAAAATAGGCTTATACTGGCCACCTCTAAGGCCACATCCACATGGGCAAGCAAGCAGCCTTCCCAAAGTAGACAGAAGGAGACTTGCTGTTCAGGATCCCAGCGGGGATGAAGCAATAGGAGCCATGGGAAGCTGCAAGGCAGAGATCTGGCCATGGCCAGTAGCCACAGAAGGTCACCCAGCACTTGCATTTCAGAAAAGATGAGCTTGGTTTTATCCCTATATCCTGGTTTTTGAGACACCCAGAAATGTCTCTGAAATAAGAGGAACAACTAAGGATGGGATCCCCAACCATGAACACCCCCTCATCCCCATCCCACGTGCTGGCTGGTGGTAAGGGGCCCATGTCAGGACCCCAGAGTAGCTGGAAGCCCATTTCTCAGCCTTCTCTAACTCAGATCTAATTACTAGTCTCTCAGAAGCCCCACCCTAATGCCACCTGGACTCATTCCCATTCCCCACAGTGGAGATCTGGAAATTTGGAGGGATTTGGGATGAGGGAGGCATAGTAAAGATAAAAGCAACAGGCTCTATCCTGGCTTCAACCAGGGAAAGGGCCAAAGGAAAGAAAGATGCTTTGTAGAAAGCAGACATTCAATATGATGGCCTGCCTCATTTAAACCCTAAAACTTTCGGTCAAGGGAGAGTAAACATACAAAAGCACAGAATTGCCTCTGAAGGCCTGGGAAGGCCCAGCATTCTGGTAATCTGCATGTTACATTATAAATATGGAACTTTCTGGAGTGATCACGAAGATAAACATACACTGCTGCTTATTAATTTGTGGATTAACCAGACTTCTAGCTGCCTGTTCTTTTCTGACAAACATTGCTATCCTTTATTGAAAACCCAAATAATAGGTTTTGGCAATGTCTGCTACCATATAGGTTTGGTTTGGTGGGGAGCAGGTGCGAGGTAAAATGGTCCAGGATCACCTGTGATCTCACATCTTCTGGTTCCTTCAACCTGGCCTCACTCTGGCTAAGAGAAGCCTTTGAATTGACAATGGAGCTCACACGTCTGTATTCCAGTTGACCATTGTCATGGATAATTAGCCATGGCTGTTTATTTACATAACTTCTATTTGCCTAGGGACCCATAAGCTTATTTATTCCAACAAGCAGACTCTGTGCACCTGTGCAAATGGGAGACAAAAACTCATGACTTCTTTTACTGAAATAGGATTTTCTGGTTAATAAACCTACACGTGACAGTAGTAGATTATAATCAATTTTGGACTTGGTGTTTCAGAGCTGTCTTCTACTTGAAAAGTAATAAATAACCATATTAATTTGAAACTCCAAGGACCAAGAAAACTTCACAGCTTAACCCACTTTAAATAGCTAATATTTTTGTTCAAGGAACAGTGGGGCATGAGGCAGCTGAGGGAAAGCAGTTGCTTCCAATCAAGCATGATTTTGAATAACCAATATTGATTTAATGAGGTTTTACTCTATATCAGCACTTCAGCCAGCATATTATAGCCGCACAACCTTCCAAGGTCAAGCCCAGAAGTTTACCCTTTACCTGAGGTGGAAAATAATGAAATCCATTTTCCCTTGGGGGAAAAAATACCTATAAATCACATTTTCCATACCTCATGTGGCCGCCTCAAATGGCCCCACTATACAACATGTCTATCTGTCACTCCTTCAGCTGCCTCAAGGAGACTCCATCGGGCTCTGGGGAGAGAGGCAGCAGGACGAAAATGACAACTTGGGCATCAGACTGACAGCTTTGAGCATGGGCTATACTGCAGTGAGGCTGGGAGTTTAGGGAAAAATTCTCTCTGTATCTCCGGGTTGCTTTTCCCCCCACAAAGTAAAATGAGCATGAACCGTGAAAGTCAGTCAGCCTAAAAATGGGAGCAGCCTCAGAATACAAAGGCTATTGGCTAGATGATATCTTCCACACTCTTCTTTATTTTCATAAATCAGGACTGTCAGCTGCAATGCCACCATTTCAAACTATTATTAGTGTTCCCTTATACTGCAATTAATGCAAATATGTAACATATTAATACTAATTGGTGGTCTTATCACATAGATTATAAATCATTCAGAGAACTCAGGATCACTACATTAGAGTTGAATTCACACATCTCCTTTATGGAACTATGAGATCTTAAGGGACATTGTGCCCTAAGACAAGAGGGAGGAGATTTGGGGTTATTGCCAAGTATCCTCCAAAATGGATTCAGAACATGTCTGAGACACACAGGGAACAAGAGCCATGTTCCAGGGGAAAATAGATGGAACAGAGTTAATGATTTGTGATAGTGTAAGATTGCAACATATTTTTGTTCTATTTCAACTCTGGAAAGCTGTTCCTTTGATAGTTGTGCAACATCCTAGTGTCCACTAGAGGGTGCAACAAGGACGATCTGGGAGCTGCCCTCTATCGGGGGTTGGGAGACAGGAAGGGAGCTGTCCAGGGACCAACAGGAAGAAGAGCGGCTCTAGGAGAAAGTGGGTGACCGGGTACTGTGCAAAGCTGTGGTGCCTGGGTATTGTCATCTTGGGTGAAGGTGGAGAAAAGTCAGCGATGCCATGCTAGCCAAACACTAGGTCTGGAAGCCCAGAGAGTAGGAGTGGGGGTTCTAGCCAGCTAAAGATTGCTGGTGAAGGTATTGCTATTGTGGCTTCCAGAAGATGACTTCCTTTGCTTCTCCTGGTATATTGGTGATGATATTATCAACATGTACAACTATGTGTCTATTCTTGTGAATTACCCTAGATTATTCTCTCTTATATCATAGCTTCCACAGGTGGGTAGCATTATGGATAACAGGAATTTTGAAGCCATAAACCCAAGGATATCTCTAACACACTATCTACCAGCCAATTGCTATTTCTTGGCCACAATGCCTCCCTGCCCTTCTCTCCACCAAAACCTTCATTCCCCTTCATCTCATTCTCAGCCATCACCCTTCCACACATTAAGCACCCACTATGTGCTAGAGCTAGGATTATGGTGGTGGGAGAGAGAAAAGGCAGAAATCCTGACATCGAGGAAATTACCATTCAAAGTCTCCTTCTCCAAAAATGAACTATTGGGACCTCATCAAGATAAAAAGCTTCTGCACGGTGAAGGAAACAGTCAGCAAAACTAAAAGGCAACTGACAGAATGGGAGAAGATATTCACAAATGACATATCAGATAAAGGGTTAGTATCCAAAATCTATAAAGAACTTATCAAACTCAACACCCAGAAAACAAATAATCCAGTGAAGAAAAAGGCAAAAGACATGAATAGAGACTTTTCCAAACAAGACATCCAGGTGGCTAACAGACACATGAAAAAATACTCAACATCACTCATCATCATGGAAATACAAATCAAAACCACTGTAAGTTACCACCTCACCCTGCAAGAATGGCTAAAATTAACAACTCAGGCAACAACAAATGTTGACGAGGATGTGGAGAAAGGGGAACCGTTTTGAAATGCTGTTGGGAATGCAAACTGGTGCATCCACTCTGGAAAACAGTATGGAGGTTTCTCAAAAAATTAAAAATAGAACTACCCTATGACCCAGAAATTACACTATTAGGTATTTATACAAATGATACAGGAGTGCTGATTCAAAGTGCCACATGCACCGCAATGTTTACAGCAGTACTATCGACAATAGCCAAAATATGGAAAGAGCCCAAATATCCATCATCAGATGAATGGATAAAGGATGTGGTATGCAATAGAATATTACTCAGTGATCAAAAAGAATGAAATCTTGCCATTTGAAACAATGTGGTTGGAACTAGAGTGTATTATGCTACCTGAAATAAGTCAGTCAGAGAAAGACAATGCACTCATATGTAGAATTTAAGATACAAAACAGATGAACATAAGGGAAGGGAAGCAAACATAATATAAAAACAGAGAGGGAGACAAACCGTAAGAGACTCTTAAATACAGAGAACAAACTGAGGGTTGCTGAGGAGTGTTGGGTCGGGGGAATGGACTAAATGAGTGATGGGGTATTAAGGAGAACACTTTTTGGGGTTATCACTGGATGTTATATGTAAGTGATAAATCACTAAATTCTACTCCTGAAATCATTATTACAGTACATGTTAACGAACTTGAATTTAAGTTTTAAAAAAATAAAAAGTAAATTGGTCTTCACCAAGAAAAAAAAAAAAAAGGCTCCTTCTCTACTTCCTTCCACTCAGAATGCAGGGGGAAGATCAAGGGAAAAATAAAAATCCAGGAAAATATTTGGGAACCAGTGTAGTGAAAAGCATTAAATGTCATGCCAAGGATTTTAAATGTCATCCCATTGGCAATGGGAAGCAATACAAGATTTTAAGCAGGAGATTTAGATCCACCTTTGAGTTTTCAAAAGATCTGGAGTCTAAAAAATGTTTTCAACTTTGTTAGTAAGGCAATTAAAACACTGAAATGGCACTTTAACCTGTTGGATTGCCAAAGTTCTTTTCCAAGACAACAATCAGTTTGGGCAAGGATTCCTGAAAATTAACAATATTATCCCTTAGTGACAGGAGTTAAATTTGGCACAGTCCTTAAGGTTAATTTGGCATATATATAAAATATACAACATGTTGCATCTCCTTTAATCTAAAATTGTTACTAATTCAAATGAGAAATGGTAGAAGCCTAATCTAAAGCAGAGACACAAAGGTAGTGAGGTAAAGAAGAAAACATTGGAAAAGTTTTATTCCAAAGACAGAAGCCATAAAAGCCGGTAACCAATTATATTGGGAATGATAAATAAGGAGGAATGTGACTCCATGGATTTCAGCCTAGGCAACTAGATCTATGTAGATGCTTTTAAATCACAACAATTAGAACAGAAAGAGGGATAAATTACAAGAGGGCAATTAAAAGTTAACTCTTGAACATTTAGGAGAACAGAGTGTATAAGGGGAAATGTCTGTGGGACACCCAAATGAGAAACCTAATTGGATATGAAGATAGCAGGAGAGGGAATTTGGAAAGCATTTGTGATATTTAAAAAGACTGTTGAATGGTGAAACTGGAAATTATATTGCAAAGACCTAAAGAATGGAAAGCAAAGTAAGGAGGTTGAAATAGAGGGTAGACCATAGAGTTGGGGCACTAGCTTGAAGGAGAATAGAAGCAAGGGAATGATTATTTGTGTCCAAGAGTTTATCAGTGGAAGTAGTTTGAGATTATAAATCTGAGTAGGAATACCCAGTGGAAGGGAAGAAAGAGAAGGGGAAACAATTTTAAGAAGGTAGGGGCTGAGTTGCCTAATTTAGCAAATAAAACTACCGGATACTCAGTTAAGCTTAAATTTCACAAAAAATAGTGAATAATTTGTTAGCTTAAGCATGCCCTATGCAAAATGTGGGACATATTTGTAGTAAAAAATTTGTTTGCTGTTTTTCTCAAATCCCAGTTTAACTGGGTGCCCTGTTTCTCATCAGGCAGCTCTAGGTTGGGGAGGACAAGAAGCCTAGGAAGACGGGCAAATGGAAAGGGGTGCGGACATGTCTGCTTTGACACGGTTGAGAAGAGGACCAGTGAAAAGAAAGGTATTTCAGAGGAGAACACAAAGCCAATTTAGGGACCTCAGAAACCATGTTCTCTGTTTTCCCAAACATAAAGGTCAGGTCATCTGTAGAAACTGAGCAAGTCAGAGGACAGCATGGAGATGTGAAGGGAGAATGCAGAAGTTGGGATCATCAACTGTGGAGAACGGAAGGGAGAGCCAACTAGGAAGAGGACCACCAAGAAGCACGGAGGATCCCCTGGCTCTAGAAATCGTCCACTTGTACTGGACAAAGTGAATAAAATGAAGTTAAAGGAGGAGCCAGTGCCAGATACAGGACCTCAAAGGCCATGTCATGAAGTTTACATTTCATTCTTATTAGGTCATGGGAAGCCAGATCAGTGAGAGGTTTTATGGTTTTTGAAGCCTGCTCTGGCTCCCAGTGGGGAAAGAACTAAAGGTGAGCAAGAATAGATGTTGGAAGATCAGTGGGGAGCTTAAGATAATGTTCAGGAAAAAGATAGAAGAAGCCTGGAGAGAGAGAGACAGACAGACAGACAGAGAGATAGAAACAGAGAGACAAAGAGATTGAGAGAACTGAAGACAGAATAATCAACACTTGCCAATTGAGTGGATTTGGGAAATTGATTAGGAAAAAAGAGGTAAAGGGAAGATGTTGAAGACAATTTCCTAATTTCTGACATGAACAAAGGAGTAAAGGAAAAACATTGAGATAAGGGAAGGCCATACCACCCCGAATGTGTCCCGATCTTGTCTGATCTGAGAAGCTAAGCAGGGTTGGGCCTGGTTAGTACTTGGATGGGAGATAAGGAAAACAAAAGGAGAAACAGGATTAGCAAAAGGGACACTACACCCAGTCTTCCTTCCTCACCTCCACTAGAACCATGAGAGGAAGTAGAAATGGCCTGGATTGTGCCATATACCTCTTCGTTGAGAATCTCAACACTAAATGACATTAATATCTGACTCTGTAACAATGCTACAGGATGTTATTATCCCTGTGTGGCAGGATAACATTTGGAATTATTCATTGGTTTTCTGTTTTTCCCTAGCTAGTTTGCTTTCCCCACCTCTTCACCACTCCCAATTCAAGCAGCTAGATAAACTAATCAATATTCATTGCATAAGGGGGCAGATCATACAGTGTGGAACACAGAAGAAAGAAAGAAAGAGAGAAAGAAAGAAAGAAAGAAAGAAAGAAAGAAAGAAAGAAAGAAAGAAGAGGGAAAGAAAAGAATTTAGGAAAGAAGGATGGATGGAAGGAAGGAAGGAAAGAAGGGAGGGAGGAAGGAAGAAAGGAAGGAAGGGAAAGAGGGAGGGAGAAGGGAGGAAGGAAAGAAAGAATATTCTAACATTCCACTCTAAAAATTCAGTGTTCTTTTTTTTAATTTTTTTTAATATTTATTTATTATTGATACAGAGAGAAACAGAGCATGAGTAGGGGAGGGTCAGAGAGAGAGGGAGACACATAATCTGAAGCAGGCCCCAGGCTCTAAGCTGTCAGCACAGAGCCGGACGCGGGGCTCGAACTCACACACCGTGAGATCATGACCTGAGCTGAAGTCGGGTGCTTGACTGACTGAATCACCCATATGCCCCTAAAAATTCAGTGTTCTTACAAGACTCAGAAGGACCTGGGCATAAATTAAATGTTGGAGTACAGTGAAGTCTCAGAGCAGAGCCTTCCCTTGAAACTACAAAGCTTTTTTCTGGCTGGGGAGAAGGAAGACAAAGAAATGCACAAGACCATGGATTTTGCTGAGCCTCAGAGTTGGCCTCCTGCACCTACTAACCAGCAGAGATGGTAAGGCCTCCAAACAAATATGTATAATGAGTTGAAGACAAGAATACTTTAGCAGCACAACAGAGATTTTTATGCCCTAGTATTGCCTGAAAGCAGCAAAATTATTACAGGGGTCTTATGCAGAGCATGGAATTAAAAGAAAACCACAGGATCTGATAAATCTACATGGCGAGGAGCAAGGGACACTGCAGGGGTGACATGAGGTGGATGGGTGACAAAGATCCAGATGGGCCAAAGCACACTGTGTTAGGTTTTTGTAGACAGATGATAGCAAGGGCAAGATGTAGTCTTCCAAAAGCTCTGACACCACAAGAAAGAAGGAAAAGTGAAGATGGTCCCCTAATTTGCCTGTGATTAACTTAACTGCCATCGCAACAGAATAGGGTCTTGTAATAGATTTTAAAAAATGTTATTAGAAATTTTTGAAAGTTACCTTTTTGTACAACTGAGATTGATGTACCAAAGAACAGAGATTTCTGTCTCCTGCTTACATTTCATAAATGGACAAACTCAGGCTGAGGAGTTGCTGAGCCTTTCCACAAAACTGAGCACAGGGAGGAGTGGAGTGAAGCCCAGGTCCATGTCACTCTAAAACCCACCTGCTTCCCACCCCCATGACTCGTTACTCAAGGAGAGCAGTTCTTGCCCTCTGCCACCTTGTTTTCCTGAAGTATTGACTTCCATTCCAGATCAGCCTCAAGAAATGGTGCGAGTTGTCAATGCCAACCACCAGGAGAATGCTTTGAGATCTCAAGAGCTTGAGAAGTCTTCCAAATTAGAAACTTTCTCTAAACAGTCAGTTACTTGGATGTAGTGGCTGTCAGAATCACTAGACCAATGAATGCAGTAAAAACAACAATTTGCATTCTTAAAGCCCAGATAATGCCACCCGGAGTCAAACTGAGATTTTTATGCTGCCATTAAAGCAAAGTATCAGCAATTCCTCAGGGAAAGGGGAAACCAAGAGTTCAAAGGACACATTAGCAAGTTTCTCAATTAAATGCCAAGCAGTAATACAACTTTGTTTTAACACCCTCTTACTTAGCCATTTAATTTTTCTTGAAAAAGAAAAGCAACCCTCGGGGGTGTCGAACCTAATGCCTGTCTAAGCAGACGGAGCTAATGCTTTCTCAGAGAGGCTACTGAGCAATATATCTGATTATGTCTATTTCTGAACAGGAAAATTGATCAATTAAGGGAAAAGGAGGTTTACCAAGCCAAGCACTGAGGGGAAAAAAAAAATTTAAAGCTGCAGGCAATGCTCCTGCTGGGAGCTAATGAAAGTTCCACATAAGAAGTTAGATTCCAAATTGGAAGCCATGAGAAGTTGTGTTCACTTCAGTCAGCCAGAGTGAGGGAACATGTCGGGGAGAGATGGAACACGAAGAGTTTGTAAACTTGTTTATGGAACTGCTAAATGAGCTTACAGTGGGCCCTGAGCTCTGCTATCCATGCAGGGAGGTTCTTTCTAAAAATGTCAGTCCTCAGAGGACAAGAGATGATGGGTGTGTTATCTGATCTTTGTGGGCCCAGCATAGCACACGAGAGACCTAAATGCTTCAGAAAGCACTAGGTCATGTAACCAGCAGGTAGACTGTATATTCTTGCTGACTGCATACCTGGTGAACAGTTCCTTAAGAATGTAGGGGACAGGGGTGCCTGGGTGGCCCAGTCACTTAAGTGTCTGACTCTTGATTTCAGTTCAGGTCATGATCTGGTGGTTCATGACTTCAAGCCCCGCGTCGGGCTCTGCACTGACTGTGTGGAGCCTGCTTGGACTTCTCTCTCTCTCCATCTCTCTGCCTCTCCCCTGCTCGCTCTCTCACTCACACGCTCGCTCTCTCTCTCTCTCAAAGTAAATACATTTTAAAATAAATTAAGAATGTAGGGGAAGAAGCATGTGTCGACGACATAGCATACCACAAAATATTCTGTACTATAGAAGAAAGGGAGGTTCAAAGTTTGATCATGGAGGAGGGCACTTGTTGGGAAGAGCACTGGGTGTTTTATGAAAACCAACGTGACAATAAACTATATTTTTAAAAAAAACAAAGTTTGATGAAATCATAGGAAGCCAGCGTCTATCACCTGAATGTGAAGTCAGGTCCTCTTATCTCTTTTAATCATTGCTGTTCATTAGGGCCTATTACATGGTTAGCATTCAATTGGTACTTGTTAATGAATGAATGGCCACAAAGACCTAAGGAAGGTCAGTTACTCTAAGCCCTCAAGCACTAATAGACTGGGTGGTGGCATTGCCCTACTGGTAAGCAAAGTCAAGATAATAAATATCAGCAGAGAAAGACAATTCAGATGGAAAGGTTGGTGAGGAATCTATATGCCTGTCTCTCATGGGAGATCTTTAGGAATAAGATAGACTCTTCCTGTGACAGTTGGCAGGTACTCCTGTCTAGGTAGGGGACAATGGAAGAGAGGAATGTACATAATGGCCTGTGACTTTAAGACTCTGTTGGGCATGTCTCTCACACTGGCACTAGCCAAACTTTCTCTCCCGGTTGTCACTGTGGTCTTGTAATAATAAATCAATAAGACATAGAGCTAAAACCACTCCATTCCTGGCCTCAAATAGTCAAATAATCATGATCTCTCTTTCCTCATTGGTGGTTCATACTCAAGGAAATATTTAATTTTTCATATCTGAACTTTTCCTGTATCAAGGATGATAAAGCTGGGTTAATTTTTGAGAACCTGACCCCTAGTCCTCTCTCCACTCCTCAAATAGGCAGAGCTGGCTCCCACTATGGAACGTGTGTTCCCATTGTTCCGGAAAGTTCAGATGTACTAAGCCTCAGAGAGTGGAAGGCACCATCCCAAATCCCAAGTTAGGTAGGTCCCTATCTTCAGGGAACTCACACACCAAGACCTGTGGCTCTATAAAAAGGTCAAGCTGTAGGCCTGCAAGTGATCCACAAATTCCTTTTCACTTTCCCAAAGGAAATTTGAAAATTAGCACCAATCATGACATAGGACTTAGTAATTACAAAGGACACAGGTTCACACAAGAGCATTTTTCCCTTTTAAATGAATTTGTGGGAACAACCTCCCCAGAGTAGGGACAGAACTCCGGTCACTGAGCCCCATTGAGGCCCGATCTGAAATGTGCTACCCACTGCCGACCCCTACTCCTACCTCCCACCTCCCTGCCACCGTCTGATTTCAGCGCAACAGTCTGCAGAACCATATGGCAAAGGTTGAGGTCAGACGGATAAAAACGTTTCATTGCACTGAAGAATGGTTAACAAACACTTGAATGTAAATTCTAACACATTGTGAAACTGTGGCAAACCAGGCTGAAAAGGGACTTTAGTTATGGCAGGAAATCTGTTTCTCAGCTCCACCCCACCCTTTCCAGTTCATTACAGGTATTGTGGAGGGAAAATGGGGTTTTGTGTCCTCTCTTGGCAATCTGCACCTTGCTCTTCTGCCAGATTTCTAATGACTTTTCAATGATGATTTAAAAGGTTTTGTGCCTGCAAGTTGTAAAGGATTTCAGCTCCGAGCTGCCCTCCTCTCGGGGCCCCTGAGAGGAGGGGGCATGAAGTCGGCTCTCAGCGGAACCAGCTCCTGCAACTGCATCCTTAGTCCCGCTTCACCGCTTGCCCTCCACGTCACCATGCTCTCTGAGGTCACTGGATCAATCTAGCGGCAAGAGAGACCCCTCCAGGGCCCAATGGTTTGCACTGGAATTGGATCCATGTCAATTTGTAAACGTCGTTGGTGGCACGGCCATCCCTACCTCCAAAACTGAAACTCCCCATAACCCCAGGCAGGAATTTGAACTGAAAACCAACTTTCTCTGTGAAGCCAGCAGTTGTCACTCAAAATGCACATGCATGCACATGCGCATGCACACACAGACACACAAAACACACAGTCCCTATTGAAATGTCCTGAATACCTCAGCCCTCTCCTTCGAGGCCCAGAGCAGGGGAAACCACATGGGTCAGCAGGAGCTTGGGGGGAGATAAGGGCTTGGGCAGCTGGCCACAAGGCAGATGGCCTGGAAGCACATGAGCTGCTGAGTCTGGAGCTCACTCAGACACCTCTTCTTCAGCCAGACACCGACCACTGCCCTCCCTGTAGCCCCCATTCTTAACCACTTGGCCAGGATGGTGCAGGAGCAGAGCCCCCTCTAGCCTATAAGGGCCTCATATTAGAAAGAGCATTAGAAAGAGCATTTCTCCCCACGCCCACCTGGGCAATCTCGCTACCTACCATATGCACGGCTTGGCACCCTCTTGCTATCTTTTTCCTTTTTCTTTTGCTCTTTTGGAAATGATGCACTTACACCTGCCATTTTTCCTCTGAGCACACACATAGTGACACCCACCAGTGACAATTCTCTATATCCCCAGGGTCTGCTACATAAGTTCATTTACTGATGAATTAAAATGATGGAGGATGGCAAGATAATCAGGATTTATCACTTGCCAATTGTTTACAGCAGTCTACTGGGCATTGTCTGTTCTTTGTTGAATTTAATCCCTTTGCTACAATTAACTCAAGAGTGTTCTTAGATAAGACTTTTCTCTCCATATTCAGTTTCCCCTTCCAAAAACTGAAGAGGTGAAGAAGGTAATTCCTAAAATCAAATCTCATTCAAAACGATTACACTCAATGATCTAAAATGTCCTTTAAATATCATGTAAATCGCATGTGTGTCTGTAAATATAAGATAAGGAAAAGAATATATTGGCCGTTGCCAGTGTTAAAAGTAAAAGCGGGTACAACGATTCCACTGAGAAAAGAACTCACACTCTCATGGAGAAGGATGTGATAATGAATAGGTTTGATGACATCAAGATCAAGTTTCCTTTGCCCATCTTCTGCCTGCCTTCAGTCAGCAAGCTCTGGTTTCCAGGCAAGCCTGGTAATCATCGAAAGACATTTTGTTTTCATTCTATTTCCTACATGCAAAAGAAAGGACTTGGGTAATAGAAATTGTTTGGCGTTGGTTTCTTTTCCTGGGTGCCTTCAAACTCTCTTACATTATCTGGAAGTGAAAAAGGGGGTGGAGGAAGGGAATCCTATGACTGTCCAATCAAAATAGCAGAGTTGAAATCTTCTACCCCAGAACATTTAAGATGAGTTCTTTGAAGACCTACATCAAAGATCAGAATTTACTGTGGTGATTTTGAAATTCCCAGCCTATCTCATGAGCTTCCCACATGATCATTTTGAATTGGTCAAGAAAAAAAAAAAAAAAAGAAAGAAAAGAATCCTAGGCTCCTGAGGTTGCTGGTGACAAGATTGGCAATTAGAGATGTGTGTGGTATGAGTGGGGCTGGACAGAGAAGAGGAACACAGCACACGAAGCTGCATTCAGGGTCCAGATTATTTATAAGAAAGCATGGCTCTTTCCCATCGTGTTAAAAATATTTGAATAGAAATGGAAACTTTTCAGCTTTTCAACAAGCAGCTTGGGACCTTCCTCCATCCCTCCTAGTTTCTCCCCGACTCACCTCCTCACCCCCTGCAAATGATTGATAGCCACGGAATGGGCCCTGTGACAGTCCCTTTCTTTGCTTTCTTAGCCTCTTTTTCCTCCTTTATTCCCTACAAGGGGGAAAAAATAGGCAAAGGACAGTGGGAGGGGGTGACTGTCCTTTAAGCTGCAAGCCTTTGAAAGAAAGCTTTCTCAGCAGGGAGTGGGGGATTGAAGAGTCAGTCAAGAGCACTTTGGAAGTGTTTGCTTTGGCCTCCCAGGGGGCTCCACCTTATTCCCCTCGTGTGCCTTGGCTGAGCCCCAAGGCCTTATCCAGCTCTCCTCCCCTGCCCCACACCACCCGCCTGCCCCATGCTTCCAACTTTCCATATCAACTGGAGGAGAAAGAAGCTGGATGGAGGGAGAAAGGAACAGGAGCTGCCAGGCTGCCGCAGGGGCTGGGGGTGCTCCCCAGGCTTGCAGGGGCTTTCACAGAGAGCTGTGAACCAGGCACCATGAGACTGCACCGCTCCTGGAGGCTGCGCTAATATTATTGCTGCCTGTAATTAAAATACAAGCCTGCTATAAAAAGAACTTTTCATTTAAAGGTTTGATAGAGATGCATTAAGGATCCCTATACATGAATGAATTCATAATGGCCAAATGACATATTTATGCCATGTACTTAGTTATGCCTAAGCTAACTCCATGATTCTAATTTATTTGCTGGCAAAACACCATCCCCGCTGATGTCCTCTGCTGAGTATACTTTTGTCAAATACCTATTCAATAAACAAACAACATGACATATAAAGAACAAAGCCCATTGTGGGTAACAGCTCAGGATGTCACCTTTCTGGTGACAAACCCTGAGCTTGCCCTGCAAGTTGCTCTGTGGGAGCACCTCCTAGAGAGACACTAGGCCTCTCCCATCTCCCCCCCCCCACCCCGATCTCTTAGCAACTTAAGCAATGGGCCATGGTCTCCACTTTTTGCAGATTCTGCGTAACCCTGTAACTTGACTTCCTTCAAGTTCAGGGACTCCAAGAACATACTCACCAATACCTCTACTGAACATCTATTACTACCCTCTGTGAGATTTCCTCATGTTTCAGACTTCATACACCATTGGCAAGCATCTTATCAATTATGAACACCTACCGGCAGACCTAATAATCATAGCCACCATTCACTAAACACTTACCCTGGGTCAGGGGCTTGGGATAACTCATGTTCTCTGCCTTGGATAATGCTTTAAATATCATTGGCTTCACTGTGTTAATTAGAAAATTGGGTGTTGAGGGGGCGCCTGGGTGGCTCAGTTAGTTGAGCATCGATTTTGGCTCAGATTGTAATCTCACGGTGTCCCACTTTGGGCTCTGTGCTGACAGCTCAGAGCCTGGAGCCTGTTTCAGATTCTGCGTCTCCCTCTCTCTGTCCCTCCCCTGCTCGTACTCTGTCTCTCTCTTTCTCTCAAAAATAAACATTGAAAATTTTTTTAAAAAAAGAATTGGGCGTTGAGATATTACAATATTTTGCCCTAAATTATGCAGCGGGGGTGGTGGCAGAGACAGAATTTAGAACCCAGGTCTGTCTATCTCCAAAGCCCATGCCCTTTACCTTTCATTATGCTTCCTTTAAGAGTAATATTAATGGAAAATAATAATAATAATTAATAGAGATTTTTCTGTATTCTGTGCAACTTTTAAGCATTTTACATATAATTACTCATTTAATTAATAAGGTAGGATTACTATCCTCATCCTACAGATGAGAAATAGGTAGAGAGCATGAGTAATTTTCCTAACCAAGTCACAAAGCTGGTTAATGGTGATGTCAGGATTTGAACTCATGCAAGAGAGAGATGGAGAGAGCAGAGAGAGATGCCCACAGACATGTGGGAAAACATGTCTTGGATATGTGGAAAGAATAGTCCTAGAACCTTTTGGAATTTCTTCTCTCCACCTACCAGCACTTCACACAACCTCTTGCTTTTTACCTTTTGTTTTTCCTACTACCTGGAGTTGGGCCAGACTTCACAGGTGAAAGGCACAGTCCTCTATCCTTACATCGGACACCAGCTATAAGTTTAAGGATCCACAGACTACTCTCACTTCTGACCCACTGGCTACAAATTTGGGTTTTCCCACTAAGCCCTCAGGTTCAATAATTTGCTAGAATGACTCATAGAACTCAGGAAAGTGCTACACTGATGATAACAGTTTTATTATAGCAAAAAGATTCTAATCAGAACGAATCAAAGAGGGGTCCTTTGGTGGCTCGGCTGGTTAAGCATCCAACTCTTAATTTGGGCTCAGGTCACGATCTCACAGTTTATGGGACTGAACTCCACGTCAGGCATGGCACTGTCAATGCTGAACCTGCTTGGGATTCTCTACCTCTCTCTATCAAAATAAATAAACTTAAAACAAAAAGAAGAACCAATCAAAGAGAAGGACCTATAGTGTGAGGTCTGGAGAATCCTAAACGTGAAGCTTCCATCCTCCTCAAGAATAGTCTCCCTCCCATCAATGTGTGGCAACATGAAAGAATATTGCAAACCAGGGAAGCTTACCCAAGCTTCAATATCTAGAGTTTTTATTGGGACTTCATCATGTAGGCATTGAGTAACTGAATTATTGGCCATTTGATTGAACTCCATCCTCAGCCTCCTATTCTCAGAGGTTGGGCTGATATCACTGGCCCAAAGCCCCAAAACTCTAACCACAAAGTTGGTCTTTGTGGTGTAGTCAGCCCATATCCTGAGTGACCTCATTATCAAAAATTATTAGGTGTGGTTGGGACAGCTGGGTGGCTCAGTCCATTGAGCAGTCAACTCTTAATTTCTGCTCAGGTCATGATCTCACTGTTCATGGAATAGAGCCCTGCTTTGGGCTCTGCACTGACAGTGTGTAGCCTGCTTAGAATTCTCTGTCTCCTTCTCTCTCTGCCCCTCTCCCACTCATGCTCTCTCTCTCTCAAAATAAATTTTTAAAAAAAACTATTAGGGAGGGCCAAGGTGACAAAACAGCATGGAAGGGTTTTTTTGCATCTCTCATCCCTGAAATGTAGCCAGATCAACACTAAACCATCTTGCACACCCAGAAAACTGATTTGAGGATTAACACAACAATCTGCACAACCTGAACCATAGAACTCAGCAAGTACATGGCACAGAGAGATGAACTGGGGGAGAGAGAAGCTGCAGAGGGCAGGGAGCTGTTTTTGCTTGCAGAGAGAGGACAGAGGCGAGGGAAAGTATTGGAAAACCACCCCCTCCCCCTGCCAAAAGCAGCTGGAGAGAAAAAGGAAAAGTGGAAATAGCCACAAGGGTCTGAACAAGAAAAGGGAGAAAGGAGAAAGGAGAGGGTTTAAATTCTATTAAGACTCTATAAACAGCGGGATTGCAGAGTCTGAAATGCCACAGGTGGATACCTGGCGGTGCTCTCGTGGGAAGAGCAAATCTCCAGGAATAGAGTGAAGTCTGGGGGTCCTCCGGCCACACAGGAAGAGGCAGTTCCCCTGCTGGGAGGATACTGGGTAGAGGCTATGTGGCCTCCCCATAGGTAAACATCTCAGCAGACCCCAGAGAACAACCACATTCACTGGTGCTGGAACAAGGACGTTAAGGGGGAAGCCTAGTGCCAGATGTGTGTTGTGACTTACCATAATCCCTGAAACACTGCTGCTACATGATCACATTAACTTTTTCTGGGACAGGCTGGCACCTGGCCACAGTCTCTGGGCATCGGCAGCAGCAAGGTCCCGTAAACACTCCTGGGGGCAGGGCAGTACCCGGCCATTGCTCCGTGAGACCCTCCCACAGAGAGTCAGAATGGGTCAAAGCCGCAGTCCATCAGAAGTGAGGGGTGGCAAAACACAGCCACATCTGAGATAACTCGGGAGTGAGGTGCTGCTTGGCAACCTGATGGCTTGGTCACAGACAGTGTAAAAGCAGGGAGTGGATGGAAGCCAGAGACAAAGGATGGGTGCATGATTGCTGACTGGGGAGAACAGAATTCTGATACTAGAGACTGGGAGGGTGGGTGACACCATTTTCACCCCTCCCATGCAGGTGCGTACACACCTACAAGTGCCACAACAATCCACCCCAGTAAGCTAAGCAACACCATCTAGTAGAGATCGGAGCTGTTACACTAAGCCCCGCCGAACTGGTCCAACTGGTCTCTTCAGAAACACAAGTCTCTCTGCCTGCTTAATTTACAGACTATAAAGTGCTTCACAGTTTGACTTCTAGGGGAAACTGGATGTAATTTCAACTGTATTTCATTCTGTTTGCTGGTACTTTTATTCAATTTTTTTTCTTTTTCTTTTCTTTGCTTATTCTTGAATACAGAAAGAGAAAAAATTTACTTTTACTTCACATTTTTATTGAAAACATTTTTCTTTAGGGGTTCCTGAGTGATTCAGTTGTTTGCACTTTTGACTTTGGCTCAGGTCATGATCTCACAGTTCATGGGTTCGAGCCCTGCAGCGGGCTCTGTGCTGACAGCTCAGAGCCTGGAGCCTGCTTCAGGTTCTGTGCCTCCCTCTCTCTCTGCCCTCCCTATTTGCACTCTGTCTCTGTCAAAAACGAATAAACGTCAGAAAAAATTCTATTGTATTTTTTACTTTTTTGTAAATTTTTAAAATTCTATTTTACTTTCATAATTTCATTTTATTCTATTTTATTGACTCACTTATCTTAAATTTTCAAACATTTTCCTCCCCCCCCCTTTTTTCTCTTTCCTTATCTTTCCCTTTTTTCTCTAAGCTATCAAGATTCTTTCAAAAACCAGACCAAAACACACCTAGGATCTGGCATCCTTTATTTGATTTCTTTGTGTTGTTTTTAATTTTTTAATTTTAATTTTTTTTTACTTTATTAATTCATTTTCCACCTTCAAAATGACGAAATGAAGGAATTCACCACAAAAGAAAGAGCAAAAACAAACGTCAGTCAGAGACTTAATCAACACAAATACAAGCAAGATATCTAAACCAGAATTTGGAATCACAATAATAACAATACTAGCTGGGGTTGAAAATACATTAGAATCCCTTTCTGTGAAGATAAAAGAAGTAAAATCTAGTCAGGATGAAATAAAAAATGCTATAACTGAGCTGCAATCTTGAATAGATGCCAAGGCGGCAAGGATGGATGAGGCAGAGCATCAAATTAGTGATATAGAGGACAAACATATGGAGAATAATGAAGCAGAAAAAAAGAGGGAGACTAAGGCAAAAGAGCATGATTTTAGAATTAAAGAAATCAGTGACTAATTAAAAAGGAATAACACCAGAATCATAGGGGTCCCAGAAGATGAAGAGAGAGAAAAAGGGGTAGAAAATTTATGTGAGCAAGTCATAGGAGAAAACTTTCCTAACCTGGGTAAAGACACAGACATCAAAATCCAGGAAGCACAGAGGACTCCCATTAGAGTCAACAAAAACCGACCATCAACAAGGCATATCATAGTCAAATTCACAAAATACTCAGGCAAGGAAAGAATCATGAAAGCAGCAAGGAAAAAAAAGTCCTTAACCTACAAGGGAGGACAGATCCAATTCACAGCAGACCTATCCATAGAAACTTGGCCAGAAAGGAGTAGCAGGATATAGTCAGTATGCTAAATCATAAAAATATGTGGCCAAGTGTTCTTTATCCAGCAAGGCTGTCATTCAAAATAGAAGGAGAGATAAAAAGTTTCCCAGATGAACAAAAATTAAAGGAGTTTGTGACCACTAAACCATCCTGCAAGAAATTTTAAGCGGAGGGGGACTCTCTGAGGGGAGAAAAGACAGGGGGAAAAAGGACCAAAAGCAACAAAGACTAGAGAGGACCAGAGAACACCACCAGAAACTCCAACTCTAAAAGAAACATAATGGCAATAAATTCATATCTTTCAGTACTCACTCTAAATGTCAATGGTCAAACCACTCCAATCAAAAGACATAGGGTAACAGAATGCATAAGAAAACAAGATCCATCTATATGCTGTTTACAAAAGACCCATTTTAGACCTAACGACACCTTCATATTGAAAATAAGGGGATGGAGAACCATCTATCATGCTAATGGTCGACAGAAGAAAGCCGGAGTACCCATACTTATATCAGACAATCTAGACTTTAAAATAAACACTGTAACAAGAGATGAAGAAGGGCATTATATCATAATTAAGGGGTCTATCCACCAAGAAGATCTAACAATTGTAAACATTTATGCTCCAAATGTGGTAGAGCACCCAAATATATAAATCAATTAATCACAAACATAAAGAAACTCATTGAGAATAATACTATAATAGTAGGGGACTTCAACACCCCACTTATAGTAATGGACAGACAGATCATCTAAATAGAAAATCAACAAGAAAACAATGGCTTTGAACGACATGCTGGACCAGAGGGACTTAACAGATATATTCAGAACATTTCATCCTAAAGCAGCAGAATACACATTCTTTTCCAGTATACATGGAACATTCTCCAAAATACATCATATAATGGGACACAAATCAGCCCTCAACAAGTACAAAAAGATCAAGATCATACTGTGCATATGTTCAGACCACAACACTATGAAATTTGAAATCAACCACAAGAAAAAATGTGGAAAGATAATAAATACATGGAGACTAAAGACCATCCTACTAAAGAAAGAATGGGCTAACGAAGAAATTAAAGAGGAAATTAAATAGTACATGGAAACCAATTAAAATGATAACACCACAGCCCAAAACCTCTGGGACGCAGCAAAGGCAGTCATAAGAGGGAAGTATATAACAATCCAGGCCTTCCTAAGGAAGAAGAAAGGTCTCAGATACACAACCTAACCTTACACCTGAAAGAGCTGGAAAAAGAAGAGCAAATAAAACCCAAAACCAGCAGAAGACAGGAAATAATAAAGATTAAAGCAGAAATCAATGCTATCAAAAAAAAAAAAAAAAAAAACACCAGTAGAACAGATCAATGAAACCAGGAGCTGGTTCTTTGAAAGAATTAACAAAATTCATGAACCCCTAGCCAGTTTGATCAAAAAGAAAAACCAAAGGACCCAAATAAACAAAATCAAGAATGAAAGAGGAGAGATCACAACCAACACAGCAGAAATACAAACAACAGTAAGAGAATATTATGAGTAATTATACGCCAATAAAATGGGCAATCTGGAAGAAATGAAAAAATTCCTAGAAACATATAAACTCCCAAAACTGAAACAGAAGAAATAGAAAATTTGAACAAACCCATAACCAGTAAATAAGTCAAATTAGTAATCAAAAATCTCCCAAGAAACAAGAATCCAGGGCCAAATGGCTTTCCAGGGGAACTCTACCAAACACTTAAAGAAGAGTTAACACCTATTCTTTTGAAGCTGTTCCAAAAAATAGAAATGGAAGGAAAACTTCCAAACTCTTTCTATGAAGCCAGCATTACCTTGATTCCAAAACCAGACAAAGGCTCCACTAAAAAGGAGAACTACAGACCAGTTTCCCTGATGAACATAGATGCAAAAATCCTCAACAAGATACTAGCCAATCAGATCTGACAACACATTAAAGAATTATTCACCACAACCAAGTGGGATTTATACCTCAGATGCAGGGCTGGTTCAATATCCACAAAACAATCCATGTGATCCATCACATCAATAAAAGAAAAGACAAGAACCACATGACCCTCTCAACAGATGCAGAGAAAGCATTTGACAAAATACAGCATCTTTTCATGATAAAAACCCTCAAGAAAGTTGGGATAGAAAGATCATACCTCAAGATCACAAAAGCTTTATATGAAAGACCCAATGCTAATCTCATCCTCAAGGGGGGAAAACTCAGAGCTTTCCCCCTAAGGTCAGGAACATGACAGGAATGTCCCCTCTCACCACTGTTATTCAACAGAGTATTAGAAGTCTTAGCCTCAGCAATCAGATGACACAAAGAAATAAAAGGCATCCAAATCAGCCAGAAGGAGGTCAAACTTTCACTCTTCGCAGATGACATGATACTCTCTATGGAAAACCCAAAAGATTCCATCAAAAACCTGCTAGAACTGATCCATGGATTCAGCCAAGTCTCAGGAGTCAATGCACAGAAATCGGCTGCATTCCTATACACCAAGAATGAAGCAACAGAAAGAGAAATCAAGGAATCTAACCCATTTACAATTGCACCAAAAGCCATAAAATACCTAGGAATAAACATAACCAAAGAGGTGAAAAATCTATACACAGAAAACTATAGAAAGCTTATGAAAGAAATTGAAGAAGACATACAAAAAAGTTACAAATTTCCATGCTCCTAGATAGGAAGAATAAACAATGTTAAAATACTACCCAAAGCAATCTACATATTCAATGCAATCCCTACCAAAAGAACACCAGCATTCTTCACAGACCTGGAATAAACAATCCTAAAATTTGTATGACCCAGAAAAGACTAGGAATAGCCAAAGCAATCCTGAAAAAGAAAACCAAAGCTGGAGGCATCACAGTTCTGGACTTCAAGATGTATTACAAAGCTGTAATCATCAAGAAAGTATGGTACTGGCACAAAAACAGAAACATAGATCAATGGAAAAGAATAGAGAACCCAGAAATGGACCCACAAATGTATGGCCAACTCATCTTTGACAAAGCAGGAAAGAATAGCCAATGGAATAAAGACAGTCTATTCAGCAAATGATGCTGGGAAAACTGGACAGTGACATGCAGAACAATGAACCTGGACCACTTTCTTACACTATACACAAAAATAAACTCGAAATGGATGAAAGACTTAAATGTGAGACAGGAAGCCATCAAAATCCTAGAGAAGAAGGCAGGCAAAAATCTCTTTTACCTTGGCCACAGCAACTTCTTACTCAACACGTCTCCGGAGGCAAGGGAAACAAAAGGAAAAAGAACTATTGGGACTTCATCGAAATAAAAAGCTTCTGCACAGCGAAGGAAACAATCAGCAAAACTAAAAGGCAACTGATAGAATGGGATATTTGCAAGCGACATATTAGATCAAGGGTTAGTATACAAAATCTATAGAGAACTACCATACTCAACACCCAAAAAAACAAATAATCCAGTGAAGAACTGGGCAAAAGACATGAATAGACACTTTTCCAAAGAAGACATCCAGATGGCTAACAGACACATGAAAAAATGCTCAGCATCACTCATCATCAGGGAAATACAAATCAAAACCACAACGAGATACACCTCACACCTGTCAGAATGGCTAAAATTAACAAGTCTGGCAATCACAGATGTTGGCAAGGATGCAGAGAAAGAGGAACCCTTTCACACTACTGGTGGGAATGCAAACTGGTGCAGCCACTCTGAAAAACCATATGGAGGTTCCTCAGAAAATTAAAAATAGATCTACCCTATGACCCAGGAATTGCACTACTAGGTATTTACCCAAGGGATACAGGTATGCTATTCTGAAGGGGCACATGCACCCCAATGCTTATAGCAGCACTATCAACAATAGCCAAAGTATGGAAAGAGCCCAAATGTCCTTCGACAGATGAATGGATAAAGAAGATGTGGTATATATATACAATGGAGTATTACTCAGCAATCAAAAAGAATGAAATCTTGCCATTTGCAACTCTGTGGATGGAACTGGAGGGTATTATACTAAGCAAAATTAGTCAGAGAAAGACAAATATCATATGACTTCACTCATATGAGGAATTTAAGTTACTAAACAGATGAACATAAGGGAAGGGAAGGAAAAATAATATAAAAACAGGGAGGGGGACAATACATAAGACACTTTTAAATATAGAAAACAGAGGGTTGCTGGAGGGGTTGTGGGAGGGGGCGATGGGCTAAATGGGGAAGGGGCATTAAGAAATCTACTCCTGAAATCATTGTTGCACTATATGCTAACTAACTTGGATGTAAATTAAGCAATTAATTAATTAATTAAAAATAAATTTTAAAAAAACTAATGGTGTGGTTGAAGGGGCCCACTATGAGTAAAAAAGACACTCCTATCACTTGGGAAACTCCAACGGTTTAGACATTACCTCCCAGGAACCAGGTATAGAGGCAAGTCAAATTCTTTATTTCACACTTCAGTGCAGACTTGGGCAACAGACACCTTTCTACAAATCTCATGATCACATGCTGATAACAGAACCAGAATGAGAAGCCAGCATTGATTCAATTTAATCACTACTAAAAGGTCCATCCAATTTTTTAGGGCATCTTAACTAAATAAGAAGACTCATACAGCAATCCAATCAGTTTCTCAAATATTAACTATCGGATAACTGATTCTAATGGGCTTTGATCAAGTTATTTACAGTGCATACACTTTGTTGGGGTGTGAACCCCTGAGAGACTCTGAGAGATTCTAACCATTAATCTTTGCCAGTGGAATCCTCCCAATTTCTCTGGGGAGGAAATGAGATGATAAAGAAGCTGGAAAGAACATGTAAGGTCAAGTAGTCCAACACCCTCATTTTACAGTTGGAGAAAATGAGGACAAATGTCTTAGGGAGTCCAGCCAGCAAACAAATTGTATGATGCTGGGCAGTTCCTCTCCATTTGAGATTTATTCCTCAGCCTTTCCTCTACAGCTCCCAGCCTTGAAAAATCTGATATTCCTCAGAGAATGAATGTATTAAGAAAGTGCAGCAGGGGTGCCAGGGTGGCTCAGTGGGTTGAAGTGTAGCATCTGACTCATGATTTTGGCTCAGGTCATAATCTCACGATTCACGGGTTTGAGCCCCAAGTTTGGCTGCGTGCTGGCTGTGCAGAACCTGCTTGGGATTCTCTCTTTCTCACTCTCCCTCTCCCCCTCCCTTGCTCCCTCTTTCTCTATAAATAAATAAATAAATAAATAAATAAATATTTAAAAAAATTTTTTTAAATGCAGTAAATCAGGCCACCTCTTGGAGCCTCCGCTCCCTAATCTTTAAACAGAGGCAACAGACTGGGGGCCCCTAGACTCAGCCACACCTGTCTCGAGGCAGACAGGTGACATAACTGATCTAAGCTGGCAGTTGTGAAATAATAAATGGTGGGGCTGGCGGGAGTGGGGGGGGACTGGAAAATGGAAGGCCTTCACATTTGAATTGAAGAAATAAACCCAAGTCCTTTGGCACAGGGTTTGTAGTCTCTGACCTAGATGACCTCCCAGGTTCCTCCCGGCTGTCTGATTCTATTATTCTACGTTTTCCTTAGCACGGTGTTTGTCAGATTGATTTCCTCTACGGCAGTCAGTTATGCTCAGAGAATCAAGGGAGTGGGGTGATTGGCCAGGGGAGAAAGAAGGGAAAGTTTTAAACTGAAGGATACAGTCCCAGCTGAGCAGCTGTGGGAACATGAGTTGCCAAACAGGGGAAAGGGGCAGTGAGAGAGGAGAGGAGAACACCGTCTCTAAATTTCAGTTTGCCCTTGGTCATCCCAGAGTGAATCACCTATGCAAACTAAGGGTGCTGGTGGGGAGCTTCACGTTTACAATAAGAATGGCGGCCCCTGGAACTATGCAGTGCACAGCCTGCACAACCGTATGCAGCAGCCCCAAGTGGCCTAGCCCTTTGAAAAAAAAAAAAAAAAAAAAAGAAGTTCTGGAGACCTCCATACCCCAGAAGAAATGCTCAGCTGCTACCAGGCCTAATGCAACGATTAACCCACTTTTCCAGCTTCCTGAACCACCAAGTTTTCTTTCTGCTAAACCTCTCTGCCCTCCAGGCACTTTGACATGTTAGCAAGAAAAGGTTCAAGAGAAAAGGAAGGCTGACTGCCACACACACATGCGCGCACACACACACACACACACACACACACACAGGCACACACACCCTCCTGAGCAAGCTTGGCATTGAGGATAAAAGCCTATGTTCCCCCCGAGGATTTCTCTTTCCCTCTTCCTGAGGTGCCTGGACCTGGGTATAGGAGTAGGGAGGCAGGGGCTGCCCCATCCCTGAACCATCCTCGGGCCTGATTTGCATAAGTTCCAGTCTCTTGGCCCAGCTTCTGTCCTTTCTCCAAGATCTGCCACCATCCCGGGAACAATGCGTCCTCAGCAGGCTGTTCCCAGGCCCTCGAGCACTGATCCGATGCTTTCTCCCCCCAGCAAGCAGAGGCTGGGAGGAGAGCAACCTTGCAAGGAACCGCACCTTCCTCCCTTCGAGAGGGAGCGGGGCTTCTCCCTCCGCAGCTGCCAACACTCCTAATGTTATTGTGCGCGGGAGGCCCCCAAGACAGCTCCTGCAGGAGTGAATTAATAATTGCTGGCAACCGAGCTCCCGCAGCAACCAGCCCCGCCCCCTCGGGGACTGTTTGCCCTTCTTCAGAGAGTCCTCCACAACCGCTTTGCAAACTTCCTTCTGTGTGAGCAAACAGCTCACAAGTACTGGGTATTCTTAAGAGTTCCCTCATTTTCAGAAAAACTCCGGGCTGGGTGTCAGGACACGGGTGTTCTTGGCTAGCTTAGCCACCAACAGGGAGTTTAACCTTGAACAGGTCGAGGTCCCTCTGCGTCTTGCTTCCCTTATCTGCACATTTTTAGGTCGACGGGTCTAAGATATGATGAGCATGACTCTTCCTTCGCTGTGTCCAGACTCGACTTCTGTGGCTGAAATTTCAGCCACCCCCTGCATCTGGGATGGGTGGCTGGGCAACCACCCCTGGGCTCCTGCAGGTTACAGCAGCTCCTCCACAGTCAAGCTGACCAGGGGACAGACGGACCAGCCAACAAACAGCCCCATCTCCACTCTCCCCTTCCTCTCTTCCTAATTTGTTTCAAGCCACGAGGCCTTTGTCTCTACACTCCACCTGGTCACTTCTCTTTGAGGAATATTTGGGCTCATGCCAAGCTCTTGCTCCTTGCAGGGCCGTAAGCAAGAAAATGATTTTTGTGCCCACCCATCTAGTTCCATAAATAATTCAAAATAAATTTGCATTTTGGAAAGCAGCCAAAATATATGCTGAAATTCTAATTGTTCTTTTTTTTCCAGAAGTTTCTGATCACACATGTTTAAAACATTTCATCAAGGCTTCATGTCTCTTGATCTGCCTCCCCGGAGCCTGCCCATTGGGTGGTGGCCCATGACCTCATTTGAAAGCACTCCTGGGACACTCTGCCCTTTGGCCCCTTCGCACAGCTGCTTGGACCAAGTGTGGACACCTGACCAGCCAAGCCAATCAGGATTTTGACAGAGAAAACGTCTGGGGTAAGAGACCAAAACCACTATAGCCCAACAGAGCTAGGAGCTTGAGCCAGAAGGCCAGAGTCAGAGCCTTTGAGGTGGTAATGACAGCCAAGGGCTGGCCAAGCTACAAAGGCTTGCAGAGGAAGCCAGGCTAAGGAGGACAGAGCAGATGTGCAGACAAGAGACCATGTGGCTCCAGAGAGAGAAGCCATGAGTGCTGACAGCTTACAGGTTCTTAGTTCCAGAGACTCAGCTGCAGTTCCTCCTATTAAATGTCATGAGATTCTTCTGAATGCTGACCGTTAAGCCCCCTCTTGCTAATCTTGCTACTCAACGTGTGGCCTGTGGAAAAGCCGTCACGGTAGCACCTGGGGACTTTTTAGAAATACAGAATCTCTTGCCCAAGCCCGGAGCTAGTGCATCTGAGCTGCTCTGTCTGAATCTGCCTTGTAAAGAGATCCTGGGTAATGTAGTGATCCCTGTGCAGAAGCCACGTGCAGGGCGGACGTGGTGGGAGTTTTTCTTCCTGTTAAGACACACTGCTCCCTCCCCCGGGGTCCCTGTCCCTGTCAGCCCAGGGACCCCACCAAGAACCCCTGCTCCTCAGCCCCCCTGCTGTGTAGCCTCTGAGCCCTGGCACCTCCCTAGCCGCCCAGCCCAGCACCTGGGTCCCGACACCTGACAAACCCAGCAAAGAGTAAATGAATCACTGCTAGCAACTAAGCCCCTGCAGCCAACCAGCTCCTCGTCTTGGGAGGATGATCTGCCCTTCCTTAAGGAGCCTGCCACAGCTGTCTGCCTGCCTGGCCCACTGGTGCTGCCTACTGCCTGCCCCTCCATTTCGAGTTCCACGCTGTGGGAGAATCTCGTTACCACTCAGGCATACGACCCGGCCTGCCCCTGGCTTGCTTGACAGCCTTGTCCCCAGGCCAGTTT
Source organism: Cryptoprocta ferox (assembly GCA_028646485.1). Classification (NCBI taxonomy): domain Eukaryota; kingdom Metazoa; phylum Chordata; class Mammalia; order Carnivora; family Eupleridae; genus Cryptoprocta; species Cryptoprocta ferox. The sequence goes on along the minus strand of CM053574.1, from coordinate 83,905,376 downwards.
CCCCAGCCCCTGTGGCATGGTGTGCCCCTCCTTGTCAACCCACAGGTCTTGAGAACTGGCTGCCAGTGGCCTGCCCCAGTGACAGTCCAGAGACCTCAGCAGGTAAAGTCCTCAGGACTCTAACTGGCACCCAGGAAACAAAAACTCTCAGCTCCAGCACCTCTGCCAGCATCAAGAGTTCCAGGATTGAGTGTGGAAGGTTCCAGACTGATGTGAATCCTCCTAAATGGAAGGACAGGGGAAACACTACACATCGAAGTCCTGCCCACACAGCAGGCAGAGTGCTTGGGTGTAACCATGGAAGGCCAGGTGGGTCTACAGCTGGGGCTGGGGTGCTGCCTGGGTGGGTCAGCAGGCTCAGGGACAGAAGCCCCAAAGTCCTGGTGTTCCACCCGGGGACCCCTGCCTCGAAATGGCCCATAGACACATATCTAAGCATGGTAGGAGTCTTCCTGAAAATTACATAATCATAATCGCCTGCATCTTTTTCTACAAAGTCTTCTTGTGCCTTATCTCCTTCAGGCCTCACAAGAGCCTGAAGGTACTCTAAAAGGTGAGTGGTATGGGCATAATCATCCCCCAAATGAGCAAGCAGGGCATGCAGGGGCAAATGGTTTACCCAAGATCACCCCAGTCATGGTGGAGCTCACCTTCTGACCCTGTTCTAGCTCTCTTAATGACCCAATCAGCCAAATTTCTTGAGTTGTTTTTTCTTGTGCTGGTGCTAAACTCCTGCCTCTCAATCCCTTCCTAACACATTCCAGTCATCTTCTCTCATCTTGCCATGAAAATAGCTCTCAAAGTTATCAACAGCATCTGTTGCAGGTTGAATTGTGTCCCCCCCCCAAAAAAAGAGATGTGCTCACCCTCAGTACTTGTGAATGTGACTTTATCTGGAAATGGGTTATTTGCAGATGTAATCAAGCTTAAGATGAGGCTATACCGGATTAGGGTGGGCCCTGTCTAATATGACTAGTGTCCTTATATGAAGAAAGCCCACGGAGAGAAAGCCATGTAAAGATGGAGGCAGAGATTGGAGTGACACATCTACAAAGCAAGGAATACTGCTACAGAAACTAGGAGAGAGACAAGGAAAGATCCTCCCCTAGAGCTTCAAAGAGAGGGTGGTCCAGCTGATACCTTGATTTCTGACTTTTACCCTCAAGAAATGTGAAACAATGAATTCCTATTGTGGTAAGCCACCCGGCTGGTGGTAATCTATTATGGCGGCCCTAGGAGATGAGTACAATCTCCATGTTGTTGAATCCCAAGGACAATTTCTCATATCATTTGACATCTCAGCCACATACTACTCTGGTAGCCTTGCATCTCCCACAAACAAATTCTTCCCTCGACATTGTGCCCTCATATTCTCTCTGGTTCCATCCCCTGGCCACTTTCTGCTCAGTCACCTTTATAGACTTCCTTTCTCTATCTAGCCATTGTGTGTTGGCGTTCATTAGGCTAAGTCAGTCCCAGACCCCCTCGGTTTCTTTCTCTCATGCAGGAATTCCATCCAGGCCACCATTTGACTCTCCACCTAGTCACTGATGACTCCAAGAATCAGAGTCCAACTCTCCCGTTGAGTACCACAAGTTCATGTCCAACTGCCTATTTGGTTCTTTCAAAAGCCCATCAAACTTAATATGCCAAAGGTGGGGTTGGTAATCTTTCCCGTCCATCCAGTTGAGTCTGACAGAAACCTGAGAGTCATCCTTGATCTTCTTCCCCCTCACCCTCTGTTCAATTTCTTATGAGGTCTCGATTTATTTCAAAAATATCTTACCTCAGGGCACCTGAGTGGCTCAGTCGGTTGAGCATCTGACTCTTGATCCTGGCTCAGGTCATGATCTCAAGCCCCACATCAGGTTCTGCACTGACAGTGTGGTAGCCTGCTTGGGATTCTCTCTCTCCCTCTCTCTGCTTCTCCCCTGCTTGTGCTCTTTCTCTTTCTCAAAATAAATAAAATTAAAAAAAATATTTACCTCTCTAACCAGTCCCTTTCCTCCATCCCCATAGCTACCATGCTAGTACAGACCCTTGGCGTCTCTCACTTGGACCACCAGGAATGCTTCTGTTGGCTGTCCTCTGTCCCTTTTTGCTTCTTTCCTGCCATTCCCAACCCAGAGAAATCTTGAGACACAAATCTTTTTTTTATGTTTATTTATTTATTTTTAGAGAAAGAGAGAGTGAGCAGGGGAGTACCAGAGAGAGAGAGAGAGAGAGAGAATCCCAAGCAGGCTTCACTCTGTCAGTGCAGACCTTACACAGGGCTTGAACTCACAAACAGTGAGATCATGACCTGAGCCAAGATCAAGAATTGGACGCTTAATTGACTAAGCTACCCAGGTTCCCCTCAAGACACAAATCTTATCATAGCTCTGTCCTGTTTAAAATCTTCACCATCATCCCATAGTTTTTAAGATAAAGAGCAAAATGCCTAAATGGTACTCCAGGATGCTGAAGAGCACTGCCCCTTATCAATTAGGAGAAGTTAGTTAACTTCTCTATTTCAGTTTCCTTTTCTGTAAAGTAGACATAAGAAGAATACGTATCTTTTAGATTTATCAGAAATAATAAATGAATTGCTACATATGAAGTACTTAGTATGATGCCTGGAACATAGTAAATCTTAAGTAAAAACATCAACTTGACAGAATACAGTCAAGTATTATTATCAGTAATATTATAATGTTTATTTATTTTTTAGATGGAGAGAGACAGAGTGTGAATGGGGGAGAGGCATTTGAGAGAGAGACACAGAAACCAAAACAGACTTCAGGCTCTGAGCTGTCAGCACAGAGCCCGATGCGGGGCTCGAACTCACAAACTGTGAGATCATGACCTGAGCTGTAGTTGTTGCTCAACCAACTGAGCCACCCAGGCACCCCTATTATCAATAATATTATTACTATTATACAACCATTATCAATATTTCTAACCTAACACTGCAACCTGCTTCCCTCTTGCACTCCTCGTCCAGAAACACTGGCCTTGTTTCCTATCCCTGACCATGTTGTGGCTCCACTTGCCACAGGGCCTTAGCATATACTTAGCATATGCCTATTATATCTTCTACCTCATTGCCAAGTTACCTCCCACTCAACTTGCAGATTTCATTTGAAGTGTCACAGCTTCAAGAAGCCTTCTCTGACTTTCTAGACCAGAACTAGACTCCCCATCATTACATGTTCTCTTTGTTACATTTACCACTCTTACGATTATACTTGTATTTAAGTGACCACTTTATTAACATATGCCTCTTTGACTAAGCTGAAAGCTTTGTAAGTGCAGGGCTCATGTCTGGTTTTCTTACCATTTATCCCTAGTGCCTTGCACAGTGACCTGTGTCAACCCTCAAAGAATGTGTGCTGCAGGTATAAATGAATACTGTCAATCCAGCTCACTGCTTCCAGCAAATCTCCCCTTCTTTAAGTCCCCCTCAGGTCCATGGTGCTGAAATTACCACAAGGATAAGCAGGAGGAACCACTCAGGTGTAGCCTTTGTGACCAATGCTGCTCTGTTCCAAGCAATAGGGAAGTAAATGTTCTCTCTTCTGTTCCTTCTCTCTGGGCAACCCAGTCTAGAAGCATTAAAGGCATCTATCATGCTGTTTATCACAATTCATACAGATGCTCTGAGCAATAAAGCCGTTCACATCCCATTTCTGGAATATGCTCCCAGTCGAGCCTTCCCAGGGGATCTTGCAGATGAAGAAAGACACCCATCTGTCTGGGAAGGGGACTGATGTCTGCAGAGCTCTCTTTCAGCCTGGTGGCATATGCTATGGGACCTGCCGTCAGAGCCTGCAGGTAACAGACCCTGAAGTGGAGCCCTGTCCAATCAAACTGACAGCATTTGTTCAGGGTATTAGAAAATGCCAAGCTCAGGTTGATTTTTGAGAGGAGAGACTCCTGTTTAAAATAAAGATGGTTTTGTAGGGGTTTTCCCATCTATATCCAAATAAAATCAAACTCTGCAGAAACAGGTTTTTTCTGAGAACAAAATAAGGAAGGAAGGAAGGAAGAAAGGGAGGGAGGGAGGGAGGGAAGGAGAGAAGATGGAAGGGAGGATGGAAGGGAGGGAGGGAGGAAGGAAGGATGGATGGATGGATGGGAGGGAGGAAGAGAGGATGGAAGGAAGGATGGAAGGAAGGAAGGAAGGAAGGAAGGAAGGAAGGAAGGAAGGAAGGAAAGATGCTTCACCTCCTGGATCAATGAGCCAAGTCTAACAAGATGAAGTTTAATAGGAATTAGTTTAAGGTTTTCCACTTCAGTCCAGAAAGCCAACTGAAAAACTGAAAGCAGTACAGGGTGGTGGAGATGAGCCTTAGGAGCAGCCGGTGTGACAAGGATTTTAGGGGTTTTACTTGACTCTCTGCTGATTAGTCATCAGTGTGATGTGGCTGCCACAAAGGCTTAAGTAGTGTTAATGAAAGGATAGGACCTACTAAGACAGAGATGACTGTCCTACTCCCTCTGTTCTGATCACAGCACACCCAGAATATTGCTGTCAGTATAGAGCATAGAACATAATTTTCACAGAATACAGTCAAGCTGAATAGCTTCACCCGGCAGGTAAGGAGGGGCAATTTCCAGGAAGAGTCACGCACCAGAAAACAATGTGAGGGTTAACAAACCAGGGCCATTTGGCCTAGAGAGCCAGTGTCTCAGTACCTGGAAGGGACAGGCCTAATGGCATTCAAAAACTTTGGGTAGGTGGAGAAAAAACTAGTCAGTCTATGCAACTCTTTGTGATTCCCCTAGAACTAAAGAGGAAAATACAGAGTGAAGCAGGCTTGGCTCAATATCAAGAACATCAGTGTTGGTGTTGCTTTGCCTTTTATTTTTAAATTATTCAACTAACACATGTACTTTGTCAAAGAAAAATTCAAGCAATACAGGTATATATAGAATATGAATTTCCCCCCTTAGCTTCACTACATACTCATATTTTACTCTCCCTCCTTAAGGAGCTATATGTAATTTTAGCATACACCCTTTCAAGCCCAATGCAAAATGCGTTTAATTCACACACACGCACACACACACACACACACACACACACACAGTTGGAGTTCGGGGTTTCTCCCCATCAATGAGACCATACTTTACCCATTGGGCAAAGCTTGCAGAGCATAGATCTAGACAGAGACAATGGACTGCCTCCAGAGAGAATGAGACCCCCTCTATTAGAGATGTTCAGAGAACAGGCAATTACTAATCGGGGTTCTTACAGAGGGAACATGAGCATTTGGAAGATCCTTAGGTCTCTCAAACTCTACCTAAAGAAAAATCACAGAGAGTGATTTTTAAAATTCAGATTCCCAGTCCCAAATCCAGAGAAATGGACATAGGGCTCGGGGGCCATTTATCTGCATTTTCCACAAGCACCCCAGGTCACTCTACCGCAAATAGTCAATGGATCAGACATTAAAAAACACTGTAACACATGGTGAGACCACTTGACCTTAGGGGTCTCTCTATCCCTGGCCCGCAACTTGAACTGGATCGAATTGGAAAGTCCTTCTCCTGAGGAACAGTTTGCACTAAAGAGACAATCATGATGTCCCATAACTAACTGACTGGCTATCTTTGCTTGACTTTCCCAGGTCCCCTGGGCCCAGTACCCTACCCTCTCCCCATTCTGGAAAACTGATAGATTCCTCCAGGGGGCTCAGCATGGAGTAAACAGCTAGCTTAGGAAGCAGAATGAGGGACACATCAAATCTGTAGTCCACCACCCCCAAGCCCACCCCAGGGGCCAGTTTTGAGAAGTGCAAAGATTCTGCCCTGCCCCAGGCTCCTCAAGAACAGCAGAGCAGGCTGGGACCCAATGGAGGACAAGGTCCCCTGCAGGCATCCATCACCCATGTGCTTTTGTGCTCCGCACAAGCCCTGGAAGTGGTGGTGGGGGGGGGGTTGGAAAGGTGTGAAGGGTTTTAACAGTCACGATGACTGGGGGCAATAACATTATTCAGTGAGTGGGGCCACATATGTTAAACACCCTGCAATTCGAGAGAGAAACCCACACAAAGAAAAAGTGTTCCTCTGCTCAAAATGCCTAAAGTACCTACCCTTCCTCTCCATGCACACCATCAACTATGCTACTAGTGTCGATATGAGCTGTACTGCTTAATTTTGTCTCCAGCTAATCACATTGACATCTACTCTAAGACAATAGGATCTAGAGGATATTGGGGGAAAGAGGGTGGATTTCAGCAGAAACATAGGCAAAGTGCATGGCCACCAGCAAGGCAAGGTTCCAGGTCATCCCCAGCTAATCCATCCCCAGACCTGAGAAATCCCCTCTTGCCCATGGTTTCAGCTCCTAACGAGGAACTGCCCTCCGAGCAACACAAAGGCGGCTAGTTTCGGGGTCTCTCTCCAGAAAGCTCGTGCACAAAGAGGCTTTTTCTCACCTCAAGGTGCTCTTGGCTGGTTTGACAGGAGTGCTATGCACAGCAGGACCATGTCCTCAAATGGTCGAGGCTATTTGCTTTGTCAACTGACAAATGTCATTTATCATTTGAGACAGAGATTGGATATTGGGGCCTCTGGCTGGTGAAAGCTGTTGAATATTTTTTTCAGGATGGCTTAGCAGAAACTTGGCAAACTGAAATGTTTTCTCACGCTGTGGATTTAAAGGTACAGTCTTCCTCTATAGAAAAATGTCAGCCAGACTTTACGAGATGGCTAAACCTTTCGGTTTGGTTCAAATGCATGTAGTACTTACTCATGCCCTGTCTCTTCTTTGGGTGCTTTACCAGTAGTTCTTCTCCCTCTCCTAGTGTTTTGTAGACTGCATACTCCCAGGAGATGGAAATCAAGCCTCTTCCTTCTGATCCACCCACAGCACCTAGGACAGCACTGGGATCACCTTGCAGGGAAACAGATGCACCCGCTGATTTTGACTGGCCATTACCTGACACACATGTACTGTCTCCTCATCTGTCTTACTCATTCTGTTCCAGTTTGCAAACCGTCCTCGCCCCTCCTAACTTGTACCAGAGGACACAATCCAAGACCACCCTCAAGATGTCTTTTCTTGAGTAAATTCTGATCTTTCTCTTATTTCCCTGGATTTAAATGCAGGAACAGCTTAGAAGGATGCATTTGCTTATGTGCTATGTATATTGTCTTTTCAACTAGCCTACTGGTTTCTTGAGAGTGAACATCACATTTTATGCTGCCTCTTTGTCCCCATTTGAAACTTGTGCTAGGCTGTGTCTTCCCCGTGATCACATAGCTAACAATCAACAGTGCTGGGACCCAAACCCAGGTGTTCCAATTCCAAATCCAGTCATATTCCCACAAAAACAAACCTTCTTAGTGATCCATGATAATCTCGAAAGGGTCTGATTTTGATATTTTCTCTTATTACTGAATTCATGAGGGTCAAAAATACAACTTTAGCTACTTTGCAGACTATGTTTCGTTATTAATAATGCTCTGAGTGACTAATTTAGAATTTATTATTTTGAACCATGAACAACAACTGCATATATTTCATTATTTAGGAGAGTGAGTTATGCTTCTGCCTAATTAGTATTTTAAGATTTGTTTACAACTTTTACAGTAGCAGGCTTTTCAGTACTGACTCTTCCCTGGGGCTTTCCAAGTCTTTGCACATTATGGTTACTCTACTTGCCCCTGAGGATTTTAAAGCTCTCTATTCTTTAATTTATTTACATAATCTTCCTGGGACTGGAACACAATACAATAATAGTTAACATTTATTGAGCATTTATTGTGTGCCAGGCATTGTGCAAAACACTTTACATGCATTATCTTATTTAATTTTCCCAAGAATCGATGTGGAGAGTACTGTTAATATTCCCTTTAAAGAATAGAAAACCTAGTCTCCAAGACAGTAAGTAAAATTCTCAAGGTTATCTAATGCACTAAATTCAGAACCAAAATCCAGGGTCTGTTTGACTCCAAAGCCTTAATCGGTAGCTACTTTATTGAAATGACTCCAACTGGAACCTTAGGGACCTGGATTCTACATGAGACTCTGCCAATGCTGTGTGACTTTGAGGCATGGAGAGAAATGGCAGTGGAGCTTGAAGGTGAGTAGGCATTTATAGCAGAGGAAAACACACTCTGAGCAGACAGTAGAGCATCTTGAAGGCTTAGAAAGGTTTCAGTGTGAAAGTGCTAAGGGTAACAAACCACTGAGGCTCTACAAAGGTATACCCTTAGGTGGCAATGAGAGATCAGTGACATCTATAGGCAGCCTTCCCAAAATGTTTTCTGGATATATTTGGAAGGATGGAGAAACCAAAAAGACACGGCAAATGCTCAAGAGTGACAGAATCTAACAAAGTCCCAGGGTACCCTAGTAGCACCAGGCTTCAGATGTCCCAGAAGCAGAATTGTGACCTGTTGACTTGAGTTCCATAGGGCAGAGCCCACCCCAGAAAAGCAAGTCTATGTCAGTGTCCTACCTTCTTCTGGTAATGGCATACTCCTTGTTTGGGGAACTCTCCCCTGATGTATTTCTATTGAGTTTTGCTAATTACAAAAATCCTCCCCCTGATTACCAGGATGGCTAAGTATTCCAAGAAAGCAATCACAGCCCCTCTGTAGGGAAATCTGAATCTTTGACAAACAGGGGATCCAAGAGGTAATAGCTGCCATCCAACAATCACATTCTAGAGTGTTGGTCCACCTGCTGAGGTGCCCAGAACTGCCCTGACATCCACCCTGCCTGAGGCCTACTGGTTCAGCTACTACTCTTTGCAAGCTACGCCAAAGCCTTCCAATAACGCATTTTTGCTTAAGTTAGTTTAAGTTTGTTGCTTGCAGCCAAATAACTTTGATACTCACTGATAGAGGAAATGGGTGTCTAAGAATGTCCTGTGTGGTCTTAGGCTGGACCCAGGTCAAGCCCAAGATGACCACCACCTGGGGAGTGGTATCTGTACAGTCTAACAATCGGTTGGACTCCAAGAGAACTCTCTTGGAAATACTGCTAGATCCAGAAAAACCTCTCCACAACATCTAGAACCCAGTATTCTCTTCTTCAGAACATTCCATTCAACATTGCTGAAGTAGAAAGAGTGACCTCCTCCCCACACACACTACTGCCTCTTCATTCCTCCTTCCCTCTCTCTGCCACATTCCATGCAGTCTATCCAAATACTACAGCCTAAAGATAAGGGGTCAAGATATCATTTCCTCAAAGTCAACAGGATTAAAAGAAGTCATACATTATACCAATCCTTAAAATCCTGCAAGGTGGATATGGTTGTCACCGGTTTTCTGTGATGAAACAGAGGCAAGAAACATTAGTCCCAGGAGTAGTTTGCACAGCTGGTAGCCACTGAGGTCCATCTGGGCTCTTCTGCTACAAGTATCAGACACATCTCTGTGCCTTTGTGCCTCCTCAGCCCCCCTTGTTCCCCAGATCTTCATCCTCTTGCTTCACCTCAGCCCCTGCCTTGCCCATGTGATTGGTTCTTTCACATGAGGCCAGCCAGCCACATATGCTGTGTCAGGGGTATCCAACACCACCACCACCCCAGGATAGATGATTTTCTAGGATTCACAAAACTCAAGCATATAGTTGTACTTATGTCTATGATTTATTACAGCAAAGGATACAAAGCGCAACTAGCAAAAGGGAAAGGTATGTGGGGAGAAGTCCAGGGGAGACCTGACACAAGCTTCCAAGAGACCTCTCCTCGTGGGGTCCAACAGAACTCACTTAATTCTTCTAGCAAGGGGTTGTGACAACACATATGAAATGTTGTCTGTCAGGAAGGTTCATTAGAGACTCAGTGCCCTGTGGTTTTTACTGGGGACTAGCCATGTAGGTAATCTGTTGCCAGCACATACCAAAACTCCAGAGTTGCAGAAGGAAAACTGGTGATCAGCATAAACTTAAATGAAAAGGTCTAGGCACAGTGATGTGAGCCCTTCTGAAATCCAAGTTCCCCAGGGCTGGCCAAGGTCTAACCTTTCCAGCAGGCCTTTTTGAGAACTGCAGTCTCAGGCATACACTATTTACTCTGTTCCACATATATGTGGCTTGGATGAAATGTCATATTATAGGGCATGAGCTCTTTCTCAGTGGCCTTCAAGAGGGTCAGATAAAATAAACCCTAAATACAGGGAAGTTCCCTCCCCAGGGGACTTAACTTTGACCACTAGAAGTAAGAGAGGAGGATAAATCCCCTTCCCTTTTTACTCCTAAGGACTGTTCTGAGGCATGGTTTTTTTGTGTGGGCTGCCCAAAAACATCCTGCATGGCTGAGCAGATGCACCTGCTGGGCAACTGGCTATGATCATTTTGTTTGTTGTGGTTGTGTGTGTGTGTGTGTGTGTGTGAGCACGCCCACACACACATGCTATCAGGAACCAGAAGCCAGCACAGTAACACATCCCCTTGAGTTCTTCCATTCCTTCCCCACTTCTTTTCTCTTGTCCTTCACTTTCCTGGGATAGCACTTCCCTTAGCATGACACCCTCGAGGTCCATCCACTTTGCTACGAATGGCCAGATTTCATTCTTTCTCATGGCCACGTAGTATTCCATTGTATAGATGAACCACATCTTCCTAATCCATTCATCAGTTGATGGACATTTAGGCTCCT
>CM053574.1:83868628-83894275 GCA_028646485.1 Cryptoprocta ferox | reverse complement strand
TTGTTTCCATATATTTTTTTTAATTTCTTCTCTAATTGCCTGATTGGCCCAATCATTCTTCAGTAGGGTGGTTTTTAACCTCCACATTTTTGGAGGTTTTCCAGACTTTTCCTGGGATTGATTTCAAGTTTTATAGCATTGTGACTGGGATAGCACTTCCCACATAGCACATTAGTACTTAAGCCTTGATTCAAGCTCCAATTTTTAGGAATCTCTGCCTAAGACACCGCACACTGTTGGGAATATCTTGGCACCAAGCCACTTTAGTTTTATCTTACTCTGGGAAGGACCACCCAAATAGGGTGAAATGATCTGGATGCCTTGAAGAAAGGTATGTTTATTCTCTAGAAGAATTAGATAGCCATTCATTTATATAACAAATTACTTACAAACACTGAAAAAAGGCAAAGCACTGTGGCCTTGGGGAAACAACAGTGAGCTGGACAGACATGGTCCTTGCACTTGAGGATCTTGCAGACTTGTGGAAGAGACAGGTGATTAAATAATTACCAAAAAATGTGATAAGTGCTCTGAAGACCAGGATGCTGCAGGATCCTAACCTAGCTCAAGGGAATGAGTAGCCTCTTGGAGCAAATGGCACTTAAGTGGGAGATGGAAAATGTGTCAGCATTAGCCAAGGCAAGGGCCAGGGAGAGGGGAAATATCTGGGTTGGAGACATGAATTGAGGAGTCTTCTCCATATAGAAGTAATGGAAGCCAGGGGAGTGGTTAAAAAGGTACAGAGAGAAGTGTAACTGGCATAGATAATGCACTTAGCCATCTCTCCTTCCTCTGAACTCCCAAGGAACTTGGAACTGCCAAAACTCCTCAAAGTCCAAAACATCTATCTGGCACCTCAGCTGTGAGTTAACATTTCATCTGTGTGAGTCTCCTCTCTGCAGCTAGGTTGTGGTGATCCCAAGAACAAAGGGAGCAAGTGCTTTGCCTAGCCCTGGAAACAAGGTAAGTTTGAAGGTTTGACTGTCTATGTGCCCTACTGATTTATTAGGATCCCGGAAGGGGAGAATATCTTGAGGATTTTATCTTTTTGAACTTCCTCATTTTGTCTATACAAAAAATGGGAAACCGGAGAGATGAAAAATCTTCCCAGTGTCCTAAGATTTATCACACTGTATTGTAATTGTCCAGTAATTGTTGTGCCTCCCACATTAAACTCTAGAAGCCACATGAAGGCAGGGTCTGTGTCTCCCTTGTTTGCTCTTATATTCTCAGAGCTTCACACCATGTCTGGCATGCACGAAATACTCCAGACAGGTTTGTTTGGTTTATTTTAATTTTTTTTTACATTTACTTATTTTTGAGAGACAGAGTACAAGTGGGGGAGGGGCAGAGAGAGGGGGAGACAACAAATCCGAAGCAGGCTCTAGGCTCTGAGCTGTCAGCACAGAGCCCGACGTGGGGCTCAAACTCACAAACTGTGAGATCATGACCTGAGCTGAAGTTGGACGCTTAACCAACTGAGCCACCCAGGCACCCCAGGTTTTTGTGTTTTTAATGTTTTATTTTATTTTTGAGAGAGAGAGAGAGAGAGAGAGTGTGTGTGTGTGTGTGTGTGTGTGTGAGTGGGGGAGGTGCAGAAAGAGAGGGGGACAGAGGATCCAAAGCAGGCTCTGTACTGACAACAGCGAGCCAGATGCGGGGCTAGAACTCAACAAACTGCAAGGCTTTAATCTGAGCCAAAGTCAGATGTTCCACGGACTGAGCCACCCAGGTGCCCCCAGGCATGTCTTTTTGAATGAAAGGATCAATAAAATGCTAGTTTAAGCTGAGCCCAAGCTAGGAAGCACATCTTCGGATCCTTCCCAGTGTTCTACCCACCAGCACTGAGTCTCACTTCACCATCACGTGCAGAACCAGACTCAGCCTTTGGAGGCTGATAATCCTCTTGTTGGAGCTCCAGGCACAGAGTCCGCCCCTGGCCCCTGCTCTGAGTAGCAGAAGTGTGTTGAGAAACTACTTTAGTTCAAGCACAACATCCAGTTCAGCCCCAAAACTCTGCTAGTACTATTGATTTCTGGGGGGTTTTGAAATGGAATGAGCGGCTGATTTTCTCCAAATGGCACGTTTCATTCATGATGCATGATTGTAATCATGGCTGCCTGAAGCCTGCAGTCCCTGGCGGGGGGGGGGGGGGGGGTAGAAAGATATGGCTATTTTCTGGAGTGAATACACTGAAAGGGCAAGAAATCCATATTCATTTTCTTGCCTCTCGGCTGGACTCTATATTTCGCAGGCAGGTGGAACAAAAATCTTTAAATATCATGCTGATCCAGGAAATGCTCGGCAATATTTAAAGAGCTCTGCGAGCCTGCCTCGTGCCCCTCAGGTCCTCCGCATGCCGCCCCCACGTCACCATTGCTGCGGCTACAGTGAGCACGGATCCAGACCCCGGGTTCAGATTAACTGGCGCATGACCTTTACAAAGTACTGTAGTTTATAGGAATGTTGAATTTTTCAGCAGCTGGGGAGGACGGGCACTCGTGGGAAGGGAGGAATGGGAAATGACTCCAGGCTATTTAAGCCTCCAAGGGGAGGAATGAACTGGGCTTCGACTTTAATTATGTCCGCTGCCCTCGGAGGCACATCAGGAGACAATGGACTGATACCATTAATAACGATTCTCCTGCCCTCGCCCACGATAAATAACTTTAAGAAGGTCTTCAGAATATCATTTAGGTTCTCCTCCTCCCTCCTCCAGCACCGACTTCCTTTTTCCTTGGCAGATGGCTGAGATCTCAGGACTCCCAGTGCCTTGACCTCCTGCAGATGTTGGGCTCCGGATGAAGGACTTCTGGGAAAAAGTAAAGAAAGAGCCTGAATGCGCCAGATCAGGGCAAGCCATGGGGTGGCCCACTAACTGCTTTTTTATGATTGTCACTTACAGCTCTGATTTACCGACATGTAAAGAATTGTGTCAGCAATTGTCGAGGGCCTCAAAGGGAGACGGATGCAAGGGAGGCGAAGTGTTATTGAGAGCCAGGTCAAATGGGCGATGAATGGACGATTATGGGCAGGGGCAAAGTGCCATCGTTAGGATGCCGTAACAAACTAGACGTTGATATATTGTCCTCTCTGAGATCCTCCAATAGGCCATTATGGCTCCCCTAATGAGATTGTCATGCATTTCTCTTTACGTAGCTATTAAAGTCTTGTCTACATCTGCTGAGGTTTCCAGGGGAGGTGGGTGAGGAGCGACAAGGGGGAAGATGCTCTTCTGCAATCTACCACGATATGCCAGAAAAGGCTCCGGTGTGGCCCAACGGCAGCAGATGAAGCTTCCAAGGGAAGCAACGGGTAAGAAGTGGCCTTGGTTTGGACGTGGGAGAGGAGGGGTCAGCAGAAGCCTTCACAAAGGCTCCGGATCAAAGGGCCTGCTAGGAGTGGACAACAAAGTGCCGCTTGTCCCGCCACGTCTTTCTCGCCCCAGATGGCAAAATAACATGCTCGGTGATTCTCATTCACTCAAGATCCTGGACATCAATGTGTGGGCGGTGACCCAGCCTATTCCATTTAATGCTGCTCAGCTCAGGCACAAATACTTCATTTTTTTTCTATAAGACTGGAGAGAAAAGATTCAGAGAAAAGGCCCTGATACCACTATGACCCACCTCCATGTGGGCTGTGGGTTTGGGACTATTCCAGGGACCGTGAGGGTGTCGGGGCAAGAGGGGTCTCGTCCACATAGATTTTGAACTCACTGCCATGCAAGGACCTTAAGGAAAACCCTGCCCCACCCCCAGCTCAACATAAACTTGTTTCGCAAGAACCGCAGGCCTTGCCTGAGCCTCTCCGCCATGACTAAGCTACTCGGTGCTCCCGAGTTCTGCTCTGAGACGTGTAACATTTGCTGTTGACTTCTCAGAACAGATCTCAATGTGTACAACTGGCTCGGTCTGAAATAAAAAGCACTTTTTTTTTATGATTTTTTTTACCCAGAACAACCACCACCAAAGAACACATTTAAATGTAAGCAGAGTGACTTGGAGCTGGTACTAAAACATCTCCGAAGGAGGCTTTGCAATGAATATATCAGATGTCTGGAAATAGCTCCGCAAGAGGTATGCAAAGGAAGCCCCCTCTGCTCTAATGAGACGATCAGGCAGTGGGTGAATACATTTTGATACACAATGCTTCTGTGTCTGGTTTGTTTTGGAAAAACAGGAGCCCCTTTCCCCCTTTTCAGGCCAAACGCAACACAATAGAGCAAAGCCACATGAATCTATTATGTCTTATAGGGCTTTTAGCAGGAGTATGACTGTTTAACCAGGCAGTGACACGAGAAGAATTACTATTAGACACTCCAGCTGAAAGTAGAGATTTTATTGATTCCCCACACTGGCCTGCCTTTTTATCTTTGATTGAGTGGCTTTCATGAATCCAAAAAGGTAACACTCTTGCATTGAAAGCAGCAGCAGGCAGTCCAGCCCAGACTGAAACCATCTGTCAGTCTAAAAGAAAGATGAAGGTACTTCCCCAAGTACCACTATCTGGACCCCTCTCCCCACAGTACCATCCGTGGCCTAATCCAGCGCAGGCCCCAGCTCCCCGTCCTACGACTCCTGGAGGCCGCTAAATCTTGACAGAGGCCTTACTAAAGAGATAAGCAAAATACACCTTCGTATAATTAGGACACTAATTGCACCCTGAGATAGAGTAATTATGTCCCCCTTTTTAGGAAAGCCATTAGTTCTGCACATTCTTACTCTCCAGATTTTTGTGATCATTATTTTTTATTGTTTCTGAGGTCTCATTTGGAAAACGATCGGATTTGTCTCTCTGTTTACTAAATATCAGACATGACGTACAAACATCTTTCAATTAGGTGTTCTGTGAGGAGACCTCCTCCCCGTCTCTATTTTAAACGGGACTCATTTGCATTCATGGGCAAATTAGGATGCAGAAAAGCATATAAGCAATGTGCAGGTTTACACTTCAGTGAATATTCATAAAGTACCGATTCTCCTCGCGACCATTTCCCCGCAAATGGCCCTCCCACTATGTGCACTGTGTTTGTCATTCAGGGAACTTTTCATTTATTTTAAAGTGCCAGGTTTGGAGACAACACAAATGTATTCGGGCAGGCCCTGTAAAAGCCAGCACTGAAAGGAAATGGTGTTTGTGTTTCATGCCACAACAGAGCATACTGGGAATCCTTGCATTTGATGATGCCATCTCCCTGTGCAGGTATCAGGGACATAATCCAGAGTGACAAATGGATCAGGCCGAGGCTGGAGGAGGGACAAGCCCTTGTTCTGCAATACACGGGTCTGTTCTCCAAGCTTCTGCCGGGGCAGGGTCCTCCGCACATAGTACTCTAGGACCCGGAGATTCCTTGCATTCTTCCTTAGATCCTGTCTTCTCCAAGGTTAGGTCTACATGAACGGCATCATCTGGATAATTCAGATTTTATAAATAAAACCCACTTTCACCTTTATAGTGTGGTTCAGATAATATATAAGGTAATTGTATAATCCACCTCCAAATTAAATAAGCCCCTCAGTGAAATGCAAGGAATCAATATGGAAGGAGAGAGTAGGCAAAATTAAACATAAAGGCTTTGTCTGAATCTTCTGTACTCCAAGAATGAGGCACATTTTTGAACTAGAGCTAGGCTTCCAATCCCTCAAGTATCTGCATTTCATATGAGGAGTCAGTCAAGTGGACAGCGGGATTGGGGCAGGGCCAGCCTGCTGGAGAGGAAGAAGAGGGCCCCATATGGAGGTAGGGCCCTGAGTCCTAGGAACAAAGACTGTCGGGCCACTGAGCAGACCCTCCTCCTCCCACTTCCTCCCAGAGGAGGACTGCTGAGTAAATGCTTCCACAAATATGACCCTGGCTTTGCTGCTTATAGCTTTGACCCTGCTTGGAAGGAATTTAAAAATATAAGAGGAAAAGTGTAAAAATAAAAATCAGAACGAAAAGGAGCTACAGGACCCAAGAGCACAGGGGCAGTGAGATACGCGGAGCTTCTGCCCACCTGCCTCTTGGCACTCTCGGCATTCGTAATTCCTGTATACAACTATGCACAGCATTCATGACCTTAAGTCATTGACCCAGCTTCCTCCATGGGGGAAGTATAAATGTATGCTTTGTTGACTCATACCAGTCAATCAGCCAACCAGATTTGCATCTTGGGGGCAGATATTTGTAGGCTGCTCATAGACTCCCAAATGCCCCACTACCAGACCCCCAAAGAGGAACTGCTTGCCCGAGTGGCTGTTAGTAATAGACAGAGGCCATCGTCCTTCAGATCATGGTGTTGCCCCATGCAGGCTTCCCAAACTGGCAACCCCGGGTGTGTGGAGTAGCTCTCGCGTTCCCCGATACCACACCTAAAGTTGTCAAACAACGGAAGAGGGAAAAGAAGAACCACAGACACTGAAGCATAAGCCGACAGAGAGAAACCCCATATCCAAAACTGGTTGAGGAAAGTAAAGATGAGCTGAAATCAACCCTTAGAGATCTCAGATGCCAACAGGGCACAGGGATCATGAGGCTCTTTTGATAAAAAAAAAAAAAGAGGGGGGCCCACCCACATTTTACGTCAGGCGTTGTGTTTTTGTTCCAAACCAATCAGGAGGAATGAAATGGAGGCTGCTTTATCAAACAGGGTGGGGGCGAGGGCAGGAAGGGAGATTCGCCCAGTGTCAGAGAGGTCTGCTTGCTCTGCAACCTCTCATGAGCTCTGGTCCTCAGCCCACATGGTTTTTCCATGTCTCCTTCTCATTCTGACCTCAGCCCAGCCTGGAATTCACACTCAGCCATTTTGACACCGTGATTACTGCCCGCTTCCTCCCGGCCCCTGCCTTGTCCTTCTGCCAGTCCTAGAGCTGTGTCCTTTCCCTGCTCTGCTCCCCTGCTGCTGAACACGACAGGAAAAGCAAGTTCTTACCAGAGCCCATCAAAATTCAAGCAGGGGGCCTGTGTTTGTTATTCCTTCTGAAAATCCCTGAAGTGGCTGATCCAAATGTCTTGCCTTCTTCCTGCCCCCAAACCCACTCCCAACACCCTTTCTCCTTGAATGTGGCCTTGCTTCCTGCTTTACCAAGAGCCCATTCCACTTTGGTTTTTTTCTGCAGAAAAATTTCTCTTTCCCTTCTCCCTCTTTCTCCATGCTTCTCCCAGGGAGGAAGTGCCCTTTCTGGAAAAGGATGTCCTTTTCCTCTCTCCCATCTCCCCCAGCCCTCGCTTGCTTACATTTCCAATCTCCCAGTCTCTCCCAGGAACTCCCACTTGCCTGCAATCAGGCTGGGCCACCTGCTTCTCTCTCAGGTCCTATTCATATATTCCTTCTTTTCCCTCCCTTCCAAGTGCTCTGAAAGAGGCCCCCAACATCCCGACTGCTTGCCCACTCACTCCTCACTTGAACCCTATCACCTTCCTCACCTCTCAAGGCTCAGGAATGACCTTCCCAACCCTACAAGACTCCCTGACCTCCATGTAATGTTGACTCTACTGACCACTCTCCTCTCAAAGACCCAAGGTTTTCCTGCTATTTCACCATCCTGTGTGTCCCACCACTTCCCTGACTATCCCACCTATCTCTGACTAACCTAGGAATTGCGGGAAAGAAACCTCACTCCCTAAATCTGAGAGCTCCCCACGGTCGTGCCCTGGGTTCTCTTCTCCAGAGAGGCTCATTGCTTCACCTCTTTGCAGAAAACTCACAATCTGTCTCTGCACCTCTGACCTCTGACCAGATCTCCAGATTCATATTTCTAGCTGCCTTGAGGATCTTTCTACCTATAGGGGAGGAGGAAGGAAGGAAAGAAAGAAGGGACGAAGGGAGGGAGGGAAGGAAAGGAGGAAGGGAGGAAAGAAGTAAATGAAAGGAGAGGAGGAGTGAGAAGGGGAGGGGAGAAGAGAGAATGCAAGGCAGGGGTTGGGAGAGAAGAAGAAAAGGAAGGAGATGGAGAATGAGGGAGAGAGCAAGTAAGAGAAGGAGAGAGGGTGTGTATCTGGTTTACATTGCCGCTGTCACAAATTACCACATATTTATGGCTTAAACAATAGAGATTTATTATCTTAAAGTTCTGGAGATCCAAAGCCCAATCAAACTGGGTCAGCAGGACTGCGTTGCTTTTGGAAGCTCTAAGGGAAAGAACACACATCCTTGCCTTTTTCCAGCTTCTAGAGGTTGCCTGCATGCCTAGGTTGATGGCCTCTTCCTCTATCTTCAAAGCCAGAATGCCAGATCTTCAAATCTGTCTCCAACTCTGACCCTCCTGCGTCCCTCTTACAAGGACACTCATGATTACATTTAGGGCTCACCTTAATCACATCTGCCAAGTTTCTTTTGCCATATAAGGTAATATACTCACAGGTTCTGGGGATCAGGATGTGGACATTAGGGGGTGGGGGCGTGTAATTATTATTCTGTCTACCACAGGGAAGGAAGGAGGAACGG
This sequence comes from Cryptoprocta ferox, assembly GCA_028646485.1. Lineage (NCBI taxonomy): Eukaryota > Metazoa > Chordata > Mammalia > Carnivora > Eupleridae > Cryptoprocta > Cryptoprocta ferox. The sequence continues at coordinate 83,885,847 of CM053574.1, read as the reverse complement.
GAGGGGAGAGGGAAGGACGAAGAAATTCTATCCAGACTCCAGTACTCCTTCTCCACAGCATTTGTCCTGAGTTTTCAACCGACAGCTCTCTCTCCCAACTCTGAACCCCGGCTGTCCCTTTCGGCTGCTCTCTGGTGGCTCCAAGAGAAGCTAGGCTGTAAGTTCCTCGAGGCAGGAACTGTCCCTTTCTCCTCTGCTTCCTCTGCAGGCACTCATAGAGCCTAGCTCATGCAGAGCACAGGCCCAATAATATTTGTGGGACTGGATTGAATTGTTGAAGGCACGCGGTCCCTGCCTGGGCCTGCCCTTGTGGCCTGGGCTGACAGCCTGGAGATTAACTGCCTAATGAATAAAGTTGCTGAGCCTGGTCCAGCTGTGCCTTTCAGAGTGTGTTGGGGTTTGCTTTGCCAAGTGCAGATTATTGCCCCTGTCATTCGTCTTTCAGGACCCCGAGCTGCTGAGCTGAGGCGGGCAGGACCACCTGATCACAGCCGCAGCTGCCGAGACAGCCAGCGAGCTGCGGCTTCGGCTCACCTGCCTCTGAGTGACGCGAGACATAATGCTGCCCCTCGGAGCTGCCAACCGCAAGACTGCGGAGGCCGGAGGCGGGCTGTCACCGTTCACCTGATGGTTCCAGATGGCCTTTTCCTACCCCAACTCCCACCACCCATTCCTGGCGGGGACTGGTAGCGCTTTAATAAAGATGCGGTTATATATGCATGAAGGTTGTCCGCAGTTTTGGTTTTTTTAAGGAGTCAAGAATATGCGTAATGTCAGGATCATTAGATCAAATATGACTGTGAACCTTCAGACAAGGGTCTCACCCCAGCACTGAGGCCACAGTTGTCTGGTTTTAGACGCCCTGGGATGCAGCCCGAGATGAGTGCCCTGGAGGACTCCCAAGGCTGGCCCCCAGGTGGCTGGCCAAGGGGGACTTCCATCTTTGGGTGTGGCTCTAAGGAGAGGCCCATGGGCATCCAGGACCCCCTGACAGGGAACCCCAGTCCAGCCCCTCTGGCAGAGGACACAGTTCCCAGAACATCACAGCCCAGGAACGAGGGCGCCCCGCTGCCACCCTGCGGCAATTCTTGTCCACACCTCCTGCTTCTGGAAGCTGCTCAACTTGTCCCCACAGATGATGGGATCCTGTCACCCGGGGCTCCCTGCTTCACCCTCCCTTTCTCTCCCTCTCTGAATTGTCACCCCTTCCCAGGACATATTCCTCGGACATTGGTGAGAAACCCAAAATGAAATGAAGAGAGAGTCGAAAAAAACCTGATCTAAGAGCAATAGATGTGGTCAAGCTCTTTCGAAAGCATGCAAACAGACAAATAAAAACCATCTTGCATTTGTGAATTATCGACTCCTTCATTCGGCAAGTAGGCACCAGTGTCTACCATGAGCCAGAAAGTGTTCTGGGTGCTGGGAAACAGCAATGTGCCAAACAGACAGCAATCCCTGTCCCCATGGAGAGGGAGACAGAAATAAACATGATAAATAAGTAAAATGGATAGCATGCCCGACGGCATGAGTGCTAAAGAAAAACAGGCAACACAGAAGTAGAGGGGGATGTGTGCATGAGGCTGCCACCCGAGCTGGATGTGGTCAGGTGCACGTCAGGTCACGCAGCCAACCTCGGAGAACCTCGGAGAACGCAGAGAGCACCCGTTTCACTTTCCAGATCCCTGAGTCCCCTGGTCTCAAGGTTTTGCCTTTCCTCCCGGTTTTATGCCTGCTCCACTGCCTTCCTGCTGCCTGGGAGTTTGCTTATCTACATTGCAGTAACTGGAACTACAAACAGCCTGTACTATTTGTAGAAAAATCCTTCCACTTGGTCTGGGGATGATTCCCAAATGCAAGGAAATCAGGTATCAGCTGGCAACCTCCCCTTGAATACCCTGGTGCAAGCTCAAAGCAAGGCAGAGCTCAGCGCCCAAAGACGCTGATCAGAACACTGAAAAACGAGCAGACATCAAATAATATCCAGTGAAGGGAGCAAGAGGGCACTTCAGTAAACTAGTTCAGTAAACTGTCCACTCAAAGAACTATGAAATCACCATTCTACATTATAACAGAGTTTCTCTACCTCAGCATTATTGACATTTGGAGCCAGAAAATTCTTTGCAGTGTCCTGTGCACTGTAGGATGGCTTAGCAGCATCCCTGACCTCTTACCCACTAGCTGCCCGTAGTCCTGTCCCCTGGTTGTGACAACTAGAAATGTCTCCAGATATGGCCAAATATCACCTCCCAGTTGAGAAACATTGCATTATAAATATGAGAACTATGTTAAAATATGTGGAAAATGAATAAAAGACTAGGACAGTGTGACAATTTCTTCCTCATGCATGAATTTATTCCTACCATCTTACAAAGGTATACAACTAAATCACATTTTGTTATACATATAATGATTTGCCTTTTTAAAACAAAATCAGAAATAAATGAAAGCAAGAGTGTTGCAGAAAACCTGGAGCATATGGTCCTATAGTAGAGAAACACACACACACACACACACACACACACACACACAGTAAAAAAGACCTCCAAACTGTACCTTCCCTATGATTATTATGATATAAAAACATGAAAATAGTTTGATTTGCTGGGGTAGCAGGATGGTGGGTAAATTTTTTTTTTTGCTGCTACTGCTGCAATGTTTCAGTGTGGTTATGAAATTATACAGGAACGTAATTGCATTTTTAAAATCTCTGTCTGATGGCAACAGTGATGGCAACAGTGATGGAGAGCTGTGCGTTTGGTGGGCACTATAGGATTTTGTTAATGATGGTAGAATTCAGGGCAGAAAAGTCTGCCCTTGCAGCTGCAGGGTAGCTCACTCCTTCAAAAGAATAATTTGCCAGGCCATGGGAGGTGCAGAATTTAGCCTGGAAAATTAAGGAAATGATACCACTATCACTGACTTTATTATAAAAAGATAAAACTCCAAACCTCCAGGTGTGAATCTAAAGGTGACTCTTCTGAAGAGACAGCTTATGGGGACATTGGAACTCTATTAGGAAATTACACCTCTCTCTGGACTTTCTGGGCAGATTTCATGCTTGTTTCAAGGGTGCACTGCAGCTCCCACTTTATAACTGATGCAAATGTTCACAGGTCACCTCTTCTTTCTACATGGCAGCACAGTTGACTTTGGGCTGCAACAATCAAAAGTCTTCACTAATGACTCGGGGTAACAAAGTGGAAAAGCACAAACCAAACTGAAAATCTGGGTCATCTCTCTTGCAAAATAGTACATACTCCTTTTCAGTTAAGAGAGCACCAAACACTCGCCTCCTTCCTGTCTCTCCCTCACCTTAGCATAACAGCTACCAACTTCAATATCCACCATGCAGGGCATTATCCTAGACATGGTCATTCTTCAGAGTCTGGACAAAATAGTGGGTTGAGTTCTCTCCATCCTCATGGTTTGGTTCCTGACTAAGAATCTCTGTGCAAATTGAGAGACGTCAAGAATGATTTCATAAGACCATGCCTACCCAGAAGAGGGCCAACTTAATTTTGTGGGACCCAAAAGAGTAGCCATGTCAGACTACCACTTGATACAACCTCACCATTCACTTAAGAGAAGCTCACATGCAGTAACAGAGTGTGGCTGCTCTGGGTAATAACCTGGAAAGTAACTTCGCCTTACTCCTATGTGCATGGCCCATCAATTTCTATCACTTTCTCTGGTATCTTATGGACCTTCATAACTTTCATCCAACATAGTACCTGGCAGAGGTAACCTCCTATGAATTGGCACTGAATTGGTGCAAGAAGGCAGGACAAAGCAGGACAGTGCAAGACAAGAGTTCAGTGTACCTATTATGGAGACAGACAGATAGATGGGTTGGGTTCATATCCCATCATTTGTTCATCTGTCAGTTATCTAACCTGGAAAAAAATATTTTCACTTTTTTGTACATCTGCTTCTTGACTTCTAATTTGCAGATTGGAATGGTGATGATGATGGTGGTGGTGGTGATGGTGGTGATGACGGTGATGGTAGTGGTGGTGATGGTGATCATAGTGGTGGTGGTGGTAATGGTAATGGTGGTGATGGTAGTGGCAGTGGTGGTGATGATGATGTTGGCGATGGCAATGATAATGGTGTTTGTAGTGGTGGTGATGGTGATTATGACGGTGATAGTAATGGTGGTGATGGTGATGATGATGGTGATGATGACAATGATTTAAAGAATAGTTAAAATAAACCATGCTTATAGTATTCATTCAAATGCCATCATCACTGTACAACTGCAACTTCAGAGCCAGTCCCTGCCACTGGTTTACTATGTGATCTCATTATACCCACCTGCCTTCTCTGCGCCTAGCTTCCTGGCTGAAAAGTGAAGTTAGTATCCTTATTGCTTTGAGTTGTCATGAAGAATACTGTATTATAATTAAATTTAGACTCTCTACATTGGGTTCATAAATTACACTGACCTAATTGTTGCTCCAAGGACCCCTGTTAGAAAGCCAGCAGTCTGGGTCAGGAGCAGTGCTGTAGTTAGACACACAAAGTTCAGAGCTTAGCAGGAGAAAAAATGCAGAAAGGGACATAAACAATATGTTGCTTTGTGTTCTAAGTCAAAGGATCCTACTGCTACAACAGAGTCAGAATAACCTCCTTACTCAAGGGAGGGTCAGTATGTTTTATTGCCAAGGTTGACCACGTCCACACCCACCCATGGGATCTCCATAACTTTACACAGCATGTACCACCTGTGGCCAGTGGGCCTTTGTACTTCCCTACTTTCAGAGAGGGCCGAGTTCTGGGTTGGGCACCGAATCCACGTAGTTACAAAGATAGAAATCACACTAGAGTTACTCTAGTTATGGGTGAGCATCCAGCATTTCTGCTTCAGATACTTCATGGCTTTGGTCTTGTAAACAAATGCTAAGTGGTTTTAATCTAAGCTTACTCTTGGATGCACACACAAATCTAAGATGTGTCATTTTTGTTCCCTGGTTCTCAGTTCCTTTATTGCTTTGGATGTGCTAAATCCTCCCTGTATCATGTCACATGACCCTATGAGTGACAGTCAGGTCATGCAACACCTGTTGAGCTTTAGGATGTGGAAAGAGGAGCCACAGAGAAGGTAAAGGCCATACTCCAGCAGCCCGCATCCCCTCTACTGAGAATGAAGGACATAAGAATCTGCTTTGACTTTCCCCAGGCAAAGAGAAACCCTGGATAAAATGTAGGGCCAAGAGATAAGATCCCTCCTGCTACAGGCTCCATAATCCCAGTAAGTCCATTGAGAGTTCACGGAGAATTTCCGAGTCGATCATTCTATCTGCTCCTCACAATTTTGGACCTGCCTTCTCCTCCATCAAAATATCTCTGTGGATCACACTCCTGTCATCCTCAACCTTATGCTCACCTCTACCACCGTCTCCATGGTCACACATGCACGTTGAAATCAATGGATACTGCCTCATCTTCAAAACCACTGATTCCAGCACATCATGAAAGGTTTTTTTGTGTCTCATGTCCATGATATACAGCCAGATCAACACTAACCCATCCCCCCACACCTAGAAAACTGACTTGAGGATTAACACAACGATCTGCACAACCTGAACCACAGAACTCAGCAGGTACATGGTGTGGAGTGGTGAACTGGGGGAGAGAGAAGCCACAGAGGACAGGGAGCTGTTTTTGTTGTGGAGAGGACAGAGACAGGGGGAGAGTACGGGAAAAGCACCCCCTCCAAAAGCAGCTGGAGAGAAAGTAGAAAACTGGAAACAGCCGCAGGGACTGAACAAAAAAGGGAGAAAGGAGAAAGGAGAAGGTTTAAATTCCATTAAGAGTCTATAAACAAAGGGAACACAGAGTCTGAAACTCCGCAGCTCGATACCTGGTGGTGCTCTGGTGGGAAGGGCAAATCCACAGGAGTAGAGAGGGAGATCCTTGGGCCACACAGGGAGAGGAGGTTCTCCTGATGAGTGGACATTTGGTAGAGTCTGTGTGGCGACTCCAGGGCCCAAAGTGCCAGCAGACCCTAGAGAACAACCATATTTGCTGGTGCTGGAACAAGGTCATTAAGGGTGAAGCCAGGTGCCAGATGCATGTTGTGATTTTCTATAATCCCTGAAACACTGCTGTTAGAGGATCACGTGAACTTTTCCTGGGGTGGGCTGGCACCCAGCCACAGTCTTTGGGCATCAGCAGCAAGGTCCCCTGAACATTCCTGGGTGCAGCCAGCTCCTGGCCATTACTCTGTAAGACCTTCCCACAGAGGGTCAGAATGGGTCAAGCCGCAGTCCCTCAGAAGTAAGGGGTCGGGAAAAACAGCACCATCTGAGATAAAACTCAGGAGGGAGGTGCTGCCTGGCAACCTGACGGCTTGGTCATGGACAGTGTAAAATCGGGGAGTGGATGGAAGCCAGAGACAAAGGACAGGTGCACAATTGCTGATCAGGGAGAACAGAGTTCTAATACTAGAAACTGAGAGGGTGGGTGGTGCCATTTTCACCCCTCCGGGGCATGGGCATACACTTCAGGAACACAAGTCTCTCTGCCTGCTTCGTTTATGGACTATAAAATGCTATATAGTCTGACTTCTAGGGGAAAATGAAGTAATTTCAATCGAATTTCAGTCTGTTCGCTGGTCCATCTATTCAATTGTCTTTCTTTTTTTTTCATTTTCATTTCTTTTTCTTGAATATACAGAAAAAATTTATTTTTATTTTTAATGCTTATTAAAAATGTTTTTCTTTATTTTTTCTACTATATGTTTTACTTTTTTGTAAATTTTTTAAATTGTATTTTTCTTCCATCATTTCATTTCATTCTATTTCACTGTATTCATTTTTTCAAATTTACAAACATTTTCCTTTTTTTTCTTCTTTTTTTCTTTTTCCCCTTTTTTCTCCAATCTATCAAGCTCCTTTCAACAACCAGACCAAAACACACCTAGGATCTAGCATCCATTATTTGATTTACTTATGTGTGTATGTTATTTTTAATTATTTAATTTTATTTTTTTAATATCATTAATTCCTTTTCTTCCTTCAAACTTATGAAACAAAGGAATTCACCTGAAAAGAAAGAGCAGGAAGAAACGACAACCAGGGACTTAACCAACACAGATACAAGCAAGATGTCTGAACCAGAATTTAAAATCACAATAATAACAATACTAGCTGGAATCAAAAATAGATTAGAATACCTTTCTGCAGAGATAAAAGAAGTAAAAGCTAGTAAGGATGAAATAAAAAATGCTATAACTGAGCTGCAATCTTGAATGGATGCCAAGGCGGCAAGGATGGATGAGGCAGAGCTTCAAATCAGCAATATAGAGGACAAAGGTATAGAGAATAATGAATTCTCTATACCTTTAGAGAATTAGGGAAATCAGTGACTCATTAAAAAGGAATAACATCAGAATCATAGGGATCCCAGAAGATGAAGAGAGAGAAAAAGGGGTTGAAAATTTATGTGAGCAAGTCATAGCAGAAAACATTCCTAACCTAGAGAAAGACATAGACATCAAAATCTAGGAAGCACAGAGGACTCCCATTAGATTCAAGGAAAACTGACCATCAACAAGGTATATCATAGTCAAATTCACAAAACACTCAGTCAAGGAAAGAATCATGAAAGCAGCAAGGCAAAAAAAAAAGTCCTTAACCTACAAGGGAAGACAGATCATGTTCCCACAAGACCTATCCACAGAAACATGGCAGGCCATAAAGGAGTGGCAGGATATATTCAATGTGCTGAATTAGAAAAAAATATGCAGCCAAGTGTTCTTTATCCAGCAAGGCTGTCATTCAAAATAAAGAGAGATAAAAACTTTCCCAGACAAACAAAAATTAAAGGAGTTCATGGCCACTAAACCATCCCTGCAAGAAATTTTAAGGGGGACTCTCTGAGGAGAGAAAAGACAAAATAAAAAATAAAAATAAAGACCAAAAGCAACAAAAACTAGAGAGGACCAGAGAGCACCACCAGACACTCCAACTCTACCAGAAACATAATGGCAACAAATTCATATCTTTCAGTACTCACTCTAAACTTCAATGGACTAACTGAGGGGGGAAGGGGAAGGGGAAAAGGTAAAGCGGGGTGATGGTCTTGGTGGAGGTCACTTGTGGGGAAGAGCACTGGGTGTTATATGGAAACTAACCTGACAATAAACTATAAAGTTAAAAAAAAAAAAAGAAATTAAGTATAGCAATTAACCTAAGGCTACTCATAATTGAAAGCATAAAGCCACATTCTTGTATTGTGGCATCACTAATTAAAAAGCAAATGCCTACACAAAATGTAAATAAACACAAGTCAAAAATTCCCATCACATTGGAGCCTGACAGTAAAATGATGCTATCTGACAAAAAAAATAAAATAAAATAAAATAAAATAAACTTCAATGGACTAAATGTGCCAATCAAAAGACATAGGATAACATAATGGATAAGAAAACAAGATCCATCTAGGGGCGCCGGGGTGGCTCAGTCAGTTAACTGTCTGACATCAGCTCAGGTCATGATCTTGCAGTTCGTGAGTTTGAGCCCTGCGTCAGAGTCGAGCTCAGAGCCTGGAGCCTGCTTCAGATTCTGTGTCTCTCTCTCTTTCTGCCCCTCTCCCGCTTGAACTCTGTCTCTCTCTATCTATCTCAGAAAATAAATAAACATTACAAAAAATTTTAAGAAAACATGATCCATCTATATGCTGTTTACAAGAGACCCATGTCAGACGTAAAGACACCTTCAGATTGAAACTAAGGGGATGGAGAACCATCTATCATGCTAATGGTCAACAAAACAAAGCTGGAGTAGCCATACTTATGTCAGACAATCTAGACGTTAAAATAAACACTGTAACAAGAGATGAAGAAGGGCATTATATCATAATTAACAGATCTATCCACTTAGAAGACCTAAAAACTGTAAACATTTATGCTCCAAATGTGAGAGCGCCCAAATATATAAATCAATTAATCACAAACATAGAGAAACTCATTGAGAATAATACCATAATAGTTGGGGACTTCAAAACCCCACTTACAGCAATGGACATCTAATTAGAAAATCAACAAGTAAACAATGGCTTCGAATGACACACTGAACCAGATGGACTTAACAGATATATTCAGAACATTTCATCCTAAAGCAGCAGAATACACATTCTTCTCCAGTGTACATGGAATGTTCTCCACAATAGATCATATAATGGGACACCAATCAGCCCTCAACAAGTACAAAATGATTGAGATCATACAGTGCATATTTTCAGACCACAATGCTATGAAACTCAAGGTAACAAATACTTGTAGACTAAAGACCATCCTACTAAAGAATGAATGGGCTAACCAAGAAGTTGAACAGAAATTAAAAGGTACATGGAAGCCAAAGAAAAGATAACACCACAGCCCAAAACCTCTGGGACACAGCAAAGGCAGTCATAAGAGGGAAGTATATAGCAATCCAGGCCTTCCTAAAGAAGGAAGAAAAGGCTCAGATACACATCCCAACCTTAACCTGAAAGAGCTGGAAAAAGAACAGCAAATAAAACACAAAACCAGCAGAAGACAGGAAATAATAAAGATTAGGACAGAAATCAATGCTGTTGAAACAAAACAAAAAACAAAACAAACAAACAAAAACACAACAGATCAATGAAACCAGAAGCTGGTTCTTTGAAAGAATTAACAAAATTGATAAACCCCTAGCCAGTTTGATCAAAAAGAAAAAGCAAAGGACCCAAATAAATAAAATCAATAATGAAAGAGGAAAGATCACAACCAACACTGCAGAAATATAAACAATAAGAGAATATTATGAGCAATTATACACCAAAAAAATGGGCAATATGGAAGAAATAGACAAATTCCTAGAAACATATAAACTACCAAAACTGAAACAGGAAGACCCATAACCAGTAAAGAAATCGAATTATTAATCTAAACCTCCCAAAAAACAAGCATTCAAGTCCAGATGGCATTGTAGGGGAATTCTATCAAACATTTAAGGAAGAGTTAACACCTATTTTTTTGAAGCTGTTCCAAAAAATAGAAATGGAAGGAAAACTTCCAAACTCTTTCTATGAAGCCAGCATTACCTTGATTCCAAAACCAGACAAAGGCTCCACTAAAAAGGAGAACTATAGACCAATCTCCCTGATGAACATGGATGCAAAAATCCTCAACAAGATATTAGCCAATTGGATCCAACAATACATTTAAAAAAATTATTCATCACGACCAAGTGGGATTTATACCGGGATGCAAGACTGCTTCGATATCCACAAAACAATCAATATGATATATCACATCAATAAAAGAAAGGACAAGAACCACACGATCCTCTCAATAGATGCAGAGGAAGCAGTTGACAAAATACAGCATCCTTTCTTGAGAAAAACCCTCAAGAAAGGAGGGATAGAAGGATCATACCTCAAGATCATAAAAGCCATATATGAAAGACCCAATGCTAATATCATCCTCAAGGGAGGGAAACTGAGAGCTTTCCCCCTAAGGTCAGGAACATGACAGGGATGTCCACTCTCACCACTGTTATTCAACATAATATTGGAAGTCTTAGCCTCAGCAATCAGACAACAGAAAGGAGTAAAAGACATCCAAATCTGCCAGGAGGCAGTCAAACTTTCACTCTTTCCAGATGACCTGATACTCTATATGGAAAACCCAAAATATTTCACCAAAAAACTGCTAGAACTGATCCATGAATTCAGCAAAGTTGCAGGATATACAATCAATACACAGAAATTGGTTGCATTCCTATACATCAAGAATGAAGCAACAGAAAGAAAATCGAGGAATTGATCCCATTTACAATTGCACCAAAAACCATAAAATACCTAGGAATAAATCTAACCAAAGGGGTGAAAAATCTATACACTGAAAACTATAGAAAGCTTATGAAAGAAATTGAAGAAAACACAAAAAAATGGAAAAATATTCCATGTTCCTGGATAGGAAGAACAAATATTGTTAAAATGTCAATACTACCCAAAGCAATCTACATATTCAATGCAAACTCTATCAAAGTAACACCAGCATTCTTCACAGACCTAGAACAAACACTCTTAAAATGTGTATGGAACCAGAAAAGATCCCAAATAGCCAAAATAATCTTGAAAAAGAAAACCAAAGCAGGAGGCATCACAATCCTGGACTTCAAGCTGTATTACAAAGCTGTAATCATCAAGACAGTATGGTACTGGCACAAAAACAGACACTCAGATCAATGGAACAAACAACAGAACCCAGAAATGGACCCACAAACATATGGCCAACTAATCTTTGACAAAGCAGGAAAAAATATCCAATGGAATAAAGACAGTCTCTCCAGCAAGTGGTGCTGGGAAAACTGGAGAGTGACAGACAGAAAAATGAACCTGGACCACTCTCTTACACCATACACAAAAATAAACTCAAAATGGATGAAAGACTTAAATGTGAGACAGGAAGCCATCAAAATCCTCAAGGACAAAGCAGGCAAAAACCTCTTTGACCTTGTCCGCAGCAACTTCTTACTCAACATGTCTCCAGAGGCAAGGGAAACAAAAGCAAAAAGGAACTATTTGGACCTCATCAAAATAAAAACTTCTGCACAGCGAACGAAACAATCAGCAAAATTAAAAGACAACCAACAGAATGGGAGAAGATATTTGCAAACAACATATCAGATAAAGGGTTAGTATCCAAAATCTATAAAGAATGTATCATACTCAACACCTAAAAACCAAATAATCCAGTGAAGAAATGGGCAAAAGACATGAATAGACACTTCTCCAAAGAAGACATCCTGATGCCCGACCAAAACAAGAAAAAATGCTCAACATCACTCATCATCAGGAAAATACAAATCAAAACCACAATGAGATACCACCTCACACCTGTCAGGATGGCTAACATTAACAACTCAGGCAACAACAAATTTTGGCGAGGATGCAGGGAAAGAAGATCTCTTTTGCACTACTGGTTCTGCAAACTGGTGCAGCCCTTCTGGAAAACAGTATGAAGTTTCCTCAAAAAATTAAAAATAGAACAACCCTGAGACCCAGAAATTGCACTACTAGGTATTTATCCAAGGGATACAGATATGCTGTTTTGAAGGGGCACATGCCCCCCAATGTTTATAGCAGCACTGTGGACAATAGCCAAAGTATGGAAAGAGACCAAATGTCCATTGATGGATGAATGGATAAAGAAGATGTGATACACACACACACACACATACACACACACACAACGGAATATTACTCAGCAATCAAAAAGAATGAAATCTTGCCATTTGCAACCTCATGGATGAAACTGGAGGGTATTATGCTAAGTGAAATTAGTCAGTCAAAGAAAGACAAATATCATATGACTTCACTCATATGAAGACTTTTAGACACAGAACAGATACACAAAAGGGAAGGGAAGCAAAAATAATATAAAAACAGGGAGGGGGTGACAAAACATAAAAGACTCTTAAATATGAAGAACAAACAGAGGGTTACTGGAGGGCTTGTTGGAGGGGAGAAGGGCTAAATGGGGGCATTAAGGAATCTACTCCTGAAATCACTGTTGCACTATATGCTAACTAACTTGGATATAAATTTTAAAAATAAATTTAAAAAAACTGATTCCAGCATCCTACAATTGTCATCAAGATGACAATTCCTCTCCATCAAACCCACTATTCACTGACTCCTTCCACGGTCCTTCTTCAACCTCATTATGACCTCCAGTTCATTGAGCCCTATGAGTGCCTTCCTTTCTTCACTTCCTTCCTAATCCACCTAAGAATATGGCCCATTATGTCTCTACCAGACTCCTTAATTCCCTTGACACACTCTCTTTTTATCATTCCCAATTTGCAGAAGTCCCAGAGTTTCTAAATGAAGTGTTACAAGGCACATTTTAGATAATAACTCTCTGTCATATAGAGCTTCTGTGGCAGTTAGCATCCTAGTACCTAGGCACTAAGTCTCAATAGTATCCCTAATCATCGTAACAACCAAAAGTCCCCCACAACTCCAAAACACACCATGCCTCCATGGAAGATGACAATCCTACTTCACCCCAATTCTCTGGGACACTGTGGCATAGGCAGAGATGGTTCTATGGGTAGAGAGAGGTGCCTGTCAGGATTCCACCAGAGAAACAGAACAAGTAGGAGACATATATATTAAGAAATTTATTGCAAGAAATTGGCTTATGTGATTGTAGGGCCTGGCTAGGCAAGCTGAAGTCCATAATGCAAGCTATCAGGAAGGATAGGCTGTAACTCTCAGGCAGGAGCTGCTGCTGCTGTCCACAGGCAGAATTTCTTCTTCTTCAGGGAAACCTCAATTCTGTCCCTTAAGGTCTTTCAACTGATTGAATCAGTCCCACCCAGATTATCAGGAATAATCTTCTCTACTTAAGGTCAGCTGATTATAGATTTAATTCACATCAACAAATACCTTCATAACAACACCTAGGTTAGTGTTTGATTAAATAACTGGAGACTCCAACCTAGCCAACTGGACACATAAAATTGACCATCACAGGAGACCATATATAATTTACCACCCAAACTGAAACACTCTTGAGAGTGAAAAGAAAAGCTATTCATGATTATGTCAGGACAAACATAAACTGAGACAGTCACAAGCATATTGGAACATATGGTCACCATATCTATGGGATGGCTAATCTGCCTTACAAAGTCCCGTTGTGTCTTAACAAGGCTCAGGAAACAACCAAATATTTTCCCACATTGCAGAAAATGCTGAAGCCATTATATATGAGCTAGCAGACATGGAAGGATCTCAAGCTCATGGCAAAGGGAATTGTAGCAGAAAGCAGAAGACCAAAAACCCAAGAAGGTTACAGATACCCCTCAGACAGTACCAGCTCCTGTCTAGTGTCTCCCCAGTTTATGTACCTAAATAGTTCTCAACAAACTCAGCAATGATCTCGACATAACTAGGAGGGAGAAGCATATGGCAGTGGTTGAGGTGATGGGATCTGGTGTCATAGTCCCTCATTCAAATTACTTACTGTATGACTTTGGACAAGTTATATAAGCTCTCCATGCTCAGTTTCCTTATCTCGAAAATAGGGATGAGTTACACATAAATGTTTTAGAGTAATTCCCAGTAATGATAACTATCACCACCATTACATCTAAAAGATACATTTTGTCCTCATCCTATCTCACCTGTCAGCAGCGTTTGACCCTGTTAACCACATCCTTCTCTTTTGAAACACTGTCATTTCCTGGATTCTACAAAACAATGTTGTCCTGACTTTCTTCCTGATTCTTTGGTCATTCTTCAAGCCACACTTTCTTCTCAAGCAATCACATCCACACCTGTGAATAACCATTTCTTGACTCTTAAACCTATGTCTCCAGATGAGATCTCTATTCCAAGCTTCAGACTCACATGCCTACTCAACACTGCCTCTTAGATGCCTCCAAAGTTCTTAAATTCAACATGTCTAAAGCTGAACTTATAATCTCCTTCCCAAAAACTGGGCTTTCAGGGTGCCTGGGTGGCTCAGTCAGTTAAGTATCTGACTTCAACTCATGTCATGATCTCGTGGTTCATGAGTTTGAGCCCCATGTCAGGCCCCGTGTACTGACAGCTCAGAGCCTGGAGCCTGCTTCAGATTCTGTGTCTCTTTCTCCCTCTGCCCCTCCCCTGCTCGTGCTCTGTCTGTCTCTCTCTCTCTCAAAAAATAAACATTAAATAAATAAATAAACAAACATTAAAAAATGTTTTTTTAACAACAGCAACAACAACAAAACCTGGGCTCTCCTCCTTTGTTCTCCCATACCCCCATCATCCATCTCATCCTACTAATCAGAAACCATTGAAGTGGTGCTCTCTCTCCATCACCCCCCCCCACCCAACTCACCTCCCGGTTCAGCCAGTTTCACCTCCTAAATGACCCGTGAGAGATCAAAAGTGTACCTAGTCCTTAGCCTCCTCACTACCAGCAACTCAATATTCTCCCATGTCCTGCCTTTACTATTGTTGTGCCCCGACTGTTCTCTCCATATCCACTCTCATTCCCCTAAAATTCATCTTCATTTGTAGGCCTGACCTATACACACATATACACACACACACCCACACACACACATGCAACATACATATACACACACTCATGTACACATACACATACAACACACACACACACACATACACATGCACACACAGAGTTTTAAAATCTTTTATCACCTCCCATTTCTGTTGGGATAAGCACCAAAATCCTTGCTATGGCCCACAAATCCCTGCCTAGTCTGGGTCCTGCCTGCTTTTCCAGCCTCCCTTCATATCACTCTCCAGTTACTCTTAGCTCTAATCACTTGGGTGTTTTGTTCAGCCCTATGACTGAAACGCACTATATACCTCCCATCCCAGGGTCTTTGCACATGCTGTTTCTTCTGTCAGGGACACACTAATTTCACTCTTAACTGTGGTATTTTTCTAATGTAACCTCAAATTTCTTTTCCTCAGGGACTCCTTCCCTAAACCATTTTCCAACTCCACCCTTTCATCTAGATAATTTCCCTTGTTATAATCTCTCATAGAGCCATGCTCTTGATCCTTAGGGCATGCAATCAGTTTGGAATTACATATTCATTAATGTGAGGATTTGTCATGAATAGACATTTTCCAGAGAAGACATACAAATAAATGGTCAACAGATATATGAAAAGATGCTCAACATCACTTATTATTAGGGGAATGCAAGTCAAAACTATAATGAGATATTACCTGATACCTGTCAGAATGGCTAAAATCAACAACACAAGAAACAAAGGGTGTTGGTGAGAATGTGGAAAGAAAGGAACACTCCTGTACTGTTGGTGGGATTGATGGAAATGCAAACTGGTGTAGCCACTGTGGAAAATAGCATGGAGTTTCTTCAAAAAAATAAAAATAGAATTACCCTATGATCCAGCAATAGCACTACTAAGTATTTACCCAAAGAACACAGGAACACTAATTCAAAGGGATACATGCACCCCAATGTTTATAGTGGCATTATCATCTATGATAGTCAAATTATGCAAACAGCCCAAGTATGCATCAACTGTTGAATGGATAAGCAATGTTCCATTTATACAATGGAATATTACTCAGCCATAAAAAAGAATGAAATCTTGCCATTTGCAACAATATGGATGGAGCTAGAGAGTATTAAGCTAAGTGAAATCAATCAGAGAAAGACAAATACCATATGATTTCAATCATTTATGGAACTTAAGGAATAAAACAAGTGAGCAAAGGGGACAAAAAGAGAGAAAGAGAGGCAAACCAAGAAACAGACTCTTAACTATAGAGAACATACTGATGGTTACCAGAAGGGAGGTGGTGAGGACTAAGAAGTGCACATGCGATGAGCACTGGGTAATGTACAGAAGTGTTGAATCACTATATTGTATACCTGAACCTATTATATTCTATGTTAACTAACTGGAATTTAAATTAAAACTTTTTAAAAATGTGATGACTTGTCTACCTCACTGGGGTATAAGCTCTTTGAGAGCAGGGACCACGCATCACTTTGCATTCCTAGCATCTAGCTCAGTGCTTGCCATATAGCAGGTAAATAAATGGATGAATAAAAATGAATGAATGAATTAACAGTCCTGAGAAGCAGGTCCTAACCACTGCCATTTTAGACTCAGGAGCCTGAGCTGGATGTGGGGGAGAAGTGACTTAACAGTGATCACACACTAGTGAGTAGCAAAGCCAAGACTTAAACCCTGTTCTTTTGATGCCAAATCATATAAAACCTGTCACTACACAGAGTATTGCTTTTTCTGAGAGGTTGGTGGTATATGACTAATATTGGAGAGAGAAATTTGAAAGAGCTTTTTCTCTCTGAGAATAAAATTTCTAGACTTTGGCACTGAATTTGTATCAATACACTCAACATAAAAGAATTTCCTTCTAAGAGGCTATAATAAAGGCTCAAAAGGATTCTTTCACTCAACAGTAATGTCTCCTCCCTGACTTAAAAATAGTCCTTCTCCTTGGCAGGTCAGGGTCTGTTTCTCTGTAGTCCCTCAAAGCTTATCTGAGAGCAGAGCTCCTCCATTGACTTCAAAAGGAACTTTGAGCTTCCATTAGCCACAGGAAGCAGGACCGCCATGAGAAATGGGTGCTTGGTCCTGGAATGAGCATAGACTACCGGGAGAGCTGTTTGGGTGGTACAGATGTTAAGCTGCCTTGGGTGGCTTGGTCAACAC
>CM053574.1:83797395-83868128 GCA_028646485.1 Cryptoprocta ferox | reverse complement strand
GTTTCTCTGTAGTCCCTCAAAGCTTATCTGAGAGCAGAGCTCCTCCATTGACTTCAAAAGGAACTTTGAGCTTCCATTAGCCACAGGAAGCAGGACCGCCATGAGAAATGGGTGCTTGGTCCTGGAATGAGCATAGACTACCGGGAGAGCTGTTTGGGTGGTACAGATGTTAAGCTGCCTTGGGTGGCTTGGTCAACACTGCCTGGGCCTTTTCAGAGTAGAGAATGTTACCAGAATTCCCCAGCTACTGTCTCCTAAAGATGGGCAGGGGTGAGACTTATTTGTAGAAACAGCAGATCACCTGGTGGTATAGAAAGTTACAAATGCGTAGAGAGAACCAGGGCAAGGAAGTCGGAGACCATCATTCTGGTCATCGCTCTACCACTAACCCTCCAAGTGGCTTTAGACAATCCTGCTGTGCTCTTAGTATGTTAGCATTCTCTTTGGTAAAACAAGGGAATTGGGATGAATGGCCTCTAAGACTCCTATTAGTATAAGACCCAATGTCTGCCCTCGTGTAGTGGGTTAGAAATATCATTTCCTTGGGCTTCAAAAGAAGTGTTGATATCAAAATGAATTGTTGAATTATTAAGAATTGAATTATTTCTATTGCTGCTGGATGAGTTAGAAATTTATAAAACAATCACAGATCTTGATCTTTGGTATACATCAAACCCCACTTAGATATCTCTTCTAACTTTCTTCCCAGAAAAAGAACTCAGAAGAATAAAGATATGGAAAACATGAAGAATCACCTGAGCAGATAACATAAGGAACATGGACGCTGATACTGACCAGCCAGTCCTGGACCAGGAAACAATTTGCCTGTCAATAATAACCCTCTAGGCTTTGCATCACATTTGCCTATGTTTCTGTAAGATGCTCTGCTAGAGGGCAAGCTACTTGCCTTTAAGATCGTGTCTTGCTCTACTTTGCATCCCTGAAAGAGGACTGTCTTACAAATGAAGTTCAGACTCAGAATATTGATCACACTGTCACCAAAGTAATGTTTTTGGACACACACCTCAACATGGCCCCACACCTCTTTCAGTACCCATACATCTCTATCCATTTTACAATTTCCCTAATGAAGAGAATCACCTGGGGAATTTGTTATTTCCCCCAAAATTACTAGACCCCGTGAGTGCGAATCTCCAGAGAAAAGGTCTGGAGATCTGTTTTTGCTTATTGTTTCCTTACTTGTTTTCTTAATAAATCCCCCACTCTCCAACGTGGCTCATTCATTATCAGGAAAAACTGATACTGCTTCCCTGGGAAATAAGGGTAAGGAGGCTGATTGTATTGTCATCTTTAATAGCATAAAACTGGAAACAACCAGTATCCCCATCAATAGGAAAACAGATAAATAAAATGTATTATTCATAAAATGGAATTCTATGCAACAATTAAAATGAATGAACTTGATCCATCAACATGGATAGAGCTCAAAAACAAAGTCAAGGGGAGATACTTCTGTGTGTAAAATATGCTTTAAATGATCTGAAAGGATAAATACCAGATGAACAATCATTGCCTTGAGAAAGGAGTGGAAAGAGAGCAATTAGGCAAAAGGTGTTAGTTAAAGGGGTTTTAAATATATCTGTAGTATTTTATTTCTTTTTTAAAAGACTAGGAAAAAACATGGTTAAATGCTAACAGTTTAATGTGGATATGGGTGTCTATGAATACATTCTTTTCACATTTTTTAATTCTCAAAATTACAAAGTATACTCTTTTTTTTAAGTTTATTTCTTTTATTTTGGGAGAGAGAAAGCAGGAGGGGAAAAGAGAGGGAAAGAGAAAATCCCAAGCAGGCTCCATACTGTCAGCACAGAGCCTGACACGGGGCTCAAACTCACGAACAGTGAGATCGTGACCTGAGCTGAAACCAAGAGTCAAATGCTTAACCGAGTGAGCCACCCAGGTGCCCCACAAAGTACGAACTCTTTAACATGAAATAGAAACTGTGACCTGACACTTGCCCTGAATCATCCCCTGCCCTTTTCCTGTGCATACCACTGGAACCAAAACACTTCCTCTTGCCCTACAAAGTGGTGTGGCCAGCTCCCAGGAGTCTGCACGTGAGATGCCCTTTGTCTGTCCTGCCTCCCAAGAGCCCAAACTGCTGGCAACTTTCTTCTTCATGCTTCAGTGCCCAGTTCTACTACCACCAACCCAACGTCATGGTCTCCATCCTGCTCCAACAGAGGCAGGTGCTGCCTTTTATACTCTGGCACAGCTCTTATTTGAAGGTCCAGCATCCAGCCCAGTAAACAGCATACAGTCTGTACCACATTAAATCCTCTGGATGAATGAAGAAATGAAATGGAACATTCAGCCAGTTTCCTATAAGCACGACTCATCCATGTGGATACACATTAAATGCCAATTAAAAGAAACAAAACTATTTCAGGGACATGAACACCACTCCTCTTTAGCTCTTTGTGCAACACATAAGAAAAAGGTAAGAGGTCACTGAGGTAGCCATCTTCAAACATATGAAAGGCTTCGAATGGAAAATTGAGAATAATGACTTCATTTCCACCAGGTACTGAGATAATAAGCTTAAATTATAGCTGGAAAGATATGAGTTAGATATTGAAAAGAACTTAACAAGAACAGCGCATACTATAGTGGGAAAGAACATGGTTTTGGAGTCAGACAGACCTGGAAATAAATCCCAACTCTTCTGCTTAATGGCTGTTTAACTTTGGGCACGTTATTTCAACTCTCAGAGGCTCAGTGTCTTCATTTCCGGGATGGACATAATAATACCCACCTTACCTTGATACTACCTTCCAGCAGTGAGCATTCAAAGGCATAACATGTAAAGCCCTTGGCACATAGTAGTTATTTCCCCTGAATCATCATAGAACTAAAATAGGAAATCCCTCTTCTGCAATTTTTGAGGCTCAATCATGCAACAGTTGTTTAGTAGAAATCCTAACTGTAAAGCAGGAGGATGGATTCCAGGAATGCCACAGGGCAATTTCGTTGTTTGTGCCATAGAGCCCCAAGGTCTACCCAGGGGAAAAGGTCTTAAATTCCCTTTTGGGGAGTTAGACTATCCAGAACAATGAGGACTCAAGTCCCCTGATTTTTGAGGGCCAGTATTCTGCAATGGTGTTTTTCTTTTATCTCTTTAAAAAGACAAGTCACTTATGGTCTTGATAACAGCCTAGGCTAAACTGTTTAGCATTTTCATTCTAAAAGGTGATACTTAAATTGTCTTTTTAAACCTTCATTGTAAAAGGTGATAGTTAAACTGTCTTCTTTCAGCCCTAACATCAACACCTCCCCTGCTCCCGCCCTGATAATAGGCTCTGGGATTGTGCTAGAATTGCTTTTTCTCCTCTCCTCTTCTCCCAGTTGGGGACAGAAAGAAAGACTTGCTCAAGACTCTGAGATTCTTTTCTGTTCCAATTCGTTTATGCTCAGCCCCTAGAAGAGATTCTGACCTGATTCTAACAGCCTCGGTTTATAATGAGATCAGTCTTTACTGCAGCCTACTCTAAGTGGAGAATGTGTTTTCTTGGAAAACAACATTAGAATTCACTCCTAATTTGAAATATATATGATCCAGGGTCAATAGGTCCAGCAGAGCTGGGCAGAAAGACTAGATTCAAATCCCACAGTGTCACCCCCGCCACCCACACCCCATCTCCCCCGCCCCCCCCCCCCGCCCCTGCCCTCCTCTACTCTGCCTTTCCCCTTGTCCCATCTCTCCTCACCTGTCCCTAGCGGAAAGACAAAGAGGGGTCTTTTCCAGAACTCCCAACAATCTGTTCCGTAATAAGACAAGACTTCCCCCATGGAATCATGGTATTCTTTACACTTGGCTTCTCAAGGAGCGACAGAGAAGGCACTTATTTCCTTCATAGGATGTGACAGGGTTCAACACATAATGAACAAAATGTCATAATAGCTTGATAAAGGCACTTTGTAAAACACATGGAACAAGTAATTAAAAAAAAACTCTAAATGAAGATTCAATTCCAAAGGGAAGAATGCCTTTGGGTTTTTTTTTTTTTTTGACAAAGCAAAATATTCCAAAATTCAATTGTTTAATAGGGCTTTCCCCGGCAGCACTGGCACATATTAATTCTCATTTCAAGGCAGCATGTTTATTTTAGTTCCAACCTACTTTCAATGGTAGGTAATTAGGGAAACTAAAAGTGCATATCTTATTGCTTAATTTAGAGTCTACCACTGTGTTTCTAGGCCTTTCTTGGGATGTATTTTAATGATTCAGAACGATGAAAGATTTTTATTCAACTTTAACTGCTTGAGAAAGGCAGTGAATAAAACTCGGGTTATACATTCTGATTTTGAAAAGAAACCTCGTACTATTATTTTAAACCCCAGCTTTTGCCCATGGAAGCCAAGCTCTCATGTAGTAAATTCTACCAGAAGTTCTCAGAGCTCCTGACATCATTGCTCCAGGCGTTCCTCTGAAGCCCAGACACTTGCCACATGATTCCTACCAGTGTCACCAGTAAAAACTGTCTTAGGCAGCCACGTGGAAGCCGCGAGTGTCTGTGGAGTTTCTTTCTATCTAAAGAGAGTTAAGAAGCCACATCAGGAAGAAGAACAATGAATAGCATCGCAAAGTCCCCATGCCGGCAGAGACTGGAAGTGGTACCACCCAACAGAAATACAGTGTGAGCCCGATGTGATGTAATTGTACATCCTCTAGTAGCCACATTTTATTAAAGTATACAATACGGTATTATTAAGCCATGTCATCTTATCATTGGAAGTTTGTTCCCTTTGACCAGCATCTACTCATTTTCCCCACTCTCCAGCCCCTGGCAACCACCATTGTACTGTATCTATAAGTTCAGCTTTTTTTTCTAATTTTTAAATGTTTAATTATTTTTGAGAGAGAGAGAGAGAGAGAGAGAAAGAAGGAGGGACAGAGAGACAGGAAGACACAGAATCCGAAGCAGGCTCCAGCCTCTGAGCAGTCAGCACAGAGCCCGATGTGGGGCTCGAACTCACGAACTGTGAGATCATGACCTGAGCCGAAGTCAAAGTGGCATCTAACCTACTCAGGTGCCCCAGGCTTTTTCTTTTTTTTTTTTTTTTTTTTAGATTCCCCATATAAGTGATACAACACAGCACTTGCCTTTCTCTGTCTGGCTTATTTCACTTAGCATAATGCCCTCCAGGTTCATCCATGTTGTCACAAAGGGCAACATTTCTTTCTTACTTATGGCTGAATAATATTCAATTTTATGTATATACCATATCTGCTTTGTCCATTCACCTGTCCACAAACACTTAGGTTGTGTCTATATCTTAGCTACTGTGAATAATACTGTAATGAACATAGTGGGGCAGATACCTCTTCAAGATACTGATTTTGGGGGCTCCTGGGTGGCTCAGTCTGTTGAGCACCCAGCTCTTGATTTCAGCTCAGGTCATGAATCTCACTATTCATGAGATCAAGGCCCGAGTGAGGCTCTGCACTGACAGTGCGGAGCCTGGTTAGGATTCTCTTTCCCTCTCTCTCTGCCCCTCCTCCGATATGTGCGTACTCTCTCCCTCTCTCTCTGTCTCTCAAACAAACATTTTTTAAAAAAAGATACTGATTTTGTTTCCTTCAAATATATATCCTTAACTAAAATTTAAAATTCAGTTCCTGGAGCACCTGGATGGCTCAATCAGTTAAGCCTCTGACTTCAGCTCAGGTCATGATCTCGTGGTTCGCTGAGTTCAAGCCCTGCATCAGGCTCTGTGCTGACAACTCAGAGCCTGGAGCCTGCTTCAGGTTCTGTGTCTCCCTCTCTTTCTGCCCCTCCCCTGCTCGCACTCTGTCTCTCTCTCTGTCTTTCAAAAATAAATAAACATTAAAAAATATTTTTAGGGGCGCCTGGGTGGCTCAGTCGGTTAAGTGTCCGACTTCAGCTCAGGTCATGATCTCACGGTTCATGGGTTCGAGCCCCGTGTCGGGCTCTGTGCTGACAGCTCAGAGCCTGGAGCCTGTCTTCTGATTCTGTGTCTCCCTCTCTCTCTGACCCTCCCCTGCTCACACTGTCTCTCTGTCTCTCTCAAAAATAAATAAAATATTTTAAAAATTTTAAAAAAATTGTTTTAAATTCAGCTCCTCAGTTGCAATAGCCACATTTCTAGGACTCAGTGGCCACATGTGGCTAGGCTACAATGGATGGTGCAACCCTAGAGATCTTATAATCCCCACGGGCACACGGTGCAGGAATCTTGAACCAAGGTGCCACCAGATCCTGAACCCCACCAAAGATGAAACCCCTACTCCCCTCACAAAGTGGCCCAGCCGATTGTCAGCTCAGGAGATTAGAAAGCCCTCCCTTATGTTGAGCTGAAAACTGCTGCCCTGTCATTTCCATCTCCAGATCCTAGCTCTGCTTTCCAGAAAGTCTGTCCCCTCCCTGGGGGTTGATGGGAGAAGCCCACACATCCTTCAGAGGCCAGACAGTCCCAGCTGGGGTCTCCTGAGTCCTCCCTACACACCACATCTGTCTGCCAGAGGGCACACATCCATTTAAGAGGAGTCAGCCTCTTTGAGAAAGCTTTCGTTCCCACCCCTGTCCCCTTGATCAGGACAAAGGGGAGGGTGAACAAGAAGAGCAGTTAATAACGGCTTTTCCCTGAGGCAAAGCGGCTCTGCTCTTTCTCGGCTCACGCCATAAAATACAGCAGCAGAGCAGTGACCCTAAATGCTGCAGGAGAAGAGCCCACATAAAACTGAGCACTTGGTACCTGGCACTAGGAGATTCTTCAGAGAAAGCACTTTTGGAGGAAAGATGAGCAGAGTAGGGTAAAGCAGTTAAACTTGAATACATATATAAATGTTAGTTTTGCATAAATGGGGTCATACAATCAACGCTGTTATGGTGAATGCTGTACCACACCCCATATCAGTATCATCATCGCCCCATTGTCACACCCCTCCCCATAACACATTTTAAGAACACAACATGTGTCCTAGACTTACCTTCCTATTTACAGTCCTTCATCTACATACAGACAAACTTTGAGTGGCTTTTCATAGAGTGTTCTACAAAACCGAGATGTTCTAATACACACTCTCCTGCACCTTGCTCTGCTCACCAAACTCCCTTTCAGCTGTGTGGAAAAACCAGTCTTCCCTGTGTCTCACACTGAGCCCAGTTCTGTACCCAACTAGGTGGGCTGGCTGGTGTGCCCCTCCCAGCCCCACTCACACACACACACTCACACACACACACACACACACGTGCGTGTGCACACACAACACACATATGCTCTGGGGCTCTGCTGAGTCCCACCAGTCTAAGTAGGGCTGGCCCACCCGGCAAAGCAGAGTTGAGACCACAAAGATGGCCCAGGCCTCGAGGTGGCTGGAGATGATTGGGCAGGTGTCAGCCTGGCTGCCTCAGCAAATTGGGGAGAAGGAGAGTCCTCCCTTCTGCATCCCAGGCACCGGATACCTTCACCTTCAGTGCCTTCACCATCCATGTTCTGTATTGCCAGCATACACACACCTTGTTTCCACCCCCAGGAAAGCATCCAGGAAATTGAAAGGCACACCATTAAATGGAAACCTGATGGGTTTGCAGGTGTGAATGGAGTTCTTTACACCTGGTGTACCAGCTTGAAAGACACAGTTATGCAGCGGACCCAGGCAGGAGCACTCCTCTGTCTTGGGAAGCATTCAATCGTTACCCATGACTTTGTTCACTTCCCTTCGCCCACCCCTGCCCTCCACCCCAGACCCAGACAGCAGCAATGCCCCCCCCCCACCAAGGGACCCAGATCTGTTCTTTAGCGCTACTTGTCCTCAGGGGTGGAGGGAGAACTTTGTTCCCCAAAATGTTTCATGCATCAGGGCCTGTGGTACCACCAGAAATCATGGAGAAATGTTTCCTTCATCCATTTTTAATTGCTGCAGATGATAATGACATTCTTTGCAAAATAAATACTTAACTACCTTCCCTTAGATTTTTCAGACCCAAGGAGGATGGAGACGTAAAGCTTTCAGTTAATAGCTTACTTTATTCTGGTGTCATTTCTTTTATTTCCTTTCGGCTCGTTATTTATGGCTTAAATTTTTTGCACCCTGGTGCTTGGCCTGCTTTCCTCGGGAGGATAATTAAGAAAAAGAATTTAGATGTTCAGGCATTTTTTACCATTGGGCTGGAGGCAGTAGAGGAGTTGAGGGGGAGAGAGGGAAATGTGAGAGAAAGAAGCAAATGCCACTGCAGCCACCACCAAAGCCCCAAAATAAAATCAATGATTTCCCTAAAGTCTATTAAGGTGTTATTCTTGGCATTAAGGATGGCACAACCTATTATTCTAACACTCAGCAGATTCTGTTAGGCAAATACCTAACTGACAGGACGCGAGCGTGTGCGGACAAATTACCATAGAGCTCATCTGTGGCCGCATGGTCCTATAATTGAAATGGGATCAAGATTCTCCAAAGTGCACGTGCCCTACAGCCGACCTGATCTTGTTACACGTCTGGGAGCCTGTGAGACCAAATGGATCAAGAATAGAAGCCAAATAAAAATGGAAAGGATGCTGCTCCTGTCACGTAAAGAAGCTAGTGTTTAATTAGACAGGGGCCATGAATTGCAGCCTTCAAAATAAAACAGAAGGGGGAAAAATAATAAAACTTTCTCCATGAGTGACTCTTCCTCCCCTTGAAGACCATGATAATGAAACTGACAAATATACCTTGGAGGCCGGCTTCAAGAATCAAATCGATTTATTTAATAATTTAGGAATCACTTCCAGCCATCTCTCCCATTAAAATCTGAGGGGCCATTGTATTCTCTATTTCCTCGGTTCCTTTCCCTTCCCTTAGTTATGCCTCACTGCCTTTAATAAATAAGTAATACAGAAGGAAAAAAAAAAACACTTATCTGGAGTGCCTTGCCTTCGCCTTCACCCTGCAGGGCTCTCTGATTCTTTTCTACCTGGAAATAAATGGAGTCGAGAACAATCTTTTCTCCCGTAAAGGCTGGGGCAGCAAGGTTGGACCCCTAAGTGTGGTCACGGCAGCCCCGGATCCCAGAGCACTGCTCGAGCCCGAAGAAGAAGTGCAGAATAAATAACATGTTAAGACAAGCTCAGAGAGTCAAGGGCTCGTTCCAGAGGCAAAGCGTGTGCACACAGGCGACTTTCCAGCTTGTAAATGGCAAGAAACCACAGCGACTAGTAGGGGGAATTCCAAAAGCATCAAAGTAAACTGTGATCATTTGTAGTTTATTGCTCAAAAGCGAGGGCTGCTGAACCCAGCCGCGGTTGTATTTCCTCATGATGCTTTGAAGAAAATGGGAAAGAGATTGCTAATATACAGTGGGTCTCAGAAAGCAAACTTGCTGAACTCAGCAACAATTCCTCCTGCTCCCTGCGCCCAGTCTAGACAGGAATGCCTCCCTCTTCCCTCATCCCTGCCCTTGCCCCAGGCTTTGCGGACCCAGGAGCCCACAAAGCCAGTGCTCACCTGGAGGGAAGACCTTGCTCCCTGCGGAACTACCAGAATGATGGCTCAGGAGATACAACTGACCACTGACATGGCTGGCTCCATCTACCACCCACATGGCTGGCCATGACAAAACCCAAGCCATTGGCACAACCAACATCCATTTCCCAGGCTCTGCTGAGCCCCCATAAGTCACCTCAGAGGGGCCCTCTTCCTATGCCAGCATCTCTACTCTTTATGGATCCTTCTCCAACCCTTTGCAGGGTTCCTCCCAACTGGAAAGCCTGCCTCTCTACACTCCTACCCTGTCTCCATCTAGAGCAACTCATTTTTGCCCTGGAAGACTTGGCTCAGGCAGGAACCACCACCACCCAGAATTTCCCCCTACCACTGTCCCACAGCACTGAGAACATGCTCTTTTTGGCCACTAATCATCTGATAATGTAGTTATTTACATTCCTTTTCAGTTGTGTCCCCATACCTAGCACATGCATGCACACACAGGAAGTGCTTAGCAAACGTGTGTTACCTACATGTTGAGGAAGGCTGAGTTGGCTCACAGCCACCAGTCTGTGCAGTCTGTGTAACCTGCACTTCCCAGATTTTTCCACTGGGGGAAAGAGAAGGCAAGAGGGGACTGAAGTGCTTTGTCTCCCCTGGAAACCAGCATCCTGAGAGTCTTCACCCAGCGGCTGATGTGAAGGCAATTTATCCCTGCCAGAAAAGCATGGGCAGCAAGCCACATAGCTGCTTCTCTCGATCCACAAATTAATGATGATCATTCCCAGTGTTAATTCCATAAATAATTCATCAAGTCAAATGTAAGGTATCTCGAAGCCCCCACCAGTCATACTATGCAGCTTCACTCAAGGAAAAATTTAGACACAAATCTGGAAGCCTCTTTGGTTTACAGGAAGTTCTGACATGGCTATTAAATGTGCTGTGCACCTTAAATTTAGCCAAATGCCCTTTATTACATAAATATTCATTGAGCGCCCTGTCTGTGCTGGGCGTGGTGCGGGGTGAGACTGAATAAAAGACACGGTCTTTCCCCTACAGTAGAATAGGAGAAACAAGGACACATCCCAGAGTGTTCAGCACTGAACACATAACACAGGGAGGTTGTAGAGCTTGGAGGTTAAGTGTCTCTGTTCTCCAGAGTCCAGCAGACTTGGCTTCTAACCCAATTCCTAGCCATGTGATCTGGAGCCAGTCCATCTCTCACTAAACCTCAGTCTCCTCATCAGTTAAGTGGGCATGGTGACAATGATAGTATCTACTTCACAGGGTTGGCCGGCAGTAAGAAAGCAAGTAATGTTACGCATTAACACAATTAATATTACAATACATAACACTCTTGGGAGAATCAGAGAAGGCTTTTTGGAGAAGCTGAGTTTCAAAGGATGCACGGGCAAGGGTATGCAAGGGTATGGGAGATGTGGTGAAAGTCCAGCTTCATAATTCACAGAGCCCAGCACAAAATAAAAATGCAGGTCCCCTTCTTCAAGGGGAATTATTCAGACTTTCAAGACAATGACAACAGAGTGTGAAAGCAAGTACTGGGTCCCTGTAAGCAGAGGTGACCACTCCACTGCACCCGTCATCAGCCCATGAAGCCAGCCCTAGAAGGCACATTCCCCACAACCAAACATGTGATGTATACTTGGACTGCAGGGGCGGCAGCTCTGGCTTACTGGAGACTTGAGTTCTAAGCCTCAGTGTGAATGGGAGATGCTTCTGACTGAACTACATACACTCCGGCTGTTGCATCAGGGTTTGTGCACACGTGTGAATGACATCACTGCGCCTCCCACACCTACTCTTGCTGTCTACAAGCAAGAGGATGCACAAGGCCATGTTCCCAGGTCCCTTACCTGTCCTGGGATTCCTGAAAGAAATCAGTGGGTATCCCAGGGTCTGAGATTCAAGCATCCTGGGTACCAGCCCCAGGCCTTCACTCGGGGCAAGTCACCTCACATCTCAAACATCAGTTCCTCGCATACAAAGTGCAGAGAGTAGATTCACTTATCTCTAGGATCCTTTCTGGATAGAATAATCTGCACTTCTGTGCAATAGCAGCAGGAGGAAGAAAATAAAAGTCTGCAAAGCCAGAGTAAAGTAATAATAATTTTAAAACAAGCTATATACCTGCTGACTTTTTAATATACCATTTCTGGCCTGGAAAAAAACCAAATTATGCAAAATAAAATGCTCTTGAAAACTCCCATAATGTCCCCGTATGCATTTCATTTAGCAGGTGCAGTATATATCATGCCATTAAGGCTTTGTGTAACAGGGGTTCTGAAGCCCAATCCCTGATAATGATCTATTTAGACCACTCGGCATGGGGAGCATATATTTCCTGTACATCACTGACTGGTTTTTATTGCTTAGAACATTTGCATAAAGTCAAACAATTACCCCCAAGAGATGGATCATTTGCTCCTGCTTTTCCTCACCTGAAGTTGCCATCCTTCACACTCCTTCTTGGAATCATCTCCTGACTTACAGCTGAAACCATCCACTGAGCAGCATGCTTCAGGGACGTGGGCAGACCCCAAACACTGCCAGGATCCGGGCTCTTCTCCTCTGGAAACTCTTGTAAGCAATTTGGCATCTTAACATTGGTTCTCAGATTGTGGTGTACATGGCAATTACCCGAAGGGCTTGTTAAACGTGACTGCTGAACATAATTCCCAGAGTCTCTGATTCAGCAGGTCTGGGGTGGGGCCTCAGTACTTGCAATCCCAACAAACTCTCAGGGGTGCTAATGCTGCAGGTCCCAGAACCACGCTTTGAGAACCACTCTATTTGAGAGTAAATGGTAGCATGTTACTAGTCAACCCATAAGATAGACAACTTCTAAAATATGATCAGGGCGCCTGGGTGGCTCAGTCAGTTAAGCATCCGACTTCAGCTCAGGTCATGATCTTACGGATCATGAGTTTGAGCCCCTCGTCAGGCTCTTTGCTGACAGTTAGCCCAGAGCCTGGAGCCTCTCTTTGGATTCTGTGTCTCCCTTTCTCTCTGTCCCTCCCCTGCTCCTACTGCCCCTCTCGCTCTCAAAAATAAATAAAACATAAAAAAATAAAATAAAATATGATCAGATAAAAACTCACTTCTGCATAATAAATGAAGGGCAAAGCAGTCAGAAATTCTCTGAGGTTGGGCTTACCCTCAAGAGGCAATCAGTAGATCTCCCAACCAGGTTTCCACCTCTGCATAGACAGCTGGGTATTTTCCTGACAGTCATTCATTTCTGGATATTGGGTTGGTGGGTGGGGGACCCACTGGGAAGAATGTGCTCACAGAAAGTGTTCAGTCTGCTCCAGGAAGAGGCCCCACTCTCGGCCTCAAGTAGAAACACTTCCCTGAGATTCCACTGTCCCCCAAATCCTTGAGCAAGCAGCACCAAGGTCACCTGAGGGCTTGTTAGAAATGCACAATCTTGGGCCCCACCTCAGAGCTCCTGAACCAGATCTGGATTTTCAATAAGATTCCCAGCAATATGTATGCACATTAAGGTTGAAGAGGCACTTCCCTACAGAACACAGGGGTGAGGAGAAACACAGCTGGCAAAAGGAGACAGATTTTCCAAGGGTGCCTTTCCTTCTCACGTGACCTGGAGCCTGGTGGGATTCTAACTTGGAGAGAGGGAGGTGGAAGGGAAAGGACATGCACATACAGTATCACGCATCTCTGTCTCCTGGTCCAGACCTATGGCAGCCTGGTATGTTCATCATGTCCAGGTCTGAAGAGGGGAGGAGGGATTGCACACTCAGATGTTGGGTCGGAGGGGAGGGGGGGTTGCATGTGATCTGTGCAGGAATCAGGTGCTAACCTTTGACCCTATGGGAGGGGGCACTCCTTCTAGAGGTTTGCAG
This sequence comes from Cryptoprocta ferox, assembly GCA_028646485.1. Classification (NCBI taxonomy): domain Eukaryota; kingdom Metazoa; phylum Chordata; class Mammalia; order Carnivora; family Eupleridae; genus Cryptoprocta; species Cryptoprocta ferox. The sequence continues at coordinate 83,854,793 of CM053574.1, read as the reverse complement.
CTTCAAAATGTTGAAAACACTGTGCTGGCCAAACGGAAGTGTGAGCAGGCTGGGCTCTGCCTGCAGGATCCCTACCCTATAGTATTAATACCATTGGCTGAAATGTATTGGCAACTTGCTACACACCAGGCACTGTTATCATTATGTCCATTTTACATTTGAGAAAACTGAGGCAAAGGCAAAGGAAGTAACTTGCCCTCAAATCATGCAGCTAATAAGGGGCAGAGCTGGGACATGGATCAGGCAGTGTGATCAGAAGTCTGCACAGTAAAGCCTCCTGTATTGAAGGCCACACCCATGGATAGGGAGCCGCCTCTATCCTGAAGGGAGGTAGAACCAGATTCTCCTAGAAGGAACCAGAACTTGTCAGGTGGCCTTAGGACAAACATACCATTTATTATCCAAAATGGGCTGCTTCTGAGAATAAAACATGGCACTCTTATTAACCATGCTGAACAAAAGGTTTCATGGCAGAGAGCCTTATGGAGGGCTCCTCATAGGCCTCTCCGATGGCACTGAAGCTTAAACATGGTCTCCGCCACTCTGAGGACAGACAGGAGCTAAACATCGAGACAACAGAGCAACAGTGAGGATGAGTAAACCATGTCTTGGAACCAGATTATCTAGTTGGTAGTGCTGGGGGGTTTTTTTCCTTGCTTTCTGCCTGTTTTTCTTTTATTATCTACAAAGTCCAGGAAAGACTTGTGAAATGTACCCTTTTTCCTCCATAGCCTCTCCCTCCCCCCACTAGTTAGACAAACTAACCAAGAGGACAGAGTGTAGAGTCCAATCCTCCCCTTCTCCGCACGTGGAGACCCTTCTCACCGTTACCCTCCTTGGAGGGTCTGGGTCTTACAGGGGAAACTTTATCTAAAATTATAATCCCCGCTAAAATATAGCAAGGCCCTCATCCAGGAATCTGACTCTAGACTCAAGCAAATAAATACCCTGATCATTTTCAAAGACATGCCTATGTCATTCGGCCCTCGACACAACAGGGAGAGAGTTTACACTCTCCCTATTTCATATCTGAGGCTCAGACAAGAGCAGTGAAAGCAACCAATTCTGAAACAGAGGCAATCAAACCTGATGAAAAGCAGGACTGATTGGGCCGGGTCTGTTAACTGAGAATAATTACCATCTTTTTTTTTTTTTTTTTAAGGAACTCCCACAGTGACCGCTGGGTGGTTCCTCTTGAGTAAATAAAATGAGTGAAGAAGCATTTTTGTTTTGTATGGAACTGGCTTGAGGCACCAGGTCCACACAAGGGAGCAGTGCCTGGGTCGTGCCTAGTCCTGGTTCATCTTTCTTCTTTATGCAGCTGCCAGCAGATGTCCCTCCCACAGCAGCCCCAGCCGTCCAGATGGCACAGAGAGCCTAATTGCCATTGTTAGCACTGATGGTGCATTCCAAAAGAGGAGAGAAAATCAGCCAGGAGAGAAAATCTCTCTTCTCTCTGAGGAGCCACCTACTGCCTGTGTTTAATAGAGATGAGCATCCCGCTATGCCACTCTGCCATCTGTGTCTGAGGGAAAGAACCAGAAGCCCCCTTCTTGCTTCGGGAACCATATGGAAGCCATTAAGAAGGGTGCCCTTGCTACTCATTGGCCCAACACTGATGAAGAGGCATTAGCCTTAAAAACTAAAAAGTCTGACAAGACCAAGTATTGGCGAATATGTGGCACAGCAGTATCTCTAATGCTCTGCCGAGGAGGCTGTAAATTGGAACATCCTCTTTGGAAACCTGTACTTTATCTAGTAAAGTTGAAAACATCCATTTCCTGTGACTTTGCAGTTACACTCTTTGAGGTATGGGCCCTATGGAAATGCATGCCTATGTGTGCCAGGATAGACTAGAATGTTCATAGTAGTGTCATTCCTGATTAATTACCACAATCTCGAAGCAACCCAACTGTTCATCAGCAGTGGGATGGATGAATAAGTTAGGGTAGAGGCAATCAATACCATTGCTGTTGTTATTGTACAGCAATGAAAATGAGTAAACATAATCTTGAGAGAACAAAAAAGCAAAAGACCAAAGAATACACATAGTATGATTCCATTTATATCATGTTTAAAATCATCAAAATATCAGAAACATCCCACACCACCCCCTATTGTTGTGGGATGCATTTGGGTGTGGCAAACATTCACATAAAGCAAGGAAAGTATTACCCGATGTTAGTATAGTGTAGAAAATTCTGAAGGAAGGAAGGAAGGTAATGGGGTGGGAGGGGTTGGGGTTGTATGTAAGGTACTGGCAATATGCTATTTCTTGACCTGAGGAAGATGGCTACACAGGTGTTTGCTTCTGTATATGTACGCTTTGTGCATTTTTCTCTCGATGTGTTATGCTTCATACACACACACACAAGAGAAAACGTTACAAGACAAAAAAGAAATCTCCCCAAGCCTGATGGCAGCTGCCCCCTACTGGCACCCGAGGAAAGTGCAGGTTCCGGTGGCATGAATTTGGTGAGTGGGAGGAAGATAGGAATGAAAGGGACTAGAGAGTTTCAGTCTCAGAAGAATTGTACTCACATCTTTTTGGGAATTTTTTGAGTTTTACTCATGAGTTGTTAACCATTTTGTTTAGCAAATCGGTTTATCCCAACGACCTCTGTGGCGGTGGCAGATGGCGCTAAAGAAACCCCCCATAAACGCAGCTCCCTCCACTCCGGCATGGACCTCAGTTCCCAGGGCTCCAGGAGAGAGTCCAATGGGAAAGGGAGGGGAGTGGCGGGGCGAACGAGGGGCAGGTTACGTAAGCAGCAGGCGGGGTCTGTGGAGATGGATGTAACCGTGGCCTTTACAACAGACTGCAGCCCCAGAACAGAGCCCTGCAGATGCGTGCGAGTATCGAAGCCTGGGAAATCGGAGCAGCTAAACATAATCACTGGAGCAAGAGCCAGGGGTGTGCAGTGGGGAAAATGCATGGAGAGCAAGGAGTTTGTATGAAAATCCCATGAGGAACTAGATGACAGTAAGGATAAGGGCTAAGAGGCTAGAACGCTCAACTCCCTGTTGTTGTCAATAGCCCCATCTGGTCCCTCAACTGCAGGAGAGAGAGTTTGCAAAGCAAGGCCTCTTCCAGGCCCTGACAGTGCCTCTGAAAAGGAAAAGCCAGAGCAGACGTTGTCAGGGGCTTAAGTCCCGAGTGGGCCAGGATGTAGATCTGTTCCTTAACAGATGTAGTTCTGTGAGACAATGAGATGTCTCTCTGTTCTATAACATTTGGGGAAATGGCATAATGGGACTATTCATTAATCAGTTTAAGATGTGGTTTTTCCTCTGTGTCTAATGTTAGTGACAACCCAATTTAGTAAAAGAGAAAACTTATAAGAGTCCTTGGGTCTGTGCTCGAAAATGACATTTTGCATCTTACACTTTTTTTTTTAATCTGAAGATGTTTAGATTTCTAGATAATCTAACAAAGGCCTCCCCACATTTCCTGAAAGACTACATCAAGGACTTTTGAAGCCATTTCTAATCTGTTGCCTTGAACGGGTTGCCCCTAAGTATAATAATGTTCCCAAGCCCAAGGTCTCAGGAAGCTATTCTGATTCAAAAATGGCTACAAGCAATATATTAAATACAACTCTCCATTTAGTCACCAGATATTTATTAAGTGCTGACTAGATGCCAAGCCTGGAGCTGGCCCCTGTGGCTAATGCTGGATGGAGCTTCTGACTGGTGGGGAAGGAGGGTGACACGAGGGTAATATTGTGGGATGTTGAGAGCTCAGGAAGAGTGGGGCACTGTGGGAGCACACAGAAGGGGCTCCTACCCGGCTCCAGGATCCAGGCAGGCTGCCCAGAGAAATGACATACAAACTGAGCTACAGGAGATAAGCAGAAGCTGGCCTGGTAAATGGCACAGGAGAGCAGTGTTTAAGGTAGATGAAAGATGGTGCGCTCAAGGAACTGGGGAGTGGAGAGAAATGAGGCCCTAGAAGCAGAGGGCACGGGCAATCAGGGGCCTCAAATGCCATATGAAATAGTCAAACTTTGTCCTAAGCACATGAGGAACCTCTGAAGGGCTGTGAGCAGATTGCTAGATTAGAAAGATTACATTGACAGCTGTGTAGAGTGTGGATTTGAGGAAAACAAGACAAGCACTGGGGGACAGTTGGGAAGATGTCTCTGTATCCGGATATAAGGTGATGGTAAGTGACGCAGGAAGTGAAGGTAGCATGGAGACATGTGGGTGAGCTCAAGAGAGAACCAATGGTTCTTGGAATGCTGAAGGGGAAGCATGTATGCCTATTATGTAACTTTACTTCACTACCTTGGTGAAAGGAAATGCTTCAGAATACAAAGCACTAATTTCTAACACAAGTAATCAATCATTTCCTTCTAAATGTGGTTGTGTACCTACTGGTTTAGGCATGGACCAATGCTAGTGAATTCAGGGATGCCATTAAGATGCTCAACAAGCATGCCAATAGGCGCCATCCTAGCCTGAAGGACAAGGACTCTGAGATCAGACTAATCTGGGTTCAAATCCTGATTCCAGTTGCTCTCCCTGTGACCAGGGACAAGTCATTTAATATCTCTAAACTTATCCTCTTACTTATAAAGTGGGAGAACGGTGCCTGCCTTGTGAGTTTACTGGGAAAATTAAACTGGGTGATGCATGTAGAGTCTAGCACAGTACCAGGCACAAAAGGTTTGTCCATAAATGTCAGCTATTACTACTGGTGGTGGTGGTGGTGGTGGTGGTGGTGGTGGTGAACTTTTTGGTGTTGATTCCATCGTTCAAGTTTATAAACCCTGTCTTAGCATAGCTGGTGAATCCTGTGTGGATGCATGAATGTCTTTCCCTGTGTTTTTCCTGTGGTTGCTAAGCAGGTGAAAGTCAACACCATTGTCCCAAGTGCCCAGTGGACACTGTGGCACATTTCAGAAAGACATTGATTGATCAGACACTTACAGGCAAGGAGATGCAGTGAGATGCCCCCAGCATCAGTTTGGTGATCACCTGAACATGATGGTAATGATGACATCTTTGAAATATAGACAACTCTTCCCTCTCAGATCCCATACCCAAGAAGATACACAAATGGGGCTGAACAGCTTCACTGAGTCAGCACAAGGCTGTGTACCAACAAAAAGAAGACTGTGAATACATCCCAAATTGCACAGAATGCTCCATGCATGGAGCTTGAAATATTCTCCAGTGACACCGAGAGCTGAGAGCTGCCCCGAATACTGTTGGCTAGGCAGCAGAGCATCCAATGATGGACTGTGGAACAAGGAACTAGGAAAACAGATCAAGAGAAGTGACATGACCTTTGGGAGACTGAAAAGTAGAATGAGGCCAGAGCTGCATTTAGCTCCACACTAAACTGACACTTTACAGACCACGAGTTGGGTCTGACTTTCTTCTTAGATTCACTATCTGCTGCTTTAATTTTTTTTTTTTTTACTTTGCCAACAACAGGTCAAAACAGATCATCCTCAAATGCTTCAACATTGAAGCAAATCAATCTGCAGCTCAGCCCCATGGGGCTGAAACTGTATGGAGGATGGATATAATCATAGCAGTGTAGTGGAAAAGTATTTTCAGATTTTAACCAAGGTTCTCATGCCCTGCAACACCCTCATTCCCTGTACCCACCCCCTCTCTCCTCAGGCAAACACTTTTTAATGCAGCTCTTAGTGCCTCAGGAAAGGGATGGCACAGCAGAAATACTGAGAGAAAGAAAAAGTCTATTCTTAATTTGAGAGCTTCAAATTTGAAACTCACAGCTGAGTTTAAGGCAAGGACTTTTGCATTCCAAAAGCTTAGGAGAAAGCCGTTGTCCTAAGGGGCAAATACAGAAAATGTGTAAAGGGGAACTAAAGGTTACTAGACCCTGGGGTGTACCCCACCACACTCCCAGGCAAGCACTGGCGGGAAGGGCACAATAAAAACCCCACAGAGATTCTACAGATTTAAGAGCTTTCCAACAGGAAGCCAACCCGGTGGAGCAGTGGCCTGGGATGGCTGGGTGGGAATTGTAGGCAGCCAGGGCTGAAAGAACCTTTTAGCGCTCCCAGCATGATGTGAGGGACAGCTAGATCTTCCAAGTGTGCAAGAAAAAGAGCAGAAATAACCAAGTAAAAGACAGATCTAGAAATGCCTTGCAGGTCGGAGGAGAAAATATGGCCTCCATCTTTGCTGACTGAAGCCCGGAAGGCTGATGGGAATATAGAAGGGGATGGAGGCAAGAGATGGCCCTGACTAGTGACCAGATCTCCTCCCCCAAGGATTCGGGTGAGCTGAGACCCTGAAATGATTGAGGTTAAAACTTCTACTATCTGGCAATTTGAATGAAAGGGGGAAAAAGGAAGAAGAAAAAAGGGAAGGAGGGAGAGAGGGGAGAGTTGAGAAGGGGAAGGGGGGGTGGGAAGAAGAGAGCAGAGAAGAAGGAGAGGAGAGAAATGAAGTTTAAGTATTAAAAAAAAAAAAACCAAAAAATTCATTTCACATTTTTGCACACCTGACTGTGTGGCATCATATCATTATTAGTAAGTTAATACTACTCTTTTCTTTGTAAATCACCTACTGTGTGCCAGTCATTTGAGGGCAGCACATTGTACCAGGCATTTTATAAAAATGTCCCTATTTACTCCTCCAAATAACACTCTGAGGGGGCGTAGTACTCTCTCACTTCTACAAATAAGAAACCAAAGCAAAGATTTGAGTACTTACCCCAAATGTCACAACTACTTAGAGGCAGATCCAGGATTTTATCCAGATCTTTCTCTCCACTGGGGCACAGCCAAGTGGCTTTTGCAAGGAAAAGGAACCTGGCCGAACCACAAGCTGCAGGGATGGGAGAAGGAGGTGCCAAAATTGACTATCACCCAGGGAGGCCCACTGGCAAGGCTGTGTGCCCTCCCTTCACTCACTACAATGAGTGGGCCAGCACCCAGGGGACCCAGCATCCATGAAACACGTGTTCTTCCAAGACCAGCGGCAGGCTTTCCCTAACTCCTGGTGACCATCTGCCTATAAACACCCACACATGTTCAGCCCGGTCTGGGGATAACTGGGCCCCTGTGAGCCTCCTGTTGACTCCTTCCAAGTGCTCCTGGCTCTGACACCAGCAAGGACAGACCCAACAGGAGTTATGTTTGTGTTTTAAGAGATCTCACAAATCCCTGTTCAATATGCATTTAGGGATGATTTATCACTTGCTCAATGGGCTGATGGCTTCCTGCACTCTTTGATTTTAGGCCTCTCATCCTGCCTAGTGGAACTGATGACGGCGGCATGCACCCTGACGGAGGGAGGGAAGGAGCTATTTCAAACTTGTGAATAAATAATCTTTCAAGTAACAGATTTGAGCTAAAAGGGGAGTTTTGCCCTAAACACAGTCATTTATCTATAGTCAACAGCTTCCGTAATGCACATCCTTTCCTCACAAAGCACAGTATTCCAATTAGGAGGTGGCTGTTCTCACGCTGGGATGTTTGAGGGCCATCCAAAGGTTGCAATGCAGACTGTGTGTATTCAATGCTTAATTGTCACTATATCTAACCGTAAATCCCTTATCTTCCAAATTAAATCCTCCCTTCTAAATCCTAAAACCAATATCTTAAATCCTTTTTATTTTTTTCCATTTGCTACCCCTCAAAATCCATATTATGTTGATTCTTCTTCCTCAGTAATCCCCAGAAGTGTCCTTTCCCTGCTCCCTGTTTAAACCTTGCATTCAAGTGCAAATCTCTCCTTCTAACTGGCTGTCTGGCCTCCTTGGCTTGTCTCTCTCGTGGGTTTTCTGGTTCTGCCTTTACTTTTTCAGGAGGGCCCATTTTACCTCTCTCTAGAACTCCCAAAGCCCAGATAAGCAACCTGTTTCTCAAAAAAGCAAAAGACAAATAATTCGCCATGCGCTTCTTCTGAATCGAATTCCCTATTGTGACCCACCTTTAGAAATACCCTACTCCCTCCTGCCCTGGACTGTGGATGCATTGCTGGTAAATGAGATAAATTATCCTCCATGATACATAGAGTCCAATAATACCTGAAGCATTTGCTGAGCTCCTATTCTATGCCACACTGGGCACGAGGCCAGGACTGATGATGGATTGTCCATAACTCTTCACATTCATCTGCACACAAACACTTACACACCCTGTAAGCCCAGTCAGGGAGGGGTGAGGCCTGCGAGCCTCCAGATGCCCCCCTACAGGCCTGCCTGAATACACACAGTCTGAATTACAACCTTCAGATGGCCTTCAAATATCCCAGGGTGAGGAAAAAAACACCTCCTAATTGGAATACTCCTCTTTGTGAGGAGAAGATGTGCATTATGGAAGGCAATAGCTGTTTACAAATGATTCTGTTAAGGGGTATAAAAATAAAAATAATAAAATACAAGCTCACATTTAATGTACAGAATATGGGAATGTTCGCAACAGCATGTTCCAGCTCTCAGCTCAGGAAGATAATCTTCCTCACTCTCGTTACTTCCATTTTGGCACTTATTTACAATGAATTGTAATTGACAGATAACTTACCCAATTCCCCACTAGACAATGAGTGAATTCCTTGAAAGTAGAAGCTGTATAATTCCCTGTTCAGTCCCCAGTATCTGGCACAGTGCTTTGTACCTGCCAACAAGTATGTGCTCAATGTCTATTTCTTGAATGACTGAGTAAGCAAGGGATGTACCATTAGCACAAATGATGTGGATCAGGAGAGTCTTCACAGGGTGGGTAAGGCCTGAGTCCTACAAAGGTTTGGAGATGTCAAAGTTTGCCAGGCATTTGTAAAATGCAGATAAATGAATACACTAGAGCCCTGGGCTGGTCAGGGACAGAGAAGCAGACCAAACAGGCAGGTGGGGTTGTGAAGGGCGTCATATGCTAAGGAGGTTGGCTATAACCTGTACAATGAGAGAAAACCTTGGTGTTCTGTCTTCCTGGACTCCTCCAACCCTCTTAAATTACCCCGCTCCTCTGATAAACATATTAACATGTGACAGCATTTCATTAAGGACAAGAGAGGGGGATGGAAATAAAAGTTCCCAAGGTCTACTCAACAACAAAACAACAAACGACCCAATTTTAAAAAGTGGGCAAAGGACTCAAATAGCCATTTCTCCAAAGAAGACAAACAAATGGCCAATAAACACATGAAATGGCTCAACATCACTAATCATTAGGGAATTGCTAAGCAAAATCAGAATGAGATAACACTTCACGCCCATTAGGATGGCCATTATAAAAATAATAACAATAACAAGTGTTGGCAAGCATGTGGAGATATGGGAATGCTTGCACACAGGTGCTGAGAATGTAAAGTGCTCTAGCCACTGTGGAAAACACTATGGTGGATCCTTAAGTATTTACACAAAAAATTAACATATGATCCAAAATTCTACTTCTGGGTATATACTCAAAAGAATTGAAACAAGCAGATACTTGTATACCTAGACTCTGAGTAGCATTATTCACAATAGCCAAAAAGTGGAAACAACCCAATGTCCATGAACAAATAAATGGATTAACAAAATGTGCCACATTATCTACCTTAAAAAGGAAGGAAATTCTGAGACATGCTACAACATGGATGAACCTTTGAATATTATGCTAAGCGAAATAAACCAGACACAAAAGGATGATTATTGTATGATTCCACTCACAGGAGTACCTAACATGGTTAAATTCATATAGACAGAATCTAGAACAGAGGCTATGATGGGCTGGCTGGAGGAAAGAAGGAATGTGGAGTTGTTGTTTTTTTGTTTTTTGTTTTCTGTTTTTTAAGTAATCTCTACATCCCATGTGAGACTCAAACTCACAACCCTGAGTTGAAGAGTCACATGCTCCACCAACTGAACCAGCCAGGTGCCCCAAAATGTGGAGTTATTTTTAACAGGTACAGAGCTAAGAAGTTCTGGAGATGGATAGTGGGGATGGTTGCACAACAATGTGAATATATTTAATGCTATTGAAATATGTTAAAGCGATGAATTTTATGTTATGTATATTTTTCCACAATAAAAAAATTAAAATTAAGAAGTTCCTGCAGACCTGATTTTCTTTGACACAGTGAATTTGAATGACTGGGGACATCCTGTGGCTGCCAAATCCTCTCATTTCTGTCCCAGTTATAATGCTGGTACATGCTTTCTTGGGCACCCTTGCTATTCAATCTACTAAACCCCTTCACCTCTTGCAGACTCTTAACGAATGTGTATCTTTCCATGATACATTTCTATCATTTTCCAGCCCTGAAAGTTTTTCCCAGAGTTCACCAGGTTCTGAGAGGAAAACATGGCCTCTTTCACAGTTAACCTGACAAGGTTCACACTAAAGTTTTTAACTAAATTATTACATCCACCTAAGATGCTAAGTCTCTGGCCCTTGGTATTTTGAATACACAGAAAAAACCTGTCAGCAGCCCATAACTAAGAAGTGTGGCTTCCCAACCTATAGGTGGTCAGGGCGCCGGTGTGAATCTTTTGAGTGAAGCCTTCTACCAATTTGTGAGAGGAAGAAAATGTCTGCCTTTGCCCTCAAGAAGGGCATGTCTGATCCATCCTCTGAGAGGTTCATAAGAGCAAGAGCCAAGATAGTGGTAAGGGCAGGCAGAAAGGCAGAGAGATACCTCAGGGACCTTGACAAAGCTCTTCTGGTTCTTTATAGTGAATATTAGTCAGTCACAGGGAATCATTTGAAATATTAACCTTATTTCCAATACCCATACTATTTTGCCACACAAAGCAGATGAGAATTCTGGTTTTGTTTCCTCAGGGAAGGCCTGACACAGAAGAAAATGAGAGCAATAGTTTGAGAAAAAAAGGTTTTAAGTTTCAAAAGGCTAGGACTTGGGGCATAAACAAAAGATTTAGAATAAAATACGATGAGTTAGAGCCAGACTCTCCCATTCTGGAGAATCAGATAAGGTGTGCCCCAGCTGGAGAAAGGGAAAAAAAGGGTCAGAAGTTGAGGACTCTCTGCATCTCTCTGTCCCCAGCAAATCATCCCAGGCATCTCCATAAAGCCCGGTGCCTGCCTCCTTCTAGGGGAGCCCAAAGATCTAGGAAGATCACTGAGTCCCCAAAGCCTGCAGGGGACAGGAGTGATAGAAGAAACATGCCATGTGGGTGTGAAGGTAGAAGGTCATGGTCAGCTTTGTGAGGTCCCTTCAGCCCCAGAGTAACAGGGGAGAAACACCCTCAGTATCGGGTGAGGTGGAGAGAAACTTAGAGAGAACCAGACTAGGAAAGGATATGGCTGGGACTGAGTTCCCAAGAGTGATCCAACTGGACAAATGATTGCCTACCACGTTCGAAAGAGGACATCCTAGCAGGTGTGTGGGCAGATGACGACCGGGAACCAGATGCCTCCTTCCACTCCTGGAATATGACACAAGACCCTGTTACCTGCCAGCCCAAACTTAGACCCAATCCCAGAAAAGGGAGAGGAGACTCTGAACTAATTGAGACTTGATTTCTACCTCTTGGTCCTCTAAAGATTCAAATTAGAAAATCTGCCGTGACGGGAAACAACGTAGGCCACATTTCTTACAGAGGTGAGTTTGTGGTCTGTGATTCGTACCTGCTGAGTATCTGTGTGTGTCGTGCTCCCGTGGAGTCACGTTTTACTCAAGGGGTAAGTTTTAAAGTTGACCCATGAAGTGAAAACCGAGTATATTCATAACTATGCTTGAAAAGCTCTTGATTTACTCATAAAATATACTGTGCCACTATTCAATACATTTAAAGCAGCCAGCTTTTTCGTCCAGCTTTGAAACAGATTGCCGGTTCGTATTTTCCAATCAAGCACCAAATATAGTGTTGGCTTTTGTTTAGAAGTGTGTTATGCCAAAAAATAAAAATAAAAATAAGTTTTTTTTTTTATTTTCTACTGCTAAAAGCACAAGCATGTTATATGATAATTCAGTCACACAAGGGAACTAAGACCTCCTCGTGGGGAAAGCACAGAACCCAGTCTTCCTTCAGGGCATACTCTCACGAGTGAGGTGGAAGGAAATATTCACCTACAATGTAAATTGTCATGTTCTGCTTCTCTGAGAACCTAATGCTGAATTCACATGAGTCATCTCCACATATGTTTTGTGTGGTCTGTCACCTTTAAACCTAACACTTAGTCATGGGACCTGTGTGAAACATTCTAGAAACTCTATGTCAGCTATTACTTCATCAACCTTAAGGCAGACTCAGGTCCTCTTCGCATTCACCAAAGACCCTCTCACTCCAAAGTACTAGTCAGGCACGTTTTCTGGAAGGTTCTACAGGTGAGTCAGAGGAAGGCTTTCCATCACACAATGCACAGCTTCATACCCAAAATCTCCGCCAGGCATCCCTTCTCAGGCCTCCCTCCCTGCTTTAGAGCTGCTGGGTCTCCTTTCTCCCACCCCCATCAGGCCATCCCACATTCGGCCTTCCTGCCTCCTTGCCTCTTCATTCCTGCTCTTTCCCTTCCCATGTTTCATAGTCTCTCCACCTTTTGTATAAAGACTTTATCAGTTCAAACTTAGAGCCTCCTGATTATCAATTTATTCAGCAAAAAGGCCCCTTCACCTACCAGAACCCAGTCTCTTAAAAAGTAAAGGATTATATGTAACCATTTCTCCCCCATTACACATCTATTACATGTCAGCTTATTGTGAATAAACCTGGAATAAATTCACCACCTGAACAGCTACCATTTATTAACAAGCTGAATAAGCTACATACTATTTATGTGTTATCCCAATTACTTCCTAACAAGAACCCCAGGATGTTCTCTAATTCACAAACATGGGAACTAAGGGTCAGAGAGGTGAAAGTCATCTGTGCAGTCACATAGCTCAACCTAACGTGTGCAGGTTTTTTCTGGCACCACACTGCCTTCAGCCTGGGGAGAGTAAAAAGGCTTCATTACCTGAACGTCCCTTTCACATCAGATTTGTCCAAATCTGGATGTGAAAATTTTCACAGGTAAGCAGCTACATTTTCAGGTAAGCACCCTGGCTCAGCAGTCAGACGAGGATACAACCTCACCCCCAGGATCATGGTGCCCAAGAAAAGGACTGTAACGAAGACTGTTGGCTAGCTGATCCAGCCTCATTTGCTGACCTTCCAGTTAGGGTTGGCCACATGACACAACTCTGACCAACGAGATAGAAGTAGAGGTTGTTGGATAGGGCTTCCGGGAAAACTTCTCGAAAGGAATAGACTGGATGATCCTTCCCTCTTCTTCCTGCCTGAAACCCAGACATCATCTTCTGCCCATGGAGATGATAGGTCGCCATGATGGAAAGAATCCTTACGATATGCTTGAGATGCATTTCAGCTGTAGACTACCTACCCTGGTTTGCTTTCCATGGGCGAAAAATAAACTTATTTTCTAATAAAGCTGTCAGTAAGGCTTTCTGTAACTTGCAGTCTGATCCATTCCTAACTGATCCAATCACCTTCTGTGCACCCTTGACAGTTAATAAATGGTCTCTTTCCTGCCATAGGACACACCTCAACAGCACTCACTAGCCAAGGACTGACCACTGAGCTCCCCCACTCAAGCACACCTTAGGGTCTTCTGTCCTCAGATTTACAGTGGTCAAAACTGTCCTACCTGGGATGCAGAGCAAAACTCGTTTAGCAAATATTTTATCTGAATGAATCAAAATTAGACAGGTTGTGCCCTGGTGGAGTGTGTGATTAAAAGGATTAAAATAATGATATGCTCGTGGGAAAGTTCTTTTCATATTTCCATAAATTTTGCTTTTAATGGCCAGCTCCCCCTGGGTAGATGGTGTCTCGCCCTGGTCCCAGGGGGATTCCTGATGTACAAAGAGCTCTGAATAGCAGAGTTAAGATCGGAAAGAGAAATTCTGCTGTGTCACTTTCAAACCGCTAAATGGGTTCCCTAATGATTCTTGGCCAGGAGTTTTGAACATCTGAAAACCAAAGGAGACACCAAGTCTGCCTAAAAGAAACCAGCAGGTTGGCAGGTTAGCAGCCACTGTCCGCTGCAAGTGGAGCATCGGTGCTGATGTTAATAGGAGCCACACCAGCAAGTGGGGTTTGCTGTATTCACGCAGGCCTTGAAGGGCACCGAGAAGCCCTTGGCCTTTCTGAGCTCTCTGCGTCTCAGAAGGCAGGCTGCAAGTGTCATGGGACTTGCTGTGCCACATCGAGGCTTACACATATCAAAAATTTAGACATTAACCCCTATTTACAACATTTGTTCACAGCATACGGCCGAAAACCTTTTTAGTAAATCACTTGAGATAAGCTGTCTGGCCCCAAATGAAAGATGTTTGCCAATTTCTGGGTAGGCAGAAGAAGAGCTCTTTATCAAAAGCATATTAGCATATTTTGCCTCATTAATAACTTCACTGCAGCATTAATTTGCCTAATTATCGCATTTGGAATTCAACATGGTATCTAATTAATTCAAAACTCGAAAAACAAATCCAGAATTATAAAGCACATCGACATGCTTCTGCTTTATCATTCCTTCTTTCCTTTGTGCGTGTGTTTGTGCAAGCGAGGGTGTGTGTGCCCATGTGTCTACTCAGGGAGATCATATTCTTTATTCTGTCCCATATAATAAACATTCATATTTTGATAAAATGTTTCCTTCTAATGAGGTGATTTTCTCCCAGGCCTAGCAGTTCGGGTTTCTGAGCTAACTTCAGTCCTCTTTTGTTCATTTCTTTTGCTGTCTTCTTTTTCATAGGCCTCTCCTAAGGTTTTCAGGAATATATACTTTAGAAACAAAAAGATTATGATTTTCTGGCTTGCAATACTGTCTCATTTCCTTTCTCTACCAGCCAGTGCCTTCAGCACTAAGTAAACTAACAGTATTTGTCCACATTTTCCCCTCCATGCAAAGCCCTCCTAACCAATTTTCAGGAGCCCAGAGTAAACATTAGTCAACACTATCAAAAATAAAAATCAAGGTATATTGGCCGAACCTTCCTGAAAGGTTGGAGTTTTCTAAAAATAAAACTGCAGGACACTATAGTTCAAGGCTCAAAACAACAGCGTTAGACTCAACAGTAATATCCTCTCCATTCACCCCGTGGCCTCTTACTTCCCACAAGAATATCTGATTGTAACAATAGACCATATGCTGCCATTGTAGTGGAAAGATACAGAAAAGACTTAGATCTACATGACATTATAGGCAATACAAAATAGTTGTTTAAGTAAATGGTCCCTCCGCTATGCTGGCTTTGAGGCTATTTTTGAAGCATACTTAAAGCTGTGGCTAAGAAGTCAGGTCAGGTCAATGTACTGGATAAATTCAGATTTTAAAAGGTGCTGTGAACCATCCAATGGGAAATGCAATTCTGGCAATCTAAGATATAAGAGCAGAGCCTGCCGTCTTCAGGTAATTCATTCTAACTCAAAGAGCAGATATTTATAGATTATGAGGCATCTCTTGCTACAGGTCAGATCCGTACCAACAATAGTCTACTTCCCTTGGCAGATAATTTCCTACACAAATGCATAGTTCAAGTACTCATAAGCTATATGCCTAGTATTTTTGTTGCCTCTACACCACACTCACGACCAAGAATAGTCCGATCCAACATTTCATCCCATGAATATCAGCAATGACAAAGAAAACAATGGAGTTGCTCTGTGAGTTGACTTTTTCCTTCGGGCATATCTAATGTCAACATGCCCTTGACCCTTGGAAACCACTTCCAATCTGCCCGAAATGAACAGCCATAAAACCAGTCTAGCAGACCTTCACTCTGTACGATCCTTGATAGAAGAAGGACCTATCAAGGTCTTGGTATCTTATCTTGCTGTCTTAGGATCAGGAGTAGATTACAAATTTTTCAATATTAAATGACAAAGACCTTGGGAAAACACAAGTCAATAAACCTTCAACAGAAGATTTAATCCATTTCAAGCCAACCTATGAAATAACAACAGAGTCAACCCTTCTTGTCCTGGAACCAGAAGAATGATTATTTGAGTACTGACCACTGCAGCACCAGAGATGGGCTGAACGGGCACAGGATCTGGCTAGATCACCAGTAAAAGGAGGGAAAATGCACTAAAGTCTCTCCCATGCTTCACTGAAAATAGGCATGAATCCACATCATAAAGCTGCCACACCATCGGGAAAGATTTACTATTTATTCAGGAGATACAGAGGCCCAGAATAACAGGGGTCTGAGGTTAAATAGCACAAGCAAGGAACTGTGTAAGCCACCGTGGCCATTCCCCATCTCTGCCTCTTCACTCCTATGAGCCCAGAAGGCAGAGAGTGGCTTTTCAAACCTCAAGAAAATTTTAAGGGAAAAAAAAAAAAGCATTTTCATAAGCCTTCATGCTCAATAAAGACTGTGCAGACATAAAATCCCTCATTTAAATGGCTGCAGTTTTAATATAAAATGTATTATACAGGAAAAAGATTTTATTACCATTAAATGCTTGCTGCAATCCAACAACAGAGGAAATTGACCTTGATTCTGAATCTCCTGCCTTTTTCCTCCTTTATTCTCCTTACTGTTACTTACTGAACATACTTTCATTATTCCCCTTCCTTTTTGGAGAAGTAATAATTTTCTCTAGAAGGTTAGTAAATGCACATTGTTTTCTCAAGACAATCCAATAGACTGTTTTTGCAAAGAAATGCTAATAAAAGAATAAAGTAGAGACTTTAGAGACCAAAGAAACTCAATCTTGGAAAATAATGGAAACTGGCTTTCCCTGGTCTTGCAGACTAATTTGAGTGGAGAAGAGGAAATCCAGAGAGCCACTAGTAAAGCAGAAGGAAGGTAAGGGATGAAAACAATAGCCCTCTGCAGTTATAAATAGGAAATCCTTAGGAAAAAAAGAGGAGCTGCTAATCACCACCCCCCTGACAAAAAGAGACATTAATGGATGTAACACCAAAACATTAACTCTGACATCACTAAAGGGATGCATAACTGTACCAGTAAAGGTGCCAAAAGGTAGCAAATGGCACACTCAGATTGAGCGATCCAATTGCCCTAACCCCCTTATAGGCGATAATTTACAAAAGTGTGGGCAGAGTTGAAGAAACATTGTGCAGCAGCTGTTACCAGCCCCTAAGCCTAAAGTGGCAGGGGAGGGGGCAGCTAGTCAAACCCAGGTTGGGGAGCTGCATGCAGAGGGCCACCTGGAAAAGCAGTGGCCTTCAGGAGAAAACCCAACAGAGAGAAAAGTGGGGAAAACAAATGGCCCAATCTCATTTCCCACCCACCTGCTGTCCATTGCCTTGTTTGCATCTCACCTTGGCCAAACCCAGCTCTGAGCCAAAGAACAAGGGCACCATTGAAGCAGCCAAAATAGGTCCACCCTCCACATTGCAGGGCAGAGTGCAGAAGGATGGAGAGTGGATCCAGAGGAACTAAGAGAAGACATCAGCAGATAATGGCCAAGAATTCCAAGAAATAAGCGAGAAGATAGTAAAAATGGAGTCAAACCAAACTTCATAGTACGAATGGTAAGTTCACATACATCTCTGATGTCAGACAGATCTAGATTCAAATCTGTCAGCAACCATGTGATGTCAAGAATCTTACACAGTGAGCTTCAGTTTCTTGCCCTGTAAAACAGAGATAATGTCGTATACTTACATGATGAATCATAATAAGACTGGGCCAAGCATTTTAGAGTCTCAGTGATTACTGGGTCCTCCACCCTCCCCACTCATTCTCATCTCCTGTCTGCAGAGACTGCTCATTGAGCTTGTGTTACACGCAACGAAGAGAGAACTTGAGTCACCTGTGTCTATGGGTGTAGCTGCAGCTTCACAGCACCCACTGAAGGAATCAAGGACATTCACCCCATTCTTGGTTCTGTGGTTCTGTCCAGCAGCCTGTGGCCCCGAGAATGAGCCTGGAGTAGCTGACATCGACATCACACACTCTCTCCGGAGCTCTCCACACTAGTTACAGTGGGAGGTGCTGCAGGGCATATCATGTGGTCAGGCTACTCTGGCAGAACATTGTGGTCCTTCTGGACCCTATGTTCCTTTGATTCACCTTGAATCAGAAATAAGAGAGCACTGTAGCAGCACCCAGGTTATGCACAAACCCTTTAGAAGAACCTAATGTTACGTTTTTTTTTTTTTTCAAGAACAATGCCTATCTGCTTCCTTTTGTCTTCTGAGACACTGCATCTCGTTCCTCAGGGCCATCTCTCAGCACAAAGATCGCTACCGCTCCTGTTTTCATGAGACATGAGGAAAGAAACTTTACAGCTTCTTCTGCACTAAAATGTAATAACTTTCTCCACACGGCTGCACAAAGGATTTCTCTGGGAACAAGGGACCAAGTTTCACAGTTGCATAAATATAAACTAAAGTAGAAATCCATCTTTGAGTCTGCGGGCACAGTCAACATTCCCATTTTTCAAGAGGCTCAAGGTCATTCTTCACTCTGTGTTCTTTCGGCTCGGCTTTAAAGTTAAGCTAGTTTAATAATTCATGACATCATATCCATTAAAATATGAGTATTTTCTACCAAAGGAAACAGCCTTTCTGGTTTTTTCCCCCCTTTCACAGTGGAAGAGGCCCAGACGAGTCCCTGCATCGGAAAGCAGTGACGCCCCGCAATAGCAACTGATGAAGTTTCAGAGAGAGGCTTGCAATTTCGTCTGCCACTGCACACAGCCAGTTTTATCATGAAAAGCCAGTGCCATATGCCAGAGGATACAGGTTAAGCCTCTTAAATGTTCCTGACAACAATGAGCTTTCATTTGTGAAAAGTAAACATCTGCCTCATGGGGAAATAATCCACAAAACAATGGAGATGGTTATTTGTTTGTTTGATTTATTGTGATTGCATTAGGGCCTGGGGGGGGCGGTGCGGTTCAGATGCCCGTGACCGTCAAAATACAAACAATTTATTAAACATTTTAAAAAATTGTTTGAAAGCTTCTTCTGAAGACATCAAAGGGGAGCGCTGCAGGCCCTAGATACTTATAGGGAGGAGCTGGTGATTTCAAAGATTAGGAAAGAGAAGATCAGAATTCAGTTGTGAGGTCCGCCACAGCTAGCTATGAATCTTGGGCAAATAACTGTATTTGATTTAACATCTCTGGGCCATATTTTCCGCATCTGTAAATGAGGGTCAAAATGAAATCTATTCTACAGAGTCAAAGGGATATTATGAGGTACCAGTGATTTGTGACTTTGGAAGTACTTTGTAAACTGTACAGCAAAACAAATGTTAAGGTGGTGGTAGGTATTAACCAGACAAATGGGACATTTGCCTCTACACTTTTAAAAGTCAATAGGCAGAAGACTTGTTACTTACATGGCAGATGAAGTTTCCTCTTACTTGTAGATCTTCCCTGGAAATGGTTGCAGCTCCCAGCATATCTTAATATAGCTGAGGGTGCAGGTGATAATGATCACTTGACTGTCTGTCATCTGGGAAAAAGCTGGGCCCACAGTTCCCACTGGTGTGTCTGGGAAGAAGGAAAAATAATCATAATCATCAACCCCTATGGTTTGCAAAAATCCTTTTAGACTTTTTTTAATTTGACAATCACAAAAGCTGTGTAAGTAGGTATACTTAGTCTTATTTTAAAATGAAAAAAAAATGGAGATTCAGACAGAATCCAGGTTATGCATAGGTCACAAGGACAGTATTAAAACCCAAACCCAAGGAGAGGGAAAATAGTAATGACTGTCCACTCCTTCCTTGTGTCCCCCCCCCCCCGGTGCCAGTACAGATATCTCGCATGGACTTGTGACTTTCTCCATCACTCTATGTGCGTGTCTTTCATCCTGCCTTGAGGAAGGACCTGTGTCTTGATTACCTTTGAGCCCAACCACTCTTTAACACTAGCCTTGGCACACAGTGGCTCCTAAAAGGATTTGCTGAATGATGAGAAAAGAAAGGGGAAAGTAGGAGAAGAAAATGAGTCGTTATCTTATTATTATTCTTTTTCTTAACTTGTAGAAAAGTCTCTCTACGTCTCCTGAAACTCCTTAGGCTATGGGAACAATCTCCTCTCTTGAGCTCAATTACAGAGTCCACAGTTAGTTGGAAGGAAGCAGGTGAGAGCAAGCAAGATTCGGGGAGCCTCCAGGCATGTATAGCTGGCCAGGGAAGTGATGCAGAAAGGGGGAGTATAACAAAATGCCTCCAGAAATTATTCCAGGAACCACCCGGGAAGATGTGTGCCAGAGTCTGACCAAACCTCTCCATTGTAGTCTGGGCCCCAGACCACACAGGGCTTTATCAGCTAATGTGAGTAGCCAAAACTGAATCTGGAGTTGGATAAGTATGTGGCCTAGATGCCACAGCCTCTGTTCAGCATGTGCTATGTGACCCACATCTTCAAGCAGATAATCAAATACACCTTGCATTTGATGACACTTCCAAAGGAACAGAAAGAGCCAGCTTGAGCAAACCATTTTTAAAACCATTTTTGCATAAAAGCTTGTTTTAGACATTAACGAACTGTCACTGGCTTATCCCCTCCCCCGCCCCAGAGCTTAGAAGTGGGCACTCTCCCCAACTTCACCAACACACTGCCTCCCAGCTTTATAACCCCCTCATTTTTGTTTTGTCTTGTTTGATTTTTTTTAATTTGAAGATGTCAAATATATACAAAAATAGAAAAACTCATATAATTTACATGTATGGACTCATAACCTAGCTTCGACAATTATCATCTATGGTCTCTCTCATCTCACCTCTACCCATATCCTTTCCCCACCTTCATCCCTGTATTTGATTATTTTGAACCAATCCCAGACATGGTATCATTTCATCCATAAATATTTCAGTATTTACACCCAGGGATAAGAACTTCTTTTTCTTATTTCTTATTTCTGGCATATTTCTGGCATATTTTAAACCTTCTTCTTCATTTTCACATCCAATTTATCACTAACTTAACACTGATTATTTCTTCAGCATGGTATTTCCGTTTTGCTTGTATTTCTTCAAACCTCATCCTGATCTTAGTTCTCAGCTTAAGAAAATGGAAATGCCGGGGCACCTGGGTGGCTTAGTCAGTTGAGCGTCCGGCTTCGGCTCAGGTCATGATCTCGCAGTTCGTGGGTTCGAGCCCCGCATCAGGCTCTGTGCTGACAGCTAGCTCAGAGCCTGGAACCTGTCTTCAGATTCTGTGTCTCCCTCTCTCTCTGACCCTCCCCTGCTCATGCTGTCTCTCTCTCAAAAATAAATAAAACATTAAAAAAAAAAAGAAAATGGAAATGCCTCCTATTCATTATCTCCACTCTTAAGCTCTCCCTTCTACCAGTCACCTTTATCATTGCCCATCAACACCCTGTCTTTATCCCTTGTTCAAGAATCCACAGTGGGGATTTCTGTCTCCCATAACAAATACTATATTTGTTCTCCTGCCAAAACAACTTAAAAACAAAACATATGCTACTAATGTTTTCATAAATCACATACAAAATCACAAAACAGAAGGGAAATTCAGAAGTTGAACCCCCAGCTCTACTCAGGGAGTGATTTCCCAAGTGGGTGACATAAGTAAGCTGGAGACCAAGTAGACCACAGAAGTTCTGGTAAGTTCAGTAGGCAGAGATCAGGAGTTTGGAGTAACTGGAGTGGATTCTGTGAGGTAGGGCACAGATGTTGAGGGATCTATGCAGAGGGAAGGATCCCATGTTGGGATCTCTGTAAGTGCTTAGCCAAGGACTGAACTATACCTGAGTAGGGAGAGTTTGATACACAAAGTGCACCAGAATTTCTATTCTCAGTTTGAGAGCAGAACAGAAATACCTGAGGTTAAGCAGTGTTGGGGGATGTTGTCAGCAAGAATGGAGACACCTTGATAACACCTGTTCACAGCCCAGGCACCCAGCTGAGACATGAGAAATACCACTCCTCAGGAGTAAGAATCATACCCCAGAGTAAAGTTTACAATAGACCTACCCTACCAAAGTCTAAAATCAAGCCTTGATAAGATTGCCAGAAGAAACAGTGATGGAAACTGACTCCCTCAAGTTAAAGTTATCATGCTTTGAAAAAACGTTGGAATTTTCACAGATATTCCCTAAGAAAACATAAAACCAAGGCTTATATAAATTCAAGGTGATCTACTAGTAACCCCACTAACTATGAAAACAAAAATCAACAGAGGAATATTACAAAATTCAACCTCCACACTCATTCACCCACAACATTCACTATAAAATCAAAATTACAAGACACATTCACACATACACACACAACGTAAAATGTGATGCATAGTCCAAAAAAAAAAAAAAGCAGGTAGCAGAAACCAACCTAGAGGTGTTCCATATATGTAATTTATGCTACAAAGAAGCTATCATAAATATATTCAAAGAATTAAAGGAAGATACATACAAATTATTAAAAGAAAATGAAATGAAGATACAGACTCTCACCAGAGGAAATGAAAACCATTAAAAAATGAAAATTCAGGAACTTAAAAGTTCAATAATTGAAATGAAAAATTTACTGCATGGCCTTTGAGCAAATTGAAAGTGGTAAGAGAAAATCTCGATGAACTTGAAGATAATCAATAGAAAGCATGCAATCTGAAGAAGAGAATAAAAAGAGATAGAATAAAAATAAACAAGGACTCAAAGACCTAAGAACAATATTAAACAGTCTAATATGTGTAACTGGAGTCTCATAAGGAGAAGGTGATAATGGGACAGCAAAATGATTTGAGGAAATGTCAGGAGCTGAGAGAGAAAGAGACCTAAGGTGTCAGATGTCCAAGTAGCAGATTAAAGCATCAAGCCAAAAATGAAAGAGCTAAGCTTTTAATCACTTACCATAATGGTATAATCAAGAAGCTAAAACTGGAGAAAACACTGGCTCTTCTTTGTTTTATTTTCCTCATGAAATGGCACAACAGTCATGGGTCAGGTGAATCAGAGCAGACATGGGGATTGTCTTGATGTTGAAGGAGCCCCTAACAAAAGACTCCAGCAGCTTTATGGACCTTGGGGTCAAGGGAAGGGAGAGGAGGACTATAAGTGGAAAACTACTGGGCACTGAGTCAGAATGGGGAAAGTGTCTTCAGGTTTTCTCCCTCTTAACCCCATAAGACCTCAACAGAAGCATCTAAAAAAGACCTCTGACCAAGGCCTCAGATAAAGAGATCTAGGAATAAAGGTGCTGAGGCTCAGAATGCAAATATGTGAAGAGTGTGACCCACCAGTGGGACCCAAGTCCTTGACTGCAATTCCCTCCAGACACTTCAATGCCCTGGCTGTGCACTACGTCTGACATGGAGAGGGCAGCTTCCTGCCATGAGGTCTGTCAGGGAAAGCCTTTGTAATTGCCTATGGCCAAGCCTGAAAAATCCCACATGGGTCTTTGACCAGAAGCTGGACTCCTCAGAAATAATACCTGAAATTTTCCCACACTTGATGAAAATTTTCAGCTTATAGACCCAAGAATCTGAGTGAACCACAAGCAAGATAAATATAAGGACTACCCAAACTAGTACTTCATTAACAAACTGTTGAAAACCAATGGTAAAGGGAAAATTTTGAAAACAGCCAGAGAATAAAAGACCTCACAAACAGGGGAACAATACAAATGATGGCTGTGTTATCATTAGAGAAAGGAAAGAAGGAAGAGGAGAGAAAGAAAAAGAGGAATGGAAGCCAGAAGACAATGGAATTCCATCTTTAAAATACTGAAAAGAAAAAAATTATCAACCCCAAATTTTGTACCAAGTAACACTATCCTTCAAAAAAACTGAGTGTAGAAAGGTATGTTGAGACAAAAGAAGACTGAGAAAATTTTTAGCCAGTGGACTTACACTAAAAGAAATGCCAGAAGATCTTCCCTAGGCTTGGGAAAGGATACCAGATAGGAACTTGGATCTCCAAGAAGGAATGAAGAGAACCAGAATTGGTAAATAAGTGGGTAAGCATGAAACACTCCTTTATTTTCTTCTTATAATTTCCTGAAAACTATTGAAAGCATAGCAATACTGTAAGATGGGATTTAGAATTTATGAAGAAGTAAAAGAGAAGACAAAATAGAGCAAAGGTTGGGAGAGAGGTAAATGTTACACTGTTATAATATTATTAAATTTGTGACATGAGACATAGGAAGCATGAATTTTCAGGATTTAAATAGGAAATGAGGACTAGGGGTGCTGGGTAGCTCAATCGCTTAAGTGTCAGACCCTTGATTTCGGCTCAGGTCATGATCTCATGGCTCATGAGATGGAGCCCCACCTTGGGCTCTGCACTGACAGCATGGAGCCTGCTTTGGATTCTCTCTCTCCTGCTATTTCTGCCCCTCCCCATAGTGTGCACATGTATGCATGTGCATTCTCTCTTTCCAAAACAAATACATAAACTTTTTAAAAAAATGAAATGACTAAAATGTGGGAAGTGTATAGAAGTGGTAAGTGAGAAGCAATAGAATATGGACTGCAACACCTAGTAACCAAAGGGTTACCTACTAAACACTGAAAGTGCAACCCCTCTTGAGGATGTTTGGATTTTACTAGTGATTCCTAAGAAGACTTGAGACTATCTCATGATTAAGTGACAGGCTATGGAATTTGAATTTCAGACTAGAAATCTCTACCAGCACTTCCTCAAGTAACACATACAGGTGACAGCTTGCTTGGCTGACATTGGTATCCAGGGATGATTCCAACTCTCAATTTACCACAATCTTCAATTTACCAGAGACTCCTTTCCACCATACTGTTTGAGATAAATAAGAATATACTTTTTGAAAAATATTCTACTGCATATTGTGAATTCTACTGGATATTATTTATACCTTTAATTATGTTTTATTATAATGTGTTAAAACAATGCAATGACATAGTATGTCCTCTTTTAATCTGTTCTATATTAATGTTTTGACTTTTAAATCACGGCGTTTTCTACCAAAGGCCTGGGAAGAGAATGAGCAGAGAATGGGGCCATCCTGGGAAGGCACAGTAACAAGGGACACTGAGGATCTTAATTCTCAACAGCTAAGTCCTTTAGCTGATTCGTGTAAACTGAAAGGAATACTGGCCATTATCATGATTAATAAACACTCATTCAAAACTTGTAGCAAAAATAAAAGAATGTGCTCAATAAACACAAAGAAGCAGAAAGGAGAATGGTGGTTTCCAGAGCCTAGAGGGAGGAGGCATCGAGAAAGTATGGATGAATGGGGACAAAGTTTCAGTCACAAAAGATGAATGGATGCTGGAGACCTACTGTAAACCTGGGGGCCTAGGGTAATACTGTATAGTACTTAAAAGGTTGCTAAGGAGTACCCAAAGCAATCTATATATTCAATGGAATACGTATCAAAATAACACCAGCATTCTTCACAGACCTAGAACAAACAATCTTAAAATTTGTATGGAACCAAAAAAAAAAAAAAAAAAAAAAGACCCTGAATAGCCAAAACAATCTTGAAAAGCCAAAGGGGGAGGCATCACAATCCCCGACTTCAAGCTGTATTACAAAGCTATAATCATCAAGACATATGGTACTGGCACAAAAACAGACACTCAGATCAATGGAACAGAATAGAGAACCCAGAAATGGACCCACAAACATATGGCCAACTCATCTCTGACAAAGCAGGAAAGAATAGCCAATGGAATAAAGACAGTCTCTTCAGCAAATGGTTCTGAGAAAACTGGAAAGTGACATTCAAAAAAATGAACTTGGACAACTTTCTTACACCATACACAAAAATAAACTCGAAATGGATGAAAGACCTAAACATAAGATAGGAAGCCATCAAAATCCTCGAGGAGAAAGCAGACAAAAACCTCACATGAAAAAATGTTCAACTAAACTCCTCAAGGAAATACAAGCCAAAACCACAATGAGATACCACCTCACACTAACATTAACAACCCAGGCAATGACAGATGTTGGCAAGGATGTGGAGAAAGAGGATCTCTTTTGCACTGCTGGTGGGAATCCAAACTTGTGAAGCCACTCTGGAAAACAGTATGGAGATTCCTCAAAAAACTAAAAATAGAACTACCCTACATACCAACAATTGCACTATTGGTATTTTTTGCAAGGGATACAGGTATGCTGTTTTGAAGGGGCACATGCACCCCAATGTTTATAGCAGCCCTAACAACAATAGCCAAAGTATGGAAAGAACCCAAATGTCCATCAATGGATGAATGGGTAAAGAAGATGTAGTATACAAGGAGGGAGCAAGATGGCGGAACAGCATCGAAGTTTATTTGTGTCTCTCATCCATGAAATACAGCCAGATCAACACTAAACAATCCTGCACACCTAGAAAACTGATTTGAAGAATAACACAACAATCTGCACAACCTGACCCACAGAACTCAGCAGGTACACAGCACAGAGAGTTGAACTGGGGGAGAGAGAAGCCACAACAGGCAAAGAGCTGTTTTTGCTTGTGGAAAGAGAACAGAGACGGGGGGAGGGGGAGAGTATGGGAAAACACCCCCCTCCAAAGCAGCTGGAAAGAGAAAGTGGAAAAGTGGAAATAGCCACAGGGACTGAACTAAAAAGGGAGAAAGGAGAAAGAAGAGGGTTTAAATTCCATTAAGACTTTATAAACAGGGAGTACAGAGTCTGAAACTCCACAGCTCAATACCTGACAATGCTCTGGTGGGAAGGGCGAATCCCGGAAGCAGAGAGCGAGGTCCTCAGAGTCCTCAGGCCACACGGGGAGAGGTGGTTCCCCCACTGGAGGACATTGGGTAGAGGCTGTGTGGCCTCCCCATAGGCAAAGGTGTCAGCAGACCCCAGAGAACAACCACATTCACTGGTGCTGGAATAGAATGTTAAGGGTGAAGCCTGGCACCAGATGTGTGTTATGATTTTCTATAATCTCTGAAACATTTCTGCTACAGGATCATGTGAACTTTTTCTGGGGCAGGCTGGCACCCAGCCGCAGTCTCTGGGCATTGGCAGCAGCGTGGTCCCATGCATGTTCCTGGGGGCGGGCCAGCACCCGGCCATTGTTTGGTGAGACTCTCCCCCAAAAGGTCTGAGCAGGTCAAAGCCACAGTCCCTCAGAAATGAGGGGTTGGGAAACACAGCCGCATCTAGATAAGACTCAGGAGGGAGGGGCCACCTGGCAATGTGATGGCTTGGTCACAGACAGTGTAAAAGCAGGGAGTGGTTGGAAGCCAGAGACAAAGGGCTGGTGCATGATTGCTAATCAGAGAGAACAGAGTTCTAATACTAGAGACTGGATAGCTGGGTGATGCCGTTTTCACCCCTCCTGCACATGCGCATACATACCTACAAGCTCCACAACAATCCACCCCAGTAAACTAAGCAGCACCATCTAGTGGAGAATGGAGCATTACACTAAGCCCCAGACAACTGGGCCAACTTTGTTCTTCAGGAACACCGCCTGCTTAGTTTACGCCTGCTTCGGTGTCCCCGCCTGCTTAGTTTATGGACTATAAAGTGCCTCATAGTTTGACTTCCCCGGGGAAAATAATATAGTATCAATCGTATTTCAGTCTTTTCACTGGTCCATCTATTCAATTTTCTTTCTTCTTCATTTCTTTTCTTTTTCTTTTATTTCTTTTTTAATTCTTTATGTTTATTTAATTTTGAGAGGGAGAGAGACAGAGCGAGAGAGAGCCAGAGAGAAAGGGAGACACAGAATTGGAAGCAGGCTCCAGGCTCTGAGCTGTCAGCACAGAGCCTGACGTGGGGCTTGAACTCATAAACCGTGAGATCATTACCTGAACTGAAGTCAGATGCCCAACCAACACAGCTGCTCAGGTGCCTCTTCTTTTCCTTTTCTTGAATACAGAAAGAGAAAAAAATTATTTTTATTTTCACGTTTTATTTAAAATATTTTTCTTTAATTTTTTATGATTTTTACTTGTTTGTAAATTTTTCAAATTATATTTTACTTCCATCATTTCATTTTATTCTATTTCACTGTATTCATTTTTTCAAATTTTCAAACGTTTTCCTTCCCATTCCTTTTTTCTCTAATCTATCCAGATCGTTTCAACGACCAGACCAAAACACACCTTTGACCTAGCATCATTTATTTGATATTTCTTTTTTGTGTTGTTTTAAATTTTTTAATTTTAATATTTTTACCTTAATTCCTTTTCTTCCTTCAAAATGACAAAACGAAGGAATTCACCCCAAAAGAAAGAGCATGAAGAAATGACAGTGAGGGACTTCATCAACAGAGATACAAGCAAGATGTCTGAATCAGAATTTAGAACCAGGATAATAAGAATACTAGCTGGGATTGAAAATAGATTAGAATCTCTTTCTGCAGAGATAAAAGAAGTAAAAGCTAGTCAGAATGAAATAAAAAATGTTATAACTGAGCTGCAATCTCAAATGAATGCCATGGTGGCAAGGATGAATGAGGCAGAGCTGCAAATCAGTGATATAGAGGACAAGTTTATGGAGAATAATGAAGTAGAAAAAAAGAGGGAGACTAAGGCAAAAGAGCATGAATTAAGAATTACAGAAATCAGTAACTTATTAAAAAGGAATATAGCAGAATCATTCACCCAGAAGATGAAAAAAGAGAAAAAGGGGTAGAAGGTTATGTGAGCAAATCATAGTGGAAAACTTTCCTAACCTGGGGAAAGACACAAACATCAAAATCCAGGAAGCATAGACGACTCCCATTAGATTCAAGAAAAACCAACCATCAACAAGACATATCATAGTCAAATTCACAAAATACTCAGGCAAGGAAAGAATCAGGGAAGTGGCAAAGCAAAAAAAAAAAAAAGTCCTTAACCTACAAGGAAGATGATCAGGTTTGCAGCAGACCTATCCACAGAAACTTGGCAGGCCAGAAAGGAGTGGCAGGAGAAATTCAATGTGCTGAATCGGAAAAATATGCAGCCAAGAATTCTTTATCCAGCAAGGCTGTCATTCAAAATAGAAGAAGAGATAAAAAGTTTCCCAGACAAACAAAAAATGAAAGAAGTTTGTGACCATTAAATCATCCCTGAAAGAAATTTTAAGGGGGACTCTCTGAGGGGAGAAAAGATGAAAAAAAAAAAAAAAGACCAAAAACAACAAAGACTAGAAAGGACAAGGGAACACGACCAGAAACTCCCAACTGTACAAGCAACATCATAGCAATAAATTACTATCTTTCAGTACTCACTCTAAATGTCAAAGGACTAAATGCTCCAATCAAAAGACATGGGTAATAGAATGGATAAGTAAACAAGATCCATCTATATGCAGTTTACAAGAGTCCCACGTTAGACCTAAAAACACCTGAAGATTAAAAGTCATTTATCATGCTAATGGTCAGTCAAAGAAAGCCAGAATAGCCATACCTATATCAGACAATCTAGACTTTCAAATAAACACTGTAACAAGAAATGGAGAAGGGCATTATATCATAATTAAGGGATCTATCCTCCAAGAAGACCCAACAGACCTCTAAATGTGGGAACACCCAAATATATAAGTCAATTAATCACAAACATAAAGAAACCCATAGATAATAATACCATAATAGTAGGGGACTTCAACACCCCACTTACAGCAATGAACAGATCATCTAAACAGAAAATCAACAAGGAAACAATGGCTTTGAATGACACACTGGACCAGATGGACTTAACAGATATATCCAGATTTTTTCATCCTAAAGCAGCAGAATACACATTCTTCTCCAGTGCACATGGAATGTTCTGCGGAATAGATCACATAATGGGACACAAATTAGCCCTCAACAAATACAAAATGATCGAGATCATACCGTGCATATTTTCAGACCACAACGCTATGAAACGTGAAATTAGCCACAAAAAAATAGGAAAAGATAACAAATACTTGTAGACTGAAGATCCTTCTACTAAAGAATGAATGTGCCAACCAAGAAGTTAAAGAGGAAAGTAAAAAGTACATGGAAGCCTATGAAAGTGATAACACCACTGCCGAAAACTTCTGGGATGCAGCGAAGGTTGTCATAAGAGGGAAGTATATAGCAATCCAGGCCTTCCTAAAGAAGGAAGAAAGGTCTCAGATACACATCCTAAACTTCTACCTCAAAGAGCTGGAAAAAGAACAGCAATAAAACCCAAAACCAGCAGAAGACAGGAAATAATAAAGATTAGAGCAGAAATCAATGCTATGGAAACCAAAAACAAAACAAAACAAAACCAGTAGAAGAGACCGATGAAACCAGTAGCTGGTTCTTTGAAAGAATTAACAAAACTGATAAACCATTAGCCAGTTTGATCAAAAAGAAAAAGGAAAGGACCCAAATAAATAAAATCAAGAATGAAAGAGGACAGATCACAACCAACACTGCAGAAATACAAACAATAATGAGTGAATACCATGAGTAATTATACACCAATAAAATGGGCAATCTGGAAGAAATGGACAAATATCGAAACATATAAACTGCCCAAACTGAAACAGAAAGAAAAAGAAAATTTGAACAGACCCATAACCAGTATAAATCGAATTAGTAATCAAAATCTCCAAAAACCAAGAGTCCAGGGCCAGATGGCTTTCCAGAGGAATTCTACCAAACACTTAAAGAAGAGTTAACATCTATTCCCTTGAAGCTGTTCCAAAAAATAGAAGTGGAAGGAAAACTTCCAAACTCATTCTATGAAGCCAGCATTACCTTGATTCCAAAACCAGACAAAGACCTCGCTAAACAGGAGAACTACACACCAATTTCCCTGATGAAATGGATGCAAAAATTCTCAACAAGATACTAGCCAACTGGATCCAACAATACATTGAAAGAATTATTCACCACGACCAAGTGGGATTTATACCTCGGATGCAGGGCTGTCTCGGTATCCACAAAACAATCCATGTGATACATCACATCAATAAAAGAAAGGACAAGAACCACACAATCCTCTCAACAGATGCAGAGAAAGGATTGGACAAAATACAGCATCCTTTCTTGATAAAAACTTCAAGAAAGGAGGATCATACCTTGAGATCATAAAAGCCATATATGAAAGACCCAATGCTAATCTCATCCTCAAGGGGGGAAAACTCAGAGCTTTCCCCCTGAGGTCAGGAACATGACAGGGATGTCCCCTCTCACCACTGTTATTCAACAGAGTATTGGAAGTCTTAGCCTCAGCAATCAGACAACACAAAGAAATAAAAGGCATCCAAATTGGCCAGGAGGAGGTCAAACTTTCACTCTTCCCAGATGACATGATACTCTATATGGAAAACCCAAAAGATTTTACCAAAAAACTGCTAGAACTGATCCATGAATTCAGCAAAGTCACAGGATATAAAATCAATGCACAGAAATCGGTTGCATTGCTATACACCAATAATGAAGCAACAGAAAGAGAAATCAAGGAATTGATCCCACTTACAATTGCACTAAAACCATAAAATACCAAAGGAACAAATCTAACCAAAGTGGTGAAAAATCTATACACTGAAAACTATAGAAAGATTACCAAAGAAATTGAAGAAGACACAAAAAACTGGAAAAATACTCCATGCTCCTACATAGGAAGAACAAATATTGTTAAAATGTCAATATTACCAAAGCAATCTATATATTCAATGGAATACCTAATAAAATAACACCAGCATTCTTCACAGACCTAAAATAAACAATCTTAAAATCTGTACAGAACCAGAAAAGACCCTGAATAGCCAAAACAATCTTGAAAAAGAAAACCAAAGCAGAAGGCATCACAATCCCTGACTTCAAGCTGTATTACAAAGCTGTAATCATCAAGACAGTATGGGACTGGCACAAAAACAGACACTCAGATCAATGGAACCGAATAGAGAACCCAGAAATGGACCCACAAATGTATGGCCAACTCATCTTTGACAAAGCAGGAAAGAATAGCCAATGGAATATAGACAGTCTTTTCAGCAAGTGGTGCTGGGAAAACTGGACAGTGACATGCAGAAAAATGAACCTGGACCACTTTCTTACTCCATACACAAAAATAAACTCGAAATGGATGAAAGACCTAAATGTAAGACAGGAAGCCATCACAATCCTCGAGGAGAAAGCAGGCTAAAACCTCCTTGCCCTCCACCACTGCAACCTCTTACTCAACACGTCTCCAGAGGCAAGGAAACAAAAGCAAAAATGAACTATTGGGACCTCATCAAAATAAAAACCTTCTGCACAGCGAAGGAAACAATCAGCAAAACTAAAAGGCAACCAACAGAATGGGAGAATATATTTGCAAACGACATATCAGATAAAGGGTTAGTATCCAAAATCTATAAAGAACTTACCAAACTCAACACCCAAAAAACAAATAATCCAATGAAGAACTGGGCAAAAGACATGAATTGACACTTCTCCAAAGAAGACATCCAGATGCCCAAGCAAAACATGAAAAAATGCTCAATATCACTCATCATCAGGGAAATACAAATCAAAACCACAATGAGATATCACCTCACACCTCTCAGAATGGCCAACATTAACAACTCTGGCAATAGATGTTGGCGAGGATGTGGAGAAAGAGGATCTCTTTGCACTGCTGGTGGGAATGCAGACTGGTGAAGGCACTCTGGAAAACAGTATGGAATTTCCTCAAAAAATTAAAAATAGAACTACCCTACAACCCAGCAATTGCACTACTGGTATTTATCCAAGGGATACAGGTATGCTGCTTTGAAGGGCACATGCACTCCATTGTTTATAGCAGCACTATCAACAATAGCCAAAGTATGGAAAGAGCCAAAATGTCCATTGATGGATAAAGAAGAGGTGGTATATGTATACATATATACATAAATGTATACATATATGTCTACATACATATATGTGTGTGTGTGTGTGTGTGTATATATATATATATGGAGTATTACTCGGCAATCAAAAAGAATGAAATCTTGCCATTTGCAACTATGTGGATGGAACTAGAGGGTATTTTGCTAAGTGAAATAGTCAAAGATAAATATTATATGACTTCACTCATATTAGGATTTAAGATACAAAACAGATGAACATAAGGGAAGGTAATCAAAAAATATATAAAAACAGGCAGGGGGACAGAACATAAGAGACTCTTAAATATGGAGAACAATATGGACGGTTACTGGAGGAGTTGTGGGAGGGGGGATGGGCTAAATGGGTGAGGGGCATTAAGGAATCCACTCCTGAAATCATTGTTACACTATATGCTAACTAACTTGGATGTAAATTTTAAAAAATAAAATAAATAGAATTAATAAATAAAAATAGTTTTTAATAAAAAGAATTGGTCTCTAAAAATTTTTTTAAAATAAAAAAATAGTAGAAATACAAGGGAAGGAGAAGAGTAAGGAAGGGAAGAAAAGGGGAGGAAGAGAGGAAGGAAGGGAGGGAGGGAAGAAGAGGGGGGAGGAAGAGAAGGAGGAAGGGAGGGAGGGAGGGGAGAGAGGAAGGAAGGAAGGAAGGAAGAAAGGAAGGAAGGAAGGAAGGATTGCAATGACCATGTACCCATCCATCGATCTACTCCTCCTCTTCCTCCATCAACCCCACACATCTATTCCCACTCCCTTTCTCACTTGGTTCTTCACCTATTTCACTAGTTTCTTTCTTACCATCCTCCTGGGTCCCCAAAATCATTTCTCTGAGTTCTCTATAAACCTTAACCTCCTTCAGGGTCAGGCATTTAGCAGAGCCTATCAGACCTAAGTTTAAGATGTGACCTCTTTTGTAGAGATCATATCCCCCCACAAATATAAATATACCATTGTGAAATAAAGATTTCAGTTTTAATCCTGCCATTTTATTCTCTGTTCCTGACTGATTTGTAATTTGGGGCTGATGAATTCTAATAATGGTATGCCTTGTGTTTGTTGTTCTGATGGGCTAGAAAGCTACCAACATTTTATTTATTTATTTATTTATTTATTTATTACTAATTTATAAATAGCCCACTTCGCTTTGCAAGCTCTTGAATTCCCCAGATGTCAGAACACCAGTTAAAATAATTTCTGATGGCCTGAACCTGTTACCACTGCAGGCCTCAAGCCCAGACCTTTGCAAATCAGTCAGCAGAGCAAAAAGGTTGCTATTCTCACATTTTTAAGCTTTCTCCTGTTAATATCACCTGGCTGGATTTTCTTTTGCTAGAGAGCATGAGATCAGTGTTGAGACATCTGACAACAGCTTTTCTTCATTGTCCGCAGGTGTCTGGGGAATTGACCCTGCCTGGCTCTCCTCCCAGTCTTCCTCTGCCTCCTATATCCCTGCTTCCGACAGCTCCTTGTTCCCCGCACCAAGAAAGGGTGGGTAGGGAGAGGACTAGCAAGTATCCTTTCTAATATATGTTTCTCTGATTTCTTTTCTGTGCAGCCTGTGGACACCCGCTCCTAACTCATTTTTAGCTTTTGGTCAATAATTCCCTCAAATATTTACGGAGTGTCTTCCATGCACAGGCACTCACTGGGCAGCAGCAAGTCAGACCTTACAGTCAAATGGGGGCAGACATGAAACAACTAATCATTCAGTTAACAATTTCATTACAGTTGTGAGAAGTGTTAGATGGGCAAGCTGCTATGAGAGAAGGTAA
The DNA here is from genome assembly GCA_028646485.1 of Cryptoprocta ferox. Classification (NCBI taxonomy): domain Eukaryota; kingdom Metazoa; phylum Chordata; class Mammalia; order Carnivora; family Eupleridae; genus Cryptoprocta; species Cryptoprocta ferox. The sequence continues at coordinate 83,820,370 of CM053574.1, read as the reverse complement.
ACCGTGACACAGCCCTGTCCAGACCATCAGGGAGGGCCTCTGCGAAGAAGTGACTTGGAGTTGAGTCAAAATTAAGGAGCAAAGTGGCTATAAGAGGAGGTAGAGGAAATAGGAAGGGCAGGCCAACAGGTAGAAAGAAACATGGCCCTTGGAGGCCCTGAAATAAGGCTCTAGGTGGCCAGGGCACAGGGAACAAGGGGAAAGTGCCACAAGTTGAATGCGTTGAAGCAGGCAAAGGCTGGGTTCCACAGGGCCGGCAGGTCATATTAAGGATTTGGGGCTCTATCTGGAGTGATGAAACTTCAAACATTCCCATAGCATCAATTTCAAAGTCAGTTCTGTAACCGAAGAAAACAAATCCACAGAAATTGAGACACTGCCATTGACAGTTTGTAGGAAACTCTAAACCCTCCAGAGCTGCAGCTCTGAAGCTCCGCTGCCCTCCCCAAGAAAGGTTCCCAGTTATATCGCGTTAACTGTAACATCCTGGCTGACGGCAGTCCTGCTAAACAGGCTCAGTCTGGTCCCACCTTGGCCGGGGATGAGGCTCTCCCTTCACACCAGCACGCCTCTCAGTATTCCCAGACATCTAATGTATGGCATGATGACCATCGTTAATAATACAGTATTGATACTGGAAATTTGCTTAGAGAGTAGATTTCAGGTGCTCCCACCACACACAGACACACACACATGCTAACTATATGAGGAGATGACATGTTAATTAGCTTCACTGTAGTAATCACATCACTGTATGTATATCACATCATACCATACGCCTTAAAATATACAATCTTATTTTTTAGAATTTAATTTAATTTTTAAAAAGAGGCTGAGTCCCCCACCCTCTGTCTGCAGGCGTATTCAAGGGCTAATGCCCTTGATGTTGTTGTGCATCAATGATGGACCAATGGGGCACTGGATAGTCTCACCGTGCAGGTGAACAGGGCTCTGAATGGAGCACACGCTGGGCGTCAGGCTGACAGTTGACTGTGGGTGGTCCCCTCTGCATTTCAGTGGGACGATCTCGGACTGCTTGGCTTCTGAATGGCAACCTGGAACAGGCCACCTTGCTTAGGTGGTTTCTCAGTGTCACTTTTCCTCTCTATTCAGTCACACATGTCCCTCTTCTCCCTGGCCCACAGCATCTGTGCCAGACATCTTCCATTCACCCCTGCAGATCCACTCTCCATCATGCTCCACCCAGCTCTGTAACCCGGGAGCCTGACCCCCGTGGACCACTTCAACAAGCCCCCTCTCTCTGCAGTTGCCGGCTGAAATCGGCCCATGCGGAGCACTTTAGGAGAGAAGAGAAGGAGTGGAGGCATTGATGACTTCTGTTCTCTTGCGTGGGTCACCATGCACTGACCTCAACCAAAGTTCATGGCTCCACCGGATGGACCTCTCCAGACACAGCCGTTCTCACTGGTGCCAGGAATTGCTCCCATCCCTGCTCTTTCAGGCCTAGGCATTGCATTGGTTCCTGGTGTTGCTAACCCTTTGGACATAGCACCATCCCTTCTTGCTCTCCCTACACTCCACCCTCAATTTTGCAAACAAGAGCTTTACTAAACTCCACAAGGGACTGAATTTAAGGGTGCCACGCTCCTCCCCACACACTGACCCACGCAGCCCAAACTCATGGCCCAGAAGTCTCAGCATTCCATCCCCATCTTAGGCCAGTGACTGCTTTTTTTTTTTTTCCTGATACATTTTGATTCAGATTCCCTGGTGACTGATCTGCATAGGCCCTCAAAGAAACTGAAGGAATTTAGTAAGTGTAGAGTAAGAGGAGACACATGGCAAATGCTTTGTTCCTCCCCTTCCCTAAAAGGCCTGATGTGATTTGTCTCCCTTTACTTCCAGCCACACTGGTCTCCTTGCTGCCTGAACACATCAGGCACCACCCACCACTTTTACAACTCCTGTACCCTCTGTCTGTAATACTCTTCCCCCAAAAATCCACCTGGCTCACTCCCCCACCAGATCTTTTCCTCTTTAAAAGATCTCTTCCTCTTTCTTTAAATTAGCCTTTCCTGCTCTCCCTATTTAAAAGTACCCCCCTCAGTATTCTCATCCCCTTCCCGCTTTCTGCATCTCCATCCATGTGTCATTTTCTAATACACTCTCTAAGTATTTCTTTTGTTCATTGATCACACACACACCCTCACATGCATGCTCTATGAAATGTTCCACGAAGGCAGGGATTTTTGTCTATTTTGCTCACAATTATAGCCTCAGTATCCAGACTGGAATTACACATGCTATTTGTTGAACAAGTGAAATCCTGGTTCCAGAAACAGATATGTAGAAAGGGCTCCACACCAGTGACCATTCTGGTTCCCCAAACTTTTGATCAGTCTTCTGGCACAGTCACTTCCTGCCAACTGTCACCTGCAGTGAGTATCTGTGCCTCATCTGTGACTTTCTGCAGAACAGAGAACATAAGCTCTGTTAGGTATATGTCCAGTCGCATCCAGTTAGGCTACATTCCTGGGGAGCTGATGCCTTGCTCTTTCCTGTCTCCATTTCAGAAGCCGAGTGATGCACTGGAACCATAAAGCCTCCCTTTACCTGGGAATATGACCCCAATGATCCTGCAGTAAGACATACACTGAGCAGACATATCCATTCACTCTATTCATTCTGAAAGCTCCTACTACATGCTCGGCTTTTTGCCAGAAGCTGAGAAAGTAAAGATGAATAAAATATGGTCTGTTCCCCCCAGGTGCTCTGACACACCACGCTGGTCTTCTATGAGGTGAGAAGATGAAAGACATTCTCTTCCATAGTGCAGAATCAACCCACTAGGTTCTGCCACTCCCGGACGGTGCAATAGCATGAAACACATGGACTTTCCATCCCCAGGAGAGCCAGGCCTTGACTCTGGACTTAAGTCTCTGAGAAATAAGAGACATGATCCACCACCACCCCTTTTTTTGAGAGAGAGAGAGAGAGAGAGAGAGAGAGAGAGAGAGAGAGAAGCAGGGCTCACCTGAAGCAGGGCTCTTGGTTTTATTTACCCAAAGCAGGGCTCATGCTCACCCGAAGCAGGGCTTGAGCTCACCTGATGTGGGATTCAAACTCACAAACCATGAGATCATGACTTGAGCTGAAGTCAGATGGTTAACGACTGAGCCACGCAGGTGCCCCATGATTCATTCCAAGATCAGAGACCCAGAGAGAGAAAGTCCAAAGCTGAGGTGAGTTACTGCCTCATCCTGGGACCTACAACTACCTCAAACTCCTGGAGGCAGGGACGTGACCAAAATCATGACTCGGGCCCAGCACCTGCAGAGACCGGGCAAAGATGTACTTGCTGAGTGAGTGAATAAACAAATAAATAAATGAGAAAAACTGAAGGAGCTAAAGGTAATAAGGGATTAAAGTCAAAGGTGGGTCCCCTATTTTGTATCCATCCCTCCTAAAATGCATTCCCAGAGCCCACCGGTCCTCTGGATGTCCACTGCAATGGGGGTAAAGGTTGGAGCCGAAAGAGGGGTTCAATGTCAGGAAAATAAGCTCAGTGGTAAAGATCAGAAACAGAACAAATCAGTAAATTCAGTTCAGGATTAGTGTTTGGACCCTCGGGTGTCAGCTGAACATCGATTATTCATTAGATAATGCAATCGCATACAACAAAAGGCACAGCAAGAGCCCTGGACGGTTTTAAATAGCAGAATTGGCTATTTGCTCCCTTCAGGTTTGTGTGCTCTGTGAGAAACTAAATGCAGTTTCTCAGGAATAATGCCCAGGCACAGCTTTTTAGGATAGCCATCGAATTGGACCAAATACATCATTTCTTTTCACACACTTTCCATTAAATTTCAGTAACTGTCTCTAAGAGGTTAGACTCCAAGAACCAGAATCAAGGATGCGGGCTCTAGGGCAGCCAAGGGGTGAGAGGCAGGTCACCAGGGAGCCTCATGCAATGAATTAATTCTCTGAATGCTGGGCCTATGGGGCTGGGGAAGAAGGGGGGCCCCATTTAGGGATCTGCGCAGGCCATCTCCCAGCTGATGTGTCTGCTGTTCAGATGAGTTGATGAATACTCTTGTTCTATCGCCTCTCAAAGTAGCACCTGGAACCTAGTTATAACGCGCCGTAGTATGGAAGTAACAATTCCGCGAGCGAAGCAGATGTGTGCCGTCCCTGCCATTTCTTGGGCATATCCAAAATGTACAGGGTGTCAAAATCTCAAAACTACCTCTTAAAGCACAGTACCTGTTCTCTGTTCAAATTTCTAAAACGATGGTTGGCACAGGCTTCATGCAATCGATCCCAGGAAGCTTCTATCAACCCTTTTGCAGATGCTCTCAGTCCTGAGCATTTCCAGAAAAAACAGTACTTTTCTTTGAATAGTCTGCCAGCTGGTCGGAGAAAAGCAGGTGCAGATCTTTTTAAATGCCATATGCACTTGCGTCCTCTCCCAGCTTCCCCGCCTGCCCCCCGCCGCGGTCTTGAGAAGGGGTTGTTTGGGTTTTATTTTCTTTCTTCTACACGATTTTCCCCCAAGACTACTGTGGTCAAAAGCAACAGTTATTAAAAAGCAATGATAAGTGTTAATACTCGTGATTTTAACTTCCAAGTGGATTTTCAACATTTTCTACACAAAATTCTGTCTGAGCTTCTGTCTAATGCAAGAAGAGCGCCAAGGCTGGTCTGGAGAAGGAAAGAGGAAACTTGACTTTTACCTCGTAGGACTAGTCGGCTGAAAATGCCACTGTTCTGTTCATTTTCTATGCTCCTCTGTTCTCCTTCGAATAACCGAGCCAAGGAACTGGATGAAGTATTTCTTTGTGATCTTGCCGTCACCACCAACCTGCTATCACATTAGATGTTTCCATTTTGCGCAGGAATGAAAATAAAATCACAAGGCCCTGGCTATCTTTGATACAAGCCTAGAATAGCAACTAGAGGAATAAACAGCTCCAACCTCACTCATTGCTCTTTCAGGTAGAATTCTATTACATTTAAAAGTATCCTTTGAAATTCTGATTAGCCCCAAGCCTTTGAAAGCAGATAGTTATGCGGGAGCCCACCAAAGCAAAATTCTCCTGCAATCTGACAGCTCTCCAGCCTTTTGACCCTCCACCTTCTGGAAGCCTCTGCTCAGCCTCCCGACTCCACAAGCAGATGTTCTGGAGCTCACTGAGGTACAAACCCTTCTGATGGGTGCGTGAAACCAGGGGCAAAGGGCAGAACCAGTCGTGTTAGGGAAATAGGTCTGTAAATTGACCTGAGAGAACAGAAAGCACAATATATATGAAGACAGAGCAACACACCCTTCATTCATTTATTCATCCTGCAAAGATTTACTGAGCACCTACTAACATGCCAGGTATTCAGCTGGCTGCTGGGAATATGAAGGTGAGAAAGACAGACACAGCCCCTCCCCTCTAGGAACTCACAGTCCAGTGGGGGAGACAGGTGGCAACCAAATGATCCCACAAACCACGAACAGCAGTTGCTGAGACCAGTGTGGCAAAGCGAGGTCTGCAGGGTCCTGTGAGCATGTGGTGAGGGCTTCAACCAGCCAAGGCCTCCAGAGGGAGTTTTGACCTGAGATCCAGGAGATGAAGACATGAAGGAAGGAAAGCAGAAAGGCCTTCATGTAGAAGTTCGCGGTCCTCAGTGCAATACAACCTGCACACACACCAGACGTTGATACAGCTGCCTTACTTGGACTGAGTGTCTGAACTGCGCAGGCCAGTGGGGTCTTATCACTCATTTCATATTAGAGCGTTTGCTGTGGGTAAGACACTGTGCTAGCTCTTTATGAACACTAATTTTCATATCTGTTCCTTACAGCATCCCTGGCATGTCAGGGGTACTACTATCTGCCAACCTAAAAGGAGGTTTGGATCTGGCTTGTGGGTATTAGTTTGCCCATCCCTGGTCTAGAATGTACCTGCAATGGCTGGAGTGAGAGCAGCCATTTTGGACCATGAGGTGAAGGTATCTACTGAGAATGGCAGAGAAATAAATGAGAAGGAATCTATATCCTGGTTATCACAGAACTACCCTAATGAACTAAGGAACTGAGGCACAGAGAGGTTGAACAGTATTCCCAAAGCTAACCAGAAAGTGACAGGCTGGACCAGGACTGAACCTGACTCTATAGGATTCTGAAGTCTGCACTCCTCCTCCCTCTCCACACCATCCCTGATCAGGGATCTGGTGCCCTCACTTTAAGCTTTCCCAGTGTGGCAGCTGCACACTCTGAAGGCTGAGATCTTCTGTAGATCTACTCAAAACCTCTCTTGTTTCAAAGTAGCTCTTTCCTCCCCTCTTTCATAAAGCACAGGCAACAGTTTACTCACAACTGCCTCACTGAACACCACACACACACACGCGCGCGCGCGCGCACACAATCTCTAAGTGGTTGAAGACAAAGCATGGGCACATCACCACTCTGCTTTCTCCTCTACAGAAATAACAACCCCACATCCCCCATTTATGGGGACACACCATAAAGCGCTAGTCAGCACCCACAAGCAACCACAGCATTGCTTGGAACAGAAGAGTGGATGAGTCTCCTGGCAAGGGATCAGCAACAACATTCCAGCAGCTGTGAGGAAGGGCACATTCCTGGAGTCAGAGCCAAGTTGCAAGGGTTTTCCATTGCCCTTTAGGTTTCTATTACCCTGTCATTCTTGCATTCGTGCATAAGGTCCTACAAACTGGGCTTTTGGATTTCTTCAAGGGACTCAGCAGAGTCAGTCCCTCAGACACCAGAAACTAAATCATCAGAAAGGATTAGTAAAGGGTGCCAGAGGCTTTTCCAATACTACTGATCCAGGGACAGCTTCCGACTGACAGCCAAAAATCAAACAAACAAATAAACAAACAAACAAACAAGTGCATTTAAAAATGCAGCGCTAAAATTCAGTGTGCTTGCATTTGCACCTTGTAAATCTCCCTGGCACGTGCCAGAGCCGGGGTCCAGTGTGTGGAGGCTGCCTGTCCACTGGAATGTTGCATTCCAACAACCCCAGGGCCTGCTGGTTACACACACCCCAGGTCAGTTGCTTCAGCTCTTTCTTCACGCCCCTCACCCCCTTGTGAAAAGCACAAAGATCCATCGCAGAGTTTTATTTGGGCCCTTCAATTTTCCACCCATTCATCGAGATGGGTGGAAAATTCTGGAGGTATACAGACTACAGGACACACTGCTGGAAAATGCATGCCTCGCTCCTGGCTGGAGCTTTCCTTTCATATTCCTCAGTTGGGCTTAACCACACATGAATGGCGTATTAGGCAGGATTAGGCTCATTTGCAACCGACAGCAGCTTAAGCAAGACAGAACTATATTTCTCTCCCATAAATGAAATCCAGAGGGCTCACAGGGTGGCGCTGTGAAAACTGGGGACTCAGGCTCCTCCTAGCTTATTTTTCTGCCGTCCTCAGTACATGCCTTCTGCCTCATGGTTCATTCCAGCCACTGTATGCACCTCCTAGACCAGGGACAGGCTCCACCCATAAGCCAAATCCCATCCTCCACCTATTTTGGTAAACAGGTCTTATGGGAACACAGCCATACCCATTTGTTTACATACAGTCTATATCTGCTTTCAAAGTTCAGCAGCAGAACCGGGTAGTTGTGACAGAGATCATATGCCCCCACAGAGCTGAAAATACTCACTACCCAGTCCTTTACAGAAGAAGTTCACCAACTTATTCTAGACCAAAAAAAAGAGAGAAGGGCAAATAAGGTCACAGCAATCAAAGCCATTTCCCAAAAATCACACAGGACATTTCTGCTTATAACCTATTGCAGAATTTAGTCTCATAGCCATATCCAGCTACCGGGAAGGCTGAAGGATACAGTCTTGATTCTAGATGGCCATGTGCCCAGCTAACGTTTTCGGGTCACATTACTAAGGAAGAAGAGGAGAAGGCACTTGAAGAGTTGGCTTGCCACCCAGCGACCCTTTTTGTCTCTCAGACTCAGGGCCTGGACAGAGACAGGCTGACTGGCTTTCTTGGCCCGTTCCCCAGGTCCACAGACCGACGTGGGCCCCTACCAACTCTGCCGAGCTGGCCCCTTGCAAGGGCTCCTCACCTCCCCTGCTCCGGGCCACTGCTAGAGGCTCCCGTCTGAGACAGGCAACCTCCACTCGCACTGTCACATCAGCCAGATGGAAGGAACGGTAGAAAAGGAGATGAGTTGACAGACAGAGACGGAGTGGTAGAGAGTCAGAGATCTAAGAGAGGCCTGGAGAAAGTTTTAAGGCGGGCATGCAACCTTGTTGACAAATATACAGGGATGAAAAATTATTTTTATTAATTCAACTTCATTAAATTCTGCATTAAATTCAACTCTAAAACATGATCCTGCTGAGCTGGTCACAAACTCATTGTCATCAGCATGAGACCCCTCTCCCCAGATTTGAGCAAAGATTCCAGGGGTTTCTGCAGCGATGCCCATCGATGAGTCACAGTGGGTATACTGGGACATGATATGTTCCCTTCAGAGGAGGCTGAGAGACCCAGAGAGGCATACTGTCTAGACACGCCACTCTCTGCAAGGCCGGGTGCCCTCCCCCGGACATGGCCACCTGCTGCATTCCTAACAGAGGGAAGACTCCAACCACACCCTCATTCAGACCCCCAGAAGCATACCCCTCTCTGCTTCCCCTCTGGCTCTTCAAGCAGCTTCTATTTTCTGCCCAGTAAAAAAAAAAAAAAAAAAAAAAAAAAAAAAAAAAAACTCATAATCAAGAAAATACTGAGAGTCTGACTACCTATTGGAATGGGAAGTAATAAGAAAAAGAGTAAAACTTAATAGCTGATTGAAAGATAGATAGATAGATGTCACCAAGTTTAACATCTGTGCTAATATTACCAGGTTTAACAACTGTTTATCTCCCCTACCTTGTAACCCATTTGCAAGCCTCTGTGGATCCTTTAGGCCTTGACCCCAGGCTGGGTTTCCTCCTGTTGGGGGGCTGTGAGAAAGAGAAGGAGGTGAAATATTTGGGAGAGAGGTGGATATCTTGAGCACCCCTGGAGGCAGCTCTGCAAATAGCCTGAACTTGGCTCTGATAATAACCACACCTAAATTTAAGCCTATTCTAAAACAAGCATTTATGTTAAGGTCCTTGTTGTCTATAGAAATTGATGATTGCTAAGTGGTAAACATGCAGACACCATCCATGAATGGAATTGGATCTTGACCTGTGGAGGGTTCCTGAGTGGGACAAGTTGAGTTAATACCCAGCCCATACACACCAGGAAAGCTGTGCCAGTTGTAAAAATACTAAAGTACTGCCACCCTGGTTGGTAAAAATCCACTGCTCTGAGCTCCCAATTGCCACCTTAGCCCCTCCCTGGTAATCTCCCCCAGCTTCCCACAATCAAGCAATTAAATAGGAGGAAGCCTGTAGCTCCTGCTCCTAGATTAAGGCTACTGTCCATTCTGATTGGTCAGTGCACATGCCTAACTGGTTGCTGAATATTTTGAAATCATCCTAGATGAGAATGTTTTGAAGGGGGAGAAACATGAGCGGCAAGGAGAGGGCTCTCTTCTGGGTTCACCATGCACAGTTGTGCAGGCTGTTCACTGCGTAAGTTCTCCTGACTAAGGTAGCAACTGAGAACTGACTCCCATCCTGTGCTCTGCTTGCCAAGTCATGTGACCTGGCATAGGACTGCATCCATCTAGAGAAAAGAGAGTCTTTTTCTAATGCACACAATGGTGTTGTGTGTTCTAGCAGCCAGCTCACTTCAGAAGTTATTTTAATCATCGAGGTCTGAATGGAAGAGACTTGACTTAGGGTTGGAGTCATAGCCTGAGAAGTCAAAAGTAGATGCAAGAGACATTTGGAAGCATAATACAACCCTTAAAATTAAAAAAAAAAAAAAGATGTTTAGAGATAATGAGAGTGAGTGAAAATATGAACCTGATTCCTCTGTGGGGGGGCTGAAGGGCAACGTGATACAGAGAGAAAAAAAGAACCAGCTGGAAAAGTGATAAGATGAATTTTGTCTCCTGCCAGCTCCCTGGGAAATTATAGCTGGGTATCCAAATAAAATGCCCAATTAAAAGACACAAAGTGGAGCTCAGAAGAGGGGTAAGGGCTGGAAGCAGGAAAGGCAGAGAGGCTTTGGAGGGAGGAAAGAGAAACCCAAAGATTAGATAGTCACCTGGAGAGCAAGATGGTGGTAAAATTGGGGTATGGCTCCATATGACAGAAAGTGCTTGGGGATTTGCGCTGTTAGAATTGAATTTTTTTCTTTTTTTATGTTTACTTATTTTTGAGAGAAAGCGTGCATGTGAGAGGGGGACAGGCAGAGAGAGAGGGAGACAGAGGATCCCAAGCAGGCTTCAGGCTCTGAGCTGTCAGCACAGAGCCTGACATGGGGCTTGAACTCACAAACCACAAGTTCATGACCTGAGCCAAAGTTGGACGCTTAACCAACTGAGCCACCCAGGCACTCCTAGAAATGGATTTAAATTTTTCCTTGTCATTAACTAGCCAGGACCCCTTGCAGACACTAATTCCTCTGAACCTCAGTGTCTTTAAAAATTATCATAATACCTACTTTACAGAGCTGTTCAGAAAATTAAATTAAGTGTGTGAACTGCCGGACACAACATGTAGCAAGAATCAGGGGCTCAACACCCGTAACCATTACTAGAAATACCACTGCTACTATTCTCAGTAAAGGGCTATGCTCCAAGTCTTGGAAAATACCTACAGAGCAGGACAGAACACAAGCAGAGCCATCTGAGACATATTAAAAGGATGTATGATAAGTAACAAACTTCCCAAGATGTGTACTAGGACTGTGACCCTTTCTCCTGGAGACAGAATTTAACATATGAATATGATTTTGATAAATGACATGTAATATGAGCTAATCTATGAATGAACTAGAATCACATCTGAGCTGGGCTTGGCATCAGGAGAGCTGAAGACAGGGAAGGAGTGATGCTATAAAGGACCTGATGAAGAAGAAAGATTCCTTGAAGCCCAAGCGCTGAAGCTGCCTTGACCAGCCTGGGAGTAAACAAGGGTGAATGCGAGGCAGCCAGCCCTGTTTTAGGGAACTGGAATCAGTCTGGAAGCTCTCAAGGAAGAGGGGCCAGGGGCTCCTGGGTGACTCAGTTGGTTGAGCCTTCAAATCTTGATTTCGGCTTAGGTCATGATCTCACAGTTCGTGAGTTCAAGCCCCGAGTTGGGCTCTGCGCTGACAGCACGGAGCCTTCATGGAATTCTCACTCTCCCTCTATCTCTCTGCTCTTCCCTTACTCGCACATGTGTGCCCTCTCACTCTCTCTCTCAAAATAAATAAATAAACTTAAAAAAAAGAAAAGAGGGGCCAAATGTTTCCAGGAATGGAACCCGGAGCAGGCAGAACAGTCTGGAAGTGGGGCATTGCATCTGTGGCCGCTTCACTTCCTGGCAGTTCTGACCAAGATCTCGCATCCTCTTACTTTGGCCCCCTGGGCCTTAGGGTGTCTGTGTTGAGCTGAATCTGGAACACTGAGTCTGCCCTGACCACCTCTCCAGACTCATACTAACTGAAACTAACCAGGGGTCTCCTGCATATGTGCAGAGACAGAGATCCATATCATGTCCCTAGTAAAATAGAAGGAGACGCTATTTCATTCGTTCATTCATTCATTCATTTCAAAACATATTTATTGGTGGCTTCGTTACTCCAGGCACTAAGGATAAAACAGTGAACAACCTCCTCTCTGACCCATGTTCAGCCTCTAGTCACTGCCCTGGCCTAGCTGAGCAGTGGTCTACCCTTCTTCCTTTTACCATTGCCCCCACCTCTTGGATCGAAGGTGCTGAAAACTTTCCAGGGACTTCAGATCTAGCCTGGCTCTGGCGCTTCAGCAGTTGCCCCAAGCTGCTTTCCCTCCTTCATCATCTCCTGCCCTCTGCACTTGTCTGCAAACTAACTCTGTGTCCCTTTAGTTTAAGCATGCCCATCAGTTCCATGGCTTGCTGTGTTCACTGCTTTATGGCTCCTAAAGGGCTCTGCATTCTTTGAATCATGGGAAACCTCACCTCAACTCTGAGACAGGTGGAGGCAAGAATTATCCACTTCAGGGGCGCCTGGATGGTTCAGTCGGTGGAGCGTCCGACTTCAGCTCAGGTCATGATCTCACGGTTCATGAGTTCCAGCCCCGCATCAGGCTCTCCGCTGTCAGCACAGAGCTGGCTTCTGATACTCTGTCCCCCCCACCCCACCCCCTGCCTCTCTCCCACTTGTGCTCTTTCTCTCTCTCTCTCTCTCTCTCTCAAAAAAAAACATTAAAAAAAAAAAAGGAATTACCCACTTCACTTAACAGGACGTTTAGGATGCCTGCATGGTATCTTGTGTCTCTTCAAATTTTCTACATTCTATGTTAAAATGTTGCATTATTTTATGTGTTACTTATACCTTGCTTATTTCCAAAAAAAACATATGAATATTATATTCATCTCTAATAGGATATATTCTAGTCTCTGAGCCTTTTGGATATTGATAGTTATAAACAGAGCCTTAGAAGTACACAGTGGCAATTATTCCTGCCCTATGCTTACTCCCAAGCCCAATGCTTGGCCTAAAATAGCCCCTCCTTCTCACAAGGAGTTTGCTGAACCAGCTCCCGCTTCTTAAGTGAGCTCCCAGAGGCTGATCTTCTCTCCTGGGAATTTATCACTAAATTCATCACTGTTTAACACTAACCACATTACACTGAAGTTGTGTGACGGTGTCCTGCCTTCCCCAGTGACCAAATTGTCCTAGGGAGTGAGAGCACACACCCTGGTGCCTAGCACAGTGGGTGGCACACACAATAGTGAACCTGGTTCACACTTCCCTAAATATTGTTCACGATCCCTTCTCTATTGATTACCCTACAACAAACATTTCTTCTCAGGCTTTCCAGACGTCAATATTCATATTCATGTTGTTCTCGGTATTTGCTTAGCTGTTCTTAGTGCTTCCATCCATGCGATTGTACACTCTTTACTTTTATTGTTTTTTAAGTTTATTTATTTATTGGGGGTGGGGTGCAGAGAGATGGAGAGAGAAAGAATTCCCAGTAGGCTCTGCACTGACAGCACAGAGCCCCACATGGGGCTCGAACTCACAACCCATGAGATCATGACCTGAGCCAAAATCAAGAGTCAGACGCTTAACCGACTGAGCCACCCAAGCACCCCATGATTGTAAACTCTTAAAAGGCAGAGAGTTTAGCTCCACTGTAAAGCACTCAGCAGAGCATAGTTCCATTCCACACTCTGAAAGTTGCTTAGTAAAATGTTTTTGATCCTGGTAGTTGGTTGATGGTGGTAAAAGTAAAAGCCATAGGACAGTGATTAATAAAGATACTTTATGCAAGTTTTCCCCCAAGCACAAGCAAGAGGACATGTAATCCCATCACCAATACTCAATCTTTCACTCTTGGGGGATTTCCTTGCTAATTAGTCTGAAGCTGTAATTTAGCCTATACTTTAAGGAATGTGTCACATGAGGACACTTCTAATTTATTTCTGAACTTCCTTGAATTTAGAGGCACATATGCCTTTGACCAGCATTTCTCCCAATTGCTATCTTCTCACCACACACACACACACACACACACACAAAAGGTAATAGTTTGTCCATGACCTGAGAAGGGGAGACAAGCTCAGAGCACGTGCCCTGACTCTTGGCCTGTATAAGGGTTTTGTCCAGCTCTCTTGCTTTATTCCCTCAACTCTGCCTTCTAATGACCAAGCAGAATGAGCATTACACTGCATTGGCAAGACTTTGAAGTGGACAAAGAAATACAAGGAGAAATGAAGTCTGTCATATGTGGGTGGAAACTTTAAGAGCCAATGCACAATTTGCTACAATCCCTCCTCCTTCTGCCACAACAAGGAGAAAGTTCCAGTTGGTGGCTACTCTAACAGTTTAGGTCCCCAAATGAGGATAGCCTGTAGCACATTCCCAGATGGACATGCAGAGTAAGCAAGAAATACACCTGCTGTTTTAAGTCACTAAGATTTGGGGGTTTTTTGTTACTGAAGCATAACCTGGCCCGTGCTGACTGATACAATTATCCTAAGTAAAGGAACTCTTATCCCAGACTTTGACAAGGTGTATTTTGCTATCACCTCTGAATTTCCTCCTGGAGACCTACCTCCACAGTTGACCTCAGCAAATAGCCTTTCTGATCCCGAGAAATTCCATGGCTCCTGTATCACTAGACTCCCCCTCCAAAATACTCTACTCACAACATTCCACTCCTGGAAAAAGCCACTCCACTCCTTCTTTTCCAGAAGCCCAGCAAAAAGTCTCCACTAGGGTGTGATGGAAAAGTGTGTAATCCATCATACATCTCATATTGTTTGCTTCTCCCAGCTCCCAGCCTTGAAGGATGTGGGGCCTGGCAGGGCCCCCTGGCCACTGAGGGAACAGGAGTCACCCAGTCGCCATGTTCTGACAGCTTGTCACATTATTTTTCCCTGTGGGGGCTCTGATCCCTCCATCTAACCTTCTTCTCAGTCCCCTGAGACCATGGGCCTCTATACAAGGCTCCCCAGGCAAAGCAAAGCAAGATTGATGCCCTACAAACGGCCGGCCATGCCCGGGAGGGCTCTCAGTTCAATGCATGGAACAGTCCATTCTTCCCCATCTCGCGTTCCCACACTGGACACCAAAGCCAGAGCTCGGAGTCAGGGCAGCAAGAATTCAACCTTTATTCATCCTGGAACACAAATGATCCGCCACACTCCCCTAATCTCCCTGGCCCTCTCACCTTACCTACTCAAAACCTTTCTGAAGCGCCTGGGTCTTCCCGGGATAACATGTGATTCACACTGCCCTTTGGACAGAGGGACTGGAGCCATGAGAGAATCAAAAAGTTTGAAGGAAAAATACTATTTTAAATATTGGCCAAGGAGTGTTCCCCACCCCCACCAATGTTCCTCTTTCTGCATTTGGCCCTTATTACAACAAGTAGTGTTTGACAACTGTAGGCCGGGTTGTGCTGCAAAAGAATCATGAATTAGTATTAATGCCAATGGTTATTTGTATCCACAGTTCCCTGTGCTGCAAGTAAAAGCCTCCTAAGGGTTTGGGCCTGAAAGCAGGGCTTCAGGGACTTCCGGGGGGTGGGGGGGGCCATTGAGCAATACATATAAAAATGATTTCATCTAAATTCCCTGAGTGGTTTCATAGACCAAAGCACCTCTGAAGGACAAAAAGACAACTGTAAAATTACCTGAAAATAAATGCTTCTAAAGTGTTCAGAAATAATCCAGGATGAGGAGAATTGGGAGGCCGATAACTAATCCATCAGCTTTTTTTTTTTTATCCCACATCTAGACTTTTTTCTTCCAAGGCCGCAGCCTGTCACCATGCAGTTTATCAGCCGTCACTCCATCTCGATTCTGAGTGACATGAGATCAATGGCCTAAAACTGCTCTCAGATCTACGAAGAAATTTATAACACCAGGCTCTGTGGTGCCCTGGCGGGGCCTGGGTCCCAGGGCTCTGAGGGTGAGGCTGCCACGCAGACTTCATTTCCATTTCAAAAGTGGATTGTGACCCACTTGGAGCAGGCGAGTTCAAGCCATCAGATGCAAAGGAAGGCCTGAGTCAGAAGTCTTCAGCACTTACAGAACAATGACTTTGAGGAAAAAAGAAAAAACAAACAGTCAATGATTAAATTCTCTCTGCCTTGAAAAGGCTCCAGCTTTCTGCTTTAATTTCCTTTGAATCATGTGGCATTTACTAATAACTAAACCCCAAATTTGCAACAACATATTTTAGGCTCTGAAAGCAATCAATCCATCCAATTTACCTAACTACAGAACTCCTGAGTATGGTTTGAACAGAGATTTGTGGTTCTTCTCATCCTCACTGAGGGCTCCTTTGGTTATCGATAACCTCTTCTTTTCCACCATGAGCTCTGTAATTTACCCCTAATTCTGCCTCAGAGTGCCCATCCACCATCAACAGGGTCCTAGGAAGCCAGGCCATATCCCATATCCTATATTTTCCAACCAAAGGGCTCCAGGGAAATTCTTAATCCCTGCCCCCCACACATCGAATCTTTGGGTGATAAGGAGAACACTGGCTTTCTGTCCACACCCCCAGGCCATGGGCAGCTGTGGAACATGCCGCTTCTCACCCCCTCTACCAGCACTATTTGTCTTGGACACATGTCCAACAAAAGACATACTGTGGGGACTCTGGACTTACTCCAGGCTGAACCCAGAGAACCCTCAACTTTCTGAGCAAAAAAGAACCCCCTCCCTCCCACTGCTGTCTGCCTGAACTCTCCTTGGAACCAGACATCCAAGAGGAGGTTCCTGGGAGAAACTGCATTCTCCAGAGGACTGGAGATCTGGAGATCACCAGCCAGCTCCTCCGGTCCCACTTGCTCCAGCGCCCTCTGGCAGGCTGGCAGATAAGGAAATAGTCCTCTGGCTAGACCCACAGACAGCAAGTGCCATCTCAATGTATGTATCTCTGTCCTGAGTCTCTTGGGATTCGGCCAGATCACTATCGAGCTAGTCACTGTTCCCAAACCAGTCACTTGAGAGAGTTGCCCTTCACCTCCCTCCTAGATCAGAGTCTACCAGTTTCGGCTCTTTGTTCCACTTTCCTGCCCTACACTGGTGAACCTGTGATTTCACAATGACATCCTTCAACCCCATTGCCTAAGGATAGAACTAGAATTCCTTAATGTGGTGTATGAAGCACTGACCTGCTCACTCTGGCTTTCTTCACCCCAATTCCCCTACCCCAGACCCTCATGGCAACCTATACCCCAACCCTTGGACTTCATGCCATTGAGCTTCCTATTCCTGCAAGAAGGAATGACCTATTCATCTCCACCCCTCTCTCTCCCCTTCTTTCCCTAGCTAATGTCTACTCATCCTTCATATTTCAGCTAAAATGTTACCTCCTGCAGAAAGCTTTCCCTGAGCATCTCCACCCCTTAGCACAATTGGGACCCCTCCTCTGGGTTCATGCACTGCTGCTCTTGACATGTGGCCTGAATTCAGGTATTCCACTCCCCTAAAGGCTGTGGGTAGCCACCTGTGATAGGCTGCGGCATAGGCCTTCATCACAGCAGTCATCATATCCGATTGTGGTATCCTTCCTCATCTATGTTTCCTAACTCAGGGCTGGCATACAGAGTCTATTATTTATTTTCTTCTTCTTCTCCTTCTCCTTCTCCTCCTCTTCCTCCTCCCTCCTCCTCCCCTCCTCCTCCTTCCTCCTCCTCTCCTTCTTTTCCTCCTTCTCCTCCTCCTCCTCCTCCTCCTTCTTCTTCAAATAAAGCTAGAAGAAAAGCATAGAAGAGATTCTCCCTCACAGCTCTCAGAAGGAACCTGTCAACACCTTGATGTTGGATTTCCAGCCTCCAGAACTGTGAGAAAATAAATGTCTATTGTTTAAACCATGCAGTTTCTGGCAGTCCTGGTAGACTAACGTTGAGGGGAAGCACAGGATCAAACATTGGCTCTATGTAAGGCACAGGAAGTCACCTGCTACTCCTGAGCATCCTAGGAGGAAAAGTCTTCTGGAATAATCCTGCTCCCCCAGAATTATGGGTTGCTGTCCACTAAATATTTGTGTCTGTAGGCGGTTTCAGTCATGATACATGGCTTTTGTAGAAAGGAATGGTGGAAAAGTTCACTGGAAACTCTTTTTTGCCATCATCTGATCTCAACCAGAGAGTAAGGTTCCAAAAGATTTTGGAATGACATGAAAGCATTAAAGTTACTTGAACCCTCACATGACCATTTCTCTCCTTCCATTGGGATCTATACACTTACCACTATATATATTATTTCCAAAAGGGTAGGAGGAAAAAAAGAATCAGAAGGACAGTTAAAAGGAAAGCAAAGAAGCAGAGAGGAAATGGGAGGGTTGTTCTTTTGTTTTGTATTTTGTCTTTCTGAATAAATACCTCACCTATAAAATAAGAGGTTTAGATTATACCTCCTCGTGCTTTAAAAGGAAATGATGATAATTAACATATGTTCAGGACTTCCTAAGCACCTCATACTGTATTATCTTACAGAGTCCTTAAATCAACTTTACAAGGTATTATTATTATCCCCATTTACAGAGAGATCAAGTAACTTGCCCAGGGTTACACAACAATTCAGTGGTATCAGGTCTGAACCCAAGCAGGATGACTCAAAGCCTGCAGTCCACAGCCTAAGTTTTGTTTCTTATCAGGTTAAGCAGGCATACCAGAGCATCCCGACACACAGAACACAAAAAAGGATGAGTAGCCCAAGACTTGGAAATGGTCCAGGATTTGTGAGCATCTGGCACTGGGATCAATCCCAAATCAATGTTTAAACAACAGTTACCTTCAACCCCAAACTGTCTCGTCTGACTGCTCAGTTTGAATCAGGGCTACGGAGAATGTTGCTCGTGGTTGGTATTAAAGTTTAAAAGTCACTCTGCCGGTATCAACAGGCCAATAAAAAAGGGAGGTGCATTTTTAAAAATATAAGTTAGCATTTGGAGCGTAGGAACAAGATTGGTTGCATCTCTAGAGAGCAAACCCCAGCAAAACTCAGCGACTTATAAATTCTAAGAGATTTCTACAAAGTGTGCTTTTCTTACAAGAATGAAGTGGATACTTCTGAAGAGCTGCCTCTGTTCTCTGCTTGGAGGAGCATTAGCTGCAAACTTTCCTGGAAGGTTTATACATGGAGTGAGCCTGTCCAAGGAAAAACAATAGGCTCTGAGCATTTTTTTTTTAATAGTTAAAAGGTTAAAAAATAACCCCTTTCCCCATCCATCCTTAGAATTACACTTTCCAGCGAAGTCTAGTTCCCTTTCCTGGTAGATATAATCCTAATTAAAAATAAATTACATGCTGTATAGAACTTGAAATGGAAAAGATAATCCTATTACATATGAGAATATATCCTGATTTTCTTTCCCGCTAAACTGTGGGAGATATCAGATCAGGCTGAGCCCCCCATTGTCGCCGCTTTGAAAACTTTCCTAGAGCCCTAATCCGTCACGTGACGCCCGTGTCAATCTCGGGGTCTGCACGCGAGTTTCACAAAGCAGGCATTAGGCTCGGCAACTGAAACCCAGCTTTGCGGAGCCCGCAACATTTGCATTCCGAGAAAACGCAGGCCATTGTGGGGCTGTGTTTGTTCTCAGGATTGCGAGACTGTTGCCGGCGAAGTTGCTAAAACCTAGAGAAAGGGGCTCCTTTGAGCCTGCTCGGGCCTTTGGTATGATAACAAGTCGATTCGAGCTGCTTTTGTGCAGCGGGATCGGCGCTGGGGAAAGGCGAGCTCCCCAGCCTTCCCTCCGACCCCTCCGGCTCCACCTCCACGGACATTATGCTTCCCCCGGGAGTTGCTGTAGGCGCTGATGCGCTATTTTAAATCGTATTTCAATAATCTGGAGGCTGCAGAAGGCAGGGCCGGGAGCTCGCTCTGCTCGCGTGCCTTCACAGCTCTACCGCCGGCTCCGAAGGCTGTGTTCGCCGCTCGCCTCCTGCGGCTCCCCGCCCGGGGATCTGAACCCAGCGCTTCCTGGCGCCGCCGCTGTCGGGGTCACTTCCGAGCGGCCGAGTCTCTAGCCCAGGATAAAATGCTTTGGCCCTGCTACTAGCCGCCCGCACACCCCTCCAACCGCCTCCTGGCTCGTGCCTGTTCTGCCACTCCCCTCCCCCTGCTCCCCGCACGCCTTCCCGTGTTTCAGTCTTGAGAATGAGCGAGATGACGCGAAGCGCTTTGAATAAAAATATTAGGTAGTTGGAATTCTCCAGCCAAGCAAAAATAAAACAAATTTAAACAGCGCGCGGCTGGGGTCCTGTGTTCCGACCCGAAACTGAGAGGCTCTAGGCCGCAGGGGGCGCACTCGTGGGGTCCGGTTCCCAGTCACTAGCGACTGTGCTCTAGGCAATAGTCTACTCACGGAAACAGCTGCTATTCTGGCCCCACTGCCCTCACCCCGTTCTTCCCCCAGTCCCTCCCTGGGTTCTTGGCTTCACAGCCGCTGCACCGCGCCGACCTGACCTCTAGGGATTACACTAATGGCACCGGGAGGCCGCTGTCCGACTGCGGAGTTCTGAATCTGTTCGAGTCTGGACTGACCCTGGAAAGGGGGAGGCGGGAGGGCGCGACCCTGGAAACACTAAAGGTCACTAGCAGGCCGCAGGCCGGGATGGGAGTGCTGCAGGGCTCGGAAAGAAGACAGAAAGTTCTTTTGGCTGCGTATACCCGCCGAGAAATGTCTCTTGGGCAGGAGCAGAGAGAAAGCAAGCTATTAATTGGCAGCTGGGAGGCGGAAAAAAGTGGAAGGGAAGACTGGGGAATTGGGCTCCTGCAGGGGGCGTCGCCCGTTCATCGTCCCTGCTCGGCTGAAGTTGCCTGGCATCAATGCTTTTAGCCATATCAGGGCAGCAGGGTAAAAGAGCCCGGAAAGGAACCCAGAGGCACACGGCTCTGAGGATGCCCCCAACCATACACCGCCCTGCCCTCTTCTCAATCTCATAAGAGCTTTATTTATTGATCTCTGGGGCTGCATTTTGTGTGTGTGTGTGTGTGTGTGTGTGTGTGTGTTTGCTTGTTTGTTTGTTTTATGTTTTGCTCTTTGGCAATTGCAGGGCTCCAACTTCATTCTCCTCCACCCTCGCTGCACCCCCACCTACCTGCTTGGTCTCCCTACGGAGGGGGGTGAGGGAGGGGAACTCCTGAACCTCTTCTGAAAAGACCCCAGGACATATTCACTCAGGTTTGAGGGAAAGGAAAACACAGATTGGATGCTGACAGCAAGAATAAAACCTGGATTCAGAAAAACATTTACTAAATACAGTCTGCTTATCAAATCCATCGCCTTTAAAAAAATTTTCTTGCACTGCGTGGCTTTTGTTTTTACCTCTCCTCCTTCGTGTGTATTTGCATAACCTGTTCAATAAAGCTCTTCAGTAAGAATTCGGCTTGCTCCTGCTTGGAGCTCCATCTCCCTGGTCTTCACAGATTATGGGGATGAGGGGAATACCTGTGGGGGGAACACCGCAAAGTCTGGCCAGTCCCGGGACTGCCCAGCCCAGAGTTTGGCAATACCAAAGCTCCACACGTTTGTAGGCAGATGGTTAAGTTCCCCCAGGTTAGTGCCAGGTTTCAACCTCATGCTGTGATTTTGTTCTTCTGGAACGGGATGAGTGTTGCTTCTCCGAGCAGCCCTATTAGAACAGAAAGAAAATCCTCTAAATAGGCGGAACAAGGCATCAGGAGGGAAAGATCTCTAAATGCACTTTAATACGAGCTGGGTATTGTGTGGAATTCAGCGCCCATCACCGTTTAGCTGGAGAGTTATGGCAGTGATTGGGGATGAATAGAGGAACATAATGGATACATGTGGCGTTTGCTCATTATATTCAAGTTAGCCCAACTCCGCAGTGGAAACTGTTCAACTTTCTCTCCCCTTAGCTTGTCACAGTGAAATAATACAGACATTGGGGCCTCCAATGGGATCGCCTGCCACGCCATTCTATTTCCACTGCTAACGAGGGCTTCATAAGCCTTTGATACAGTCTGATCTTTGAAACCTTTCCAAATCTCCTCAAGCTTATGCTAAATCCTATTTGGAACTTTTTTTTTCCTGGCCTGCTAGCGCGCAGGGCTTAAGAAAGCCATTTGGACAGTGACATGCATACTAACACATCGAAGAGCTCTTTTCTGAAAGGGAAGTGGCAGCCCTGATCGCAGTGGCTCACACGAGTAAAACACAATTGCTGTACACAAATTTGAATAAAATCAATCCTCATCCTTAGGACTTCTAAATCGAGAGACTGTATCTGAGAGCCGTGGGAAGCTGGGAGATAAGGCTAGCAAAATCTTACTGTACTGAGCAAGTCGGTGGAGCGAAAGGAACGAGGTTTAAAAGCCTCCTAGATGCAAAACGCAGAAAGTGGGTGGGGGGTCCCGAACCACTACCTCGAAATCCAAGCTTGTTTGTTCTCAGTTCAGCCGGCCCTGGACAGGCACAATTAACAAAACCATCCACTCCTTTTACTCCCGGCGACCTGTGCCAACTCCTCTGTATTCAGGGCGCTGACAGGAACGGAAAAAAAAGGCGAAAGGAGTTAAAGAAACAAAGGAAAGATTCCCTAATTTTCCTTTCTTGTTTTCCCCTCTAAGCCTTTCCACATTAAAGGGATTGTCAGAGGCTGGCGTAGGAGCGGCGCGAGGGCGAAGCTGCCATTGGCTGCCCGGCTCTGGTTATTTGCATATTGGCTGCTATAAAAGCGGAGGCGGCGCGCAGCGGCGCAGCTCCAGCTGCAAGAAGGAAGGGAGAGGTGTGTAGTGTGGGCTGGTCTGAGCGTCCTCAGAGCCAGCCGGAACCTCGAGCTGCAGCCCGCAGATCTCCCCCACTGGGCTCGCAAAGAGCGTGCTCCAAGGAGCCTGGGACTCACGCCCGGACCTGCACCCGCAAACCAGAAAGGAATTGCTGCCTCAGCCTTTTGGAATAGTACTTAGGGCTAGCGGCATGAGTCCGGTGAGGCGCGGGGGCAGCCCCTGCCTTTTCCCTTTACAGCTCTTCAGCCTCTGTTGGGTTCTCTCAGTGGCCCAGAGCAAGACAGTGCGATACAGCACCTTCGAGGAGGACGCCCCTGGAACGGTCATCGGGACCCTGGCTGAGGACCTGCATATGAAAGTATCCGGAGACACAAGCTTCCGCCTGATGAAGCAGTTCAACAGCTCGCTGCTCCGGGTGCGCGAGGGCGACGGGCAGCTGACCGTCGGGGACGCGGGCCTGGACCGCGAGCGGCTGTGCGGCCAAGCGCCACAGTGCGTGCTGGCCTTCGACGTGGTCAGCTTCTCGCAGGAGCAGTTCCGGCTGGTACACGTGGAGGTGGAGGTGAGGGATATCAACGATCACGCGCCGCGCTTTCCCCGGGCCCAGATCCCCGTGGAGGTGTCCGAGGGCGCGGCTGTGGGCACGCGCATCCCCCTGGAGGTGCCGGTGGACGAGGATG
>CM053574.1:83699743-83796895 GCA_028646485.1 Cryptoprocta ferox | reverse complement strand
CCTCTCCCTTCACCGCCGCCGCCGCCGCCGCCGCTCTCGGGGGTGCGGACGCGACCTCGCCGACCGGGCCTGGGACGCCAGAGGCCGGCGCCATCTCGCTGGTGCCAGAGGGGGCGGCGCGCGAGAGCCTGGTGGCGCTGGTCAGCACCTCGGACAGAGACTCGGGCGCCAATGGGCAGGTGCGCTGCGCCCTCTACGGGCACGAGCACTTCCGGCTGCAGCCGGCCTATGCGGGCAGCTACCTGGTGGTGACCGCGGCGTCCCTGGACCGCGAGCGCATCGCTGAGTACAACCTGACGCTGGTGGCCGAGGACAGAGGCGCACCCCCGCTACGCACTGTGAGGCCCTACACGGTGCGCGTGGGCGACGAGAACGACAACGCGCCACTCTTCACACGACCGGTCTACGAGGTGTCCGTACGTGAGAACAACCCGCCCGGGGCCTACTTGGCCACAGTGGCCGCCCGGGACCCGGACCTGGGCCGCAACGGCCAGGTCACCTACCGGCTGCTGGAGGCCGAAGTAGGCCGTGCGGGGGGCTCGGTGTCCACCTATGTGTCGGTGGACCCAGCTACCGGGGCCATCTACGCGCTGCGAAGCTTCGACTATGAGACGCTACGCCAGCTCGACGTGCGCATCCAGGCGAGCGACGGTGGCTCCCCTCAGCTCTCCAGCAGTGCCCTGGTGCAAGTGAGGGTACTGGACCAGAACGACCACGCACCCGTCCTGGTGCACCCGGTGCCGGCCAACGGGACACTGGAAGTGCCGGTCTCCGGGCGCACAGCAAGGGACACGGCGGTGGCGCGCGTGCAGGCCCGGGATGCGGACGATGGTGCCAACGGGGAACTGGCATTTGAGCTGCTGCAGCAGGAGCCGCGAGAAGCCTTCGCCATCGGCCGCCGCACGGGGGAGATTGTGCTCACAGGCGACCTCTCGCAGGAGCAGCCGGGCCGCGTGCTTCGGGCTCTGTTGGTCATATCCGACGGCGGCCGCCCCCCGCTCTCCACCACTGCCACTGTCAGTTTCGTGGTGACAGCAGGTGACGGCCGCGGGCTGGTGGCTCCCGCCAGCGCAGGGAGCCCGGAGCGCTCTCGCCCGCCCGGCTCGCGGCTCGCGGCGTCGGGGCCGGCGCTACAATGGGACACTCCGCTGATCGTCATCATCGTGTTGGCCGGAAGCTGCACGCTGCTGCTGGCCGCCATCATCGCCATCGCCACCACCTGCAACCGCCGAAAGAAGGAGGTGCGCAAAGGGGGGGCGCGCCGGGAAGAGCGGCCCGGGGCGGCGGGCGGCGGAGCCTCGGCTCCCGGCTCCCCGGAGGAGGCTGCCCGGGGAGCCGGGCCCAGGCCCAACATGTTCGACGTGCTCACCTTCCCTGGCAGCGGCAAAGCGCCCTTTGGCAGCCCCGCGGCCGACCCGCCCCCGCCCGCGGTCGCAGCGGCCGAAGTGCCGGGCTCGGAGGGCGGCAGCGCCACGGGGGAAAGCTCCTGTCACTTCGAGGGGCAGCAGCGGCTCCGCGGCCCGCACGCCGAGGTGAGGCCTTCCTTCGGCTGGGCGCCCCACTCCGTGCTCCGCGGACAGGCTGGGGGAAGGGACTGGAGGGGTCTGGGTGTGCTTGCGCGGGAGAGGCCTAACCTGTCACGCTTGTTTTTTTGTTTCTTGTCCAATCCTCACCGCTCCCTCCCCCCACCCCTTCCGCCCCGCTACTCCCTTTCCCTGCTGCAGCCCTATGGTGCCTCCCCTGGCTTCGGAAAGGAGCCGGCGCCCCCTGTGGCGGTCTGGAAAGGACACTCTTTTAACACCATCTCCGGCAGAGAAGCGGAGAAGTTCAGCGGCAAAGACAGCGGCAAAGGGGACAGTGATTTCAACGACAGCGATTCTGACATCAGCGGGGACGCTCTGAAAAAGGATCTCATCAATCACATGCAGAGTGGTGAGGATTCTTTCCTGCCAAGTTCAGCGTTCCTTCTCTCCCCGCCCCCTTCTGCCCTCCTCTCAGTCTCCGCTCCCAGCACGCCTCTTCCTTCCCCACTTTTTTCAGTCCTCGGGTTTTGGGATCCCAGCCTTCCTCCGAGACAGGAATTTCAAAAATGCCTCCTCGAGGCAGCTCCACCACTTGAATAAAGAATACACTCCCATCCTGTTAGGCGGAGGCAGGTGACGCTAGCTACCTGAGAAGGGGAATTCTGCTTATCAGATTTTTAATTTGCTTCCTGCCAAAAAAGCTGAGCCAACTTCATATTAAAGGTGGCTTTATAGGAAGCAGTATTCCTTTCACATCTTGAATCACCGCGTTCATCCTCATACTCTTCTTTTCAGCCGCCCTGACCCCGTCTGACATTCTGAAGAGGGAGGCGTAGCTGTGTGCAATCTCAGTAATAATCGTCACGCTCTCTCCCTTTCTCTTTTCTGTTAGGACTGTGGGCGTGCACCGCTGAGTGTAAGATCCTGGGCCACTCTGACCGCTGCTGGAGCCCATCATGCGGAGGGCCCAACACACATCCCCCGCCTCACCCACCACCGGCCCAGATGTCTACCTTCTGTAAGAGCACGTCCCTGCCTCGGGATCCTCTGCGCAGGGACAATTACTACCAGGCCCAGCTGCCCAAGACAGTGGGGCTGCAGAGCGTCTATGAGAAAGTGCTACACAGGGACTATGACAGGACAGTCACTCTGCTCTCCCCTCCCCGTCCTGGGAGGCTCCCAGACTTGCAGGAGATCGGAGTACCCCTCTATCAGTCCCCCCCTGGCAGGTACCTGTCCCCAAAGAAGGAAGCCAATGAAAATGTGTAATCCCATGCTGCATGTCTTCACAACATATACAGGTCACTCCGAGAAGCCCCTAAGTTATTGACAGGTTTCAGTGTTGTATATATAAATATGCAAGATGTGCCTTAAAATGAAGTTGTTGGAAGCTATTTCCAATCACATTGGTACTGTTTGGTATTTGCAAACAAAAATGTAGTTAATGTAATTTTTATGAAATGTGTGCAGTATTTAATTTTTCTTATCATGCTATTGACTTTAATTTCACTTGCAGCTTGCCATTTTCTTAGTGTTTTTAACCTGTACATTGTGTAATGTAATGTTTGTATATAATGAAATTTTGTTATATTTTTATATAATAAAAGCTAAAGTGGAAGTTATTGCCAAAGGAACTGTCTGTAAGACAAAAAAAAAAAAAAGTGGGAATTACTTAATGGAAATTTACCTTTCACCTGGAACAACCTAGCGTTTAAGAATTTTTGCCTTGCCAAGTATACCTTGTATATCTTGAGTCTGTGGTAGATTTCAAGTTCACTGTTATTTAATTACATTTGGTTTTCTGTAAACCGTGTCACTTATAAGCACAGTAATAAAGGATTTGTCATGTGTTTGAAGAATCTGCTAATTGCTTTTCATGAAGTTGCCTACAGTTAGACATTCACAAATAATCTGAGTGTCAGAATTAAACCTTCTTTCAGGTGCTAATTATTTGGGCATTATTAATATTCACAGCAATATTAAACTTCCAAGTATTGGAAAGTCTCATCTGAGTATTAAAAATACTTTATTTTGTAAATCATGCGCAACTCCATTTCCATCAGGCACTCTATAAAATCCTTGTCCTCATTTATTCACTCAGCAGATATTTATGGCACATCTACAAAAAGTGGAGAAAGCTGTTTGGGCCGTTCATTCACTAATTAAACATCTGTTGAGTTTTTACTAACTGCAGTAACTCCTAAGAGCTGGAGTTCGAGGTTAAGAAGACCTAGTCTCAAGGAGCTCTTAGCATATTAGGATGTTAATAGCAAAAAGACACTCAAATGTATGGGTGAAATGACATGGTACTTGGGAGTTGCTTTAAAATATTCTATAAGAAAACATGGGGCTTTGTGAAACAAGCCTGATAAAATATTGATCATTGCCACTGCTAGATTGGGTACATGTGGAGATGGGGGAGGGTAATTATACTGATCTACTTGTGTGTTTGTGTGTACTTAATGTTTGTTATGGAAGGTTTTAAAAAAGACACTCAAAAAGACCTACATCTATTTCTTATATGCAATGCATTCATTTCATTAGAAATTAAAATGATAACAATAAGCACTAACATTTACTGAACAAGGTTGAATATGAGCAGAGCTCATCACAAAGCATCTGCATGAATTATCTCATTTAATCCTCAAACTACCCCCATGAGATGGGAAACTATCATTATCTACATTTACTGATAAGGAAACTGGGGCACAGCAAGGTTAGGTAAAATGCCCAAAGTCGCACAGCTAATCAGTGGTCAGAATGAGATTCACACCCAGATTATTCAAGGCAAGAAAATAAAACGAAGCAACAAGAGGTTTTTTTTTTTTTTTAACTTGAAAGAAACAGAGGTGGAAAAGTCCCAATGCATTGCCTTTACTGCCTGATTATTGTTTAGCCCTTTATATTTGTGAAGTGCGTATGTTCCCTTATTACTAATTATAGAGTGTGAGGCACTGTAATGAATAGAGGAGCCCTCAAAGCTACCTGTTGAAGTCATAATTGAAACCAGTGGTGGCTCCAAGCTGAACAGCAGGGTGGGCACACACAAGTGCTTCGCCACCCACAGCCTATACAAAGTTCAGTGCTTTCTGCAGGCAACTGAGCTGAGCATGCACCTGACAAGTTCAGACTGCCCAGACCTCAGGTTCTAAAAGAAAGCATTGGATGTGGCTAGGTTACCAGACAGCTCCAGAGCCAGGACGACCAGGCGCCAGCAGAGAGAGCTCTGGTAGAACTCCCATTTCAACATCTAAATCTTTATTCTTGAGCTAGTCCCATCAAATGCAGAGCAGAAGGACCAATAATCCCACACTAGAGTCTAAAATCATCCAATCTCTGGGGCGCCTGGGTGCCTCAGTCGGTTGAGCGGCCTGACTTCGGCTCAGGTCATGATCTCACCATTGCTGGGTTCCAGCCCCCAGCTCCGGCTCTGGGCTGACAACAAGGAGCATGAAGCCTGCTTCAGATTCTGTGCCTCCCTCTCTCTACACCCCTTCTCCACTCATGCTCTGTCCCCCCCAAAAACAATAAATAGTAAAAAATAAATAAATAAAAATAAAAGCATTCAATCTCTGAATGTGCCTGCTTTTGTCCTTCCAAAGTAAAATAATGTCATTGTCATTATTTTATTTTGTACCGTGCAAACTATTTCACTGATCCAAAAAAATCAGTTGTCAAAACCCCTGTGACTTCACCATCATATTTTTCCGTTAGAGAAAGGACCATTAAGAGACCTTATATTTGCTTGGAACTTAAAAAGCATCACCCATACAATTCAGTCCTTAAAATTATTTGTTTAAACAAAAAAAAAAAAAAAAAAGGAAGGGGGAGTGGGAGGGAGCTCTAAGGGCCAGCAGCAGGAGCTCTCAGAGAAACGGGAGCTAGGTGAGAGAGATATGGGAGAGAAATTGAGAGAAATGGGAGCTTCATGCTTTTCTCTAGAAATGCTGACTTTCGTGCACATTTCTAAGAAAATATATTACTTATTAAATTAAATGAACTGCTATACAAGCCGAATGCTTAGGACAATGTCCAGCCCATGGTAATACTTGCTACGTTCTATCTTGCCTTCCTTGAAAGCCAGTCTCTACGGTAACTATCAGTCCAATCCCACCACTAAGGAAGAGGACACAGACTCCAGCTGTCTGGCCATGTTCCACCACCATTTTGCTTTCTTCACCTCTTCTACTTCCAGTGTGTCGTTCAGAGTCTTGCACATACTCAGCACTCTACAAACAAGTGTAGCTAAAGTAAACATCACAGGCCAGTTCACAAACCTTAGAGATCTCTGATGGTATCACAAACACCTCTCTCTGGAGGCCAACAACCCTTGGGCACCTTGGCAGTGAGCACTGGGACATGGGAAAGCCCTTGGGGAAGTGGGAGAGTCACCTTGAAAGAGAAAGCTCAAGTCAGACTTTCCCAATTTCATATTTTTATATCTGGCCCCATTGACTTGGATGTCCTACACTTCCTATAATAAGATATCCATCAAAGAAACCACTTCAGAAAATTAAAATGTAAGTGGTTTCAACATCTATTGAAAAATGCATTCTGAAATCCTGTGAAAACAGGATGCATATCTTCAATACAAATATATATGCACATGGAGAGAAAATATATATACAATCAGGATGAGTTCCATGCCATAATTAGCTAACTATCTGGCTTATTTCACTTGGCACATTTAAGGTTTTATCATCTAAAAATTCCATTTTAGAAAACAAGCATATTCACTTTAGTATTGAATTCAGTAACAACAGGATAATTGGAATGCTGTAAGTTTTAAAAGCAAACTAAAGCAAAGTAATACAATACTCGATGGAGCACTGTGCTTTGCAACAACTCAGAAGGGCTTTGAAAATGCTGTCTAGTTTTCAACAGCTATGCAATAACTCAAGAGAGTATTTATTATTCCCTTTCTTCAGAGGAAAATAATCTGCAGTGGAATTCACCAACAGGTTCAAAGTCACCTAATGAGTGAACAGCAGGTAAAAACAGACACCAGGCTGTTTTAAAAGCCATCACTTAAACCGACAGATTAAATGTGCCCTTTTACCACGGGGGAAAAGTCTTCACTCATTATCCGAGCACAGGATTTGCTCCCACAAAACTTGTAAAAGAAATTTTAACATGTCAGAATAAAATCCACATAGTTTAATGTGAATCAGGGAAATTCCATTTGCCCACCCACTGTGACACTTGGCTATATCATACACACTTCGAACTCGGTGTGTCCAAGTGGAAATCACCCCCTTTCCTTATCACCATCATCCCCCAAACTATCTCTCTGGCAATTGTTCTAAACCCAATGAATGGGGCTGAAGTTTAAACCCAAACCCGAAATACACACCATTTTAAGACTCCATCGGCCCTATTTCTTTCTTCCACTCATCAAGATCTGTTGGTTCTATTTTCTAAGTATCTTTTTCTTAAGTTTATTTTTTTTTTTATTTTGAGAGAGAGAGCAGGTGAAGGGCAGAGAGAGAGGGAGAGAATCCCAAGTAGGCTCTACCTGACCTGAGCTGAGATCAAGAGCAGGTGGCTTAACCGAACGAGTCACCCAGGTGCCCCTCTAAATATCTTTTTAAGTCTCCCTTCACTCCACTGCAGGAGATCTGATGCTCTGCCCAAGTCCCCAAGTCTGCTGATTCCACCTCAGCCTCAGAGGGTGCTTTGGGTTGTATCTGTGATGGTCTCCATCATCACGTCTGTCTCTGCTGCTTGAGACTTGCTTGAGGCCCCAACACCGGTAGGGCCACACGAGTTTACTCAGCCTGTGCACAGAGCATTCTGGAAGAACAGGAATCTAAGACCTACCTGCGGAGGCAACCCTCAGCCAATTAGGGATGAGTTTGGTGGACAAACACCCCAGCTTTCCCCATCTCTTGGAGGGCCAATTTTGAGTTATGTTCACACAGTTCTTCTTAGAGCCCCAAGTGAATTTGAGCTCCAGTTGCCCACAGCAGCAGTGCACCCAGCAGCACCCCCACTCATTGATGTTTCCCTACCTCACCTTCCTCAGTCACCTGTGCTTTCTAGGATCACTTCCCAAATAAATTTCCTGCACCCAAGTCCTTGCCTCAGTGCCTGCTTTTAGGGGGACTATCCAAGTCAGGATGGCTGCATAAGAACAAGAATAAAGATACCATTTTTTAGTGATTACTGTGCTCTAGGCACTGCACCAAGCACTTTACATGTAATCCTCACAGCTTTTGTAAGGTAAGTCCTCATTAAACCATCTTACATATGGGAAAAGCAAGACTTGGAGAGGTAAGGTAACTTGCTGTAGGTCACACAGCTAATATGGGGGTGGTGGGTGCGGTGGGGGGGCTGATATTAAAATGGACGTCTGTCTGATACAGAATAAGAAATACTTGGGGCTCCTGGGTAGCTCAGTTGGTTAAGCATCCAAGTTCAGCTCAAGTCATGATCTCGCAGGTTCATAAGTGAGTTGGAGCTCTGCATTGGCCTGTCTGCTGTCGACACAGAACCCGTTTCATATCATCTATCTCCCTCTGTCTCTGCCCCTCCCCTGCTCACTCTCTCTCTCAAAAATAAAATAAACATTAAAAGAGAAAAAAAAGGGGAGACGCCTGGGTGGCTCAGTCAGTTAAGTATCAACTTCAGCTCAGGTCACAATCCCACGGTTTGTGGGTTTGAGCCCCACATCAGGTTCTGTGCTGACAACTCAGAGCCTGGAGCCTGCTTAGGATTCTGTGTATCCCTCTATCTCTCTCTCTGCCCCTCCCCCACTCATGCTCTGTCTCTCTGTGTCTCAAAAATAAACATTAAAAAAAATTTTTTTAAATACTGCCTTATTCAAACTCTCATGTGTCTTTCCTGGGGTCCAGCACAAACCTATCTGCTCTGCCTGTCCCCTTCCACTCCAGCCTCCGCACTCCTGCCATAGAGACCTCTTCTAAACATCTGATCTCCCTCACTCTGCTGATTAATACCCACATGACTTCCCACTACCTTTAGGATAAAGTCTGCAATGCTGTCCATGGCATCCCAGATCCTTTGTGCTCTTGCCCCTCCCTCCCTCCCCAGACTGGGTCCTGCTGCTGCCCTTCCTCTCTGCCAGCCCACCCACTATGCACACCTGGAGCTTCAGCCACAAGGATCTACTTATGTTTCACCCCTTCATCCTGGCCCTTCTGCCAGGGCTAGCATTCTGTTTCCTCTCCCTCTCCCCACCTTCCTCTCCTATGATCCTTTCTTCTGATCCTTCAAGACTGTTCAAGAATCACTTCACCTCCTCTCCCAGCCACCAGCCAGACTGGGCAGCACACACCTCCTATGTGCTTCCTTAGCACTTACCAAACTGAGAGTAATTGCTGCTCCACATACCTATCTCCCCCAGTGGCCCATGAAATCAAG
Source organism: Cryptoprocta ferox (assembly GCA_028646485.1). Lineage (NCBI taxonomy): Eukaryota > Metazoa > Chordata > Mammalia > Carnivora > Eupleridae > Cryptoprocta > Cryptoprocta ferox. The sequence goes on along the minus strand of CM053574.1, from coordinate 83,787,989 downwards.
GTCTGTCTGTGTCTTTCATCTCTCTATACTCAGCACCTGACTGGTACATAATCAGGATTCAATAAAAGAGCTTGCTGAATGAAATGAGTTACTGAGTCAAGCACAAAAGGTCATGGTTACAACCATAGCCAAGAGACTCTGCATCTACAAGTCAACATGCCTCACCATGAGGGGTCTATTCTAAATTTGCCTCCAAATCAGACATGACCAACAGATTCAGGATCTCATCCACCGCAGCTGGTCTAGTGGTGGCAGGAGTTCCAGAAGACCACAGAATTAGCATCAGCCCCATCCATGTAGAGGCCACTTTACCTATAGAAGATCAACCCTTCCCCCATCTTCAAGGCCCAATGCAGCAGCATGTCTTAGACCCAACTCAAGCCACTCACAGAAGTGTATAGGCACCATTTTCCTGGAGATTTGATGTGGTCTAGTCCATTTCAGTATCTGAAGCAACATGGCCCAAATACAAATAATTGTCAAATTTATACTTTGTTCTAGGCAAACACAGAAAACCATGCAGTTGATGAAAGCATCTAGTTGTTTTCTATGCTAAATGTTGGCTATTAGTCTCTTATCTTATTGAGACTGTCCATTTTGCTAATTTTTCTTCCTATCAGTTCTAGGAAAGTAGCTGTTGAGGGGTGAAGATTTGCTTTTAATGAATGTCACCAGATCATCGGAGAAAGAACTGGGCTGTTGGCAGTAGTGGGTGAGTGGGTGGAAATGGAATCTCAATTTGATTCAGTGACTGACTTTCAGCTATCACTGAACCTCCTTGTGATTCATTCTACTTATCAGCCAAAAGCCCTTAATCACCAACCTCCCTGCAGGTCTGAGAATGAACTAATGATGCTGAAATGCAGCAATGCTAAGGGCTATATCAGCCATCCTCTTTTGCTGAAGAAATTTAATGTCACCATTCTGTCTCTGGCGTTCCTCCCAATGCATGGTGGGTCGTCTCCCAACCTAGATCTACATACAAAAGCTAATAACTGCCCCATTCTACAACATTATCTAGATTTTTTCAGATACTCAAATGGAACTCTTAAGTATCTTCAAAAATCTTTCAATTCCTCACTTAACTTTGGGTGACTATTCCTGAACAGCACAGCCTGAGATGGAGATTCTCATAAAAATCACTTATTAGAAAAAGTGCTCTCAGGAGAAGGGGAGGGAAGCCAGCATGAGAGGGCAGGAGAAGAAAGCTCTCCCAAGAAGGGAGCCATCATAAAGCCTTTGGCAACTCACAGCAGCTAGGAAGGAGTTCCTGAGCTCCACAGGTATATGTGGGTGGGGCACCAATAGCATTGACTCTAGGGGAGCTTCCCAAATCAGAATCACCTGGAGGGCTTGTTAAAATACAGAATGCTGGGCCCCAGTCCAGAAGCTTCTGATACAATAGTTTGGGGTGAGGTCCTATAATTTGCATCTCTAACAGGTTCTCTGGTGATGCTACTGCTGCTGGTCCAAGGACCACCCTTTGAGAACCACTGCGCTATGGAGATTATGCAGTGTTGAGCCAAGACATACCTTCTGTGATCCTATATGGTTTTATCCAGGAGTATTTCAGCTGTAGAATATAATCTTCAACCAGTGACTCCAGAATATTTAACTGTCTGCTTGTCACAGACACAAAGAATAAACAGAAAACCCCTGAGTAGAGACAAGATGAAGTGGTAAGTGTGAAGCTTGGAGGCAGGACCCTGTCCCATCTACCAAGACATCATCTACACCATGTGTCTTGCCTCTATCCTCTCCTCCCCTCACCTCTCCGCTCCCAGAGCACATGGGTGAGAGGTGTCGGGAGAGGTTAAAGGGGGCCTGGAGACGTCTGCTGATGGCCACTCCACGCTGCTCACAGATGATTAGGCTCCTGCTGGAGTGCTGTGTACAGCTCTGAGTGGTACAACTTGTCAGGGACCTGGACCAACTGGGGCATGTCTGGAGGGGAAGGAGTGAGGGATGAGGGGACTCAGTGCAGTAACGTTGCATGGGGGAGATTTGGTAAACAATCTATAACAATGCATAATACTCAAAACTAAGATGGGTTACCTCAAGAGGTGGTGACTCCCTGTCACTAGAAATTTTCAAGCAAAGGTAAGACAATGAGCTGATGGAATAAGGGGTGAGGGGTTCTGGTTTGGGGGTCAAATAAGGTAGCCTTTGCATTTCCTCCCAAGCTTATTAGTTATTAGTTTATGCAAATTCCTGGTATGCCCTTTCTTCCTCTCTTCAGCTATTCTCAGGGTCCTGTTCTGCTCTACCTGATTCTCAAATGGTAGAACGTTTAGCACTCTAGCTTTTATTCCATTCATCTTGTAAGAGCCCACAAATTCCTTCCAGTTTTCTAAGAAAAGCCAGAATAATTCCTGGTTGGATGCTTAGCTGATTTGGAAGACTAGGTCTATTATTTTCTCCTTTTATGGCATAAAACTCAACTCTTGTTCCTATGAAATTGTCTTTGATTTGTTGTAAGATATTTTTCAAGATGCTTTTTAAAATATACTGCTCAAAATGACAGCCCTCTGTCACTGATTATGATAAGTAGCCCCATCGTACAGAAAGAGAAACTGAGCAAAAGATTATCAGAAGCAGGTGTCCTCACTTTCGTTTTCTTAGTCCTGCCACTTCACCCCTCTCTTCAGTGCTTATTAAATGGAGATATTTATTCAACATAAGTCCCAGGCTTATGTTCATTTTAAATCATTTAAGAATTGAGTCACTGGGGTTGTGTTTTGGCCAACCTTCTGCATTCACTCATCCTAGACCCATGCGCTAGAATACAAAGGGGCTGTGAATCATTTCTGCTCTTCAGCTTCACTAATCAGAGAAGCCCATTGCTCTTGCCATGCGCTGAGTGATATAAAGGAAATTTCTAGTCTGAGGGCATTAGATTCAGATGCAGCTTTAAAAAAAAATGTCAGGCAATCTGATTTACTGTAGCTGTGGAGATGTGGGAAGGAAAAAGAGCAAGAGTGGGTTGTTTGTGCTCTCTTACTCCTGACTAGGACACAGATAGCTACCAATTTGCTTGACCAAGTCATCCATGTGAGCTCACATAACTCCAGCCAGACAAGAAGGAATGGAGAGGCCTGAGCAGTGCACAGACAGCCAGTTTGTAAGAAGCACCATCAAAATCCCCACGAAATGCAATGATCCACAACTAGTTTCCAGAATGCCTCTGAAAAAGAGAACTGCATGTGGTTGGCATATTGGGATGGAGAGGCGGAGAGATCAGCTGCTGACCGGCCTTCAAGGAAGGTCATTAATCATCAATTAATGGTGTTGTTTTTTGTTTGCTGAATGAGGCAGGCATATTTGGAGCAAGCTGAACCACTGGGAGGAAGAGAGGGTGATTATCCTCTGCCTTTTCTCACAGCCGTTTTTCAAAACAAATGTTCAATGAATATTTAAAAGATATAGGCTTAAGGGACCTAAATCTTGTTTGTAATGTTTTATTTCTTTTATTTAAATAGATCTGCAATGAACATGACAAAACATTAACATTTGTCAATTTCCATTGGTTGGGCAGATGAGTGTTGTGGTTGTTGTTGGTTTTTTTAACCACAACAAAAGAGTATGGCTTTCAAGGATCACTTCATCTTAGCTTGCCTAGGGCTTCCATAGGTCTTTATCCCACAATATTACTACTGTGCCACCCTCCCCCCACCCTCATTTCTTATCCCCAACTGAGCCCTGCTATGGGCAGGATAAATATCAACACATGAGTGGTGAACATAATCACAGCCTAAAGAGATGAGCATATAGGTTCCCTGGTCTGAGAGATGCATATGAGGGTCTGGGATACATGGATAATGCCTCTGGCAGCCCATCTCTCCTCCAGGGAGCACCTTAGAGTCAGTGACACCATTCAGTCAGTTATGTAGAGGGGTAAAAAGAACAACCCTTACAGAGTAGGGTTTATGCTACATCATACTTGGGACCAGGACAGGATCTATGGGGGTTCCAAGAGACCTCTGACAACAGAGGATGAGCCATCCCCCACGACTCCACATGCAGGCACCTCTTTATAAATGTCAGCTTTATAACATTCACAGCCAGACTAGTGTGGCCAAGCTCCTGGCAAGAGACATGGTCTCTTTTTATTTTGAAGGACCTTATCCTTTCAAGAACCAAACATCTAAGGAAGAGATAGAAAAGGAGAATTCAGATTGTGGCCTTCTGGTAGACCAGAGCAGGGACTGGCTCTCAATCTACTGGGTCTGAATATAAAGGATTCTTGATGAGCTCTGGGTGACTCTCAGGAGGTAAAGGGTTAAAGTCATGGTTCTCAAAGTATAGTCATTGAACCTCTAGGGGTCCCCTAGAATCTTTTGGAAAATGCACAAGGGAATATCTATTTTCATAATAACACTAAGATGTTATTTACCTTTTCACTGTGTTGACATTTGCTCTGATGAGGCAGCGGTGGATGAAAGCACTGGCTGCCTTAGTATGAATCAATCCAGGGGCACCAAACTACTAATCACTGTATTCCTCACACTTGCAGGAAAAAAAATCCTCAATAATGATCTAGATGAAACAGTAATAATTACTACTTATATTAAATCTCAACCATCGAGTATGTTTTTTGAATACTCTATATGACAAATGGGAAGTACACATAGAACATCTTTGCTACAAACAGAAGTACTATGGGTGTCTCAAGGAAAAGCACTAATGTGACTGTCTAAGTTGTGAGGTGAAATCACTGCTTTTTTATGGAACCTGAAAGAATGACCGACAGACAACTACAGTTATTCGGACTTGGGTATTTGGTGGACTTTATTCATTTATTTATTGAAAGTAAATAAACTGAGTCCATAACTCTGAGAGAAGCAATGACAGTGCTCATTCAATAGTAAAATTTAAATCCTCAAGGTAAAATTAGAATTTTGGAAAACCTGTGAGCTTAATAGATATCCAATGCTCAAAGACTTTTTAAATGAGATTGGTCGTTACATTAACAAATATGAATGTTTCAAAATTTATATGATCTACCTAACTCAGTGAATCACTATTTTCCAAATGATTGATGTGTGATGTTAAAATGTCATGTAAGGGTAAATGATTTACTCAAAGTGCAGGATAAACGAATGGATTTTAATGTAACAAAGGATGAAACATTCACTGATATGGTTTCAGATTCCATATTGCAACTAGACTTTAAGAAACTACCACCTGTCAAGTTTTCATACAGTATCAAAACGTACCTTAATAATTATAAGAAAAAGCTATCACAATTTCTGTTTTAATTGTTCATATAGAAAATATAGAGAGATATTACCTACATAACGAAAGTTAATTGGGGGAGGGGAAAGATGGCGGAACAACATGGAAGTTTTTTGCATCTCTCATCCATAAAATACAGCCAGATCAACACTAAACCATCCTGCACACCTAGAAAACTGATTTGAGGATTAACACAATAATCTGCACAACCTGAACCACAGAACTCAGCAGGTACGCAGAGCAGAGAACTGGAGTAGAGAGAAACTGCAGAGGACAGGAAGCTGTTTTTGCTTGTGGAAAGAGGATGAGTGGGGTGGAGGGTGTGAGAAGAAGAGTACAAGAAAAGCATCCCCCAAAAGCAGCTGGAGAGAAAGTGGAAAAGTGGAAACAGCCATAGGGACTGAACTAAAAAGGGAGAAAGGAGAAAGGAGAGGGTTTAAATTCCATTAAAACTCTATAAACAGGGGAGCGCAGAATCTTAAACTCCACAGCTTGATACCTGGCAGTGCTCTGGTGGGAAGGGTGGCCTCCCCACAGGGAGATGACATGATACTCTATATGGAAAACTCAAAAGATTCCACCAAAAAACTGCTAGAACTGATCCATGAATTCACCAAAGTTGCAGGATATACAATCAATGCCCAGAAATCGATTGCATTGCTATACATCAATAATGAAGCAACAGAAAGAGAAATCAAGGAATTGATCCCATTTACAATGGCACCAAAAACCATAAAATACCTAGGAATAAATCTAACCAAAGAGGTGAAAAATCTATACACTGGAAACTATAGAAAGATTACCAAAGAAATTGAAGAAGACACAAAGAAATGGAAAAATATTCCATGCTCCTGGATAGGAAGAACAAATATTGTTAAAATGTCAATACTACCCAAAGCAATCTACATATTCAATGCAATCCCTATCAAAATAACACCAGTATTCTTCACAGAGCTAGAACAAACAATTCTAAAATTTGTATGGAACCAGAAAAGACCCCTAATAGCCAAAGCAATTTTGAAAAAGAAAACCAAAGCTGGAGGCATCACAATCCTGGACTTCAAACTGTATTACAAAGCTGTAATCATCAAGACAGTATGGTACTGGCACAAAAACAGACACTCAGATCAATGGTACCAAATAGAGAACCCAGAAATGGACCCACAAATGTATGGCCAACTAATCTTTGACAAAGCAGGAAAGAATATCCAATGGAATAAAGACAGTCTTTTCAGCAAGTGATGTTGGGATAATTGGACAGCAACATGCAGAAAAGTGAACCTGGACTTACATCATATACAAAAATAAACTCAAAATGGATGAAAGACCTAAACATAAGACAGGAAGCCATCAAAATCCTAGAGGAGAAAGCAGGCAAAAACCTCTTTGACCTTGGTCACAGCAACTTCTTACTCAAAACATCTCCAGAGGCAAGGGAAACAGAAGCAAAAAGGAACTATAGGGACCCCCATCAAAATAAAAAGCTCGTGCAAGCAAAGGAAACAATCAGAAAAACTAAAAGGCAACCAACAGAATGAGAGAAGATATTTGCAAATGACATATCAGATAAAGGGTTAGTATCCAAAATTTATAAAGAATTTATCAAACTCAACACCCAAAAAACAAATAATCCAGTGAAGAAATGGGAAAAAGACATGAATAGACACTTCTCCAAAGAAGACATCCAGATGGCCAACCGACACATGAAAAAATGCTCAACATCACTCATCATCAGGGAAATACAAATCAAAATCACAATGAGATACACCTCACACCCGTCAGAATGGCTAACATTAGCAACTCAGGCAACAACAGATGTTGGCAAGGATGTGGAGAAGGAGAATCTCTTTTGCACTGCTGGTGGGAATGCAAACTGCTGTAGCTACTCTGGCAAACAGTATGGAGGTGCCTCAAAAAATTAAAAATAGAACTACCCTACCACCCAGCAAGTGCACTACTAGGTACTTATCCAAGGGATACAGGTGTGCTTTTTCAAAGGGGCACATGCACTCCAATGTTTATAGCTGCACTATCTGCACTATCAACAACAGCCAAAGTATGGAAAAAGCCCAAATGTCCATCAACTGATGAATAGATAAAGAAGATGCGGTATATATATATTATAGATATAGATATAGGTATAGATAGATATACACACATATATATACACATATATAGAGACAATGGAGTATTACCTGGCAATCAAAAAGAATGAAATCTTGCCATTTGCAACTACGTGGATGGAACTAGAGGGTATTATGTTAAGCAAAATTAGTCAGTAAGAGAAAGACAAATATATGACTTCACTCATGAGGACTTTAAGATACAAAACAGTTGAACATAAGGGAAGGGAAGCAAAAATAATATAAAAACAGGGAGGGGGATGAAACATAAGAGACTCTTAAATATGGAGAACAAACAGAGGGTTGCTGGAGGAGTTGTGGGAGGGGGGATGGGCTAAATGGGTAAAGGGCATTAAGAAATCTACTCCAGAAATCATTATTGCACTATACGCTAACTAACTTGGATATAAATTTTTTAAAAAAACGTTATTTTGAGTTCTCAATAATTCTTAAGACAGAGACAAAAGTTAAGAACCACTAAATTAGAACATTACATAAAGATTGAGTTAATATATATATAATGCCTGGCTTGGAAAAAGTGCTCATCTATATTAATAGCCTACACATATTTATTATGTTCATGCACTGTTATAAGAATTCATTCAATTCTCACAACACCTCTATAAGTACCATTATTAGCTTTTTTTACAGATGAGGAAAATGAGGCCCAGAGAGGTTAAGTAACCTATATAAGGTGAAACAGTTAGTAAATCAGAGAGCAGCATCTGGGCTCCTGATCCCTACATTATACTGTCAGTATGTGTAGGTGTTGTCATTGGTAATGGTTGTAAGTTAGATTCTGTAGTTTCAGGTTACTCACTGTAATTATTTTCCTCTTGTTATCCCCAAGCCTTTTCTAAGGCCTTATTTAATATTCCAAACTAGTCTCAAATGTGCTATGGGACATTAAGGGACTAGAATAAAGGGATGGGACTAATGGAGAAAGCAGTACCACCTCCCATTTCTGTGGTAGAAGAAGTAAAAATTCACAACAAGCTGAGATTGTCCCCTTTGAAGTCAATCTTACAGTCTTCTTCTTGCATTTGTTCATTAAAATGGCACTTTCCCTGTATGTAGACCCTGGCCCTCAAAGAAGGGACAATCTAATTGAAGGAGATAAAGCAAATACGTGAAATAACAGCTAGAACGGATGACAGTATCTAATTAAGTGTTAAATTAATATGAAACCAGATTGAACCTTTTTTAAAACACTTCACTTAGATAATTTAGAAAGTACTTTAGGGTCTACCGTACCTCTGGGTCATAATTAAGAACAGTAATTATTACTGTACTCCTGATGTCACAGAATTCTGAGTTAATTCTTTCACATATCAATTTGACAAGCTTCTTTCCTCCACTGATGATCTTGGGTAAGATTCTGAGATCTCCCCTACACCCACAATTAACAGCTGGTTTCAGAATGAGTTCCGCTGTGTTGCCATCAGCCACCAGCCCCGCTGGAGACACTTTGTGCACCATGAGCATGTTGTTGAAGACTCTCTACAACACACAGAGCTCTTTTTATGGGCTGTGCCTGTCAGGTACTGGCACCAACAGTGCCTGGGCTTCTCTGAGCGACTGAACTATGTTTCTTTCATGCATATCATGGATTTTGCATCTGACCAGGTTTCCTTTCTGTTTTGATGTATAGATGTATAGATGTTTAGAGCCAAGTTCAGGCTAGCCTGTTGCAGGGCGGCTTTTGGGGTTAAGTTTCTGTTTTAACTCACTTTTATCTCCTTTTTTAAGTTACTTGCTTTCTTCTCTTGCTCCTAATTAATATTAACTTTGCTATCCTAACTAATTAGTTATGCTCGAAAACGGACTTAAATCCTTGCAGGAATCAGTGGGTCATAAACAAGTGTTCTATTCTGTCACCAATCACCAGTATGGCCTTGAACAAGTCTTCCAACTCCCTGGGCTTCTCATCTGGAAAATGCTCACCTCCAGAGTGCCTTCCATTCCTAACAGTTTATGATTCTTAGTTGTAGATAATGGAGAATTAAGAATACTGAGATGTCTTAGGGCAAGGGTTACATACTGAAATGCGCACTAAGGATGCATTTGCTGGGTCCTTCTTACATGTCACCAATCAACAGATTATCTGGAAATAGGCACAAAAAATGGAAGGTGGAAACATTACTGTCACAGTGCTTCCCTCTTGTCCTTACCTGTGGCAAGGATATTTTCACGACTTATTGAGCACCTACTTTGTTCAAGGAAGAATGCTGGGAGCAGGGATAGAGAACAAAAATACATAAGATCTGATCCCTGAATTTCAGAAGCTTAGCAAGTAAAGGAGAGAAACTTAGGAAAAGAACAGAAGGGAGGGAGTGGTGAGAAAGGGGAGAAGTGCTGAGTGTGGAGCTCCTCAGAAGCTGAAGAATGCCAGCCCTGACTGGAAGCGAAGGACCAGGGGCTGGGGACCCCTCTGTGGCTGCCCCATGGCAGCAGTGACAGAGGAGCCCCAAAGAAAGGAGGCAGCTCACCCTGCTGCAGGTGTCAGGGCTCTGTTCATGTGCATCCATAATAATAATAACTTCACATGTGAGTTAACTTCTCTTTCCAGGCTCTGCCAAGTTTATGTGCCAGATGGTACTTTCCTCCCACATCTGATTTACTGTAGGGCGGACCAGCTGTGCCTCAGCCCAGGGCAGGCCCGCATCTGGCAGCCAGTTGGTAAAATTCTCTCCATATGACACTCCTGCCCTCAAATCAGATTCCCTAGAGCAATTATCTTTCTATCTGTCAAGGTTTTTTTAATATGTTTTCCTCTTCTTGGCTTGTTTCTAGGACTATCGTTGAGTAACTGTCAGCAACAGATCTGCTTAAGCACCTTTATGTCAGAGAAAAGGCTCTTACTGTGATATATAAATAATGCTACTACCATATTCTGTAGTAAAAATACTCATGGATAAAGTAAAGAAGCAGACATGGCTGACTGCATACCCAAGAGCCATCCCTCCCTTTTTCTTCGGTTTGTATGACTCCAATTTGGTTTGGGGAGCCAACAAACTTCAGAAAGGACTTCAGCCCCCAGCTCCAAAGGATGTGAACTGATTGCTTCAAGGTGACCCCATTCCTCTTTCTAGTAATTGCATGGGGCATATGAGGGTGACCCAGGACTGGCCAATGATGCATAAGTGAAAGTCTGTTGGGGGTGCTTCTGGAAATAACTTTACTCTCCTTAAACAATGAGAGAGAGAGAGAGAGAAAGAGAGAGAGAGAGAACCCAAGAGAAAATAAAAACATATGTGCACACAAAGACTTGTACCTCAGGGTTCATTGTAGCTTTACTCATAAGAGCCAAAGCTTGAAACAACCCAAATGTTTGCCAACAGGTGAACGGATAAGCAAATTGTGCTATATTCGAACAATGGGATATTAATCAACAATAAAAAGGAATGACCACTAATACATGCAACAATGTGGATGAATTTCAAAATCATTACACAAAGCCAGAGTCCATCCAGCATGTTCCATTTCTATGACGATCTAGAAAAGATAAATTTAATCTACAATGATAGAAAGCAGATCAGTGGTTGCTGGGAGTTGGTAGGAGCTCAAAGGAATTTTCTGGGATGATGAAAATGTTCTGTATCTTGACTGCGTGACGATCGTGTAGATCTACACATTTGTCAAAAGTCATCTAGCCATACACTCAAAATAAGCACATTTTGTAATATGAAATTATATCTCAATAAACTTGAAAATGTTTAAAAGGAAGTAATGGGAAAGACTCTACTTCCTTCCTTCCTTCCTTCCATGAATATCGTTGTGCAGAGATGTATGCTTGGAGCTGAGGCAACCATTTTGCAATCACAAAATGATAAACCCGCAGTTTCCCAAACTATATGCTGAGGCAACCTTGAGTGCCACAGTGAATTCACAAAGGCATCATAGGGTAAATTTTCAAAGCAAACTTCTTTTTTAAATTTTTTTAACATTTATTAAAACTTTTTTAACATTTATTAAAACATTTTTGAAATTTTTTAACATTTATTTATTTTTGAGAGAAAGACAGAGCGTGAGCAGGGGAGGGGCAGAGAAAGAGAAGGAGACACAGAATCCAAAGCAGGCTCCAGGCTCTGAGCTGTCAGCTCAAACTGATGAACCTCGAGATCATGGCCTGAGCCAAAGTGGGATGCTTAACCGACTGAGGCACCCAGGGGTCCCTCAAGGTAAACTTTTAACAAATACTGAAAACAAACTGAGGGCTGAAGAGGGAGGGGAAAAGGGGAAGGGGGGTGATGGTCATGGAGGGGGGCCTTGTGGGAAAGAGCACTGGGTGTTCTATGGAAATCAACTTGACAATAAACTATTTAAAAAAGTGGTAATAAATAAATAAATGAATAAATAGATAAATAAATAAATAAAATAAAATAAACATTAAAAAGAAATTAACAACAGTGATACCCAACATCTGTCAAACATGGTACAAACTACCCGGTCAAGATAGTCTGCAGTTTCAGTAGAAGATAATACTACATTCCTTTTGATGACATATCTTTATGAAGCTAAGTCTGGGTAAGTTGCTGTGATTTAGAAACAAAACCAAAACCCAGTACTATGTGAAAATCAACACGGAATAGGAACTGAGGGTAGTGGTTGGAGAAATTGTGCAGTGCCCAACAGGAGCACGTATCTCACTAGTAAGTAATTGTTTTTTATCAGTAAAATAAAAATACGTTTCTTTCAATGTATGTGTATTATTTTTTTTCAAATGGCTACTAAGTTGTTAGGACATAAATTCTTACTAAATCTTTTGGATCTAACTACCCAATAAACAGAAATGCTAGGTATTTCTTTTGGTCTAATGGCTCCTTGAAAAAAATTTTTCTGAAATAGTAAGGGCACCATGAACTGAGAAAGCTCGGGAACTCTGCAATAAACTGAAGACCAAAAAGCCAACGTGCTAGGGAATGGCTAATGGCTGAGCAGAGAGAGAAAAAGAACTGGAGCCCTCAGGATCACTGACTCGCTGCCCATACATACTCTGGAACACCTACCTCCAGACTTAATTATGTGAGATACCTAAATGTCTTTATTGTCAGCAGAATCAGACCCATAAATACAGAGAACAAACATGGTTGACAGAGAGGGGGAGGGGAGGTAGAACGGGCAAAATGAGTGAAGGGCCCTGGGAGATGCAGGCTTCCAGGCATGGCATGAACACGTCACGGGAATAAAGGCACAGCATAGGGAATATAGTCAGTGGTACTGTAAGAGCGTCATATGGCGACAGATGATAGCTGCACTTGTGAGCATCACATAGTCACTCGACAAACTTGTCGAGTCACTTTGTGGTACACCTGAAACTAATGTGCAACATTGTGTGTCAACTCTACTTAAACAAAAAAATTTTTTTTTAATACACTACCAATAAACTTGTAATGAAAGAAGAATCCTAAGATACTGCTGATAGCATTGTAAACTGGAAAAATAAGGTCAAGTTATTTAAAAATTATTAAAAATTCACATTCTTTGAAAAAAAAATTAAGTGTCTTTATAAGAAAAACACATCAAACAAAATTTAGGAAAAATAATCTACATATTCCACTCTTAGAAGCGAAGTATATATCTTTTAAGTTCCTTTTCTATGACTTTGTATGCAAATAATTGTAATTTGTATATGTGTTTGTAACATAAATGTAACATTTTTATAACTTGATTTATTTCACTTGTGATGATTCAAAGGATGTGCAAATTTTATATTTTGAAAGACATCAGTAGGGGCACCACGCCTGCTCAATCAGTAGAGCATGCGACTCTTGATCTTGGGATGATGAATTCGAGCCCCACAATGGGTATAGAGCTTATATTTGAAAATTATTTAATTAATTTAAAAAGGGAGTTGTTTTATTTTAAGAAAGTTATCAATAGGCTACACTAATTTATTCTTCCATCGATGTGGAGTATAGCAGCTTCCCCACACTCTCATTAGAGAGGCCACATGGCTGATTTCCTAGATGGTAACGATAAGACCAAGCCCCTCTTCCGAGATGGGTTCAGGGACTGGCATGAGACCCAGTTCTCGGCTACTGAAACAGGAAGGGAAAGTTGCCCGAGGAAATTTCTGGAAAAGTTTCCTCTCTCCTAAAAGAGTCATAAGAAAAAGAAGATTCTCTCTTCCTTTGAAACTTACCAGGACTGGATGTGGTATCTGCAACCCCTCCATAAGAGGTTTCACCATAAGAGCAACAACCTTAGGGTAAAGTTTGGCAGAGCAAAGAGAGAAGGAACCTGGGTCCCCACTTGTCATTACGAGCCACTGAAGCCACCACATGTGGCGCTGGCGGTACCTCTAGACTTTTGGTCATTTCAGATAACAAAGCCACTCACTCCATAAGGCAGTTGAAGTCCTATTTTTCTGTTACGTGCAGCCAAAAGCTTCCGTATGCCATTACTGAGTGGTTTCCATTTGTTTTTTATTATTGTCAATCTTATGGGTAAAGATTGACAGCATGTTCTTATTTTAATTTGCATTTCCCTTTTATTTATAATGTTTAATATTTTTCACATGCATAGTGACCCTTTGTATTTTCTAATTCTAATTTCTATTGTGAATTGTTTATTCATATTCCTTGTCCATTTTTCTATGGAACTGTCTGTTGCATTATGAATCCTTTACTTTTTTTTAATGTTTATTTATTTCTGAGAGAGAGAGACAGAGTGCAAGTGGAGAAGGGGTAGAGAGAGAGGGAGACACAGAATCTGAAGCAGGTTCCAGGATCTGAACTGTCAGCACAGAGCCCAATGCAGGGCTTGAACCCACAAACTGAGAGATCATGACCTGAGCTGAAGTCGGACACTTAACTGACTGAGCCATCCAGGTGCCCCTTTACGAGTCCTTTACTTTTTTTTTATTTTTTAAAAATATTTTAACAATTATTTATTATTGAGAGACAGCGAGAGACAGAGCATGAGCTGGGGAGGGGCAGAGAGAGGGGAAGACACAGAATCTGAAGCAGGCTCCAGGCTCCAAGCTGTCAGCACACAGCCCGGCGCGGGTCTCGAACTCACAAACCATTAGATCATGACCTGGGCCAAAGTCGGAGGCTTAACTAACTGACCCACCCAGGCACCCCACGAGTCCTTTAAATATTATGTACATTAATCCTTTTTTTAATGTTCGTTTATTTACCTTTGAGAGAGAGAGAGCACAAGCAGGGGAAGGGCAGAGAGAGACACACGCAGAGAGAGAATCTAAGGCTCCAGGCTCTGAGCTCTCAGAGCAGAGCCCAACTCAGGGTTTGAACCCATGAGCCATGAGATCATGACCTAAGACAGAGTTGGGCACTTAACCAACTGAGCCACCCAGGTGCCCCTAATCTTTTGTGTTTTTATATCTTGCCAACATTTTTTCCCTTAGCAAAGTTTGTTTGGGACGTTGTTGTTGTTGTTGTTGTTGCTGCTGCTGCTGTTTCCAGACAGTCAAATCCATCAGTGTTTTCTTTTCTGACTTTTTCATCTGTGTCTGACATAAGAAGGCCTTCACCATTTCAACATGATTTTTTAAATTATGTTTTCTTTCAGTATTTTATATTTAGATTTCATTTTTTTAATATATCACTGATTCACTTTTGTGATGGTGTAAGACTGAAATCTAATTTTATTTTTGAAAATGAACATGCAATTTTCTCAATACCATATAAACACCATTTCCCAACTAACTGAAATGCCATCTTTATCATAAGCTGAAGTCCCATAAGTAGATTCATTTGCTTCTGGATCCTGTATTACTTATCTGTCAGTTTTTACACCAACATAACACTTGTGATGATTATATTTTAGGAACATATTCTGATATCTGGTAGGGGCAAGCTTTTCCTCTTTTATTTTATTTATTTATTTATTTATTTTGAGAGAGAGAGAGAGAGAGAGAGAGAGAGAGAAGGGTGGAGGGGCAGAAGGAGAAAGAGAGAGAAGGAGAGAGAAAGAATCCCAAGCAGGGTCCACGCTCAGTGCAGAGCCCCGTTGGGGCTCGAACCCATGAGCCATGAGATCATGACCTGAGCGGAAATCAAGAGTCAGACACTTAACCAACTGAGCTGCCCAGGTGGCTCTCCTCTTTTACGTCTTAAAGGCTTTATCCTCTTGCTTTTTTCTTCTCGAATTAATGGGATTTTTATTTGGATTGCACTGAATTTGTCCACTGATTTGGCGAGAATCATTGTTATCCTTACAATGTTGAGTTATTGCACTTAGGAAGTGTCTCTCCTTTTGTTCACGGTCCGTTTTGTTTTGTTTTAGAATGTTCTCAGTATCATTTCAGAGGTTCTTTGTCATTAACAGTCTTGCCCATTTCTCGTTCCGTTTATTATATCAGTATTCTTGGGATTTTGTGAAGTTTGTTGCTACTGTGAATGTGATTTAGATTTTTTAGCCCCTTCATTTTCTAACTGGTTAGTATTAGTATTTAGAGAAGCTATTAATTTGTGTAAGTTGATTTTGTATCTGGTCATCTCACTGACCTCTCTTATCAGTTCAGTTAATTTGCCTGCACTTCTTATCCAGAAGGTCATAGAAAATATCGCTCTTGATTCATTTTAATGCTTTTGGCCTTGAGTTGTTTTTTTTTTAATCTAATACTAATATTACTGCACATGTCCTTTGTCCACCTCTTCCTGGGAAATAGCTTCTCATCCCTATATTTTCAAACTTTGTATGTGTGCATGTGGTGTGTGTGGATTGTTTGTTTGATTTAGATCTGGCTTTAAAACAGAATTTTTCAAAATCAGATCATAGAATATCTAGCCATTTATTCGATACATATTTACTAAGGGACTCAGCAAGTGACAAAGCCAACATCATCCCTGCCTTCATGACCCTGACATCTAACCTACTCACACTCACTGTGGCCCCTCTTGTGTTCGGGTGTGTTCCCATCAGTTTGTTTTAACACTTTCTGTTTTCATATGTCTTTGTTATTTATTTTTCTCCAAACTTGCTTTGTATCAGATAAAGATGTTTTTTCCTCTTTAGTGGTCTGGAAATTACACATCTTATTTCTATTTTTCTAGAGGTTGCCTTAATTCTCAACAACTAAATTTTTCTATCAAGGCCAAGAGTTAGTATTATAGCTTGTTCCTAACAATATGAGACTCTTAGTGTACTGACTGAATGTCCAGACCATGACACAGTTATTCAGAATTGTAGTTGCCGCCTACTGTGGATATTTTTTATTATGTGTCAGTATTCCTTTGAATTAATTATAACTTTTACTGAAGATTTTGCTCAGCATTGTTTTCCATATTCCATCTTCCTACTTCTAGCATCCATTTTTCCTTTTTGCTCTAATAAGTTCCTGAGCAATTCTTTCAGGAAAATTCTGTGAATGGAAAACCTCCAGAGTCATTGCACTTCCTCATACTGGAATGCTAGTTTGAATGAATAGAAAATTCTAGGTTCAAAATTATTTTCCCCAAAAACTTTGAAGATTTTTCTGCCTTAGCTTCTAGCACCTGTTTATCTAGTGAGAAGTCTGATGCCAGTCTGACTCATTCCTTGACAGGTGCATATTACAGAAGCGCAACTCAAACCAGCTTCAGCAAAGTAGGGAATTTATCAGCTCAAATCTGGGAAGCCCAGAGGTGGAGCTTCCCTGAAGCATGGCTGAATCCAGTGGTCCAAACAGAGTCATCAAGGTTCTTTTCCATGTCTTGTGGCTCTATTTGTCTGTGTTTTTATGTTAGGCTCATTCTTTCTACTGTGACAAGCTTCCTCTATACAAGAAAGTAACTACACACAGCTACAGCCAACATCCCTGCACTCACATAACTCAAAGGAGAGAGACCCACTTCCCCATTAACACAGGAGAAAACTCTGGAGAAGACTCTGAGTGAGCCCTTTTGGGTTTTCTGCCCTTCCTGAGCTTATCACACTCTCCCTGTAGCCTGGGTTGAACTGGGGGGGGGGGGCGTTGATCCTATAATTCACAGTCCCATCTGAATGGCATGGACAGAAGGAAAATCACACAAGAAAGGCAAAACTGTAACTATCATTGTCCACAATAGTAGGTAAGATTTCTCTTTTTCTGGAAGCTTTTCAGATTTTTCTTTTGTCCTTGGAATCTATTCATTTCACCAGGATTTTCTGGTATGGATCTTTTTACATTAGTTCTACTGGTTTTCGGTGACTACTTTAAAACAGACGATTCTTAGGGCACCTGGGTGTCTCAGTCAGTTAAGTGTCTGACTTCGGCTCACGTCATGATCTCATGGTTCATGGGTTTGAACTCCATGTTGGGTTGCCTGCTCTGAGCACAGTGCCTTCTTCAGATCCTTTGTCCCCCCCTCTCTCTCTGTCCCTCCCCCACTAGCACTCACACACTCTCTTTCAAAAATAAATAGACATTAAAAAATTAAAAAATAATAAAACAGATGATTCTTGTCTTTTACATAAAGAACTATTTCTTCCATGATTTCCTTCCTTCCTGGATTGATCCTTTTTTGTCTTTTAACTTTTTAACTGTATTTTCCATCTCCATGTATTTTTGCTCTGAATTCTGATAGATTTCCTGAGACTTATCTTCCAGGTCACTAATTTGGCCTATTCCATTGCTCAGTCCTTTTATTGAATTTTCCATTTCATATTTTCAACTTTCTAGAACTATTCCTTGCTCTCTGAGTCTTTCTTTTTCAGAGCAGTCTATTTTTGTTATTGTTTGAATGAGTGCACTTCCCTCGCAGTTTTTTTTCTACATTTCTGTTTCCTGAATTATCCCCTTTTCTTCCAAGATCGCCAGCTCTTCTTCTTAATCTTGGTACTTCTCTTTCATGCTGTTGGTTCTCCTCAAGTGTCTAATACTCATTGGTTGCCCCCTTCATACTGTGAATGGTGTGAGTAGCTGACAAATGTTTCTTCTGCAATTGTGTTGATTGGTTTCCATAAAAGACATTTCTCCTGAATAGGTTCTTTTTGAGGTGGGGTGTCCCAGCAGAGAAGCTAGGGCATAAGGCTGCAGGAAGCTGGGGACCCCTCACCAACTGCCAAGGTGAAGGGGACTCTAGCAATGAAGAAGTGCAGTGATTTCCCTTCTGGGAAGAAGGTCTTTCCTTCTCTCCCCTTTGTATCTCTTATGAAATCTGGAACTTCCTCAAGGTTACCTTGGTTATTTCACCTCCAGACCCTCCAATGACCTGAGAAAGCTTTCCCTACAGGGAACCTTCCCCACCTCTGCTTTTTAGCCACAGTTGCTGTTCAGCAAGAGGGTAGTGAGAATTACAACTAGCCCTTCTGGTCTGAAGGCAGTTCTCAATTGAGGTCTTAACAATCGCCCCAGGACCCTCTTCTTGCTCCTTAAGTTTTCAGAAGCTAAACCCATAGTGTCCCTCATTCTTCTCTAACACTACAGTTGTTTTCTTCTGCATAGATTCTCGACTATGGTTTTCTTGGCTCTTTCCAATCCCATCCATTTGAGGAATGCCTCTCAATTTCTAGTGTTAATCTCTTTCACTGCATCGAGAAAATCAGAGAGAAAGAAAAGTAGCCTCCTATGTTCTGATTGATCCACTCCTATATGTGTTCCAAAGTATTTATTATACAATATTTTTTATATATCTAACTCCCCAAAGAGTGCTAAAAAGGAACCAGCTTGCTGGAATTCGATTTATTTACAAGGGAGTTGTGAACAAATTTTTTGTTTATAATATGCAGTGAGTGTCAGACACCATGCTAGTCCTTTATTTGCATTTCCTCTTTTATTTTTTAATATACTTTATTGTCACATTAGCTAACATACAGTGTATACAGTTATATAGCTAGTAAGTCACAAAGACAAGCTCCAAACCCAGATGTCTCCAATCTCAAGATCCAAGAATACCAAACACTATATATTGTATCTGCAAGCAAGCAAATGATCAGATTATGTTATGGTAATATAATTCTGTCATTTCAAGTGTTGATTCAATTAAGTAAGTCCATCTTTAGGCCAATCAAATGGTCAATTGGAGTCACTTATTTGGGGAATTTGGCATCAGGACCTTGGTATTTTTGATAAATCAGGGAAGAGGCAGATATGCTTGGTGCATATGCAAGTTAAGAAAAACAGTCATCCAAGGAGAGAAAAGTGAATCAAGCTGACAAAGGAAAGCAGAGACCCTGAGGCCCCACAGGGTAGCTGATGCAGCTCCTGGTGGCTTTTCAGTTCCTGGATTCAGCCTCCTGGGAGCTCTTTTGCCATCTCTGCTCCAGTATTGTATGAGGCAAATTTTCCTTTTTGCCTAAGCCAGCTTGAATAAACTGTGACCAAATGGTCTCTAAAGAAGACAAGTGTAAAGCAATTGTTATTCCTCTCCTCTTCTGTGTGTGTGTGTGTGTGTGTGTGTGTGTGTGTGTGTGTTGATGGAGGAGCTATTTAACTTCACTCCAAAGGCCTTCCAGTGATCAGATGGAGCTGATAAAAATCTTTCTTACAATAAGGTCCTGTCATGCACGAGCAACATAAGCTCTGCAGTATGACTTCTGAGACACCCCAGAGGCCCTTTGTCCTCCCTCAAACTCCTCCATCTCCTAAAACTGCACCATTACAGGTTAGCTCGTGAGTGTAAGCCTTGTTGCCCTGAAAACTGTAGCATCTCCACAACACAGTGGGTTTCTTATAAGCAGAGACTGGCCTCATTCATATTGGAGTCTTCCCTGTAAATAGGACCAAATAGGAGCGGGACCTGGCACACAGTCCTGTGGAATAAATGAACCGAGTGGAAAAACAAGGGCAGCAGGGGAAGGTGAGGCACCCATGTAGATGTCTTCAACTTCACCATTTTGAACTAGGTTGGTTCCAATCATAGGTGAGCCGTAAGATGGCAGTACGAAGAATTGAAAAACCTTGAACTAGATGACAGACTACATCCATCTTTGCAGTTTCCATTTACCTTTACAAGCATTAATGCCACCTGGCCAGATTCATCTAAACGAAGAGGAGTAGAAAGGTTTACATGTTCTAGGGGACTGAAGGGCATATACAGGAGTGGGGGAAGGGGGGAAGAAAAATTGCCAGGCAGAAAAGCAGAGCTGTCTGAATCTCTCCCTCATGCTTTCTCTTTTCCCCACCCCTGCTCTATTTCATAAGTTTTATTGCCATCCTGACATTATCTACATTATGATTTGAAATTCATTCGAGCAGAATAACTCGTGGTTGCATTTGTAAAATTTGAAAAAACAAATTTAATTTCTTTCTTTGGAAAAAAAACTGCAGTGTTATAAACACAACTAAGGGACTGTTCATGTGCACTCAGTGACTGGAACAAGCAGATGCATGGTTTTAATATCCATTTTCATAAGCCTGGAGGTTAGCCTCCCAACAGTACCCAACAGGATTCCATATGATCTTTTCAAAGCACTCCACTAATGAGCTGCCATCATGTGTGCAAACAGCCCTGTGAGAAGGGGGAGTCATAGCAGCCTCATCTACAAATGGGAAGACTGAGGTCTGAGCAAAAGAGGTGAGTTTTCCCAACTGCACAGCAAACCTATGGCAGTTCCCTGCAATCAATTCCCTGTGCCGGGTTCCTGTTTGAAATGAAACTCCCTCAAGCAGTTAATTCATAGATTCTGACATGACCATGGGGTAGAATGGAGGTAAAAATTCCACAAATCGAGATAGACTTAAAGCATATGTTATATAACATCTGTGTGCATGTCCAAGCTCAAAAGAAAATTTTCACATGGCTCATGGACAAAGGTTTTAAGAAAAATCATGGCGGTCTCAGGAAGAGTGTCCTTCCTAATAAACATGAGTGGAACACTATTCCACATGGATGTAGGGCCCAAGGAGTATTTCTGTATGCTATTCTTGGTCTCACACAGGATGTGAATCTAATTGGGATTGTTTTGATCCACATCTAGAATTTTCCAATGAACAGCGCATTGCCTAATTGGCCCCTTGAGTTAGCAAATGGTTGCTATTTTGATGACTGAGTTTTCCTATCTGTAACAACTTATTACTCCATTCAGTTCAACATACATTTATTGGGCAAGGAACAATGCTGGGTATTGGGCAAGGCAAGGAAGGAGAGAGGAGATAGGAAAGAAAGATAAATAATATGCAGTCTGTTGCCTCCATAAACATAAAGTCCCTTTGAATAAATAACTAAATTAGAGGGAAAATGGCATTTGATACTACAAAGAGGTAAAGATATCAGAAGGCAGAGGAAGAAACAATGAATATTGGCAAGGGGCAGAGGAGGGAAATTATAGGGCTTCATGAAGGAGGCAGCAAATGAGGTGGGCCATGAATGAATAAAATGTCAATAGATGAAGAGCAGGAGGACATTCTTGACCAAGGAAACAGCATAGCAAAGACACAGGATGAAGTAGAAAGACAAAGAGTGGTTAAGTGGGAAGTGTGAGTTGAAGTCAGGTTCGAAAGGACCTTGAAGTTGGGTCTGCAGGCAGTGGGGTGTTGCCAAGGGGTTTCAAATAAGGACTGAAGAGCTTCCTGCTTGCCTGAAATAACTCAGTTATGTCTAATTAAAAAATAATCTATGTTATTTAAATCACTGTATTTGGGTGGCGCCTGGGTGGCTCAGTCATTTAAGCGTCCAACTCTCGATATCAGCTCAGGTTATGCTGTCACGGTTTGTGAGAGCCTGTTTGGGATTGTCTCGCTCCCTCCTTCTCTCTGTCCTCCCCTCACTCACATGTTCATGCTCTCTCTCAAAAATAAATAAACTTAAAACAAACAAATAAATAAATCACTAAGCCATTGTATTTGGAGGCCACTTTGTTACAACAGCTTAGCCTTAGTGTAATAAAAACACCTTCGTTTTACAAATGAAGTACCTGAAGTTCAGAGAAGACAAGCGCCTTAAACAGCGTCATGTGACCAATCTGTGGCAAAACCAGGACTGGACAAGGAACATTCAACTGGAATACTCCAACGCCCCAAAAGATGTGATGAGGAGGATGACAACGATGATGGTGAAGATAATTGTTGTGATGATGTTGGTGATGATGCTAATGAAAATTATTTGTTTTTGATAAGCTGGTCTTTAGAGGTTTTGTTTTTACATCTCCTATTCTTTACATTTTTCTATTTTTTGATGTAAAGTCACCCCACAGATTATCCATGGAACCACTTTAATCAATTACCTATGGGTGATACATTCCTGAAACTTAATTACAAAATGGTTTCCCAGACTAACATTATCTTACAGCATAATCTAAAAGTCACCTCAGAAAGACAGAACAATTCATTAAAAATCACTAATGTCTGCAGGGTTTAAAGATGCAAAGTGTTCATTTGGAAAATGAGAAATCAAAGCACATTGGCTCTTGCTGGTCTGGGTCTGTCACGCTCTGTGTACGTGGGATGATTCACGTTGCTGAAGCCCGAGTTTAATTAACATGCTTATTCTGTGGTGGTACTTCCAGTCTAACAAATTAAATGTTTAAACAGCCAGTGCAAACATTTAGATCTGAGTCAAAATTGTTTGCACTCTGCCAGTTTAGGCATTTAATTTATTATAATCCTTTCCATAATACATGCCTTGAAAGTCATTTTTTTTGCACTGAAAAATATCGCTAGTATTTCAACTGACAATATTGAATCTGAGACTATCAGAATGTGATGGGAAAACTAATTTGGACTGCAATCCAGGGCAATAAATAAGATAATAAATGAATCTTCATCTGTCCTGACTTCCCCCAGTTGACCAGGTGATGACGATGACAGGTGCCAACTCCAGGCCTGACTTTTGCCCCATAAATCTCTGTTCTTGTAGACAGATGCTACAGCAAGATGAAACAAGGATCTTGCAAGTCTCTCCAACATTTCATCTTAAAAGCCTCTCCCTAGATTCTGACCTCTTCCTCTCTGCAGCTATTTTTCCAGAATATAGAATTTTGCTAGCTCTCAACAATTTCCCCTTTCCTGGGGCTAAAGAAAGTGAAAATGCACTGGAAAGAAAAATGGTAACAGAAGCTCATTGAAGCAAAGCTGCCCGCACTGATAAAGATCTCAGGCCAGCAGCCAAAGAAGCTGGACAGACCAGATCTCCAGAGAAATGACCCTCTGTTGTTCCAGGTGACCACAAGGTGGCAGTGAAGGTCTTCTTCACCCTGCCCATTCAAACCTCCCCCTCACCTCCCCACCAACCCCCAACCCCAGATACCCTGGCTCCTCCCCACCATCACTCAGGGAAACAGACAAATGCACCCAGATCTGTAAAAGCACCAATGGTACTTTTACATTTTGAATAGATACCTTTGTTTTATTGTGAATAACATGGAAACTGGAAATTGGTTGAAGTCCCCTTCATGGCTCTTGCTTAAAGAAAATGGTGCATTGTGCTCAGACCAAGTGGAAAATATCAGAGTAATAGACATTTGTCACACAAACTCATTAAATCTCATTTTTCTCATCTACTGAATGAGGGGTGGTCCTGAAGTTTCTTCCAGTGACCCTTCCAGACAGAGAGTAGAATGGCTCAAACTCATCAAGGAGTTTGGGAAGAGGATGGGTGCTGTGTGCTAATCAAAGTCACCAGAAACTGAAAATCCGAATTTATTCACTCTCTGTCTCTTCAAGCTTCCATTTCCTGCTCAGAAATCTTTCAGGGTCTTCCACAACATTCCAGATTGTTTTGGGGTTTTTTTTTCTTAATGTTTATTTATTTATTTTGAGAGAGAGAGCGTGCACAAGTGGGAAGGGGCAGAGATTGGGAGAGAGAGAATCCCAAGCAGGCTCCCCGTTGTCAGCGCAGAGCCCAACAAACTGTGAGATCATGACCTGAGAAAGATCAAGAGTCAGACGCTTAACTGACTGAGCCACGCAGGCGCCCCTCAGATTGCGTCTACCTGGAGATTGAATTATCCAGGATCAATCTGGGTCAGATTTCATAATGAGGCTATATCTACCCAAAAATTGGCTGGTGGAAAAAGGGAGGGAAAAAAACAATCAACTCAGATCAATCCAGCTTTGTTTGTTTTCCCAAATAGTTTGTGCTGTTTAGACACACTAGATTTTTTCTCCCCAGAGTCAGCTCCAGAACTTTCCATTCAAAATACCTCTGTGAAAGGAGAAAAAAATGTCTGGCCCCTCACCACATGTTCGCTGTTTAAATGATAGGCATGTTAATTGAAAAATAGAAGACAAAAGTCCTTTCTCATTGAACATTTAGGCTGAGACACTTTTAAATATTTTTGATGTCTCAGTATTGTAACCAAATGAGGCATTTGCTTTTTAAAACCACTTTAAAAATTAATCATAATGCTAATTAATTTTCCTTACTGTGGGCCAGGCAGTGTGTTAAATACATTGTATGTACTGCCTCATCAATTCTCAGTACACCCCTATTAGGAAGGAACTGACATCTCCCCTGTTCTATAGATGCAGAAGCTGAGGTTTAGGGAGATGAGGTCACCTGCCCGAGGTCATGCAGCTGGAAAGCACATATGCACATTTGACTGCAAAGTCCCAGCACTTCAAGGCAGTTTATCTAGTTCAAGTTCTGTTTTTAATTTTCCCATAATCCTCAAGGATGAGCCCTCTTTTTTACTAAGACCTGGAGAATTAAATTTATTTAATATTTATAACATGAGACCAATTCATTAAACTTTCCAGCGGCAAGCACAGACTTATGGTCGAAAAGATACCAGGGGTCACTTAGGGCAACTCCTGGCCACTGAAGGAGATTCCACACTCTTGGAGTTAAGGAATCCACCCTGTCTTAGTCCATTTGGGCTCCTATAACAAAATACCGTAGGCTGGGTGGCTTATAAACAACAAACATTTATTTCTCACAGTTTCGGAGGCTGGGAAGTTCAAGATCATGACACTGGCAAACTCAGTGTCTGGTGAAGGCTCTCTTCCTGGTTGCAGACAGCTGACTTCTCTCAGGTCTCATATGGCAGAAATTGGGAGAAAGCTCCCTGGGGTCTCCTTTATATGAGCATGCATCCCATTCATGAGGGCTCCAGCCTCGTGACCTAATCACCTCCCAGAGACCCCACCTCCAAATACCAACACATTGGGCATTAGGATTTCAATATATGAATGTGGGAGGCAGACACAAACATTCAAACTATAGTGTACCCCAGTGGCCTCAGCTACCATTTAAGTGCCTTCCCTCTTGTCTTCAACTTCTAGGGACACAGAGAACAGCCAACTACTACATTCCTTCTGAGAGTGAACTTGAGGACTATTAAGAAAACACACAATTCTTAAGCCAGATATGATAAGAGGTCCTCCAGTCCTGTACTGTGCTTCCAGATAAGATTATATAGCCAAAAATAATAAACTTACAAATCACAGAATATTAATGAAAATCACTAACTTTTCTGAACACTCACTAGAGTGCAAAGGGCTTTACCTGAATTAACTCATTTGACAGGGGGAGAGACTGAGGTATAGGAGAGGTGAAGTGACTTTCTCAAAGCCATACAAATAGTGAAGCTGTAATTTGAACCCACTGTGCTCTGATTTCAATTTGATAAATGCCTGCTCCCTCTCCCTGGGCTGGGCTGATGTGGAGAAGACAGGGGAGGCACCTGAATTGGCAAACTCTTGGGCAAAAAGCATTGGAATGGCAGACAGCATAGTTCCCTGAGAAAACTGGTAGTGTTTCTTTAGATAAGTACCCCCACCTGACTGCTCTTAGTTTCCTCATTCTCAAAATTCCCTAAGGACCCTTTTTTTAAAAAAAAAAATTCTAGGATTTGGGTTCAAGGAGGATAGTTGGGCTGCAAAAGAAAACAGGAAAGTAGCAAGTTGGGAGACCAATGGACCCACTGGTCACTATAGCTTTCTGGTCCTTTCTGTAGGAATTCTGCACCAGCCAGGAACTTCTTCCATTCTCCACATTATGCATTCAGCATTAGACCTCTGTTTTATCTTCAGCATGTTAGTATTACACATTTATATTTTGCCAGTTATCTCTTCTATTAACCCGGGCACTCTGCAAAATGACTTGTCATTAATAACGTGAACTGGCTTTTTCAGTTTAGACAGAAAGGAAGATATGGAATTGAAGGAACTGTGTTATCTAATGCATTTTCAAAGAGATTTGTTTGGAGAGAGCGCTTGTTAGAAATACCTAAGCAGAGAGCATCAAATCTTCGACAAAATATATATTAGAAATATTGCTTAGAGGACTTTCAGGGATTAAAGTCTCCCATCATGCATTGCTTCAAATTTTATGACAAAATTTTAGCAGCAAGCATATTAGAATCTTACCACGTTCCTAAATGCCAATATCCCCATCACAAATACTATCACTACTGGATGTAGATTTGAGGGTATGTTTGTTCAGGGAGATAATTTTGGCTTTATTGTTTAGTTTGCTTGCTTACCTTTATAAAGACAACGACAGAATTTTAGAATGGGGTGGGACCAGATAGATTTTTCCCAACCCCCTTGTTTTATAGATAAGGAAATCAGATCCACCTGCAGGAGTGTTCTCCAGGTCGTAAAACACAAAAGTCCTGCAAAGCCAGGCCTCAGAGCAGCTGCTTGACTCCTAGTCCCTCACTTTCTCCATCATGCCAGCTGTCATATTCCACAAACAGACAGAACCAGAACAAAAGGAGCATGAGGACAACGTCATTAGTCAGTGATTAGTGAAGTCATCTCTGAGCCTAGAGATGGAGGTTTCGTGATGCTTATCAGAGCCCCAGAAAAGGGCAAATAGATCCGGTGGAGGGAATCTCTGCAGAACGAGGGGAGCCGCTGTGGAGGGCTGAGCTAGTATCTGACATCCCAGGGGCCGGCGCCAAGCCTGGTGATTTACCTGAGAGCAGAGACTTACGTGGAACACACATCTGACTACAAAGCTGACAAGATTTCCAAAGGCAATTCAGTGGGAAAGGATGAGATGTGAGGTCATGAGAGCCTTGAGTGTGAACCCCAGCTGTGCCTCTCACTGCTCGTGATCTTGAGCAACTATCTCAATTCATCCGTCTGGCTCAGCACCCCCATCTGCAAATGGAGATTCCTTTGTGTGCTATACAACACAGCGAATGTGTACATCTTAATATTGTGGCTTATGTTTGTTAAGGTTTTTGTAATTCAGCGAGCGACTGGCCAATCAACCATGATTTGCCTTTTCGGCAAGGACACAAGCAGTAAACTCTGACTCAAAAGAAACAGGGCTGGGCTTGGATTCCTACAACGAGAGGTGGCTGCAAATTATGCAGTGTTGGCCTGGACCCCAGCCCAACCTTTCTGTTCCACCAAACAGCTGCTCTGCTTATGTTTAAGTTAATTCAAATACCATCCAAGCCAGAGAAATACACTACCGCTATTGTAAGAGAGGCCCAAGACTGGCAGAAAGAATGCACGAAATAGCCCTGACGGCAGCTACACTCTGCGTGAAGGGGAGGCATGCAGAGCCCTCTGCCCCCAGCATGCCGGAAGGAGTCTGCCACGCCACTGGGTGTGTGGGCAGGCAAGAGAGGACCAGCTACCCTTACCAAAGGCACGCAGCCTTGCCAAAATATCAGCTCACCACAGAGGCCCAGAAGAGAATCCAGGGCCTTTGAGGGACACATACACATGACTGTGTAATGTATAGGATCAGTGACCTAAACCAAGAGACCTCCACTGCAGAGCCTATCTGAAGGCAGACATGAGGAGGAAAAAGCCAAAGGGAACATAAAGTCCAGATGAAAGGTTCAGAAATTTTACAGACAAGGTAACCCCAGGTTTCTTGTCACAGGAAGGATCATTTCTCCAATGGCAGAAAATCTGCTGTCCAATCACTAAACCAACCAACCTGTACACTGGTTTACTTCTGTGGCTTCAGTTTACCTCTTCAGGCCTTGGTTTATCTTCCTGGGTCTCAGTTTTTCTCATACATAAAAGTCAAGTCCTCAATTACACAGTCTCTTGGTTATCTTTCAGCTGACCTGAAGGAGAGGCAGCTCACAGAGAAAACTGGGCTTTAGAAAAAAAAGCAGAAGAATAGATGAGTGGAGAACAGTCCAGGCAGAGCTTTGGATGCAAAGGCCATGAACAGGATACAAAGCATGGACTGAGTGAAGAGCTAAGAAGCCAGAGTGTGAGGGAGGGTAGCAGGAGAGAAAGCAGTCTACATGGCCCCCTCCCTTTCCTACTGCATCCCTGATACTCAACACCTGCCTGGGTTGGACACCAGCTTCTCTCTGACTTCGACAGAATTACAATACATTTCTAAGTATTGAAGAAAAGTGTCACATGGCCAAAGACATCCAGAAAACTAAATTTTCTAAAACTAGATGCTACATTTCTCTTGGGGATTTATTATATACTTTTGTATATTAAAGCTGTATACCAGGGTGCCTGCCTGGCTCAATCAGCAGAACACACAACTCTTGATCATGAGTTCTCCCCACGTTGGGTGTGGAGCCTACTTTAAAAAACAAAACAAAACAAAAAAACCTCTATACCATCCTGCTGCCACAAAACCTGTTGAATTCAGTGTTTCCTAAATTTAGTTGACCAAAGAATCTTTGCATTGAACACTTTTTAAGATGCTTCCATCACACACAGTGTGTTTGTTAGGGTAGTGTCAGATGCTATACCAAAGAAACCCCAACATTTCAGTGACTTCCACAAAAGTTTACTCCTTGCTCACATGGTACAAGTCACATGTTAGTCATCAGTGGGTGCCCTTCCACATGGTGAGTCAGGACCTGATGACTTCCATTTTATGGCTTTTTTCTGGCCTAAGATTCAGAATCTTCAGAATCCAAGGCAGCAGAAGGGGAAGACAAAAGGGTCTCCTTTTGACTGCCTGGTCACATCGCCCCCATCTGGATGCAAAGGGGCTTGGGAAATGTAGTCCCTGATTGGGCAACCAGGCTGTGGGATTAAAGGGATGGCACAAATTTTGCTGAGCTGTATCTCCTCCACATCCAATAACTAAATACATTCCCTGAACTATCACTTTTTATCTTCATGCCTTTAATCATGCCATTCCTTTTGCCTAGAAAGCCCCTCCCCCTTCCACAAATCCTCTTTCTCCAATTGGCAAATTCCTACCTACCTCTGGGGCCCAGCTGAAAGGTTGCTTGCACCATAAGCCCTTCCCTCACTTTGACCCCATTTCTCTTTCTGTGTGCTGTAAGACTTTGGACAGTAGTCATTAAAACCTGTGTCTATTTCCAACCAGAAGAGGAGCCCGGATGGGCAGGTCTGTGCCTCAGCCACCTTCATATCCCTAGTCTCCAGGGCTGTGTCTGCTAAGCAGTAAGGGCTCAATAAATAGGAAAAGAGGGAGGGAGGGCATCAAGGAAGAAGGGAGGGAAAGAGGAGACTTGGCCTATGAAGGAATAGAGCAGGAAGAAGCAGCCCCCTCTAATCTGTGACTCTGTAATTAATAGGGCAAAGCACCTTTAAATAAGCATTTTTGCTCCACTTAGGGGCCAGTGGTAAACATATGCCACTATAGTCAATGTACACCTTCCTTTTTTTCTCTGACAGTTTGGGGGGTTTTCTTTGTTTGGAATTTTCTTTCCTTTGTTTTTCTTTTTTCCTTAAATTGAAGTAGAATTGAATATAACGTTATATTAGTTTCAGGTGTTTCACATAATGATTTGACATTTGTGTATATTGCAAAATGATCACCACAGTAAGTCTAGTTAACATCCATCACCATACATAGCCACAAAATTCTTTTTCTTGTGATGAGAACTTACAAAATCTACTCTCTTAGCAACTCTCAAATATGCAATACAGTTTTATTAGGTATAATCTCCGAGTGTTCTTCATAGATGACCTTTAACAGCATGCAAATTAGCACCTCTTCACACTTTCAATCTCAAGACTGATAATTACTGAAGTTCCATATCTGGAAGAGGCTGGGTTATTGGTTTGGTCTGATTATAGTCAGCCTGAACTTGATAGAATATAATTTAGAAGAACACAACTAAAATAGGTTTAAAGAAATCTGAACAGGGGCACCTGGGTGGCTCAGTCAGTTAAGCATCCGAGTCTTGATTTTGGCTCAGGTCATGATCTCACAGGTCACAAGATCAAGACCCACATCAGGTTCCATGCAGAGTGTAGACTCTGCTTGAGATTCTCTCTCTCTTTCTCTCTCCCTCTTTCTCCCTCTGCCCCACTCCCCTGCTTGCATGTGCTCTCTTTTAAAATAAATATTTTTTTTAAATGTGGACAAAGTTTACTGCTATAAAAAGAAACTTCCAAATGCAGTCTTACAATCTCTTTATTGGTATTCTCAGGACAAAACAGGCTGCCCAGAGAGGCATGCCAGCCTCACTTCCCTGCGTACCAGAGGAGGCACCTGACTCAGGCCCAGGCCCTGGAGAGGCCTCTCCTGCCTCAGCCCAGGGCAACACAGAAGTTGGCAGCCACCTCCCCATGCACCACCCCCCCAGGAGCCTTGCTGATTCAGAGTTTAGTGTGCACAACTCAGGCAAGATTCAAACTAGAATCACAGAGTGCTCCCTTATCAGGTCATGTGCTGAAAAATGTGCAGGTCCTGAGGTCAGGTAGGTGGGATTCCTGAGAGATTCCATTCCAGCTGTTGGGGAGGATAAGTCAAGTTCCTGATGTTTGTCCTGCCTTGTCTCTAAGACACAACATAAACAAGTTACTTAACTCTCCTCAGCCTTGTTTTCCTCATCTTTAAAAAGGAGCTAACTGTATCAGTTCTTCTAAGTCAGATCATGTATTCACATTAGACCAGAGACACCAAGGGAACAGGGAAGTATCCAGATGTTCTTGCCACCTTCAAGCCCTATGTCTTCTAAATGGGGAGCTGATCTCTACTCACTCACCCTAGGGTGTCCCCTCTGGTATCTCGGTTACTGTCCAGCCACACAAAAAAAAACCCATTCAGAAGAGCTGCCGTGAGTAAGAGCTGGAGCCTGAGTTGATTAATGTCCCACAACCTTGACAGTAGGTATGTGTTTGACCAGGGTGTCATATGAGGTACTGATGATAGTCATGACCTTAATGCCCAATCCATCATTTCACATCTTGACCCGATTTTGAACAGAGCCATCCCCCCTAAAAGTCGGTTTAGTCTGATGCTTGATGCCTTATTTTCGGCAGCTTTCCTTCCCAAGACACGCTGGCTTCATTGATAAGTGTTGCTAGCTCTTTATCTACATCATTTTAGAAATAGGTTGCCAAGGCAACAGGATTCAGAAATGATTCTCATTACTGTACACTCCCTGACAAATGAGTGTCTGCATTTACATGGTCTCAACCAGTATTAGCTCTCCTCTCTCTGAGATAGAATGCCAACACTCAGAGTTTGCAGTACACAATTCAGTGTGTAATTATATATTATCTCCTAATAATTATACATTGTCTTAGTGAACAATACAACTGTGGGCACCCTTGCCAGCCCACATTAACACCTCCCACATTAACACCCTTCCTCACTGATGGGCCAATAACACACATTTTAGATGCTATAAAAAAATGAGATATTCATAAGAGTGTATTTATGAAGCAAACCAACTCTCAGATTCCTGAACAATGCCTCAGTTTCCATTATGTGAAATCCCATGATTCCTAATCCTAGAGTGAGCCAAATAGTTATCATTTGTTTCCCTAGACCCATTGGTTTCCCTAGAAGGAAATATCATTGCTGTCAATGTAGCCAGGATTCGACAAAGACCTAGGAAGCCAATTCAAACTGGGTCAGAGCTCTACATATTTTCTAAAAGTGCAGAATGGGAGTGAAACCACAGTGTCAAAATGGTTTCCAACCCCAATGTGGATGTTTCATTTGGGTCACATACCTGCTCTGTGCCAAGGACTATGAAATCCACGTTAGTCCTGTTGAGATGCCCCACGAATTTTCCTGTTCACTAGGTGATGAAGGAAATTCATGGTGACAGCAGAGCTGAAAAGGGAAAATAAAAAATAACGAAAAATCTCTATGTGGACTATAGCATTAAGCTCTTCCCTACCCCACCCCTCATCCTCCCGGCTCCCCCCCCCCCCAAAAAAAACAAGCTGTGAAGGAGATAACTGGACTACAGAGGGTCTGGGGTTGTGAGCACTGAGTTGCATTTTAAAAGAATTGGTGGCTCCAGGTCATTTTAATCAAGTTGCATGTCAGCTTGCAAATTTTCCAAATTAGTTGTAGCTGGAGGAGAGCAAGATGCGGTTCTTCTTTCGTAAAGAATAAAAACAGATTGTTGTGACATGTTCTCAGTCATAATGACAGATTGGAGCCGCTGTTTGTGGTACAAGTCAGAAAACAAAGCAACTTTTTTTCCCCTTCAAAATTGTAACCCTTGATTGATTTCTGTTGAGATTTGGGCATCTCCCAGTTTGTCAGCGATGTTGATGAAGTTCACAAAAATCTTGAAAGCCAAATTCAGACAGAGAGACGGATTTAAAATGAGGTTGATTTTCACTGGGAAAGGAAGCCTTTTGGTCTTGAGGACAAGTCTTAGGAATGCTTAGTTTGGATGCTGTTCATAGGTTGCTCTTTTGAAAAGTAAAGACGGAGGTGAAGAAGGGGTAGTTGACACTCTCCTATCCCGGACACCTCTCTGTTTCTGCAGCAGGAACACCTCTGACAAATGGAAGCTATTTCCCCCATCCTGAATAAGGCTGGCTCTGTGCATCACTGCCCAGACAGGGGTCTGTGTATCCCCCCACCCCCGAGTCCATTCAAAGGTCGTCCAACATCACAGCTCATCAGAATGACTGTGGTACAGACAACTGGTTTTCACAAACCAGAGAACGTTTTTATTTTTTTTAAGCTTAGGGAAAATTATAATTTGATTTCCCAAGATTTATTTTATTTTATATTTTTAGAGTCAAAATACTTGTGTACATTTTGTTTCTTTGTCTATCTTTCTTTTTTAAATTCCAGTTAGTTAACATACAGTGTTTAGTTTCAGGGATAGCACATAATGATTCAACAGTTCCATACATCACCCAGTGCTCATCTGTTCAAAGGCCTTCCTTAATTTCCATTACCTATTTAACCCACCCCCCCAACCCGTCCCCTCTGGTACCTATCAGTTCTCTATAGTTAAGAGTCTTGTTTCTTGGTCTCTCTCTCTCTCTCTCTCTCTCTCTCTCTTTTTTTCCCCTTTGCTCATTTGTTTTGCTTTTTAAATTCCATATATGAGTGAAATCATATGGTATTTGTCTTTCTCTGACTGACCTATTTTGCTTAGCATGATA
Organism: Cryptoprocta ferox; assembly: GCA_028646485.1. Taxonomy (NCBI): domain Eukaryota; kingdom Metazoa; phylum Chordata; class Mammalia; order Carnivora; family Eupleridae; genus Cryptoprocta; species Cryptoprocta ferox. The sequence goes on along the minus strand of CM053574.1, from coordinate 83,754,530 downwards.
CTGTAGCTGCATTCATATCCTTGCAAATGGCAAGATTTCATTCTTTTTTGTGGCTGAGTAATATTCCATTATATAGATGTAGATATATACATATATATATATACATAACACATATGGATACATACCACATATCCATATATACATATATATATATATACACACACACACATACACATACCACATCTTCTTTATCCATTCATCAGTCAGTGGACACTTGGCATGCTTCCATAATTTGGTGATTGTAAACAATGCTTCTATAAACATAGGGGTGCATGTATCCCTCTGAATTAGTGTTCTTGCATTCTTTGGAAGAACGGTTTTAGAACTGTCATTCGTTATTAGGTCAATCAGTAAACATCACAGCTTAAGACTATGGTTCCAGAATCCAACCAAATGGAATGTTTAATCAATATTTGCATAATGGAAGGAAAGAAACAGGAAGCCAGGAGGAATGCACAATTATGGGATACACTGGAGTAATCCCTTAAGATGCCCAGAAACCCAAAAATTAGTCAGCACATCTCATAAGCTCAATATCTCTGTTTCCCTTACCAACCCATTCTTCTTAAACCTACTCCCTGCCCCAGTCCAGCCCTTTTACACACATGTGTGCCTATACTGGATGTAGAAAGCAAAGATCAAGTCTCATGGGGAATTCACAGATTTCCCTCACCTTTTTGTATGCATTCACAGTGAACCTGATGTTCTGATTATTTGGCCAAATGGCCAACAAATCTTTATTGACATCTTGCTGAGAGCAAGAGGTTGTGCTAGGTGCTCTGGGGGACACAAAGAAATGCACAACACAGGCATTACCCCCAAGGAGCTCCCAGTCTTGTTGGGAGGACCCGGCTTCCACTCACCAGACAGTTGTATATGACTAAGTCCATTAACAGAAGACTTAGAGTGTGAACGCTGTAGGCATTTAAGTGGTAGTGAGTCAGTAAGGATTTAAAGGAGGGTCTGAAGGGGAAAGGGAGAAATGAGCAAGTTGTCTATAGAACACTTAGCCCACCCAGAACTGAGTGTTTGAGTGATTGAGACATGGAGACGAGAAGGAGAAAACAGGGTGGGTTTAGACGGTAGAAAACTTTCTCCTGTAAGAAATGGTGAGTATATGAAGAGCACAGAAAAGTGAGACTGTGTGTGCCCAGGTGACTCAGTCGGTTGAGCGTCCAACTTCGGCTCAGGTCATGATCTCACGATTCAGTTCTGAGTTCCAGCCCAGCATCAGGCTCGCTGCTGTCAGCACTGAGCCCACTTTGGATCCTCTGTCCCCCTCTCTCTTTGCCCTTCTCCTACTCACGCTCTCTCTCAAAAATAAACATTTTTTCAAAAGTGAAGCTAAAGATGTGATGTGCAGGCTAGCTAGATTCAGGCAGAAGAACATTGAAATAAGGAGACCATTTCAAAGCCAAATGCACTATCCTGGCCTGGAACACCAAGGGCCAAGAGGAAACTAAAGGACTCGGAAAAAGAAATGTGGGATTGAGACACAAGATGGGTGGAGGAAAGAGAAATCTGTCCAAGAGAATTCAGAAGTTTTGAGAATGTACATTTGGTAACATTTGTCAGGCATTGTTCTAAGAACTTATGTGTATTTTTTCAATTACTCCTCACAACAACCATATGAGGTCAGTTTTATTAGGATCCACAGTTCACAGATGGGAAACTGAAAGAAATGTTCAATCATCTGCCCTCTGTCACACAGTTGGGTTAGCAAGGCAAGGGGAGGCTCCCTGAACAGAGCCTGGCTTCCGAGCTTGCACACTCAACCCCTTCACTATGCAGCCATGACATAACTGATGAGGTTTTGGAGGTGATAGTGGGGTTCATGGGGTCCAGACCCAAAGACCAGGAAAGAATTCTTAAAGACGTCTTTGGTGCAAAAAGGTGATTTTATTGAAGCATGGGGACAGGACCTGTAGGCAGGAATAGCTGCCCAGGGACCATGAGGAAGAGTGGTTATATACTATGGAGTTAGGGAAGGTAAAGTCCAGGGGAAGTTTCCAGTGATATTTTCTTATACTAAAGAAGACTCTCAAGACACTGGAGGCCTAGGTATTGTCAAGCTAAATCTGTTTTTCCCTCTAGCAAAGCATTAACATTAAGATGGTAAGGAGTTCCTGGAGAAACTCTGCCTGCCTCAAGTAGCTGTCAATGGGCTGCAGGTTATAAGAAATTTAGTTCTGCCATTTCCTTCTGCCTTTGTTTCCCACATCACTATGGAGGGGTGATGGAAACTTAGGTCCTGCAGGACTATGATCTCTATCAGTTAACCCTTCGTTTTTCCCTTTCCTTTGTTTTTGGGCAGGCAAGAATGCCTGAGGAATATTACACATATCCCACCTGGGGTTTGGGGAGGGGTGAAGCTGTGGCCTGTCACCTTTATGCTCCCTCATCAATAACTGTGCTTTGGATCCAGATGCAGGAGCCAGGTCAGCTTTCCCCACACTTCTTGTGAGGTGTTGGAAGCCTACCCGGAGGGAAAGATTCTTAGGGTGGTTTGAGATAGAAGTAGAGAACTTGGAAATGAAGTAGAAACTAGAAATGCAGCTTTGAGGACCTCCCTCCCCGTAGAGCTTGGAGACATCAGTTTTCACAAGAGCTGAAAAGTGAGGGAGTTCTCCAAGGAAGAATAGAAAATATGAGAATAGTATATTGAGCCCTGAAGATTGCGTAGCTTTGGGGTGAAAGGTGAAAAAGACATCAGGGGAATGTGAGACAACACAGGTCGGAAGTGTGAAGAGAGCTCAGAGTGGAGCATCACCGAGACCCACCGACCAAAGAGTTTCAAAGAAGATGGTTGGGGGTTTTTTTTTGTTTGTTTTTATAATTTTTTTAATGTTTACTTATTTTTGAGAGAGAGAGAGAGAGAGAGACCATGCGTATAAGTAGAGGAGGGGCAGAGAGAGGGAGACAAAGGATCCAAAGACGGCTCTGCATTCTCTGCGCTGACAGCACAGAGCCCCATGTGGGGCTCGTACTCACAAACCAGGAGATCATGACCTGAGCCAAAGTTGGATGTTTAGCCAACTGAGCCACCCAGGCGCTCCTCAAAGATAGTTGTTGAGAGTGTCCATGGTTATAGGGCAGCTTGACCACTGGAGGGGCACCTCTGACTTTCAGGGGGCCCTTTCAGTAGAAACTAGGGACAATAGTCCTGGAGGACTTGAGAGGCCCCAGAGTAAGAAAGTGGTAGTGGGGGATGTGGATGACTGGGTAAGAAGCTCATCAGTGGAAAGAGGAGAAGTTGGGTCAAGCACATGTCTAAAAGCCTAGAAGGGACCAGTGCAAAAAGACAGTGACAATTCAGCCCAGAGGAGGAAACTGGGGGTTCAGGCCCAAAGGATGGCATCAGAGGCCAGCTCTGTGAAAGAGAGTGCCCACCTCATTTTCTGAAACCGGAAACCGGAGGGGAGATCACTATAGTAAATCACCCTCTTCTCTAGAAACCAAAGCCCAAAGCCAGCCATCTGTTGAGTTGGGATGGGATAGGGAGCAGCTAAAAAAGAAAAAGCATGCCTCATGCTTGAACGGAACAGAATGGAAGGTGCTAGAGGAAAGTTATAGCATGAGGGGCAGATGATGAGAGAACTGGATAAAAAAAATCAAAGTGAGTTGAATGGGAGAATGAATATATCAAAAAGCCTGAAAAATCAGCAGTGGGACATATTCCCAGGCTCTCTCTCCCTCTCCTCACACTGGCTGAAAACGAAGCCACAGTCCAATCAGGCCTCCTAATGTCCAATAAGGTCCGCAATGCGCAGGCTGCTCCTTGGGGCTCAAGTCCTCAACTCAAGCCTTAATGAGTCACCTGCTCGATATTTTCCACTTCAGGCTTCTGGCTTTCAGGGACCTCAGTCCACTCAGCTGCAAAATTGACTTACGGGATCATGTCAATCGCCAGACACTGCAGAGCAGAGCGGAAGAGTCCAGCTTCTGCAGGTAAACGAACTGCCTGAAAGGAAATGAGCAGTGATTTCCCAGGGAGTCTCTCCTGCAATGTCGTTATAATGTCAGCTTTTGACAGCAAAACGATTTCAGTGGAAGACCCTAGAGTATCTCATGGAAGTGTCTGAGCCTTATTAAAATGATGTCAGTGCATGCTACGTTTCACGACTCATGCACTTGAAAACCCCACAGTGGAAGAACTCAGTGGCTCAAACAGACTATTGTGATGCCTAGACCCTTGTGCACATTTGACCTGTGATATCACCCATGACCCCTGCAGTAATTCCAGATGGAAGACAACCAGTCCTGAGCTCCGTGAGTCAGCTAGCCCCAAGGGGAATGTTCTGAGCTTTAGCTCAAAATGCCAGCATTTGTGTATCTGTGAGGCTCTTCCATTTCCCCCATGTTCTTTCCAGACAATAGACTGTGGAATACGTGACTCCGGGCCTGATACCTTTTATTGAGGGCCTTCTCTGTGGCCTCTACTACAAGCTTTGTATACATTATCTCACGTTATCCTCAAGACCCTTCCACCAGCCCCGGTGTGAGCAACCCCAGCCAGCAGGACCTAGGTTTGCTGCCCTATATTCCCTGGCTCCTGGGTTTCTTCTCACTTTGTATTTGCCAGCGCTCCAGGGATGTGGCCCCAGGGCTTGGTATCTACATCCCATGTCTTCTGCAAACATGTGTTGGAGGAGAGAGAAGAAAACAGTATGCAATGACCCTTTAAAAGAGCATCGCATCTAATCTGTGAAGACAGCAACTGGGAGGCTATTATCCCCAATTTAATGATGAAGAAAATGAGACTCAGAAGGTAAGATCACGCCTGGGTGGTTTAGTCAGTTAAGAGTCTGACTTCAGCTGAGGTCATGATCTCATGGTTCATGAGTTTGAGCCCCACATCAGGCTCTGTGCTGACAGCTCAGAGCCTGGAGCCTGTTTCAGATTTTGTGTCTCCCTCTTTCTCTCCCCATCCCCCGCTCACACTCATCTCTCTCTCAAAAATAAATAAACATTAAAAATTAAAAAAAAAAAAAAAAAGGTAAGATCACTTCCCAATGTCCCCAACAGGTCAACGAGATACCTAGATGTGATCCCTCAATTTGTCTCCAGAGCCTTTGGTCCCAGGCCCCCTGCCCTAATCCTCCCCATGGACCTGTCAGAAACACAACTCAGCTTAGAGACTCTGTGTTGGCCCCAACCCTGAACTTCGCCCTGCTGGAAGTGGACTGGCCTGGCATTAGCTAATTCAGTATCTGCATCAACCAGCCAATAAACAAGTGTTTTTTCAAAGTGCCTTACATGGTGTGAAGGGAACCACAAAGAAACGAGGGTGTACTGCTTGCTTCTAAGGAGCTTACAGCCAGGATAGGGAGAAGAGCTGGAGCACAGGAAACAGAAAATCAAACCAAGCTGGAGGAGGGAGCCAGGGGAGGGGGCAAGGGGAGGGGACGGGAGGGGGGGGGCTGGGCCTGCAGCTGCATTTGCACCTATGGAGGAGAGCGGGCAGGGGGTGCCCTTTCTTCTTGGGGACAGCATGACCCAAGGACAGAGCTGACTGCACAGGGAAGGAGGAGGATTCAGGAAGACAGAGGGTGACAAAAGTGAGGAATGTAAAAATAAAAGAGAAAGGTGAAGGTAGGGGCAAAGAATGGCAGGAAAGGAAAGAGGAAAATGGAGAAGGGTGAGAGAAAAGGCAGCCTTGGAAGAGGCCCAGGGGCACCTGGGGGCTCTCCTGTTGCTGAGTTTGTGCACTCAGCCCTCAGGAGGGAACAAGTGAGTGGCCATGGGAGCCACTCTCTGGAGATGCCATCCTCTCTGACTCTGAGCTTGGGACAAGTAGGTGTCACAGTGGAGGGACATCAGGGACCAGAGGTGGCAAAGACCAACACTACCTTGTGTGATGGGACTTAGCAGCCAGCTTCTGGGGGGTACAGCAGCTTTCGGGTTCGGGGGTGTCAGGAGAATGAGGGCCCTGTGGGCCTGGTTTCTGCTAGGCACAGGTTGTTTGGGAGAGCTAAGAGGACACCCAGAAAACACTGAAGGGACCAGTATTATGGAATACTCGTTGGCTGGCCTGGAGAGCAGAGGAGTTTGAGTAAGGACTGAATCCCTCTGTTCCCTTCTTCTCTCCTGGCAGAAAAGCCAAGGGGGGAATATAGAAATCTTAGATACCACTCCTGTCCTCTTTGGGGAGTCACAGATGCAGAAGTGGAGGGGAGGGGGCTTCAGACGAGGGTGGGAGGGACAGCCTCCGTGGCTGGCTTTCATATCTTTAGTATATTCTTAGCATCCCATCTCTTGAGCACTTGAAGAAGATCAAGATGCTCAAACACACCCCAAAGTGCTCCCAGCTGCTGGCGTCCTTCTCTTCTGGGGAAACTCCTGACCACAGAAAGTCCCTCCATCAGGAATTCCCTCTTCCCAGGACTCTGGGGGGAAATAATTACCTTGGACATGAATAGAGGGTCAGGGATAGAGAGCTTCGCTTATCTGACACGATGCAAAACTTCATTAGCACTCTTCCTATATTAATTAGGTTTAGGCTAAACCACCAGATTCACCTAAAATGCAAGATATAAAAATGCCATTCTTTTGTTTGAAACTTGCCTAAACTTTAATATACACCGTGTAGCCAAAATGAAGAAAAGAGAGGAGGGGCACTCTCTGGCTTCAGGAGCCCGCGACATGGTGCTACCCACCTCGTCTCCACCAGCAAACGCATGCACTGCTCTGGAGAAGGTCATTCTGTTTAATGATGAGTGCAGCCTGGGCACTGACCACTCAGAACTGAAGCTGGACCTAACAACCACAGTCCAGCTGAACGGTAACCCTGGCTGAATCTTGTTCACACGCACGCACGCACACCTTCATGCCAGGAAGCTCTGTCCCACCCTGCTCATTGCAGAAAGGCCCGGGACTGAATACCAGATGCATTTCCAGCCTCACTGAGTAGGGCTTAGCCGTTGTCTTAATATCTCCAGTGAAGTTTCTTCAATCCTGTAGCTGCATTTTTTTATGCAACTTCCCTGACCTTGTTAGATTCTTGCTATACCATTTGCCTCTTGTTCAAATAATTTGTGATTACCAGACACTATCTGGTTGCTGATAAAGGCTAAATGTAAAAGACCAATGGTATCCAACTTCAAAGGGGGGCTTAAGATTGGAGTAGTTACTAAAAATAAGGGATCAAGGAGATGGAAGAAAAAAAAAACCCTGGGTTTAATTATCTATTAGATAGGTCCATCACAGCAATAAGACAAGTGCTCCAATTCTCCTCAAGAGAATCCAGTACCCACCAGCTCTCTGGATGGAAACTCAAATCCATAGGGATGCATACCCCACTAGTGTTCTTTTAGAACTATTTGACAATTACTTATTAGACTAGTTGGAAATAACAGAAACTAGGTGACTAACTTACTCATTTCTTACTTCCTCCTCTCCTCCTCCTCTGCCTCCTCCTCCTCCTCCTCCTCCTCCTTCTCTTCCCCTTCTTCTTCTTCCTCTCTGTGTCTTTCCTTCTCTCAGTACTTTTCACTCATGTTTATAATTCAATAGACACTAGGGCTATAAAATGAGTAAGATGACTCTGGCCCTGAAGGGACTCACAGCCACTGGGAGAAGAAGACACACAGGACATTGAAGTACAGTGAAGGGAAGTACAGAGCAACCTCAGAGAGTCACCCTGGTCAGACAAGAGTGAGGTCCAGCTCCAGCACAAGCAAAGGCCCCTGAAGAAGGTTCCAGCCTAAGCAGGCTCTGGAAGGACAAGGTTGTATTGAATGCTCTGAGCACAGGGACCCTGGGGCTATGGAAGACCTGGCAAGCAGGGGCAGAAAGGGGCAGGTGCAGCCAGGAAGGTACTGGATGCCCTCAGCCAGGCATCTGGGGTGAGAGAGGAGCCGAGCCCAACCTAAAGCAGCAGTGCCTGACCCCCTCACTGTCTCTGCTGACTAGGTCTCCCAAGAAAGCTCCAGGTGTCTGAGACAGAAGTCTCATCCCCACGCGAAGAGGAGAGTAAGCTCTGAGAGACAACAGAGTGTACCTGCAGACAGTTTCTCAGCGAACTGAAAGGGCTGTCTACAGCTCCACCATTAGAACTGGAATTCCATTCTCTGGAAACTTAGAAGTTTGCATCCTTAGGAGAGTGCCAAGTTTTTGGAAAACGCTGCCCTCAGTTTCAGAGAAGAGGTGAGCAGCTGACAGCAGCTTCCTCTGAGACCCCACGGAGGTCAAAGATGCCTGGGAGGATCCTTGGAGGAGAGCAAAAAGAAAGGCAGAGTGGACAGGGGGCGGAAATATACTCTTGGAAGTCAAACAAAGCAAAATGGAAAATATAGGCATTTTTTTCTCCTGTAATTTCAAGAAGAGTAGGTGGCATTTATAGTTCTCCCCTTATCTCCATCTGAAGCAAATGCAGACATTTAACGCCTCCCTGCTTTGGAGCATTTCATTCTTTCATCCTGCAGACTCTATGGAGCCCCCACTGTGTGCCAGGCTCTGTGCCAGGGGCTGGGGGCTAGGGCAGGAACAGGGGTGTCTGGAGGGTTTATTCCTGCTCTCCCACCACTTGATGAGGTTGGAGCCTCACTGGGGCCGAGAATCAAAGGTGCTGGGGCCATGGATGGTGCCGTGCAGACAGGCTCCCTCCGGCTGACCTCTCCCAAAGACCACACCATGAATGCCCAGCAAAGAGAGCTAGACAGCCACAGGATGCATCAGCAAACAGCACCTTGTCAAAAGGCTTACCTAAAGCCTGGTGCCTGCAGGTCAGAAAAATAAACCAACAGATGAAATGAACATTATAGTAGCAACCTGCTGAGCCTCTTAATCTGTCACTTAAATCTAGGGCTTTTAGCTATAATTGAACACCCTACCGTGACTATTATGAAGAGGAGGAGGAGGAGGTGTCGAAGTTGTGGTTTAGGAAGGCGGATGAAAATAAATTTCCCTTCAAAACTAGTCAATAGCAATGCCTTTGTGTTAAAGGAATAGAGTGCTGGCCTAGTCACCGCAGAGGAAAACAATACATCCAGGGCACTTAGGAGGCGGCTGAGTCACTGCCCATGCTACCATTATTCTGTACGCGTCTAGAGGACCACTGAGAGTCCCTGAGACTGAAAACATACCACTGAATTTTTAAAAGTTGAAAAGAAGCTGCCTGGTGGATGCCTATATGCATATTATCCTAACTGCTCAATCTTAGTAAAAAAAAAGAAAAAAAGAAAAGAAAAGAAAAGAAAAAAAGGAGGGGGGAGTGAAGGAGGGAGGGAGGGAGAAAGGGAAGAAGGAAGGGATGCTCCACATCATATGTCATCAGGGAAACACAAATTGAAATAACAAGATACTGCTACACACCTATTATGGTAGCCAAAATCTGGATCACTGAAAACACCAAATGCTGGCAAAAATGTGGAGTAACAGGATCTTTCATTCGACACTGGAATACAGCCTCTTTGGAAGACAGTCTAGCAGTTGCTTACAAAACTGAACATACTCGTACCATATGATCCAACAGTCATGCTCCTTGATATTTACCCAAAGGAGTTGAAACCTTATGGCCACACAGAAACCTGCACATAGATGTTTACAGCAGCTTTATTCATAACTGCCCGAACTCGAAAGTAACCAAGACACCCCTCAATAAGTGAACGGATAAACTGGTTCATCCAGACAGTGGAATTTTATTCAGTGCTAAAAAGATATGAGCTATCAGGACATGGAGGAATCTTCAGTGCGTATTACTGAGAGGAGCCAATCTGAAAAGGCAGTCTGAAAATATGACATTCTGGAAAGGGCAAAGCTATGGATATAGTAAAAAGATCAGAGGCTGGTGGGAAGGGGAGGGATGAATAGGTGGACATGGATTTTTAGGGCAGTGAAAACACTGTATGATACTATAATGGTGGATACATGTCATACATATTTCCAAACCCATAGAGTGTACACCACCAAGAGCAAACACTAATGGAAACTATGGACTTTGGGTGACGATGTTGTGTCTGGGTACGTTCATCAGTTGTAAACAATGTACCATCTGGTGGCGGATGTTGATAATGCGGGAGGCTCTGCATGTGTGGGGGACAGAGGGTTATGGGCTATCTTTCCACCTTCCTCTCATTTTGCTGTGAGCCTAAAACTGCTCCATAAAAATAAAGCCTTTAAAAGAAAAGAAGAAGAAAGAAAGGAAGGAGGAATTGGGGGAAGGGGGAAAGGGAAAGAAGGAGGAAGGAAGGAAAGGAAAAGAAAATTCTAAATAGAAGGTGGTATCAAAAATCTCCTTTGGAAGCTTTTAGAAGATCAAAGTGTGTGGGAATGGTTTTGTGAAGATCAAATCCTTTCTGGTTAATCATACTGGGCCTCCTGGGAGTGATAGCACCTTGACTTCTGCAATGAGAGAGGATCTTCCAAGCATCCTATCCCTGTGGAAAGGCAGTGTGATATAAACACAGGAGGTGGTTATGGCTCCTATATTACTATTATTATGGAACTGAATTGTCTTTGAGAGATTGTTCTTCTGACTCATAGGGACATTAGACTGACAGAGCGAATTGTTTCTTCAAATTTCTTCTTTAGAGAAATTGGGCTCCTGGGGTCTGAAAAGACAGAGTGAGGGGTCTGGCAACCACGTCAGTGGGCAGACTTACTGCATCCTAATCTTCACAGAGAACCAACCTGAACGCTGGACGTCTGACCTTGTGAAAACTTGGGTGGAACTAAATTTGCTGGAATTCTCTTCAGAAAGGATCGAGATGAATATTGTTGTACTGTCCGCATCAAAGCTAAGGTCACCAAGCAAGGGCGACTTTCCTGCACATCCAGAGTCACTGCCTTTCAAGTGATCAAAGCAGATTCTTAAACTCCCACCTTTAAGAATCATGGTCAGACCCAAGGCAAGAAAAGGTGCCTCCCTCAGCTCTCCTTTGAATATGTATTAGTTGCTGAGAACACTCCCTTGCCTCATCAGGCCAGATCTATAAGTGCACATGGCTTGTACACAATTCAAATCTCCATTCTTACCCACTAGAACACCTCATTGACCCCTTCATTGTCAGGTGATGAAGCGTTCTAGAGGAGTGAATGTGCCCTGTAATTTAGGTTTACCCCTTTGAGCACTGAATCATGAAAAATAAACAAGGAGACTGGTTGTATTGCATACTTTCCTGCTGAAATAAACAGAGCACATTTCATACTTGAAATTTTACGATTCAGGCCATCATCTTGAATGAGAATTACATTGTGTGGTTGTAATTCATATGCAGTAGGTAATAAAAGGTTAAAAGGAGTGGTGATTTCTGCCTGTCTGGCTAATGCCCTAATGTACCTTGATTTCTGGGGCATTACATGTTATTAAATTACTCTCTGTGTGTCTGCCCCCAGTTTATCAGGGTTCATGGGAAAATGTTAAAAAGACATGCCACAGGTAACAAGTTCCATTTTGGAAATTAGAAGCTATGTCAGTAATTAATTCTGATCATAATTCTGACCAAAGAGACCTGAATAAATGTGGTTTTTTTATATAATGATGGTAGTGGCCATGAGATTGAGATTGACAGATGGTGTATCAGTTTGTATTCTTTGGTATAGGCAATTGAAACCAACTCTGAATAACTCGAGCCAGAAAAGGGATATATTGGAAGGTTTCTAAGTAGGGGCCAGTGGTGAAGTTGTTGCTGAACAACCAGGCCCGAGGAAGGACTGAATGAGGGCTGCTACAAGAGGCTCTAGGATATCGGCCCTCCATGATCCGACTCCAGTCGGCACCCAATGCCTGTGTGTCTCCACCAAAGAGTCAATATCTGAAAAAGAGATGATCTCTTTGGCCAGTTTTTGGGTCATGGGTCTATCCCCATGGCCAAGTGGGTAGAACCTTGTGACTGGCAGCCTCATGAAAACCACAGAGAATGAACAAGGGACATTTCCTCCAAAGAAAGTAATGTTGGGTAGACAAAAACCGATATTCATTAGAGACAGCCTTGCTAACCCAATCTGTACATGGTCACATTCTCTAACAGCTGGTTGTTCCTGGTTTCATATAATGTGCCTTCCTGTTGCCTCCGTCACTCAGTCGGTTAAGCATCTGCCTCTTGATTTCAGCTCAGGTCATGATCTCACAGTTCGTGAGTTCGAGCCCTGCCTCGGGCTCTTTGCTGACAGCATGAAGCCTGCTTGGGATTCTCTGTCCCTCCCTACCACCCCCCCCGCCACTCGCTCTCTCTCTCAAAAATAAATAAATAAACTATTAAAAAATGTGGCTTCCTGTCCTAAGAGTTTGCCTGCTCTCCCCTGAGAGGCCATAGTGGGTAGAGTGCACCTCCTCCAGTGATGTCTGTGCCCTAATCCCCAGGGTGCATGAATGGGGGACTTTGCAGATGTGATTAAGGTTATGGATTGTAAATACAGAGATTAGCCTGGCTTATCCAAGCAAGCCTAATGTAATCACATGAGTCAGAGGGGTGCAGTGGAAGAGAGTTAGAGGCATTCTGAGCATGAGAGGGACTCTGTCCCTGTCACTGGAGGGGAGTCACATGGAAAATATGAGGTGCGGCACCTAGGTGGCTCAGTGGGTTAAGCGTCCGACTTTAGCTCAGGTCATGATTTCCCAGTTCGGTTCGTGGGTTTGAGCCCTGCGTCAGGTTCTGTGCTGACAGCTAAGAGCCTGGAGCCTGCTTTGGATTTTGTGTCTCCTTCTCTCTCTGCCCCTCTCCCTCTTGTGCTCTATCTCTCTCTCTCAAAAATAAACAGTAAAAAAAAATTTTTAATATCTTAGTTAAAAAAAAATACGAGGAAAAGTTAGAACAACGTCTAGCAGGATCTGCAGCACAGATAACCTCTGGCTGACAGTCAGCAAGCGCACAGGGACCCCAGTCCTGCTATTGTCCTACAATAGGACAGTTCTGAACAATCTGAACAAGCCTAGAAGTGAGTTCATATTCAGAGCTTCCAGAAAGGAACTCAGACTTGCTGACCCCTTGTTTCAGCTTACGAGGCTCTAAGCAAAGGGACAATCCAGGTGAGTCATCCTGTACCCAAAATGCAGACAGACAGAACTGTATAATTAATTTGTGTTGTTTTAAGCCACAAAATTTGTGCCAATAAATTAAATAAATAAAAAACAATACAGAGGACATCCAGATGTCTCACCTACCACAACTTAATACCAGCATCTGATGATTTTCTTGGTGATTCTCTGAGTGGACAAGCTCTCTGGGCTTGGCCACTGGTCATTCTTCTTCTTCTTCTCCATCTTCAGCCATAACAATAACAACAAACACAAAAAGTATTTATTGAACAACTACCATGTGATAGATACATTATAGCCATTACGGTATATAATCATCATACCTCCCCCCAAAAAAAACCAAAAACCCATTTTACAGATTATAAAGCTCTCTATACCATAGCATCCTAGAACATAGGGACAGCAATAATGCCTACTTCACCAGACTTTTATAAGGATTGAATCAGATACAATGATGGTGTCCAACTCACCAAAATTCACACAGATAGTAAGATACAGAGCTGGGATTAAAACACCAGTCTGTCTGACCCACCTGAGCTCTTTCTACCATGCCTCAGCAGCACCACTAGGAAGGCACCCAAAACAACAGGTAGCAAAATGACAGCCAGTATCACTTCACAGGCTCGAGATTCTCTAGTGTCTCAGACACATGGGCCAGCAGGACCAACACTGGGCCAGGGGTTACTGGTGAGGTCTGCATCTCTCTATGGATAGATCAGTGTGGGGGTTGAAGAACACATTGAACGTTGCAGCCAGATCTCAATTGTCCTTGGTTTTCAGTTTTCACGGGGCTCTCTTGGGTCTGCTCCATGCATGCACAGTTTCCCCCGCTGGCAGGAATATGTGGAGAGCTTCACCCAGCCTCTCTGTAGCGCTCTGACATTTTCGGGACTTCCCCATTGAATTTATGCTCACTCCAACTAAGAACAAAATCTTGGGCTAGCAAAGTCATGGGTTACCCTTGTTTGTTGCCAATTGAGTCCTCCAGGTTCAGCCAGCAAAGCCACAGGATTATACATGCACGCGCACACACACACGCACAGCAAATTGAGTCTGCCTTTCTGGCATCAAAGTTGCTCGTCTCCATGGCCAGCCAGCCCCACACGTTTAAAGCTACAGTTCTGGCCAATTGAGCTGGCGGCTGGACATGGAAACAGCCCTGGGCAAGGCGGCCACAGATGCCTACCGTTCTTACCTGAAGCCCCAGCAGTTTTTCAAGAATAAAAGCTTCTCAATTTGTTGTCTGCCTTTGGTAAATTTACAGTGCTTTGAAATGATTGTTCTTGACATCTTTTTCCCTAGTGTTATGTTTCTTTTATGGAGGAGTGCTGGGCCTCTCATGCTGCCAAGACCAGAAGCCCCTCCCCCTCCCCCCAATCCCTCCCAAGAGGCTGGTATGTGGAGGCCCCAGGAGAAACCCACTGTGGGGAGCCCCCACTTCACTGCTGTCCTTTTCCCTGGCCACGCCAGCCCCGAAACTGCTCCAAAGAAGGCAGAGGTCTATGCCCTGCAGAACCACCTCCAAGAATCTCCTCTCCCTTTTCCACATTTCCCAGCAGTGTCCTGGAAAAGGCAAAACGGAGTCAGGATTTTGCAGCTTGAATCTATTTCTGTCATATGCATATTATCTAATATCAGAAAACATACAGGTGTGGCTACCCCAGCTCTAGCTTTGACTGTCACTCTGTGTTTTTCACCGCAGTTAATGAACTATAACTGCCCCCAGATACCTTGGCTTTCAGACTATCGGGGCCAACATTCTCAATTGGGTATCAGTTTACCATTGCATTTATGTGAAAGAATAAGAAAGAGCTGTGTGTGTGTGTGTGTGTGTGTGTGTGTGTGTGTGTGTGTGTGTCTACTCAAGCCACATTCCTTGTAGCTGGGAGCTTAGCTGGAATGTTTTAGCCTGCTGCTCCTCTTTATTCTCGCTGCATTACTCCTACATTAGTATCTCCTTTTGGAACTCTCAGAAAATAAAGGAAAACAGCAGTCCTCCATGGCAATGGATGTGAACGTCATCTAGTGAGGTGGTAGAGTTCTTGCAAGGTGATCATGAATCTATTTGACATCCAATCATGTGGAGTCTGAATAAATAATACAGGTCCAACTACAGTGCACATCCCCACTGTAAAGAGCTACTGTGTTTACAGTAGCCGATATTATGGCACATTTTCTCTAACATTGGATATTGAAGCTACAGCTTCTGTATCACGCTGGAATGGGGGAATGCCTGTAAAAATTGTTGATGTTAGAATGCATTTCTCATTCTCAAAAAGACCAGGACCCCTGCTCCGGGGACACAGGATCTTTAGCAGAACAGCATCTCCTCCCTTTGGCCTAGGGAAGAGGCAATATCAGACACAGTGTGTTCCTCCACCACCACCACCACCAGCTCATGCTTGTCCACTGGCCAGCTGGTGGGTGTGGTGCCCTTGTGAAACAGGCAAGATCCTGGTCTGGGACTCTGATGACTCACCCTCTACTCTGTTCATTAGCTTGATGGAAGATCTTGGAAAATCTGCATTTTCTTGGGCCTCTGTTTCTTCATCTATAAAACAATATCACTAAATGATGTCAAAGACCCTGGCCAGCTTAGCCATTCTTCGACTCAACACATTGTAATTATAGGCACCTTGCACACATCTTCCTGTTCATAAACCCCAGAATGGCCACAGGCCTTTTACAGACAATTGGATTTCCCGGCTAAGTGCCAACAGCCTCTTCTCTTGGCTACTGATGATAAAACAAAATGCAGCTCAGGGTACCAGTGGCCAACAGCATCAGGGCTCAGGCTGAGGGACATGCATAGACTCATCTGTCCTAACAACAGCCACCATTTACCCAGCATTTACTACGTGCCAGGCCACTGAGAAGCACCTTTTGGCTATTAAGTCAGTTGATCCTCACAGCAGTGCTCTAAGGTATCCTGTTATTCTCTCCATTTTACAGGTAAGAAAACTGAAACATTTCTCTCGACTGATTCTGAATTATCTTCACATCATTTAAATCATCCTTCCCTCACAGAGAAATAAGGAATATATTTGTTCTTAGAATATAATTCATAAACACATAAGCCATCATTGCATGGGTCCCCATCATGAAACACAGCAAGACTCAGGGAAGAAAAGGTTCATTTAGCCATTACCATTTGATATTTCCTTCTGTGAGACAACTGTCAAAAATCTATGTAATTATCCTTAACTCTCACCGGGGGCAGAGGAGACTTTAGTGATTCAGAGTTTGCCACTCTTTCTCATTTAATCTTAAGGCAGAACACATCCCACAATGAGGAGGGCTTACTCTGGACAAAAGTGCTTGGCAGCTGGAGGCCTTCAATCACGAGAGAAATTGCGACCTCTGCAGCTGAGTCGATCAGCCCTTTTGCTCACTGTCTCCCCAGTACCCAACCCAAAGAAAACAGGGCTTACCCTCTACATACTAAATTAGAACAAATATAAGCAAACAATGATAATGTGCAAGGTTGGTGACATTGCCACAGAAGCCATCCTTCGTATAGAATCTTTGTATATATATGTATGATTATAGACTGGCACAGAAGTTTTAGAAAGACACATGACAAAACTAAACAATAATGCTCAGCAATCCCACTCCTGAACATCTATCCCTAGAAAACATCTAAATAAAAACAAGAAAAATCATACATGAAAATGCCTGTGGCAGCATTATCTGCAATAGCAAAACATTGGAACCAACATAAATACATACACACACACACACACCAGTTTTTCACTATTCATGAACACTTACTATGTGCCAGGCACAGCATAAGACTCCAAGATGAATATGAGTCCTTGAGGAGTGTGCTGAATATTGAGGTTATTTTGTTTTGTTTTGGTTTTATCTGTTTATTTTCAGCAATTAGTATACATCCCTTCCTGGCTTTCCTCTCTATCATGAGACTGGAAGACTGGGAACTATGTGCATTCCAAGATCCTGATCATGATTTGCATGCTGCCAACAAGGATGGGTTTGCATGAGATTTGGAAGGCAGAAGGGAGGTAAGAGGACCTATTCTTCTTCTTCCAGCATCATTGGTGAACACATGGGTTTTATTATATGTGGGGTTTTTCAGAAACCAGCAAAACTTTTGCCAACTACCCACCTGGGTGTTGTGGGCAGCTGGGACCATTAGAAACATTTTCCTGCTTTCTGACCTCTGCTCTGAGCTGTACTTCCTGATAACTCTGAAAGTCATCCATGAAGCTCAAAATTAAGGAGACTCACCCCTCACACCCACCTCTGCTTGCTAATTTTCATTCCTCCAGTCTTAGTTTTATAAGCACCAAATTCTCTGTGTTAAATCCCTCTCTGATTAAAATTCCTAGAGTAATATATATTTTCTTTGATCCCTAACTTATTGCAGAAAGATTACAATCTAGAGCAACACTGTCCAGTAGAAAAATAATGTAAGTCACACATGTGAACCATATGTGTAATTTACATTTTATTAGCCATATTTTTAAATGTTTATTTATTTATTTTGAGAGAGAGAGAGAGAGAGAGAACATGAGTGGGAAAGGGGCAGAGGGAGGGAGAGAGAGAGAGAAAGAATCCTAAACTGAGAGTGGAGCCAACACAGGGCTCGATCCCACAACTGTGAGATCACGACCTGAGCCAATATCAAGAGTTGGATGCTTAACCGACTGAGCCACCCAGGTGCCCCTTAGTAGCCATATGTAAAAAAAATAAAAATAAACAGGTGACATTAATTTAATAATACATTTTATTTAACCCAATATATCCAAAATATTAACATTTGACATGCAATTAATATAAAAATATTAGGGCTTTACTTTTTGTACTTTCTTCAAGATACAGTGTGTATTTTCTGGCTATAGCACTTCTCAGTTCAGACTAGCAACATCTCAAGCACTTATTGGTGTGACCAGTGGCTCTCCTACTTTATAACACAGATCTGTATAAGAAGCAGTGGCACAACAGGATAGCATGTTATTATGCCGCTATTTACATGAACTATGGGGCTTGGCAGGGGACTTTGTTTCTGCTACTATGGTTGGTTCATCCATCTACCTGCTCCATTATGTCGGTCAGGTGAGACCTGGTTCTCGGCCTTGAGATCGGGATCGAAGGCAACCTTTTGGATGAGAAAGAATAGAAGTTCTGTAAGATTTCTGTAAGCACTCCCAAACTACATGGGAAATTCCAACAAGCAAGAAGGCGCCAGCTCCAGGGTGCTGGGAGGCGTTTGCCTTGTGCCGGGGTGCACTCAGTTGCAAGGTAGGAATGGCGCAGTTCCCAACGCATGTAGCTCGCTGCTGAGACAGCAGACACACTGGCATGAGCTCCTACATCTTGCCCATTGGTAGTGGTAGTCTGCCAGAAGAGAGTCAGCAGGACTTGTCTGGAGAGGTGCTGAGCTGGCCACGTAAGGCTAGAACAACGACCTTATTTATAGGCATGTCCAACCACATGAGCGATAGAGACTCAGCTCTGGAGAATGGAAATTGCCAACAGTGCATCTAAAGCAGAAAGAAACGTGATGTAAGGTCGGGCTCTGGAAAGAGCAGCAGTTAGCAAGGTCAGGGCAAGCCAGAATGGATGCATGTCGAGTATGGACTCCAAGAGCAGAATGACAGCAATGGCAGACCCCATAACCAGAAGGTTAGGAACCAGGCCGAGTGTGGAAGGACCTGGGTGTGCCTGCCTGAGGCGAGGGAGCGCCGCAGGCATCTGCTCCTGCCAGCTGCCTTTCATACTGTTTCATCCTGGAAGAGCCTTTCGAGGCTTCTAACACACCGTCAGAGAAACTAATAGCTTATTTGTGAGTTCTCACCACGTGGCAGGCTCTGTGCCGACCACTTCGCACACATAATCCCAATTTAATCCTCCCTGAAACCCTATGAGGAAAGTGCTATTATTAGTTCCATTTTATAGATAAGAAAACCAAGGGACTCAGAACCTTACCTGAGGACATTTACTTAGGAAAGGGTGAAGCTGCCAAACTCAAACTTTCATCTGCAGCCTCACGCATAATCACTGTGCTCTGCAGCTTCAGTAAAACTTTGCTGCCTTTCCTTGAACTGGAAAAGGAGAGATGTACAGGCAGGGAGGAAATGGTCAGAACCCAATTTGACCAAATTCACAAATATTGTGTTGAGGCTGGACCTGGGGAGGGGACGGTGGGCAGCGACAGGAATGACACTGTCAAAACAGGCAGTGGCGTCCTCCCAGAGATGACTGCCTGTGCACACAGGGACCTCCCCACAGAGACCTGGGCTGGGGGGGGCTGGGGGGGGCGGGGGGTGAGGCTTGCAGACTCTGCATTACTTCTGAGAGAAAGGAATCATTCTTAGATACAGAAGGTGCTGTTACCATGGCGACCACAAAATCTTGGCCCAATCCTAGGGCAGTAGCTTGACTCCTAATTCAGAGAGGCTTGGTTTTCAGGAAAAAAATTAAATTGAATTAAAAACAATCAGAGCATCTGTCTGCCATGGCAGCCTTGCACAAAGGGACAGTGTCTCTGCCGGGCTCAAAATCTAAACAGATAGACCGCAAATGCCCAGAGGCCAACGAAAAGCAACGTGCAGAAGGTGAAGCGCCCTTTCATAGCTGCCCGTGTCCCAGCTGGGGCTTAGCACGGATTTACCAACGAGCCTGCCAGAGTAAATACAACACCTCTGGGACAGGCTCCACGTTCCAGCTGTGGGCTTCCTGCACCAGCCTGCCGTTGGACCCTCACAATGCTGGCTTTTTCCATCCCAGTCAACTCTCGTTTACAGTACCAAACTAAGCCCTAAAAACAGAGGCTGGGTTGTCATTCCTCTCCAATGATGGCTCATTCAATCTGGAAGAATCCAGGGTCAGCATGAGGAATCCAGATGCCACCATCCTGTCCCCAGTGGTACTTGTTCCCGGACCCCACCCCACCGCCAGGCACACGTACATGTACTATATATGTATATATATGCCTTCCCGGGAGGGCACTGCAAAGTCGTAGGACCACCACCATGCTATGCCAGGACACGGTACTCCCAGAAACTAGATAAACCAGGTCCTGCATTTCCATCTTTCCTCCCAGCACTGAGGGGCCATCAAAAGTACTTAAGGCCTCGAATGGAAAACAAAAACAAAAACAAACAAAAGCAAAACAAAACAAAAGCAAACAAGTGAAAAACCTTGCCCAAGTCCTAAAGTTTCCTGTACCCCAGAAGGAGTCAACAATAGTAGAGCCAGCTAGTCAGTACGCCTTGACAGCAGGTTCCATATGCTTTATTTTTATATTTTAGTCATGCAAGAATTATTGAAATGTTAAGCAGAATTCTAAATAGGTGCAAGAAAATCTTTATCTCATTTTTGGATCCCAATGCAGTAAACTGTGTTTATTTGTTTGCATTCAGCTGCTGTTGCGTTTTCATCTTTCCAGAGAACATTTATTATTATATCTCGTCTGAAGTTTAACAGCACATGAGAAGGGTAGGGCAGGCATTATCAACCACCATTTCATAAAAGAAGCCCAGACAACCTAATCAAGGAGTAAGGCTCAGCTGTTCTTTCAAGGTCAAGACCAGAGCACAATCTTAGTAAGTCTCGATCTAGGGCTCCGTCCAACTCTCTGGCCAACTTTCTAGAATCTCTTATGTATCAGCAGACTCATGTCCTAGGTTGAACCCAGGCTTGACTGGATTAAGGAGGTAAGTTTTCTTTCATAACCAGTAACAATGATTGCCTGTTAAGAGGGAGAACCAGGTGGCTGAAGTTATAGGTAAGGGGAAGACTTTCCTTTCACTGTATACCTTCTGTGCCTTTGTTTGTTTTTTTGTTTTGGTTTGGTTTTTATTTATTTATTTATTTGAGAGAGAAAGGGGAGGGGAGAAATAGAACAAGCAAGGGAGAGGGACAGAGTGAAAGAGAGAGAGAGAGAGAGAGAGAGACAATCTCAAGCAGGCTCCACACTCAGCTCGGAGCCCGAAGCAAGGCTCAGTTCCATGATCCTGGGATCATGATCTTAGCTGAAATCAAGAGTTGGATGCTAAATCAACTGAGCCACCCAGAAGCCCCAACCCTCTGTGCCTTTGAATGTGTACCATATACATGACCCAACTATTCAGAAAATAACATTTAATTTTAAATGTTAGTTTAAATGTAATTTAAAATTTGAATGTAATTTAAAATTTCCTTTTATAAATTAATTTTATCCAACCCCTAAATTAATGATGCCAAAACACACACTGTGATTACTGTGATCATTGTCTTGTTAGACCCATGCCTGGATAAACCTACAGCCAAGTTAAAAGGGAACAGACTTAGATGAGAGATGCTGGACACAGTATCCCTCTACACCCAAAGCTGCAGAGTTCAGTGGAAATAAAATAGCCAGATTGCAATTATCTGTGTTAGTGAAGGAAAGTCATGGGGTAGGTACTTTAAAATGTGAGTAAAGATTAAAAGTTACATTTAATTTACAGTTAGCATTGCGATGTGTTTGTACGCTTGGGGATATGGATCTGTTTTATTCCATGAACTTACAACACTGCAAACTAAATAAACCCAAAACATTGAAATATTGGGAAACCGTCCATATTGTCTCTCTGTATCTGTTAGAATGCTTTTGGCTGCAGGAAACAAAAATCCTGACTGAAACTGACTTAGACAGCAAGGAAATTGACTGTCACACAAAACTGACAGGCCAGGGTCTTGGGTTTGTTGACCTAGAGCTCAGCGATCCCACTGAGGTCCCAGGTTCTTCCAAGCTTCTGCACTGCCTGTTCTCAGCACTGCCTTCATCCTCAGGGTCATGGCAATATGGCGGCAGGGCTCCCAGGTATTTTTCCCAGACATGACAAATCCAAGCAGAAAAAGAAGAACCTTTTTTTTTTCCATAAACAAGGGAGTCTCAGAATTCTCTTACCTCTACCCCAACCCCAGATATCACTGCACGCCTATTTTTAATCCCCTGTCATTCCAGAACCAATCATTAGCCAGGGAGTGGAGTAACCGCAATGGACTGAGACTAATCAAAGGGAGGGGAATGGATGTTAGCCAAACACAACCTCCACTGCATATACCATCACTCTCCCAAGAAGCACCTTCCTGCAGTCATTTGGTGACAGTCATCACAGGTGAATAGACTGAGGGTTCTGACTAATCCTGAACATGTGTTTACAGAGAGATGCCTGACTCCCGCCTCCTTCCTTTCAAGTTTACTCCTGCTGAGAAGTGGTGAGAAACTAACTTTGCATTTTAGTTTCAGGTTCCTTCTACCTGTGTGCTGTATGTGATAGAAATAAGTATAAACAAAGATAATGCTTACATCACTAAAAGACAACATAGACTGAGTAGGTGGGAGTTCAGTAAGCCATTCAAAGCAAGATTCACCATAAGGGAACACCATAATAATAAGCAGCCAGCCCATGTTCAAGGTGAATGCGTCTATTAGCATGGGTATCGTGTTCATTATTGTCCTTTCCAGAAATCTCCATGAGCCAAAGGTATTTTTCAAGGCTAACCATCATATGAAGTGTGTAGGTTACAGGTGTCATGGAAGAGTCTCATTGACTCAAATGTTCCTTGTGCAGAGGTTTCACCCTTGGCTACTGCACCTGCCCCAGCAGCTCAGAAGTGGACACTCAGGGAGTGTATACGATCCCACAAGGGAAGGGATGGATTGATGTCACTAACTTGCTGAGATAATAACCACCTCAGCTGCACAAAGCCCCAGTTGGAGGTTATGAAGAGAATTACCTACAAGCAATTTACACAGAACAGATAAGAAATAAAACAGTGTCAGATGGGCCACTGAAAACCAGTGTGGGAATTTGTTTCTTTCTTTTTTTTTTTTTCTAGAAAGAAACAGAAGGTACAGCCACTGGCTACGTTTATTTTTGGAGCAGGGAGAAGGGAAAAAAGATAAGTAGATAGAAAAAGATACAGACATATGGACTGATCTGATTCAGCCCTAGAGAAAAACATCCATCTCAGCATGTCAGGGTTAAGAAAAGCCATACACTTGTGACATTGCCATCAGAAATGCACAGTTTAATAGCAGAAAGGGCAAGAATGCCAGGATGGGATCATTCTAGAATCAAAAATTGAAAAAAGCAAATGCCTGATTCATCTTACATCTTACACAGCCACACTGTGTTCTAGAGCAGTGTTGCTCAAGCTTCGGTGAATCACCTGGGGCCCTCGTTCAAGTGCAGATTCTCACTCAGAAGGTCTGGGGTAAGGCCTGAGACTCTGTATTTCTTTTTTTTTTTTTCTAATTTTTTTAAATGGTTTATTTATTTTTGAGAGAAAGAGAGAGACAGAGCATGAGCAGGGGAGGGGACAGAGACAGAGAGGGAGACACAGAATCCAAAGCAGGCTCCAGGCTCTGAGCTGTCAGCACAGAGCCAGACACAGGGCTCGAACTCACGGACTGCGAGATCATGACCTGAGCTGAAGTCAGACACTCAACTGACTGAGCCACCCAGGCGCCTCTAAGATTCTGTATTTCTATCCAGCTCCCAAATGATGCTGATGCTGCCAATCCAGGGACCACACTTTGAATAGCCAGGTTCTAAGCTATCTATGACAGAGTGTAAGGTGTATTGAGTTAAATGGTCTGTATGGTCTTAATGTGTTTTTTAATGTTTATTTATTTATTTTGAGAGAGTGAGGGAGAGCAAGGGAAGGGCAGAGAGAGAGGGAAAGAGAATCCCAAGCAGGCCCCGCACTGTCAGCACAGAGCCCAATCTGTGCTCACAGGCTTGATCTCTCATGAGATCATGACCTGAGCCAAAATCAAGAGTCAGATGCATAATCGACTGAGCCACCCAGGTGCCTCAATGTGGTTTTAGGACATACAAATGTTGGAGCACCTGGCTGGTTCAGTCAGAGGAGCGTGCAACTCTTGATCTCAGGGTCATGAGTTCAAATCCCACGTTGGGTGTACAGATTACTTAAATATATAAAACTTAAATAAAAATGATGTATAAATATTGACAGAAAGGAACCTTAAAGGTCAGATAACAGGGATTAATATCCAGAGCATATAAAGAACTACAACACAACAACAAAAAGAACAATTTTAAAATGGGCAAAACATAAACATTTCTCCAAAGAAATTATACAGATGGCAAATAAGTCTATGGAAAGATGTGGAACATCACTAATCATTAAGGAAATGCAAATCAAAACCACAATGAGATACCATTTCACATCTATTAGGATGGATCTTATAAAAAGAAATAAATAACAAAGGCTGACAAGGATGTGGAGAAATTGGACCCCTTGTGCGTTGCTGTTGGGAATGTAAAATGGTATAGCCCCCACAGAAAATAACTGGCAGTTCCTCAAAAAATTAAACATAAAGAGAGGATTCTGGGAAGATGGCAGGGCAGGAAGGAGGAATTTGTCTCGTCAGGTAGACAGCAATTTTACTGGCAGAATCTATCTGATACAACTATTTTGGAAACTCTGGAGTCCATTTAAGGTTTGCAACTTTAGACTTAGATAATAAATTAATTAATTTCAGTCAATTTCAGCTTTTAGAGCAGTAGTGGCTACCCATCCCTCACCCCCAGGAATGTGGCAAGACGCTTTGCATGTGTTCCTGGAGCAACTGAACACACAGCTTGCTGGAGCCATTATAAGCAAAATGAACCCTGTCCTCTAAATGTCAAGGATCTGTGCTCTGCTTGCTGACTGTTGCTTCTGATCAGAGCCAGGCAGCCATCGTTGTTCACCTGCCACCATTGCTCCAAGCCACTCCCCCTCCAACTAAAGTGACTTCCAAGGGATTTAGAGTGTTGACATCCTTCCCCCACCACCTTTATTTTTCTCTTTTTCCCCTCTTAAGAGTGAGACTTTCAAAAATTTATAGAAAATGTATAGAACTACCATATCATCCAGCAATTCCATGTATGGGTATATACCTCAAAGAACTGAAAGCAGGGTCTCAAAGAGATACTTCTACACCCATGTTCATAGCAACATTATTCACGGTGGGTAAAATGTGGACACAACCCACCTTCCATTGACAAATGAACGGATAAGCAAAATGTGGTATAGACATGCAATGAAATATCATTTAGCCTTACAAAGGAAGACAATTCTGCAATGTTACAATGTGGATGAACATTGAGGACATTATGCTAAATGAAATAAGCCAGTCACAAAGACAAAAATGGTATAATTTCACTTACATGCTGTACCCAGAGTAGTCAAATTCATAGAAACAGAAAATAAGATGGTGGTTGCCAGAGGCTAGAGGGGTGGGGGAATGGGGTGCTAGTGTTTCATTCGTACAGAGTTTGGGAAGATGGGGAAGTTCTGGAGGTGAAGGATGGTGACAGTTGCACAACACCGTGAATGTACTTAATGCCACTGAACTGTACAACTAAGAGCAGGTTAAATGGTAAATCCCATGTTGTATATATTTTACCACAATTATTTTTTTGAGTTGGCTAATTCAACCATCTGGTTTCATAAACGAAGAAGGTAAGACAAAGGATTACTATAAGTGAATACGCAGAGGGGTGCAGATGGCTGGTGATGGAGACCAGATAGAACCCCTGAAACTTAACTCCCGATTCCATGTTCTTTAACCTTGGAATTCTGACACAGGGCTGATCTGGAATGAGCTACAGATGCAAAATTGTGTGGAAAAGACAGAAGAAAAAAACCTAGATTCTAAGCATAATTCTGCCACTGTGGCTGTGATGCTTTAGATGAATACTTAACTTTTCTAGGAGTAGTCTTCTTGTCAGTAAAATGCAGAGATTGACAATATTCTCACCAGTAAAATAAAGAAGTTAACTCCCAAAATATTTTGCTTGGAATACTAGTCTCAAGAGAGAACTGTGGGAGCAGGGGTATGGTTTTGTAGGCAATTATTTGGGAAATGCTGCAGAGTGAATGTCCCTCTTAAACAGTCACAAAGCACATTAGCATAGTAAAGGCTCTGGAAAGTTCTACAGTAAAAACATTTGTTCATTTTTTTTTTCCTTACTCAGTTATCTTACTTTGGGCTCCTGAAGCAGAAGCCGAGACAAGGATTTGAGTGCCAGTAATTGATTTGGGAAATGAAGGGAAACACAGCAAGGAAACTGGGAAGCAAGACAGAGGCGGGAAGGCAGCCTTGAAGAATGCATTATTAAGACAGCTGCCAGTGGGGGAATCTGGAACCCAGTCCCCCCCAGGGAAACTGCAGGAGCCAGTGGAGAGCACACACCCCAGTTACCCCACCTGAGGTGCAAGACTGCCACATGTTTATATGCCGGGTCTCACTAGTCAGAGTTGAAGAGCTGCTTCAGGTGGATGGCAAGCCTCTGGCACCCATGGCCCATGATGTGAGGACAGATGGGCCCTCCATGGCTTCGGGGAGGGCCTTAGACATACACACAAGAGTTGCTGGGAGTCAGTCTCTTGTGCTGAAGCAGGACACCGACAGCATCTGCTACATCCAAGCATTTCTCAATCTTACACAGCCATGGAACGCCTCCTCCCTTATTTCTGAACACCTAAAAATATCCTGCAGAACTTTGGGAAACAAGAAGATCTCTGAGATCCCTTCTGGATCCAATGTTCTAATGCACTCTAATTTTAAATTACTTAAAAATTGCTTATGATGCCTATTCAGAGCTGAATTGCCATTGCTATTTCTGAGCCTTGACCTTAACTCTCAAACTCTAGGCAAGGCTGGCCTCCTGCCAGGGCCAGTAGAGAGACAGACTCTGTCCAGGCCTGGCAGGTGGAAATCCCAGAGACCAGCTCTGTGCTTTCTGCCATCCCTCGAATCCATCCGTGGATGTCTGTTTCTCAGGCTTTCCTCCCAAAGGTGAATGGAGAGAGCTGGCATTCTTTCGGGGTTTTGTTTGTTTGTTTGTTTGTTTGTTTGTTTTGAGAAAGAGAAAGAGAGAGAGAGTACAAGCAGGGGAGGTCCAGAGAGAGAGAGGAAGAGAGAGAGAATCCCAAGCAGGCTCTGCACTGACAGCACAGAGCCCAATGTGGGGATTGACCTCACTAACCGTGAGATCATGACCTGGGCTGAGACCAAGAATTGGACGCTTAACTGGCTGAGCCACCCAGGCACCCCATGGGATTCTTATCTTTAAACACACCCATGACTTTGGAACACAGAGTTCTAAAATAGGCTCCCAGGTTTGCACATTTGATTTTATTTTTTCCAATAACAAACTGACCACCTAAAATATTTTCTTGTGTTCAAAAAGAGAACTCTTGTCTGAACCTGTGGAAAATTTGAGGTCAGAGATTAATCACTCAGGTCTAATATCATAACTGTAATGAATAAAAGAAAGAAGAACAAATCCTTAACCAAGGAGCTTGGCTAAGCCCTCCAGACAAACAGGTTGTCTTTAAAAGTCCCTGATGAACAGTCCCCCCAACCGGATGCTGCTGGCAGCCGTCTCTCTCAGAGCCAGGCACTTTGACACCTTGCCTTGGGTGGAAAAAATTACACTGGTCTTAGCAAATCTCCTCACTCTCTTTAGCTGACACAGCTTAAGAAGAAATCAGGAACCAGAAAGAATTAGAGGTTTACCAATTTTTTTTCCATGTCAGAGGCTTTACTTCTTCTAGGATTCATCTTGAATTTCTACTTCTGATCTTTTCTCTTATACAGACACATTAGTAGTTGTTCGATTAAACACATGCCTGAGTTATCTTTACAAATCTGAGTATTAATTATCAGGTGAATGCTATCAACAGTGTGAATAAATACGGTTATAAATATAAGTGAAAAAAATATATAAATATAATGAATATGTGTTCATGTGAAGCAGCAAATCAGCCGATATCTAAATATCAAATGTGGGGGGCCCTGGATGGCTCAGTCAGTTGAGTGTCTGATGTTAGCTCAGGTCATGATCTCATGCTTCATGAGTTCGAGCCCCGCATCAGGCTCGCTGCTGTCAGCGCAGAGCCCACTTTGGATCCTCTGTCCCCCTCTCTCTCTGCCCCTCCCCTGCTCATGTTCTGTCAGAAAAATAAATAAACATTTAAGGCAAATAAATAAATACCAAATGCCAGTATGAATTCAAATCAATTCAAGTCAGTCCAGCCACAAGCCAGGTGCCATGCTGAGGACAGAGTAGATCAGGCACTGTGGCACTGCCAGTTTTTCAGGCAAAATAAGATATTGCCATTTGAATATGATTCAATCTCATTCAAAAATGAATGGCAAGGGGTTTAGGGTTCAGGAGGAATGACTGATACGTTAAACAATCAAGATTGAAACAAGAACTTAAAAAGGTACAAGCAATGTGCTAAAGGGCTGATGGGGGTAACCAGAGAGATGCCCCAAGAAAGTAGAGTTCCAGCCTCTCATAAAAAAAAAAATCAAATATTACACAAGTATCAGAGAAAGGAAAACGTCCTTCATAGCCCTCTCCTCCAAAGACAATTTACATTATCAATTATTTAGTGTATTTCTAGACTTTCCCTGTGCTTATGCTTTTATTTCTTCTATTTATGTTTTAAGAAAATTTGTTCATACAATCCATATGGTTTTACAACCTGTTTCCCCCCCCCCCCCCCCGTTAACCATATATCTTGAACACTTTTCTGGGCTAACCAATCCATCTTACTTTTTTCAAACTGCTGCACGGTATTCCATTGTGAGGAACTATAATTTCTTTCCCTCTCCCTCAGGAATGGACAATCAGGTTGTTTCCACTTTTTAACATTTCAAACAAAGTTGCAGTGAATGTGTTTGAACATAGATCTTTGAATCCTTCATATAAGTGTTTTCTAGCTTAAAATCCTATAGGTGGAATTGTTAAATCAAAAAATCCAAAGCTTTTACATCAAACAAACATTGTCAGATTAGAGGAAAGAAATTTTTCCAATTTCTTTGGAAACTGGCCTTGAGGAACAGGAGGAAAAGGGGAACAGGATTTTCAGACAGAAGTCAGTGCCCGAGAAAGGACACAGAGCTATAAGAGTAAGCAGCAAGGTAATTCCGGTAACCTACAATTTAGGGCAGCGGCAGATGAGGCCAAAATGTAGTTTGGGGGCTGATTGCATTTGGAAGGACCAGGCAGCCACAGCACCTCATCATGCCTCAGTTTCCATCCCTGTGATTTTTTTCTCAAACTCACACCCTTCATTGTTGTAGGTGACTGAGCTGTGATAGTGCTGAGGACAACGGATGTGGCTATAGTCCTGTGTGAAGTAGTGTCTCTCTACTTAAGGGCAAGTCATGAGGAGGTCACTTTCCCACCCCACTACCCAATTCTGAGCCACCTAAAGACTAGTTTTGGGCTGCCCATCTGGAACCAGATGGTTGAGGCTTGAATCCAGCTCCAACACTCACTCCCGGCATGATATTAGGCAAGCCCTCTACCTCTTCTGTTCTCAACTGATAAGTGGAGACAATAGCCTTACACCCATCGTGTTGCCGTGAGGATGAAATGATATTGTACCTACGAAGCCTTCAGAATAGGGACCGGCAAGTACAAGAGCTCCAGTACTGTCAGTTCGTGTGATTATTATTATTCTGTGGCAGGTCATCTTCAGCCCCTTTCCTATCCAATGACAGTGATCCAACACCTCTCAATGTGTGGAAAAGGGAAGAGCATGGGCTTCAGCATCCAGTGGCTTCAAATGTCAATGAGAGATAAAACTGTCTACCTTCAGAGTTGTGAGATTCAAGATAAGCTATGTGAGGGACCTCGCACCCAGCTGGAACTCAACAGCTACTGCTGATATTATCAGAAATGTCAATACATTGGTGTACATGTGTCTCCTTCATCTTCAAAGGGCATTATAATTCCTGGAGCCTCTTTGAGGTGGCAGACAGAACCAAAGTCCATATGGGACACCATTGATCAGGTGTGCTTCAGGTGGACAAGAGCGGTTTGGAGATCATGGAGGCCATAATAGGAACAGAAGCAGAGGTAATAAAGGTGTGGTGGTTAATTTTTTATGTCAGCTTGACTGGGCTAACCAAATAGCTGGTAAAACATTGTTTTGGGTGTGCCTCTGAGGGTATCTCCAGAAGACATTAGCATTTGAATTGGCACACTGAGTGAAGAAGAACACCCAATGCAGGTTGGTACCATCCAGTCCCATGGCCTGAATAGAACAAAAAGGTAGAAGAAAGGTCAATTCAATCTCTCTGCTTGAGCTGAGACATCCCTCTTCTGCTTTTGGACACTACACATTGGCGCTCTGGTTCATCAGACCTTCAGACTCAGCCCAGGATTCTCGGACCAGGATTCTTGGAACTAGACTTACACCATCGGCTTTCCTGGTTCTTCAGCTTGCAGAGGCCAGATCGTGGGACTTCTTAGCCTCCATAATCCAATGAACGTGTTCTTATAATAAATATCCTTTTATGTCTATCTGTCTGTATCTATATCTCTACCATATTGGTGTTGTTTTTTTGGAGAACCCTGACTAATATAAGAGCTATCTCTATAATGATAGAATTAACAGAGAGAGATGAAAGCTTCCTTTTGTTTTTGCTTGGAGGCTATGTAAAAGGGCTTCCTTTAAATTTGAAGACAGAGAAGGTGTTGGAAGAAAAGGAAGGCCCTCAGAAACAGAGAATTTGAGAGCCAAAGCATATGTGAAGAGCAGCAATCTTTAAACTGGAGAACCTGAGGCCAGGGTTATAAAAAGGCTTTCCAAAGGATGTGTGGGCACAGATGGTTCAGAGGGAATTAAGTTGCATGGCCTCTGTGTCTATGCTAAGTCTCTCCTAGAATTACTAT
Organism: Cryptoprocta ferox; assembly: GCA_028646485.1. Taxonomy (NCBI): domain Eukaryota; kingdom Metazoa; phylum Chordata; class Mammalia; order Carnivora; family Eupleridae; genus Cryptoprocta; species Cryptoprocta ferox. The sequence continues at coordinate 83,723,849 of CM053574.1, read as the reverse complement.
TCCCAAGAACATGTGGCCAAATGTCCTGGACATTTTCCTTCCCCAGCTTTCCTTTGACAAACATCCACCCCAACTTTTTAGCTATTATTTTCTTGCTTTTGTCGACCATTTCCTAAGTGCATAGATTTTCTCTATTGGAGCATGATTTTGCCCAGAGGGGAGTCTCGTAAGATTCTCATGGGGAAAGGAAGAAAAGGATACACGGTAAAGTCAAGAAACCGGGAGAGGTCTCCTAACCTCCTGCATGTGGTGAAAGATAATCAGATCAGAGCTCTCTTTCCACCCCATCCAATCCATGTACCAGAAGGGATCCCAACGCACAATGGGCTGTATTCTGTAATCGATGGGAAGTTGTCAAAAATAATTTTTTAAATGAATTGCTTAGACATTGTTCCTTGAGAAAAATGGCCCCATATTCAGAAAAAAATCTCATTTTTTAGAGAGGCAATTCTAGTAGCTAAATATTTGAATGTAGTTAAATATTTATAGATTCACAACGTTAAATATTCAGGTTACCTCTGGTAGGCAGATGTTTCATATCATCAGTCAGAGCTTCGCAGATGCATGTATCTCTCATTACCTGCTTCTTTAGTTATTCTTTTAAGCCCTTTCAAGTCATCTAATTGCTCCAGCAGCCAGGACATTTTTATCAACTCCTGTTAATTAAAAGACTTAGCTTCCAATGCTCTATGCCTAGAGCCAGAATTAGTCTGAAATGACAACCTTCCCTTTGGCTTGGTCCTTTGCCCACCCACTCCCTATTCCCGCCCATCACCAACAGCACCCCCAGCCCCAGCCCTCCCCACCTGCCTGTGCTTTGCTCCTTCCAAATACCCTGCTCTCCCCACACCCCACATGGAAAAGTAAGGGGCAGGCTGTCCCTGTGGGGCTGCTGGCGCTGCAGGAAGAAGGACACAATTAGGAAATGTCCTATAAATCTTACAGCTTGGGTCAGAAGTAATAGGACCGAGCTCTGTTGTCCACTTAATCATCTCCCGTGATCACACATGACGCAGATGAGTCCATGCCACACTCCTCCATCCTTTTCACTGTTTATCTTCCCACCTCCCCTTCAAGTTAACTCCCGAGAGAAACAGGATGAGATGGAAACAGGTTCTGCACAACACGCAGAGCTGTTGACCCCTGTCCCTGAGGTCCCTGGAACCACCCCAGGTACCTCATCTTCCTCTTCACTTCTGCAAACTTGTGTCCTTCCAATAAACCCCTTTGCTGTCTAAGCTGGATCGAGTTGGATTTCTGTACACACATGTAATAACCAATGAATGTGCATACAATATATAAATTTCTAATCCTTTATAATCACATTGGTAGAACCTCTAAGGGGCTGTTTAATTTTTCCACAAAACAATAAGGCTGTCCTGAGATGCCCTACACGTCAGGAATGCACAGACAGATGTAACGTCCACTCACCAGATTCAATGGACATTTTGGTTTCCTGATATAAGTCACTGCCTTCACAAGCTTGCTAGCCAAAGAAGGCACTCACCACTAATTCTGACAACTGTCATAAGACAGCGACAAAACACTCACCATGATGGTTCAAGATAGGAACAATGACATCCTATGTGGGGACAGGAAAGCTTTGTGAAAGAGGAGCCATTTTCTCTGGGTACAGAAGGACAATGAGAGTTCCAGCAGGCGAAGATCCCAAAAAGGAGCATTCAAGCCAGAGGACTAGAAGTGAAAGCAGAGAAGCCACAAAGTGTAGGGCAAGCTCACAGCCCCTGACCTCAGCCAAAATGCTGAGTGAGTGAGCTACAGAAGAAAATCTGGGACAAAAAGTTGTGGCCACTTGGTGCAGGGGCTTCCCTCGCCAGAGGCCAAAACAGTGTTCTCCTAATTTAATAAACAATAGGAAGAAGTCACAAAATGTTTCTGAGGCAAAGAATGATGCGATCTGAGCTATACTTTAAGAAGATTAATCCAGCAGCATTGTGTGGGATGATTTCAAAGGCAGAGAGAATGCGGGCAGAGAAACTAGTAAGAAAGCTGAGGAAATCATCTTAGGCAGGAGATAATGAGGGATTGAATGAGGACAGAGGGGATGAGAAGGAGGGAATTGATGGATGGAAGACACACGGCAGAGGTGGAAAACTGACAGGATTTGACAACTGTGAGTATGAAATCCTTCACAAAAGTGTGTATCATTCTTATTTGGTGTTACTTATGGTAGTCAAGACTGTAGACCATCCGTCACTGATGCTAAGAAGGAAGACAGATTTTATCCCCATTGAAAGCAGGTTGTCGGACACTCAGAGGCCCCATGCTTACAGGGCTGTGTGCAGCAGGGGAATATCACAGAGCCTGGCATTTCCAGAGCCTGCCACCTATTAAGTGCAATGCCCAAGACCACATCAGGCCCCTAGACCCCCCGCACCCCCTGGCGTGAAGCAGCCCAGTAGGTCTCTGAACTATCGCTGCACTCTTGAGTTGTCCGGGGTCCAGTCTGGCTACACTGAGCTCAGAGACAAGCCTGCCTCAGAGTTCCACCTGGGAGTAGGCCCAGGGCTCAGGATGGGGACAACTGAGGATATACATGCTTTGGAGGACAGTGAGGAGGCCTGCCCATTTCTCACTGGCATCCCCAGCACCTGGCATACAGCCAGCATCCATATCATGTAGATGCACGATAACAGAATGCATTGGGATTTCTAGAATGTCCAACCTCTGTGGCGGCCCCTGCTCTTCTTCTGAAGCACCCCAGAACAACCAAGTTCATCATGGCTTCAGCCACAGGCCAAGAGGAGGCCGAGCATGACCCCAGCCCCAGGGGAGAAAAGAAGCAAGGAGCAGCTGAGAGGGATGGAGAAGGAGGACCTGCGGAGCCAGGAATCCAACGCTGCCTCAGCCCCACCAGCCTGGAAGACCATAACAATCATTCTCTCAGGAGCAGACAGAACAACTGAATATATTACATAATCTTTTTTTTTCAGCTGAGCTGGGAAAGCATTCGGGAATATCAACAGTGTGAACAACCCTCACAACCAAACAACATTCCAGGCGGCCACCACAGTGACTGCTTATGTCTCAACATTTGTTCCCTTCCTGATCATCTCTCTATTGCTTCAAGCCACGATTTGATGAATCTCTGTGCCAGGAAAAAACAAAACTTATTAAAATTATGCTGTCAAACTGTTGTAATTTTCCTTTATCTTGCTCTCGGCTGTTTTAAAAAAAAAAAAATTCCTTCCCCAGCCCTGGGGAAGCTTGGAAGCAGCATGTGTCTCAGGCCCTTCTCCTTCTTTCTTGCACAAACAGCAGGGTCTTGTGTAATATCGGGGGTCTACAAGGGCCCAAAGAGAGAAATCACTTGTTGTTCCCCCCTCTTCTGACTGTGTGTTGTCATTACATACGTGTGAGGCATTTTGAAATTGAGAAGTTATAATAATCAGGATTCTGCCCTCACCCCCCACACACACAAACATACACACACACACATTCAGGCAAAAAGCCTTGACCTCCACTGGGCTGTGGTCATGTCTGTGATCTTGGCCCTGCAGATGAGCTCAGTGGAAGCAACTCAGGAAAGTTATACTACATAATCTTGGGCCACGGAGAGTGTGGGGCCTGCCAATCTTCTTTGGGTGACAGAGGGCCTTCATCAAGAGCACCTTCCCCGCAGATCCTGTGGCCTGGTGAGCCTCAGCCTTCGTGCCCAATTAAATGAAGACTACAGAGGTCGGACCTGCCTCAAGAACGAGCTGGTGAAAGCGTCTCTGGGAAGCACTTGCAGCCGCTGACTGGGGAAGGAACCAGAGGCCTGGGGGGCCCCCGCAGGCAGTAGCAGTCATACTGGTGGGGGCCAGAACTTTACTGAAACTAAGATAAGGAATCAACTCTCTGTGATCATATTCATAGCCTCAACCCTTATATTCTGTGTTGTTTGCTTTCAATTCGTGTTCCGTGCATTCCCTAATAAGATTCTTTTGGGGACAGTCCAATCTCACTTCAGCTGAACTGAGGGAGGAAAGGATGCAGGCGGCTGGGCCAACGTAACCAACAATAATCAGGCCACTGCTTGGCCCCTTGGAGGAGGGGCGGCCTGCGGTGAAGGCAGGGCGGATAGGTAGGAGAGAAAAATGGAATGTGGGAGCTAGAGATCAGAGACCCCTGCCTCCTCCCTCCCTTCCCAGGTCTAGTCTCTTACCTCCATTGACTGCACTAGAGAGTGTGCCTGGGGAAAAGGGAGAGAGGATGTTGAGATCAAGGACTTGTATTTGGATAGAATGGGCTCAGCAACTCACTCTGCCGGGCTTGGCTGAGTGATATTGGACATAATATTGAATATCTCTAAGCCTCAATGTTTTCATTTGCTAAAAGGGAATAACATTAGGACCTACCTCAGGGCAGGTTGTTGCTGGAATTAAGTAAGATACTCTATGTAAAAACTGAGCAGGATTTCACTCCCTAGTCAGTCCATCACCCCACCTACCCTGGGAAAAGCACCCCTCTTCTTTCAGGAAACTGCCTTTCCCTGACACCTTACTCCAGTGGCCACATGGGAGTTTCTACCTTCACCCACGACCTTGACCACAGTAAATGACAGAGAGGCAATCAGCTCTTTTCAGATATGCCATGCATAGCTGATGCCCTACAACTACAGTCATTGGTCTAGGGCCAATGAGTCACTGGGAGAACAGGGAGCACAGATGTTGAAGTCCCTGGCTCCAGTCACCCTGCCTTCTGTGGTTTGGCTATATGCTAATTCAAGTCATGTCACCTGCAACCAAAAGAATCCTGTAAAAGCCAGAATTGGGATGTTTAAAGTGATAGACCCTAAAAAGGGACACTGGCAGAATGAAGATCAGGATAGTGATTAAGACATATGTCTGCAAATTCTTTGACACTCCTTCCATCAAGGGGTGGAATCTGCTCCCCTCCCTGCCCTCATGGGCAGGCCTCGGTGACCACCTCGATGAACGGAGCGGGGTGGAGATGACACTATGATTTCTGAAGTTAGGATAGGAAGAGCTATAGAGTGTCTGCCAGTTTATGTAGGGACACTCATCCCAGGAGTCTTCCGCTGTAATGTAAGGAGTCCAGATCCCTGAAGCTGACATATGGAGAGACCTTGAAGAGAGTTGTCTGAGGAGCCCAGCCATTGGAGTCTTCCCAGCCAGGCACCTTTTATGGGATGAAAAAGTCTTTGAGAGGACCCAAGCCCCAACGGCTAAGACCACAGCTAAGAACTACCTGGCTAAGCCCAGTCTCCAGAACCATAAGCAAAATAAATGACCACTAACTAAATTGTTTTCACCACTAATAATTGAGGTGGTATGTTGTGCAGTAACAGATAAGCAGAATAGTAAATGGAAAGCAGTCAGGATCCCCTCACTCTGATAGAGATCTCTGGTAAGAGTCCCTTAAGCTGTTTGTTACATGATTAGCTGCTATGTCTGGGGACTCAGCCCACTGAGACCAGAGCTCTAGGGCCTTGGGTAAGTTGAGAAAGATTAACTGTTCGTATTACCTGTAAGTTTCAGAATCATAAGAAACTACATCTAGAACTAATGAAAAGGAATGAGGTATAGGAGTGAACATGACTTCAGAACATTTCAGAATGCTCAGGAAATGAGCATGTCTGTGGTTTTGCACAGATGGTGCGTGCACACACCCAGGTACTGAATAGCCAAGGATGTACAATACCCGCCCTTCACTATCATGATTGGGTGGGACATAAAAACTGGGCCCAAGCTAGCCACCCCAAGGCCTTCCCCAGCACTGTTCGTAACTGAGCTGAGATGAACATAGTGGGTGGAAGGGAAAGACTCTTCCTCTCTAGAATGGAATATGTAAAGATGGAAGACTAAGTCTGACTGTAGAAATGGTTCTAGCTCGGGGCACCTGGGTGGCTCAGTCAGTTTAGCGTTTGACTTCAGCTCAGGTCATGATCTCATGGTTTGTGGGTTCGAGCCCCACGTCGGGCTCTGTGCTGACAGCTCAGAGCGTGGAGCCTGCTTCACATTCTGTGTCTCCCTCTCTCTCTGCCCCTCCCCTGCTAATGTTCTGTCTCTCTCTCCCTTTCAAAAAAAAATTTTTTTTAATTTAAAGAAAGTAACAAAAGAAGGAAGGAAGGAAGGAAGGAAGGAAGGAAGGAAGGAAGGAAGGAAGGAAGAAAGAAAGAAAGAAAGAAAGAAAGAAAGAAAGAAAGAAAGAAAGAAGTGGTTCTAGCCTCATGAAGAATGAAACCAGCCCACAGAGAAAAGATTTGCTGCAAGATTGCAGAAGCCCATACGGTGCTTGAGTACCTGCCTTCCCCATCACTCTTTATATTGGCCAAAAATTCACTGCCAAAGCTTTTTAATTCAATCATCTGCAATCAAAAGAATCTTTAACACAATTCCAGGGACAGAAAGCAGCCAATAAATGCTTTTCACACTTAGCCATTGTCCACTGCAGTACTCCTAGCAAGAAGGAGAGAAGTCAGCTATGCACGAGGAAAGTATTCAAGGCCACACTCCACTGGGACTCAGCAGGCCATGAAGTCAGCTCAACTTATCACCCTACCAGGAGCCCCTAAAATATAGGAATGCCTAGATCCCACCCTAGGCCCCTTAATGAGACTCTTTAGGGATGGGACCTGGGTGTCTATATATTATTAAAACTCCATGATTGGACTTCTGATTAAATAAACACAGGTGTTTATCTCTACTTCCTCCTAAAACCTGATAAAATGATAGCAAAATAATTAAAGAGCTAAAACTATACAAACAAACAACCAACAGGAGAGGACTCAACAAATCAAAAATGTCAATAACATTTTGAAACATGGAAACTGTATGGGAAAGACAACAAAGGAAGCCAAACTGAAGTACGTGCAGAGGAAGGCAACCAGAGGCAAACCTATTTATACCCGAGGACCCCAAAAAGCTCAGGAATTGATAATACTAGGTAGTCCTGAAGGCAGAGGCACAAAGCAGGGCTGAAAAGAGGAGGGCAGATTGAAGGTCCATACGAGGAGCTCTGTGTCCCAAGTGCCTGCCCCATCTACGTAGCTGGACAACAGCCCTTACTCTGCCACGCAGAAGAGAGGGTTCGCTCAGGGAGGATCAACAAACCAGGTGCTGGAGTCCGAGGCTTAGGCACAGGTGACGGCAAAACAAGCTACATCCAAGAAAAGAAGAATTAAAGAAAATACTGCACAGACTCTTAGATAGAGAGAATAAACCAGTGATTGCCAGAGGGGAAAGGGATGGGACGTGGGCGAAAAAGGTGAAGGGGATTAGGAAGTACAGTCTTCCAGTTATAAAATAAATAAGGCATGGGGATGTAATGTACAACAAAAGGAATATAGTAAATAATACTATAAACTGTGTCTGGTGATAGATGGTAACTGGACTTACCATGGCGATTATTTCTATGTTGTACACCTGAAACTAAAATAATATTGTATGTCAATTATACTTCAAAAATTTTTTAAATAAAAATAAAGAAAATACTTCAGGATGAATGGAGAGAACCTTCTGCCTCTTTCTCTTCTTGCTCCCCAAATACAGGAATGTAATTGAAACTCTCAGAACAAGAGTAGATGGAGGATTCCTCTCTGAGGAAACTACTAGGATCCAGGGAAAGACCCACAGATAAAAATATCTGTCTATCCTGGGGCGCCTGGGTGGCTCAGTCAGTTAAATGCCTGTCTTTGGTTCAGGTCATGATCTCATCATTCATGAGTTTGAGCCCAGCGTCAGACTCCATACTGACAGCTCAGAGCCTGGAGCCTGCTTCAGATTCTGTGTCTCTGTCTCTGTCTCTCTCTAAAAATAAATAAGCATTTTAAAAAGTTTTTTTAATATTTGTATATCCCAGACAAAAAGCCAAGTCCCCATCTGTTGATCATACCAGCTCACAGTCCTGCCCATGCACACAGAGCTTCCATTTAGCTTTTCAGGGCCTCACACTTAAGTATCACTGACAGTCGAGCATCCCAGACAAACAAGGAAAACCACTACAGGAAAAGAGAGACCAGAAGCAATACACAGGACAAAGAAACCCTAAAAAAATAAAGACAATGCAGGGAATAGAAGAAAGTCTTTTTAAAAATTAATTAATATCCCTAAAGACATAAGAAAAGGTAGTCTATCAGTGAAATTAGGGAAAATGCTATTTTTTAAATGCTTGTTTTATTGATTGATTGATTGATTGATTGAGAGATAGAGACAGGGCAATCAGGGGAGGTACAGAGAGAAGCGGAGAGAGGGAATCTCAAGTAGGCTCCTCACTGCCAGTGCAGAGCCCAATGCAGGGCTCACACACGAACTGTGAGATCATAAGCTGAGCTGATATCAAGAGTCTGGACGCTTAACCGATGAGCCACCCAGGTGCCCCCAAAAATGCTATTTTTAAGAATTGTGAAAATCTCATGATTCTATCACAAAGAAAGCCGAATTGAAGTTCTTGCAGGGGAAGGCAACCAGGGGCAAACCTATTTATACATCAGGACCTCAAAAAGCTCAGGAATTAATAATACTAGTCCTGAAGGCAGAGGCACAAAGCAGGGCTGAAAAGAAGAGGGCGGATTGAAGGTCCTAATTAAATTATTAGAATTTTTTAATGGAAAATAAAAGACCAAATGGCTGTTCAAAAGATATTCTAAAAAGTGAACACATGGAGAAAGATACTGACTGCCCCTCAAAAAAATAAGAACTATTTTTAGAACAAAGGGCCCACATTTCCCTGTTATGACGGTTGGAGGGAGAAAACCCAATCTCAAAGCCCCCCAAAACACTGGATGACTAATAATTTTGTCTTCACAATATTTCTATTCACAGGAAATACATGGGAATGATAAAATAGCAGGTACTTAACTGAGGGCTTGCTCTACACCAGGAATTTTCTGTGTTTTAGATACCTTATACGTCATTGAACCTTCATGGCAACCCTATGAAGTAGGTACTACTGTTGTTTCTACTTGCAGAGGAAAACACTAAGACTAACAAAGTAAAGTAATTTGCAGGCTATGATTCAAGCCAAGACTGGCTGACCTTCTAGACATTTCGCCATCCTGCCTCTCGTCTATCCAGACCAACCGTATATTATGTTTGCGCATGCGTGTGCACATACGCACACACGCGCACACACGTGACCCAGACCTTTACCTGCACCATTCCTTCCTCTCACGTCTTGGGTAGCTGCTGCTAATAAGTTCTACTATCTGCTTTCCATGGTTGTTATTTTACTTTTCAGAAAGACTTGGCCCTTTATGCCACTTCACATTCTCAATTTTCAACTCAATTGGGTATTTTCTGCTTTTCATTTGGGAGCTTTGCACATAGAAAAGTGAAAAATAGGTCAGTCCTTGAGTCGGCCATACCAGCTCATATGGCCCTTTAACCTTCCCATCATTCTTTGGAAGTCAAAATCCTCTAGAAAAGAAATATCTTCTTTTGTCCCTGTTTTAACTAGGTAAGGACCTAAGGAGGACTCTGCGGGGATGTAGACAAGCACAAATGCCGATACCTCACATCCTCTGTGAAATGCAAAGACCAGCTTGGGAGCCAATACTGATAGATCTTGGGATAGGAACAAGACTGCTTTTCACCAAGGAATGTTTTATTTGAAATTGCAAAGATAATGTCAACAGTGCCTGTCCTTGGGCTTTTTCTAAAGAAAGAGCATATATTCAGCCGGGCTGAGCCAACCCTCTCCAAATAAAGGCAATGACAGAAACTTTCAAGACACGTTGGCTCTTATGTGAACAGTGGCACTGAAAACCTCAGAAAGCACTCATAAAATGCCTCAAAGGCTACAATGGTGCTGCACAGCAAGAAGAGGATCTTCTTCAAAGATGCAGATGTATGCTATTTCTTAAATTCTATCTGTCCATCTGCGTGTTCGCAACATGTCAGTTTCCATAGTGTTTCTAAGGCTCCCCTCCTGCTCCACAAAGATTCTGCATAACTAATGCCCAACTTCTAGCGGAGATCACTTCTTCCAAAAGAGCAATGAAGGAATTACGGTTGGCTCCAGGCCAACGTGTGCCACTTGTATGTTGCTGAAGCAGACAACAGAGAGATTAGGAAACGGGGACGTAACTACCAAAAGGAAAAAAGGCAGATACAATGATGGGCCAGCTTTCAAGAGATGGTTGTCCTGGCAGATAAGAAAACTTATGTTTTCACTCATAAGTGGAACAGGAGAAACTTAACAGAGAACCATGGGGGCGGGGAAGAGGGAAAATAGTTGGAGAGAGGGAGGGAGGCAAACCATGAGAGACTCTTGAATACTGAGAACTGGCGGCTGATGGGGGAGTGGGAGAGGGGAAGAGGGGTGATGCGCATGGAGGAGGGTACTTGTGGGATGAGCACTGGGTGTTATATGGAAACCAACTTGACAATAAACTATGAAAGAAAAAAAAAGAGAGATGGTTTTCCTGGGGAGTAGTTGAAAACAACTCCATAGTAACATGAGAACATGATTTTTTTAAGCCACCAAATTATATTTATGCCATAAACCACCTAAGAGATTATCGGAATATTATAAATCACCTATAGATCGAATTAAACAAATGGCAACATTCAACAAGCAATAGAAATCATTAAATCATCCCGAAGTGGATAACACTCAAGCCATTTCACTTGGATATTTTGAAATTAATGTTTCTAAATTGTTAAAGTAATAAAGTCTTTTGCCATATGCCCAGTTTTTTTCACATCATTTCATTTTGAGCTTTGCAATACCTTTAGGGAGTTAATAGGCCTGCCATTACTCTCCCCATTTTATTTTTTTAATATATTTTTTAATGTTTTATTTATTTTTGAGATAGAGAGATACAGAGCATGAGCGGGGAGGGGCAGAGAAAGAGGGAGACACAGAATCCGAAGACAGGCTCCAGGCTCCGAGCTGTCAGCACAGAGCCTGACGCGGGGCTCGAACCCACGAACGTGAGATCATGACCTGAGCTGAAGTCGGAGGCTCAACCGACTGAGCCACTCAGGTGCCCCACCCTCCCCATTTTAAAAAGAAGAAAACTAGGGCTCAGAAAAGCTTAGAGATTTGTCCAAGGTCTCACAATTAGCAGGAATAGGGGCTAACTCAGTACAGTACCTTATAAGACACAAAGCACTTTTGAAAACATCACACCCCATAGAAATCTCCTAACAATCCTGTGAGAATAATGTTACTAGTAGGCTTCTTTCTCAAGTAAACTGAGGCTCTGATAGGTGAGAAAGTTTTCACAGGTGTTAACACTGTCCATCTAAGACCCAAATCCCAGATCCCAATCTCACCCTCTTCTCACTTGATCTCAAACCCAGGTCTATTGACCACAGAGCAGTTCCACTTTCTGGTAAGTCATCTGCCCTTGAAGAAGATAAAGAAATAAATCTTCCTCTTCCTTGACTGGCAATTGTTGAGCCAAATATTTTGAAAGCCTTAGCATCCTTGAGCCCTATGTTGATTCTTCCAGCTCAGTGATTATTGCAGCAATGGTCTACCCAGCAGTCAATTTAAACTGCTTTACAAATAGAGGATGCCTGAGAATCTATCGAAGTCTTAACATGTCCATTGATAGCACAATATTTGGCATTTTACATCCAGGCAAGAAAGGCCATGGCTTTAGAAGAGCTAAGTGTGTTATGCATCACTAAGCCCTGAACCAAGTCAACGTATTTGCAAAAGGAGGGTGAGGTGACATCAAACAACACAATATCAGGTGGCCACTTACAAAATGTCCATGTGTCTGTATGCTCCAGACACCACCTCCTTTCACAGTAATCTAAATCAGGGGCCAGCTGGGAGACAAGAGTGTATCTACTAACAAAGCCCAAAGGTTATTAGTCTTATCTTGGCGTTCGGTCACTTATTTTTCATTCAAAGCTAATTTGGCACTGATTTTGGTGTCTAATGTATTTTCATTTTTCAATCAAAATGTAAAGACTACCATTTCTAGGGCCACCTGGGTGACTCAGTAGGTTAACACCTGACTCCTGATTTCACCTCAGGTCATGATCTCATGGTTTGTGAGTTCGAGCCCTGCATTGGGCTGCCAGCGTGGAGCCTGCTTGAGATTCTCTTTCTCCCCCCATCTCTCTCTGCCCCTCCCCGCCCCTCTCACTCTCTCAAAATAAATAAACTTTAAAAAAAAAGACTACCATTTCTATGCCTCTTGCCCCCCAATGAGAAAGCACTTTGGTGACAACTTTTTAATGAAAGTTCCTCACGACCAAACAATAGTGCTTCATTCATCTGAGTTGAAAGACAAGGTTGTCAGAAAATCTGTAAGCTGTCTCCACACAAATCCACAAGTGCTATGAATAGTATATCTGTCTGGCTCCGGCTTCCACACAAAACTTGGGCTCTGTGGATTTTATAAACCCAGTCTTCAGATGCCAGACATGCCCAGTGGGTTTCATGTTGACTCTGAAAATACTATATACTGTATTTAATCTTTCCATGTGACATGCTCATTAGTTTAGTTTCCACATGCCTGAAATATTAGAAGTTCCTGTGTATTCAGGGTACACTTTTGAGAAATCAAAATGGCTTATTGCTTTTTAAGTTTTGTATAAATAATAACTACTACTTCTCCTTTTAACATTTTTACTTTACTACACAAAGTGAAGACAAAAACAAAAAGAAGAAGAAGAAGAAGAAGAAAAAGAGAAGAAAGAAAGAAAGGAAAGGAAAACTGAATACTGGTTTGCCGAAAGCCCAAAGAGTTTTTCTGTTTTAGTTTATCGAATTCTGATGTAACTAGGAAAGTAGTCTTTGAATTAATACTGAATCTCAATGTCAATGAAAATCTTGGTCCCATGAGAATTGCTAGGGATTTAAAACAGAAAATAGTTCACATGATACGTGTAGTAGCATAAATCTGAGAAGCCAGCTTATTAGGGAAGCAACTCTTTGAATTGCAGCATGAAAGGCTGATCTAGTTAACAGAGAGAGAGATCTTGACTTAAGAGAAGGTAGAGCAGGTGCCTATGGTGATTCTCAGATTATGCATTTGATTTTTTTTTTTGCAATTAAATCAAAATTTAGGAGCCTCTTGATTGCTCACGTTTGCTTTTGTTACAGCTGCTCCCGGGAGAAACAGTGTTTTCACCATCTGTAAATTGGCTGTAACTCCCAGCTTTTCTTTATGCTGTGGCATATGGGCATATGTTATCAGCAGTTTTCTGTTTCACGTGCACTGGATATGCTCCTTTAAATCCCTACTTAAAACTCACTTTTCCTGTGCTTCCGTGGGTTAAGGCTCACCAGATTGCTTCGGTTTGTCACTAGTGTGTATCTCTATTTCCTTCTCATTTAATTCTGCACCTACTACATGCCCAATCATCTCCATGCTCTCAACAACCTTTGGGATAGGTTTTGATGTCCCAATTTTACAGATGACTAAACTGAGGTTCAGACAGATTACAAGTAACTCATCTACAGTCACAAAGCTTATCAATGGGAAAGGTGGGATTTGACACCAGGGCCACTGACTGCAGAGCCTGGCCTATCCACTCCAATAGGCTATATTTTAAAGGATATGCCGCTTCATTCCTGGAGCAGGAAACAGCATGTGCATATCTAAGAGCCTAGACAACGTGTGTATAAAGGTCACACTGGTCATGGGCGAGACTCATAGATTCAGCACATCTTTAAGACCATCCAGTTCAAACTTCTACCCCAAGAAGCGATTCCCTCTGCAGCAGTCCAGGTAACAGTTTCCCAGCCTGTGCTTGAGTTGTTTTTAAATGAAAAATAAAGTGGTAAATCACTGTGGATATGATCAAATGTATATATAAAGTTAAGTCTCCGCAGCAACATTCTGCTTGGGAACCACTGTGCAAACAGCAGTGCTCAGGTTGGATCCGAGTAATTCCCACCAGCAGAGCCAGGCACCCAGGAGAGAGCCGGCAGTGAGGCATGATCAGGAATTGCACTCCTTGTTGCTGTTTATGTGCCTTCCTGGGACTGACACTCTCGAAAGTGGTCCCCAAAAGGGCTAAACAGCATCCTTTCGAAACTGCACAAACAACATGAAAAACACCAATTCCAGGAGATGAGGAATCCCCCAACAATACCACCAACTGAACGAATCATCTGTTTTCATTCTTCTTGCTTCCTGCTAGTCCTTGCCCACATGTAAACATGATTTTTAGAGTTGTAATCAAGTATATGTGCAATTTGCTCTGCGTGCTAGACATTATATCATAGGCATTTTCTGTTGCTACACAGTCTGCATAATTATAATTTTGAATGACTATACGCTAGTCCATCAAATTGACACAACGCAATTTACTTAACTACTCACTCTTGCTTCTAGTTTTTCTTTATTATAAACTATTCCACAATGATCATCTTGATTTTTATTGGCTTTCCCCCCTTCCTTTGGATTATTTCCTTGGAGTCAAAAATTAGCATACTCTTTAAAAAATAAAGTCAATGCGAATGGATTCTGTTTTGAATTTTGTGACAATCAAAAACATGCCCATCCTTAGTAGCATTACCATCAGGTGTGGCTTTCATGTACTAGTATTTAAGTACCTAACAACTTTGTGTCCTAGATAGATAAAATTCTGCACTCAATGAGCAATACTTTCTCAAAGAAAATAGAGAACATTTTAAGAAGAGTAAAATAATTTTCAAGTCCTCCCCCCCCCAAAAAAAAGGTTTTTAAAACATTTTAATCTTTGCCTTTTTAAATCTGTCACATTCGCCTCGTATACTCCATGGATATGGGTTTTTAAGCAGGAGGTTGGGGGTCACTGGATTTGTTACTCAAGCAGATTGTTTTGTTCCCCAACGTGGAAGGGAGCCTGGACAGAGTGGAGGTATAGCAGGGGTCTGGTTGGGAGACTCCAGCAATAGTCCAGGCAAGAGGGCATGAGGAGATGAGGTTCGCCTGGCAGGTAGAGTGGGGATGGCCAAAAAAGAGCAAATGCAGGTGACACTTCTTTGAAGATCAAGTAGGTGTATGGATTAGACAAGTGCACCTGTTTGCCAGATCTTTGGAGATTTTCAGAAGAATGATCCTGGCCCAGGCTCAGGTGTAAGAAAGATAGACACCTGCCAACTCAGAGTCATTTGAGGCACTCCCAAATCTCTGAGCTCACCTGCCCAAAATATCTCCAGAGAGAATTGTTCATGGATGCTGACATCTGCCTGTCCATCAGCTTCCAGTTTCAAGGCAACCTGCTCCTGAATGAATGATACTCTGTGACTTTCCACAGTGTGGTATTGAGGATGGGGCACTGGGCTTAGGGAGTCCAGGGAACTGAGTCCTAGTCCTTGCTAGGTGGTTATGGTAAGTCACTTGACCTTGCCAAGCCTCAGTTTACTTAGCTGTCAAATGGGATACTAAGGACTACCCTACCTGTTTCACATTTGAGTATCATGTGAAATCGTGTACGTGAGTCTCCTTGTAAACTCTGATATACTGCACAGATGTTGGATGGGACCAGTAAGTAGAAAGGGGAGGCAGGAAGTGATCGAATCACCAGCTGTTGCTGACTGGTAGAAAGCAAAGCCTTAAATGAATGGGACAGGGACAGGTACATTTTGATGAGTGTGCCTGAAGGGTGTCTTGGTCTGCAAGACCTGGTGTGCAAAATACCACAGACTACGTGGTTTAAATGAGACATTTATTTCTGAAAGTTCTAGAGGCTGGGAAATCCAAGGTCAAGTTGCCGGCAGATTCAGTTCCTGGTGAACTTTCTTCCTTGCAGACAGCTACCTCTTGCTCTCTCCTCATAAGGTGGACAGAGTGGGCTTTGATGTCTCTTTCTTTTCTTTTAAGGACACTAATCCCATCATGGAAGCTCCACCCTCACGACTTCTTCCAAACCTAATTACCTCCCAGAGCCCCTACTTCCAAATGCCATCACCATGGGGGGTCAGGGTTTCAACATATGAATGTGAGGGGGACACAACATTCAGTCCATAACAATGGAGGATAGAGCACTGACAGGAACACACCTAAACAAGGGGCTGATGGAACTCTGAGCACCCAGAACAAGAGGATGCCTGAGGATGGTGAATGAGTGTGAGTCCTGGCTCTGTCACTTTCCAGAACTTTACAACATGGACAGGTCACTAACTTCGTCACATGTCAACTGCCTCATCTACAGTGACGACTCATTCATTCACCAGATATTTTACTGAGTAGCTACTATGTGTCAGGAACTCTTCTAGGTGCAAAGGATTAAAAGGTGAACAAGACAAGTCTCTGCCCTTGTGAAGCTTCCAGCACTGTGTGATGGTAAAATGGTCCCGTGGGGTGCACTGAGGAGTGCATGGTGTAACCTACATGGCATGGCAGCTGTACAGAATAAGTGCTCTAGAATCCCTAGCTTCTTTTTTTTTAATTTTTTAAATGTTTATCCATTTTTGAGAGACAGAGTGTGAGTGGGAGAGGGGCAGAGAGAGGGAAACACAGAACCCAAAGCAGGCTCCAGGCTCTGAGCTGTCAGCACAGAGCCCAATGCAGGGCTCGAATTCACAGACAATGAGATCATGACCTAAGCCAAAGTTGGGTATTCAACAGACTGAGCCACCCAGGCGCCCCTAGAATCGTTAGCTTCTATTGTCATGTTTCATCATTTTTCCTGGGGTTGGTCCCATTAAGACGCTATATGAATTGAACAAATGAATAGAAAGCAGGGGCTTTAACCCCGAGGTCCATTTATACATTGCCTCTGTTTGTATTTGCTGCTGTGGATAGAACTTGTAGGGTCACCCCCACACTGCTCATTTCACTGGGTAGCCAATATCTTGTGCTGTTTAACCATCCATTCTCTGGGCTCCCTTTTCCAATGAGTCCAGAAGGGCATTGCTTATTTAGGAAATGACATGTTCCGAGTTATTAATACATTCCAAATATTAAAATTTCAGTTGAAGCACTGGGAAAATCATGGCAGGATCATAATTTAGGAAGGCCAGGTGGCTAATGAATGCTTGGTGCCCAGGAATATCTTGATTCTTCTGCCCCTCTCTCCCAATTAACAAAGGCGCTGATGATCTCAGGGCTGCTTCTGGCCAGCTGGGATAAATCAGCCCGCTGGCAGCTGCCCAAATGATGTATTTTAAGGGCACGGGCCATGTGGCTCTCTATTGCAAAGCAATTGGGGTCACTGTGTTTGCATACGGATTAACTTGCTGTGCAGGGATCCTACCCACTTGCTGTGCCCGCTGTGAGTTGACACGCAATAGCTATTCAGCAATGATAAAGAGGAGGCAGACCTAATGACCCTTCAGAATGCCCCCATCTTCATTTCTCTCCATTCCTATTTTTATGACTTTCGGCAAAGAGAATGCAATTGGCTTTCCCTCTCTATTTTCTCAGCCCCTATTCTTAGAAAGACTTTCCCACAATTAACAGAAAAAGGTATCTGGATGAGTATGGATGAAAAAACCATAAAGATCCCTACAGATGTGACTTGAAAATTACCAGCCCAGCCCATTTTCCTTAGTGACTCCACGGCAAGATACGTTGAAGTTATGGTCATTTTGAATAAACTGTTAATTGGATGAGCCATTCTCTGGGGGGATCCCAGGGCAAATCTCAGTGGGCTCAAGTGGTAATTGCTCTGTTGTGAACAGTCTAGAAGTTCCTGAATATTTTGTCTCCATTCCCCTGAGCAATCAAGTGTGACACAGAGGAGATGACGAACTTAGAACTTATTTAGCCATTCAATAAACTTTTATCAAGAACTACTGTGTTCAACACACCATCCTGAACATTGGAAAGGGCCCAAGGATGTATAAGACAGTCACTAGTAAGCCAGAAACTTGCTGTCTTATGGGAGGGGTTAGGAACTCTTCACAAAATAACCAGAACACAGGGTCATACAGTTCAGGTGCCAACGTTTCTGTGATTCTTGGGATCTGTGACCATAGGTCCCAGATTTTCTGGACTGGTTCTGATACTTCATGTTCTATGTCATTAACCCCCTAAATCTCCTATTGGAGATACATATCTACATATCTAAGACTACCTCTTCTATCTGGAAGCAAGGCAAAAATCCTCTGTTGAACCATGAGTTCTGATTTTTAGCTAAAAATGGTGGTCACTGAACACAGAAGTAGCTTATACCATAAGGTGACTGACCATTCATAATTCTGCAACAAGCAATTAATGAGGAACGTGAGCCTTTTCAGCAAGGTTTTCTGAACCATGACTTGGAAAATGTTCTTGATATGGCCCTTGCACTGTTTTTCTTTTCATTTATTAATTAACTATGCATCTGTCAAATGAACAACAGTGAATAAGACACAGTCCTGACCTCTCAGAGGCTTCCGTGACAGTCTAGCAGAGAAAACAGACCACAAAAATAGACAATGATACAACTGGGGAAATGGTCAGAGCCTCATGTATGCTTTATAGGAGTTTAGACTTTGCTCTGATGGCACTGAGAGCACTGCAGGGCCCTACGCAGAGGTGTGAAGAGACAGGAGTTGCCCTTTGCAAAAGCTGATCTCCAGACTGTACAGAGAGATGGATGAGGGCGGGGCTGGAGGGAGGCAGGCAGGCAAGAAGGATGTTCTCATGTCCTTCCGGGGATTACTGCCACATAAAGCTCCACTGGGAAGGATTTCAGTTCATGACATTGGGAGGCTGAGATGGAGCCAACAAGCCAAGAAATAGCCACCTGGAGGGACGCAGGGGCAGGCTGCCTCTCCAGTGATGTGTACACAGTTCTGTATCACTATGTTCTGCGCACTCTCTGTACTTTGGCATTTGGCTGAGGAGAAGAAGGCAGCGTAGGCATGAGCAGTTAAAGATAACTTGAATAGAGGAGTGCTGGGTGGCTCAATCGGTTCATCATCCAATTTCGGCTCAGGTCATGATCTCGAGGCTCATGGGTTCGATCCCCATGTCGGGCTCTGTACTGACAGCTCAAAGCCTGGAGCCTGCTAAGGATTCTATGTCCTCTCTCTCTCTCAAAAATAGATAAACATTAAAAAAATTATTTTAATAAATATAACTTGAAAATTAACCTATCTATGTGCACTGATACAAATTTGTAAGGCTCAAAATTGGCTAAGCTAAAGGGAAGAAACCCTGCTTTGACAATCCGCAAAGGCACATAATAACTTAATCCCTGGTATTTAGCATTGGAAGAGGACATTTTTTTGCCATAGTGCATCTACCATCAATGCAATGTTGTTTATTATGCCCTTATTATGCCCATAGCAAAGACAGTTGATATGTTAACTCCAAACTGGCTGGACAACAGAAAGTGGGAAAGGAGAAGTAAATAGGACCATGGACCAGTCAGTTCATGAGCACAGGGATGTAGGGACTCTGGAATAACACACAAAAAGTTAATTGATTATGATAGCTTTATATCAATGTCCTCTTAGTCTCCCTAAGTTGTGGATGTCGGTGTCACCATCAAAAAATTCTGAAAGACTCCCACTGCCCGTGTGGAGTCATTCTGTTAGTGGCTCTGTGGGACCCCCTCTTTTATCTTTAACTACTTGTCCCTAAGCTTCCCTCCTTCTCCTCCTAAATACCAGTGTACAGAAAGAAGTAGTGACAGAAAGCCTGTGTGTAAAAGCAGGTATGAGGGGCATCTGGGTGGCTCAGTCAGTTGGGCATCTGACTCCTGGTTTCGACTCAGGTCATGATACCATGGTTTGTGAGCTCGAGCCCCGCATCAGGCTCTGCACTGACAGCTCGGAGTCTGCTTGGGATTCTCTCTCCCTCTCTCTCTGCTCCTTCCCAACCTGCACACGCACATGCACACTCTCCTTCTCTCTCTCTCTCTCTCTCTCTCTCTCAAAATAAATAAATAAACATTAAAAAAATAAATAAAAGCAGCTGTGGTTAACAGTCCTAATATCAGAGTTCTCTGCGATGCTCCATCCCTCTCCTGGGACAGGGAAGCTCTGCACATCTCCATTCCCTGCAGACAAGAGCTGTTCCTGGATCTCCACTGCCCATTCCAGGAATTTGTCTCACCACGCTCCTGGAACACAGTCTTTTTTTCTGAAGTTCACACACAAATCATACCCCCTTTTCCACTCCCTCACCTCTGGCTAGGGAGCTCCATGCAGAACATTCTCCCACTTTCCTTAACCACCTCTGCAACTCCCTCTCCATTTTTCCTTGTCACATCCCTACTGGGCCTACTTGCAACATCAAAACCCACACTGATTCTGACATCCCAACCTCAATATCCTCAAATCCTATAAGTCATCACCCTCAATCCTTCTTTGTGCACACTTCAGACCATGTTCCCACACAGAACCGGTCCATCTCTAAATCTCAAAGTCTCATTCTCCCTCTCTGAGTTTCTCCAGAGCTCTTCTGTCTCCTGCCACTCAAGCCACCACCATCACATCAGGTCTCCCCCTTTCTCCCAGTTCATCAGCCCCTCCCTACTTCCCAGAGCTCCCTTCCCAGCCGCTGACCTAAGGCTATCTTCAACACCCAGTGTGATGGGGTTTTTCTTCACCTCTACTGAGTTACAGTAGACATATAAAACTGTAGGCTATTTAAAGGGTACACTGTGGTGATTTGATACGTGTATACTTGGTGAAAGTATCCCCCGCCCCATCCAGTTAATTAACACGCTGTGATGGATAATTTTAGGCATCAGCTTAACTGAGCTGAGGGATGCCAGAGTGGCTGGTAAACATTTCTGCGTGTGTCTATGAGGGTATTTCCCTAGAGATTAGCCTCTGAATGGGTAGACTGAGTAAAGATCCACCCTTTCCAACGTGGGTGGGCGGCATCCAATCTGTTGAGGCCCAAATAGAACAGGTGGATAGAACCTGAGCTGAGACACCCATCTTCTGCTCTTGGACATCTGCGCTCACGGTGCTCCAGTCTTCAGGATGCCACACAGGACCTAGACCACCTGTTTCCCTGGGTCTCCAGTTTGTAGACAGAGAAGATGGCGGCCCTTCTCAGCCTCCACAATTGTGGGAACCAATACCTCATGGTGATCTCTTTCTATATATCTAATCATATCTTATTGGTTCCATTTCTCTGGAGAATACTGGCTAATACACCCAGTTACCCCCAGCGTCATCCAGTGCTCTCTGTTCCACTGTGGGTTTGCTCAGTGCTGATGGAGAGTCTTGGCACCTGCATGTTCCCCAGCCCCAAATGATCATTGCTTTTGTAAACTCTGTATTGTATTTCTCATACAAATGCTATCAATCTCATACTTCACAAGCCCTGCTCAGTCCCCCATCTTTCCATCTCAGCAGATGGTTTTCAGCCTCTTTACTGACAGTAAGTACATCTCTCCTTGAATTTTCAAAGCTCTTAAGCTTAATAGGCCCCAGACTCAGCCAGTGCTCCCTACATATAACCAGTTGTTTGTGCTCAAAACACAAGGGTCATCCTGATATCTCCCTCTCCCACGTGCCTCACACTCATCAATCTGCAGAGCTTGTCCATTCCAGGTATGAAACAAATCTCAAGTCCCTTCCTTCCTTCTTTCTCATTGCCATCATTTATGACTGTTTTAGTTCTGACCACCATCTGCTCACTTGGATGCCCAAATGATGTTTTTAAAATGCAAACCCCATCATGCCCTTTCCACTGTTTCAAACCCCTACTGACTCCCCAGTACTAAGAGGAAAACTTTCAAAATTCTTAACATGCCTTAGAAGGCCTCATTTTCTCCTGGAGCCACATCTCCTGCCATTCTTTCTTTCATTCTTTACAATCCACACTTTTCTTCTTTCAAATGGCACACTCTTCACCACCTCACAGTAACATGCTGTCTCTGCCCATTTCCCACACCCCTACACCCACCTCCACATCTCCACCTGGAAAATTCCTGTTTGTCTTTCAGTTCTCAGCTTAAATGTCACTTCCTCGGGTGCTGCCCCCCTTCCTCACCCAGTATAAAATAGATGTTTTAGTATCTTAGGAGACCCTGTAATTTTCTCTCATATTGTTTATCACAAATGCAGTGATACCATTATTTTGTGATTACATGCTTAATGACTGTCTTTTCCACTCCACTATATGCAACTCAAGAGCAGGGACCCTAGCTCATTTGCACATTGCTGTGTCCCCAGAGCTGACACAGAGCAGAGTTGGGCTCTAATCTCCAAGAAATGAGCCTATAAATCTGGTCCAGCAGGAAGGGGGCAGAGGGGAACAAGTCTGTGAAATGGGCACCCCTTTGATCCCCTTCTCCACAGGCCTCCCACCGGCTACTCCTCCTACTGTCTTCTCATCACCTCTGACCATCCTCATGGAAACATATTACGTTAAAATTGTTGAAAATATACCACTTTAAGAGAATGTGCTCAGAGGATGCCATGGTCTCCCTGCATACCCCTCACCCCCATCCCTCAAGCATCAATCAGCCACTTCCTGTGTTCTGCCTGGCACAAGGTGGGTCATTTGTTGTATGAATGAGATAGAAATCTGCATTTCTCCCTCACTCCTCACCCTTTCCTCAGGGTACCCCTCCTCAGAGTTCACATGTCCCCAAAGCGTCCAGGCCATCGCTTACTCTGATTAGTCTCGCTCTCTCTCCTTCTCAAGGTTTATCTTGTTGCTTGCCCCATTTTTCTGTCCTCTCTGCCCCTGTTCCTGTGGCCTTCAAAGGTCTTTCCAGCTGGGGAGCAGGAGAGTCAGGGAGAACTTCCTTGATCCTCCAACTCCCTTTATCTACCATCCTCATTTCGTTTTCCCTTCAATGCCAAAGTTCCTGAAATAGTCTCCAAGCGTTGTGTGCCCTTCCCCCCACCCTGATTCACTATTATTTATTATTTTATTCACTCATTTTTTGAAGAGTTAATACATGTTCACAATACAGAATTCAAAACATTCCAGAAGATACACAATGAAGCATCTTCCTTCCATGGTTTCCCCAAGCCACACGCTCTGCTCAGAGCAAGCCCCACTCTCAGTACCTTGTGTATCTTCCCAGAGAGTATATGCGTACATATATTCTTGTTTGCATTTTTTATACAAATGAAGGCATTTATGCATATTTTCCATCCTTTGCTTTTTTTCACGTAAAATATGTTAGGGAGTGTTCTACAGCAGGAAATCCAAAGTTGCCCCCTTCTTTTAAATAGCTGCCAAGAGCCCTCTGTGAGGATGTGCCATAAATTCTCTGCTGTGGACACCCAAGATGTTTCTAGTCCTTTGTTCTAATGAGCATGCTGCAATGAGCATCCCTGCATATCTGGGATTTGTCCACCCTTGCGAGTGCATCTGTGGGATAGACCCACAGAAATGAAATCGGAGTTTGCATTTGGGAACTAAATTGCTTTCCATAAGGTCTGTACCGGTTCACCCACCCACAGCACTGTATGGGAGGCCCTCTCTCTCCTCAGCCCAGCAGCTGCCAAATCCTACAGATTCTTTGTGGGCGTCTCTTCCATTCTTGCCTCCTTCCCAGCCCTGTTGCACCATGCTGACAAGCACTTCCTCCGGCTGCAGCGGGCCCATCCAGTCTCCCTTGGCTCAGGAAACTCAGTTCCTCCCGTGCACCCTCACACACACTTGCTCCCCAGCAGAGGACTCTGCACAGAGCTAGAACTCTATATGAATTAATGAAGCCTGGCTCCAAATGAGGCACTATGTCATCCTAGAACTGGCAGATGGCATTTCCAAAAGTGAAAAAATACTCTCCCCGTTCTGCTTTTTAAAAAATATATATGTTTTAGTTATTCCTTTGGACATAATGTTTTTGAGGTGTGTGTGTGTGTGTGTGTGTGTGTGTGTGTACGCCTATGTGTTGCCATTGTTGATTTGTTTGTTAACTTAGTCAACCAAATAAATGCATTCTTATTCTGGTCTCCCTCAGCTCCTTCCTCCCAGCCCCTGCTTGGTTTTCACTTTTGCTACCACTGTAGCCTTCTCCTAGAACTCCCAGAGACACGGTGACAAGGGCCACATCCAAGGCCCTGCTCCATGCTCTAGCCCCAGGGGCCCTCTAGCAATACCAGAGTCTGCTCTCCACTCTGTCCTGTTCCACCAGCAACCAGCGCACACACAAAGGCAGGAAATGGGCTTTCAGCCGGGAGTCACAGTAGAGTCCTCTGACATTTAGTCCTCGCATTTTCACATTTCTTGGGATCACAGAACTCAGCATCCCGGGTCTACCTATCCCTCCCAATCTCCATCCCCACCGTGACACACTCAGGGTGTTTTGGAGGGAGGGGATGGGGGGGG